>CM056193.1:13213136-13910636 GCA_029692085.1 Gymnothorax javanicus | reverse complement strand
GTGCTGGGAGCGGTACGCTGTATTTCAGACACGCTGGTAAGCCTTGCAGTGTTTGGTAGTCTTCTGTTCGTGTGTTTGATAAATTATTTATTTCTGTGAGAAATGCCATCTTAACACGCAGGCAGTTCAGTGGGATCTGGTAGCAGAAGTGATATTGACTGAACTGCGCATTCTTATCGCGTCTGAGGAATTGTGCCTTTTTATTGACCCGTTTGGCTTCTGTAATGGTGGTTATAAATTTTACATCCTGAACCAGAATCCAGATTAGCCTGAATATCAAATCGGTTGGTTTTTTCCCGCATTCTTCTCGAGAATGATGTTCCCCGGGGACCGACTGTAGATTTTGACTGACTGTGTCTCGGCCCGAAATCAGGGATTCCCGAATCTGCCCCTCCAATCCAAATCCAGTCCTGTTCTTCTGTCCTCCCTGGCAATTAGGTGAACAGTTATTGCTTCTGATTGGCCAGTCTGCCTGTACACCTGACTCTCAGACCTCAGGGAGGGTGATTTTGACCCCAGACTTATGCCCCCCCCAAAGGGAGGGGGGACATATTGTTTTTGTCCGGTTTCCCGTGTGCGTGTCCGTCTGCCTTCACACCATTTCCGGCCCATAACTCCGAAATCGTTTGATATATTTTCGTAAAAATTTGCACTCATTTGCATCAGGTCGTGCAGATGTGCCTTTTTGCTATTTTGAGGTTATTAACTTTTCTGGTTTCTTCATAAATGTCTGTGAACATCGATTAGGGGCGGCTGCATTGGGGTGGGGGGGAAACGTTTGTTTTTTTTGCCTTAAAAACACTCTCGAGTTATAATTATTGTTATTTATTCAGGGGACTACCACTGAGAACAAGTGTCTCTTTTTCAAGGACGACCTGAGGGAAATGGCAGATCGTACAGTCGCTTGACTGTGTGGGAGAGAACGCTGGGATGACGTTACGGGAAGAGTTCTTCCCAATGTCATCCTGACAGATTCAAGCCAGAATCCTCAGTACCGCAGAGTTAGTCAAACTCCACTCCAGGAACTCCTTACTTAGTGGTCAAGAAATCCACCAGTGAGCGACCTTACTGCCCAACAGACAAACGGACCCCTGAATCTGATTCCTAAATGGGACTCGGAAGGAGATCTCCTCCTGTCGCATTAGTTTTTAATGCTTTTGGCAAGACCATTCGCTCATCATTTCTCTTCAACAGTTCGCTGCTGCGCCTCCTCCAGACACGATGTTGCTCCAAAAAACTCGTTGACGTGTGTTGGCACGGAAACAGCTGGTGGAGACGGTTGTGAGAGGCGCCGTTGGGAACGGGCTCTCGAGTTTATTTATTTATTTTTTTAAATTTATTGTCTTATAGGCTGCTAATTTTGTGCAATGAGCTGCAAAAATTGTAAGGGAACTCAGGGAGTTTGAAAGGCGTTGAAAATGGCAGCTGTGTCGGGTTGTCTCATGGGTGCAGGTATTTGTTAGGATAAGCAGCGACTCTCATGAGTGACTCTTGGTGTCAGTGCGAGGAGTTTTTTGACGCGTTTGGGTGCGTTTGTGGGGGGTTGTCGCAGATCCCTTGCGACCAATGCGAAATGAACACTCGCTGAAGATGGTAGGCTGCAGGTGTTCAGGATTCGACGTGCTCCGTCAGCCCTGGCTCATCTGTCAGCGCATCATCACCGAGCGCCGGTTTAGAAGGTCAGTGAATACGCACATGTCATGAGCAGGCGGGCAAAAACTCAACCATGTTAGCGTGTGGGCAGACACACACGGAAGTGCCCGCACCATCCTCTCAGTCACACACACACACACACACACACACACGGTACCAATAGAGAAAGATAGAGAAACGGGATCTGGTTGAACTGAATTTTTTGGGAAGTGTAACGGTAGTGGCCTGTCCTGATGAGGTGGCAGGAAGGAGGTGAGTGTGCGCGTGTCTGTGTGTGTTTGTGTGTGTACATGGTGTGTTTGTGTGTGTGTGTGTGTGTGTGTGTGTGTGTGCGTGAGCATGCTTATGTATGTGTGTGTGCATGAATGTGTGTATGTGTGCAGTGTGTGCTGTGTGTGTGGTGTGTACCAGCTTTGACGTCACCCCACAGAGGCTGCTGTTGAAAAGACTGTCCTTTTCCTGCCTTTATTAAATGAGCAGTGTCCCTGCTGACCTCGCTGGGGGAGGGTCATTACAACCGTAACAGTGTTAATACCACTCTGACTCTGAGCATGGCCTGTGTGCACTCTGAATACAGGAGCAATGGAGGGAGAGAGAGGGAGAGAGAGAGAGAGAGTCGGGGGGAGAGAATGAGCGACTTGGGATTGAACAAGTAGGAGAGCAGGTGGCTGAGTGAAGGGGGGAAGAGAAGGGGAGGGAGAGAGACGGAGAGCAACTGTACAGAAAGGACCGGTGTGGATTGGAGCAGCAGCCCTCTCGGGGTATGTTTCCAGTACCTGGGCCTCTCGCTACACTGTGTTCTTTTTATAAACGGGAAGTGGCACCAATATGTGTACGCTGGTCTGAGGTGTACTCGCACGTGTGTGTGTGTGTGTGTGTGCGTGTGTGTGTGTGTGTGGGGTCAGGCGATGCTTCGTGTTCATAAAGGCACCTGCTTGCTTTGGTCAATCTGCTAATGTTTGTTCAGACTGGCTGAAACTTTGGCTCTCGACTCTTTTTTTTTTTTTTAAAGAGAGGGGGGGAGCACTTATTTTGTTTACTTTGAAGCACTGTATTGTTTATCATAGCGGAGTTTGTTTAGCCCCTGTGCGCAACAGTGTAGAACAGCTCTGTACAGTTTGGTCTCTTCAAGGCTGGCGACTGGTTCGGAGGTAATTTTTGAGCTGGGGTTTAACGCCGTGCATGTATTTTCAGCGTGCTAAATATAATGCGGTTTCTCTTTGGCACTGACGTGATGTGAAGGTTGGCTCCTCGGTGATTCGTATTTGGGGGGTGGATGTGACGCCTAAAAGAGGAAGTACGGTGAAGTGGGAGCGTCTGAGGCTGCTGTTGGTTTATTGTTGGCCAGTGGCTGTCGGCTCAACTTGACCTCACTCTTCCCTCCTCTGGAGCCTCCATTTTACTGCATCCAATCGCCCACCTCGGCTCAAGCATCAGAGAGGCTAAAAACCCTGAACTCTCCAATCTCTCCCAGTGTCTCAGCTCGACGGCAGGGTAAGAAAATTTCCCTTGTGAAGTAAACGGGCGCCTCAAATGAGCATATGTTTCGTGCTCCAGAGAGAGAGAAAAAAGATTTTAGGTCTGATTACAAAACTGAGAAACACGGGTTAAGACTAACCTTTTTTTTTCGCCAGGTGGGGTTAGTTTTCCTTTTCAGTGATCTAAATACAAATCATGAAAATATCCAGCACTCATCCCAGGTGTCGTTAAAGACAGACATTTTTATTCAGAATGCAGTTAAATAATTAACTTACTCTTTTTTTTTATGGAGAAGGGAAAAAACGAACAAAATTCGATGTTCAGTCCAGTCTCTCACTCTCTGCGTTAAAAATCCCTCCATTTTAGACTTGAAGGGGGAATGGGGTGTCTTTCAGTGGCCAGGGGGGTATATACACCGTCAAACTTCGGTTTTACTCCTGTGGACTCAAAGATGGTTACATGGTGGCAGTGGGGATGCGGCAGCGCTGTGATTAAGAGTGCTTGACTTGGGTCCTGAGTTGGAGTCCTTGTCACGGCTTTCTCAGTGTGTTTTTGGGCGCAACACTTCACTCCCACAGTGCCCCTCTTCACCCAGGTGTATTATTGGGTACCAGCATAATGGTTGGGGTAACCTGACTAAGAGCTGGGGGGTAACCTGCGATGGACTAGCATCCCATCCAGGGGGAGTTGTAATACTCTGAGTCACTTCGTGCTACAGAGACCCGCAGGAAAGCACCAGCCTGATGAGCGGCTTGGCTCGGGACAGACTTACTCACTCTCAGATGGTGAATATGGAGACTCGTTTGGGAATTGAAGTTTCCATTGAGAAACGGTTAGTCTCGGCGGTGTGTTAACCCTGTAATGAGAATTAACATTTCTTTTTTTAATTAATATAATATATATAATATAATATATAAGTTATTTCTTGCCTGAGAAGTGAAATTATCCTAACATCAGATATAGTCGGCAGAAAATTTTATCCCCAAACAATATACAATTAACCAACTGGCAAATCTTTAGGAGACTATTAATATCTCACCTCATGAGATTTGATGTGGTATTTCGTAAATAAATAGAGGAGTAAAATACAGGCCATGGCTGACTTGTTCTTCAGGAGTAACGTTGTTAATCAGAAATGAGCTGGCAGTTAGCGAAGGCACAGCATTCGGCTGGTGTTGATGCTCTGTGGTTTGCGCCTTTCACTTTTTGAAGAAGGTTCTAGATTCTGCCCGAGGAGCCTGCCGGTTCTTTCTGTTATTGTGTAAGTTTCCTCCGGGTTCTCCGGTTCCCTCCCAGTGCCAAGGCTCTGGAGTTAGAGCTGGAGTTGGTCCGCAGTGCCGCACTATAGCTGCCCAGTGCTCCTGGGTGGGCTGGGGTATGCTAGCAAGCTAACCTGGGTTAAATATACCTGTAAGCTGCCCTTGGTAAAACACAGTTGATTTACCCCGGAGGTCAATGTTGTGTAACTTAGTTATTGGGTTTCTGAAGCTTGGGTTGCTGAAATCTGCATTTTTGGCAGAGAATCTGCTGATGCAGGTGCTGGTGACTGAGATTTTTGGCATGAGGGGCTGGGGGATCTGAGGGCCGTAAATGATACAGCTCCAATATCTCACACTCCCTTTATAGACTGTCCATCTGCTCAGGGTCCCAAGAACATACAGCAAACAGAGATGAATCCTTGAGACAGCACTACAGCCTTAACCCATTCCCCGCCACTTACGAGATTTCCTGTCATTATTACAGAATGGTTCCCCTGCTATTGACGAGACATTCCGGCAATCAGTGTTTTCTGTGTCATGTTTTAAGGGGAACATTGTTATGGATCTTATGACACAAGCAAGTATTTAAAGATCAATTAGTATTATGAAAAAAGGCAACTTAAAAAAATGCTCTGGCAGGGAAGGGGTTAGGAGTCACATAAACAGAAGGCCAAAGCAGCTCATTATTACCAAATTGAGCATCACTTGCTGGCTATTTTTACACAGTGATACTTCCTGTCAGTCGAGTTTTTCCCTTCACTGAGAAGTCTTTCATGTTGCTAAGATGTACTGGCGACATGTGTAATTAGCTTAATGTGTCTGATGATGCTGTGTGTTTGGGTAATACCGAGAAATGTGTCATGCAGTTACACCTCTGCAGCTTCTGTAGAATACAGAATGGGCCCTGACCTCCACGAGCTTGGTGATTATCGTTAACTTCCTGTGTGAGACTGTGCGCTAATTGGAAACAACCTCAGAGCTTTGTATTCTCCCCGTCACTGGTGCATGCTGGGAGTTCCCTCAGAGACCGAATGATGGATACTCTCCGCTGAGCTGGAACTGACTGTTTGCCAGACAAATAGATCTGCAGCAGATTTACAGTCGGATCAGGGCCCCGGGGAAATATGAGGCCAATAATCCAAGGAGTCATTTCCTGCCTGCTGCGAATTTTCAGACATTTTTCACGCGAAACGGACAGTTTATTTTTCCTTTAATGCAGGTGCTTCCATCTATCGTCGATGAAGTGCTCATTTTTATACACAAAATTAGTATAAGCTGCTGACTACATGAATGATGGGGAACTGTGGCGCTGCTAGTAGGATGGAGTCCTTCATTGGTGTCTTGGAAAAAGTATAATATCCATGTAGGGAGCAGAGAATTGACAGTGTTATATGACACTTTTTTAGGATAGTTCAGGTAATTATACAGTTTGGGCTCGTTACCGGATTGATATTTTTATTTTGCATGAAGATATGTCCTTGCTCCTGTGGACTCCTTGATTGGCCTCGTCTTAGCTCGCTGTTATCGACAGAGCGCAGTTTATTCAGTATACTCCAGTCCAGTTACTCAAGTGTGGTAACTGCAAACAGCCTGCCAATTGGTTCGATCAGTGCCGGTCCCAGACCGGAATATTGGGTACGCACAAAACAAACCTTTACAATTACATATACCATATACAATTAAATCAAAGACAAAGATTAGAAACGCCTTAATACAAATTTGATCAAGGCTGATTGAAATGCACCAAATTGTGCGTCCAAATGAATGATTATCGTCTTACCTTAAAGAGGAGAGTGAGCAACACCTGACAGTGTGAAGTGTTTTTGGAGTGAATGTATTGTTGCTCAGGAAAAATGACTGAGCGAAAAGTGAGGACTAATTGTTTTAATGGGATGCGCTGTGCACACCCAGTCTTCCCATCTGAGACCTTCACTGGGTACGATCTCAGATGAGTCATCTAGTATGGATATATATCTGTTCAGTAGGACTATTTCTCTGGAGTGAGTGGCATGGTTTTCTAATGGGAAGCGTGACTGTTTTTCCTTGACACCCTGTTTGAGCGGGCAGCCCTTGCTGAGCGACACGAAACCATTTTATGAGAAAACCAGGTTGAAGTAGTGACTCAGTCACGCAAGTCTCGACAACTTTAAAATCTGTATAAAAAAATAAAAATAAGCAGAAACAAATATTCTGTTTTTGTTCAAAATTCTTTTTATTTATGATTGTCAGCGTTCTGTGATGTTACACGATTTGTCACCGCTGCTTGGCAAATGATTGAATGTGCTGAGATGTGGCTGAAGTTCCATGCGCCGCCCAGTAGGTGGCGTATGTCAGTGAAAGGATTCAGTTTTTGATTGAAGCAGAACTGAGAACAGTGTTGGTCTCCAGCCTGGGCCAGGGTTTCGGGGCAGAAATAGGTTTGCTTTCACGTTGCACCCAAATCACTTCCTGCTTTTGCTCGCCTTTGTTTGGATGTGAACACATCGAGTAAAAATTGACATTTCATGACACTTTGCGATTTTGAGATAAAGGCTGTTACAGTTGGGCACTTGTAACTTGATCTGCCATGGCGGTTTACTTCTTACATGATTTTATTGAAAGCAATTAGTGAATCAGTCTAATTTTTTATATCAAACGCTGGGTACATACTGCAAACTATAGCAAAAAGTTTTTAAAAAATCCAAGCATCATGAAATGTCCATTTTTACTTGATGCGTTCACAAATGTGGACAAAACTGCTCAGTGGCTTTGAAAAGGCATGTTTAAAATTCGATCTGGGTCGAGCGCGGTGCACCGCGACGGTTAAACTGGGATTCACCCGTTTCACTCTTCTGTCTATTAAATCTGGCCTTAAATTCACTGAGGGGTTGCCATAGTTACGGTGATGTCAACCAATCACGACTGAGACGGACATGCACATGTGGGTATGAGGACAATACTGTGAGGAAAATCAACTGTATAAAGCAGAAATGGAAAAAGCAATCAAAAGGTGCAGAAATATGCAGGTTAGTCATTTCAGGATTAGCCAGCCAGTGAATGGGTTCATTAGGCATGACAATTTCTCAAGTACAAGCTGTGCTGCTTTTTATGAAAGACATTTCATCCATTCATAAAACAACCATATTACATAAAGCACCTTGCACATACTTTAACAATGTTTAATTTGGTATGAATCATGATGACATTTTCAATGCTTTGACCGCTTGTTTTTGTGCTAACGGTAGGCATGTACAGTGCCCTTCAAAATAACCTTTACCCCTCACTGGAACTGCACAAACAATACTTTTAAAAAATTGGAAAAATTATATTTATTAAGAAACTCTAAATAACATGAGATGTGAATCAGTCAAAATTATTCATTGATTTAATTAAAAATCAATTTCCTCCAAATTAAGGTTTCACGATTAAATGCACCCTTAAAGATTATTGTAAATGACATCTACTGAAATGAAATAAGGTGTTAAATTCCACTTATTTAAATTAATCTAAGTGTTAAGGAACTATATTGAGACATTACATCACTTCCTATCTCACTGGGGTATAAAAATGAGGTAGCACACGTGCAGTATCCCTTTGTCATACAACACTATGAAGAAAGCAAAACAACTTTCAGTTCAAAAGAAGCACATGGTCATAGACCGTCATAAATCTGGTAATGGCAGCTAGAAGATTCACAAACAATTGAATATGCCACTGATCACTGTCAGGGCAATTATTAAAACATTCCAAAGAAATTGAACTGTTTAAAACTGCCAGAGAAGAGGATGCATCTGCATTTTGCCCCCCTGGATATGGAGGAGGATGGTGAGAGAAGCAACAAAATCCGCAAGAAGCACTGTGAAGGAATTGCAGCCCTAGATAGCATCTTGGGGTCACCAGGTTTCAAAAAGTACTATTGGGTGCTGCCACCACAACCACAGGCTCTTTGGAAGGGTTGCCTGAAGAAAGCCTCCTCTGATTGCAAGACACAGAAGTAAGCGCTTGGACTTTGCCAAACGCCATGTATATTATGACTGCAACAAGGTGCTTCAGTCAGATGGGAACAAGTTGCTGCAGTCAGATGAAACCAAGATTGCACATTTCGGTCAGATAGAACATCAGCATGTTTGGTGATGAAACAGAGGAGAAGCACCTCACACCCAAAGTGAAACATGATGGTGGAGCAGTCATGTTGTGTTGCAGTTTTTTTTTTCAAGAGGTCCAGGGGCACTGGTTAAGATTATTGCATAACGTATTCCACAAAGTATCAGGATATTTTGACTGATAATCTCGGTTGCCTCTGCCTCTGTTCCTTGACAACAAAATCAACATTCTGCAATGGCTATCTCAGTCGCCAGACCTCAATCCAATTGAAAGCCTGTGGGCTGAGTTGAAGAGGGCAGTTGGTAAATGCAAACCCTAGAATATGAAGGATTTTGACAGGATCTGCTCAGAGGAATGGTCCAAAATCCCCCAAATGGGTGCCTTAACCTTGTCAAAAATTACATGAAAAAGCCAAAACTCAATGCTGTTATCCTTGCCAGAGGTGGTTACACTAAGCACTGAATGAAGGGTGCCGATAACTATTAAACCTCGGTGTTGGTGAAATTAAATTAATTTTGTCCTAACTGATTGTTATGATTTTGATTGTTTCCATCAAAACATTAATAAAGAATTTGATGGTATATTCTGTGTCTCTATAATTATATATTTTATTTTTTTTATATTTTTTTGTATTGTTTGTGCATTGCCAGTAATATTTGAGCCCACTGTAGTGGGGACTGGTAGAATACGTTGCTCTTAAATCTCTCTTTTTCCCATTGGAAATGATTCATCTTTACTCAAGCCAATGCATGTCTTTGTATTTTGTATACTTCAATTCTCTTGTAGTTGGTAAGATTTGGAGAGAAGTGATTAGGCATTAGGTGATACATAAACATTGTGGTGGAAACGCCATTCCAAATAATATTTACTTTTACATCAGAAGGGTTTATGCTATTAAATGATTTGTATTCATATCCTTTTGGCAGACTAGTTTATCAAATAATTACATATACGGGGACGATTGGAGGCTAATGATGATTTCAGACGTTTTGTGGATTACTGCCCCTTGAAAGCTGCCGCAATTCAGCACTTGCGCGGCTAAACCCGCATGTTGACGCGGCTGTCTTAATTACAACTTAATCCACAACCTTTTGACAGTATCTTTTCTTCGCAACTTCGGCCATTTCCCAGGTATTTTCGTGGAATTTCCATTCCACCAAGGTGACCAACACTTTTCCAGTGAGGAAGCCTGGAAGTTCCTTCGGGATATGAAAAAAAATCTGTAATGTTAAGCGATATCTCGTCGACTCCACTGGATAGAGAGGGCTGTAGGCGTGCGCCTTTTGCATATTAACCAAAGCACCACTTTGAATACCGAAAGAGACCAGGGTAGTTTTATCAGCCCAAGACGGTGCTTAATCTTGCGTGCGAATGCGCGGTAACGTCAGTAAAGCGTGTCGGCTGATAGGCGCGCCGCTGAGTGATTCTTTTCCGCGGCGCGCTCCAGTTTCCGTCCACAGCCACAAACCCTTAGCACGACTGAGATTGCTGCGTTGTGGTCTCTGTAAAGGAACAGTCGATTGCTGAACGCAATTCCGTAAAGCTACATGGAAAAGAAAAGGGGGAGACCGAGGGAGTGAAAGAGCAACAGAGTGGAAAGAAATATAGAAATAAGATGAGTGGATTAAGTGAACTTAAGGGAGAGATCAGAGTTGAGAGAGGGGGGGGGAGAATGCCACACAAATTAACCACAAGAGAGGACAGAATCACCCCTGGTCTGAGGGGTCACCCATAACCTTATCTGAATGCCTATGTCTGCTTATCACTGAACCCTCCTGCCTGAGAAGTAGAGCAGATTAAACTCTTCCTTTAACCCAGAGGGGGTCGCATGATGAGGTGCAGTACGATGGGCAGACGTCTCTACAGCCATGCACGAATCCCTCAGATGGATGTGGTGTTTTCTCTACATTTAGCCGTGCCTGCTTTGAATAAAGCTTCAAATTCAGAAGCAGAACCGTCCCTTTGCCCGCTTTTAAAAACAAAACGGGCAGCATGACAAATGAAGGCGATTTGTACCTACTTTTGTTTTAAAATCTGGCACCTTGGTGTTGAGAGCAGAAAAGCCTAAATTAGTATCACTATCTGAATACTTGGAGCCAACACCATGTTTTTCTGCTATATCTGTCTTTAGTGTGGTGCGGTGCTTGGGTCTGCATAAGTCAATTGGGCTGAATACCCCATTAGACCCTGTGGTTCTCCAGACTCTTTGCTGAGATCCACAATGGACCCCGTGATTCCCCAGAATCAGTATCAGGGGTTTGGATCCCCGCGTGAACACCATTGCACTGATGGCCCAAGGTTGTGTGCTTGTGACCTGTGATGTAGTGCAGGTTCTAATATAAGGCTCTATTCTCTATGTTTGCAGGACATCACTGTTTATGAAAAAGAGAAGGACATCATATCTATCGTAAGTATTAACACCCCCCCATCCTCTGAGGGGATGTATCTCTCCATGGGTCAACACTGCTAAGATAACAGGCGTTATTATTGTAATCACCTGTGGCTGCATTAGTGTTCATTACGTGCGTAATGTGTCCCGATGATCTCAAAGTTGGCCACCGTAGAGACCGATGTCATCATACGGTCCCATTAATTGTCTTGACCCCCCACCGCCCCGCCACAGCCCACGTAATGCATTTATTGCCCGAATCATGTGTTCCTGGTGGCACCATTAGGGCCTCAGTATTTGGCATTAGGTGCTCTTGTTTACTCCGGGGTTACAAATGGGGGATGAAGTGCCCTAACTGTGTTTACCATACCCGGGTCACTTGTTGTTCTAACCCATTCAGATGTAGGCATTCGCTGCTTCAGCCTGTCCACTTATTTAAAATATTTATTTATTTATTTATTTTAATGCTAGACACGTTCACGCTGAGATCAAATAACCTTACACCCTGACTGGATCACAGCAATCAATCGCTCACCTGCCAGAAATAATTAGCACCCTGCAAGTGACTCATAATCGAGTTTGTGTAAAGCTCATGAAAGGCTAATTATCCACGGTGAATACACACTGTCGGAGCAGTGGCGCGGGCCGTGTGTTGGCTGACAGTCGGAGTGTGTGGTTTATGAGTCGTGAGGTTCCCCCAGCTTGATTTGATGATCTGGTCCGCAGTGTCGTCGGCTGGTGGCGATTTGCGACGAGATCCTGAGCACCACGCCCGAATCGCTGCTGAATCACACGGCCCATCTGGAGAGTGTGGACCTGGTACCGGCTACTCCGGGGGACCAGCTGGTATTGCACCTTCTACCTCCCTCTGTCCTCTCCTCTTTCCTCCCCTTCTCTCCTGTTTACACTGTCCTCTTATCTCCTTCACTCCCTGACTATTCTTCACCTCTCATCTCCTCCCCTCTCTCTTTCTCTCTCCTCCCTTTCTCTCCCGCTCTTTTTGTATCTTACCCTCCATCCTTTCTTTCTGCCTGTACTTCCTCTTTTCTCCCTTCTTCTCTATCCTCTCATGCCTTAATCTCTCTCCGGTGACCTTTGACCTGTCTCTTTATAAGCTCTTGGAGGGCATGATGGCGCAGTGTGGGTAGCGCTGTTGCCTCACTGCACGAATGTTGTGGGTTCGAATCCAGCCTGGGGTTTTTCTGTGTGCTGTTTGCATGTTCTCCCCGTGTTCGCGTGGGTTCCCTCTGGGTACTGCAGTTTCTTCCCACAGTCTAAAGACTTGCATATCAGGCTAATGGAGATTCTAAATCGCCCCTAGGTGTGAGTGAAGTGAATGGTGTGTGAAACCAACAGTTGCTTCGAAGAGTATGAAGGGGACATGATATAGCCTTTTAGAAAAGTTTGGAAAATATTGCTAAACAATAAGCAAGTAAATAACATAAATGCTCTCTATGTTCCTCCTGTTGTTCGTTTCTGCTCTCCCCTGATTGGTCCATCTCTCCCTTCTCCCTTCTCTCCTCCCCCAAGCCTGACTGAAGCCTGGTCTTAATTCTGTGTGTCCATCTTTGTCATCTTCATGTTCTCTTCTATTTTGTCATTTCCTCAATTTCCCACCTTATCAGACTAACGTTGTGCTTCCCCATCTGTGTGGCTTGCTACTTTTCAAAATAGTGCACACTTTCAGAACGTAAATAGATGTACGTCTGCTTGCAGAGTTGTGACCAAGTCATCATGTCCAAGTCAAATCAAGTCACTGGTCATTAGCTCAAACTCAAAGCAGACGAGGGAGAGCAATGAAAGGGGGCAGGGGAACAAATTAGACAATGAGCTAACTAATTAACAAGCAGAGTGGGGAAAGCTTAGAGCCATGAGCTGCATTTCATGTTGGCATTGACCCCTTTCTGATCCTAAATGTATCTAAGCTTTTAACTCTCAGCTTTCCCCACTCTGCTTGTTAATTAGTAAGCTCATTGTCTAATTTGTTCCCCTGCCCCCTTTCACTCCTCACTGCTCTCCCTCGTCTGCTTTAAGTTTGAGCTAATGACCAGTGACTTGATTTGACTTGGACTTGATGGCTTGGTCACAACTCTGTCTGCTTGTGTCGGCTGTCCAAACATCTCGCTTTGAACGCTGGCGCGGGCGTGCTGCTTTACTTCGTTGAGGCGTGCCCCCCGTTAGCGTCTGCAGGATTGGATAAACAGGAAGATGAGGAAATGCCTGTTCATTTCATCAGGTGACAGGTGCCCGTACTTATTGTCGTCCCCTTCGCCTCGTTTCTCCCACACACCTGCAGTTTATTCTGGCCTTGCCTAATTATGTGCTGCTATCACTACGGAGATGAGATAACTGTCAGCGTGGTAAATTGGGGAAACTTAATTAACGGCAGACTACAGGTGTAATTATCGCTGGATCTCTGTATGTGGGCACGTTCACTGTCTGCAGGAAATCAAACCTGATATGAATTTAATGTATTGGTAACATTTTACAAGAAGCTCTACAAGAATTGAAATAGTTGAAAACTGCTGAATACTGGCAAGCTGTCCTGCATATTATTGTTACTTCACATGAAATACTACATTAAATAATGGCAATTACCCCATAGAGCGCTGAATAAATTAATTTCCAAAAAAAAAAAAAAAACGAAATCAAATTATCCTTTGCTGTTGAAAACCTGTCATGTGGCAACTTGTTTAAAACAGCTCCCCATGATTAGTTATGTTCATGCTTTCAGTATTAAGTGGTAAATATTCAGGAGTTAAAAAGGATTTTCCTGAAATAAGCAACAGTTTACTTGACAGAATGATGTCCAAAATTTGGAATTCTCAAAAGGCTGTCCTTGGCAAAAACAGATTAACAAAATTTTAGTTGACTTATGTCATGGCCTGTTTGTCATTCGTCATCAGCGTTTGTGAACATTTTCTCCTCAAAAACTACATCTGTGAAGGTGAAGCTTCACAAACTTTTCATGGAGCATTCCTCTCATTTCAAATACGGCTGTCATGATCAAAAAAGTCGAATGTACAGGTGAGCTGCAATGCCTGTGGCATTATGCTTTCCTCTTAACTGCTAAATTTAAAAAATCAAGCTGGTCTGGGATGTATTGGACAGGAAGGTAAAGGGTAAGAGAGCCCAAGTGCAGCACATCCACGGGAACCTCTCCACCCCTGCTGGCCTCAACTTTCATTACCATGTGACTGTCCTTATGGAAAAAAAATATGAGTGTGCTCAGCAGTGATCATCACAAAGGGTAGTTAATTTGATGTATTTAAGATTAATTTTTTTTCCAAAATAAATGTTGCTTGTTTCTTATTTTGCAATGTTATTGATTCTTGGAAATATGTAGGTGTGTTTTATTTATATATATATATATATATATATATATATATATATATATATATATATATAAAAAAATATGTTATAGCTGTTTTGTGTTACCTCTGAGAATCGGAGAATCGCGCTTCAATGTATTAATGTGTGGTGATGTTTGGGGGATAGAGGTTGATTCATCGGGTAATGAATATGAAAAGATGTGGGCGATTAAAACTGTTCACAAAATGGCACTTAACACAAGGGCAAGACTGAAGGTTAAATTATTTTCATTTCTGCCACACAAGGAAAATATTCACATGTATCGAAATGCCCTTTTACCCTTGCCATCCCATGAGACCTCACTTCCATTATTTATTTATTTATTTATATATTTTTTTTTTTTTTTTTTTTTTTAACTTGGCATCTCCAATCCCACCCGAATCTGGAATGTCCAATTGGGGAACTATGTACAAGGCTTTCACATATGCGACCCCCTATTGCAAATTCAGGAGAGTGAAGACAGCTCGCGACTCTCCTCCAAAGCACGCGCCTGTCAGCCACCGCCTCTTATACACTCATTGGTCGAATCTTCGCAAGTTCAGAACGAGGGCGGAGGATACCCGAACATGAACACGCTTAGAATCTTCCAGACGAGCGCCCGTCTGGCCAACAGGAGGCGCATAAGCAACGAACAAAGCAACTTATATTACCCTTCCCGGCAGACCCTTCCCAGTTTGCATCCCTGTAGAGCATTGGCCAATTGCGCGCTACTTCTGAAAAAGCTGCCGACGACTGCCGGTTGGTATGACCGGGGCTCGAACCCGCTCCGTGATAGTCACTTCTGCTTCACAATGCGATGCTTTAACCGAGTGAGCTATCCAGCAGCTCTCACTACCATTTTATAGGGATTATTTATTGGGTACTTAACGAAAATGAGAAAAACAATGTTTCTTTGGCAAACAGATCGGCCGGCTGTTATGCGATCCCATGAAATGACCTCCGAGTGAAAGCGTTTGTGTTGAAAGGTGGTTTGGGTGAGTCAAACTCAAACAAGGTCTGTGACATGAAAATTGCACGGCGCCAGCTTTATGCATCGTCACACACCTCCTTTAATGCTGTCCAACCCCGCGAGATGCAAACGCTCTTATGTTAGAGCAGGATACTATCAAACTGGGCAAAGGAGATAAATATGCCGTTTGTGCCGGACGAAATTGTGCAGAATGTTACTGCCACATCCATTTCTGCTTGCGAAGACACGATAATAGAAAAATATAGATACTGTGACCCCTTTGGAAAGCATCATCAATGTATCAATGTATTCGCCCTCTCCCTCCTTCTCTCGCCCCCCTTCTCTCTTTATCTTAGTTCTTCCACCTTTCTTCAGTATCCCCTGCTTTTCTTCTCCTCTCTCTGTCTGACCATCTTTCTCTCTTTTGTTGCACTTTTTGTCCATCAGTGGTCATTGTTTTGCTTCAATCTCTTGACTGTTGTCTGTCTCATAGTTCGACAAATTAGTTATGTTAAAAAGTGCTGCAATAAGGTGGTTTTTTTAATCATGCTCTCCCTCTCTCTCTCTCTCTCTCCCTCTCTCTCTCTCTCTCAGGGAATAGAGATCACCTCCACTGGCACCAGCTCCCACTTTGTCACCGGCACTGCCGCAGAGGTCAGAGATAACAGCCATGTACCGTCGGGATGGGTTTCAAATGCCCGAGTTTCCCGTGAATTTGTGTTTATAAGTTTCAATGGTTTTGCGACCATTGAAACATTCAGTGGCATTGAAAATATAGAACGGGCAATAGGAACGGTTTTTTGTTTTGTGCACAAGCTTTTCAAACAAACACAGGGTTATTCAATGGCTTCTGCCTCTATCCTTAAAGCCTGCATATCCAATGGCAACATTAAATGCTTGCTGCAGTTGAAACGCTCATTGGAGGTCGTCGGACAGGTTTTTAATTTGCCCAATGACACAATACAGGTCTCATGGAATGGATCATCCTTCAGCTGACCTGTAGTTATTTCCGACACCATGCCTCTGAGTGGAATGTGCTCAGCATAAATGAATAATCTGTGCGCAGTCTCTCTGCGCCCACTAAAAAGACACTTCTAGGCTGCCCTGGTGAAATAAATCTTTTTTTTGCGAAAATTTCCACCGTGCTTTGGGCGCTATAGCTTTACTGACATTGCAGATAGAGTTAGACTTCCTGCTCATGCATTCTGTTGATGTCATGACAGCTCACATGCTGTTATGACATCACAATCAATACCAACTAATGGTTTTTGTAACCGTTGTAACCATTCTCTTATGCTGTCGCAACCTGGTATCAAAGATTATTCGGTCACCTGATTTCTTTTATGATGTCATGATGTGCCACGTGACTGGGTGGCAGTAACCTGCATTCTCTTGTAATGTCACTGCGGAGGTGGCTGGTGCGTCAGTCCGGTCAGCCAGTGCACTGTCTGACATGTTAACCTTACCGCTTCAGGGATGTGTACACAATAAAGCAGGGAAGGCCACTGCTGACAACAGGAAGTGATTATCATCCAAATGAAATTGCACAGGGTTTATTTTTTAACTGCTCACCTCTACCACTGGATTAAAAACTGATGTAATTCAAGATTGCGTACAGCCGCAGTCGTCCCAAGAATCCTCCCTCCCCAGCAACACCTCATAGAAATGCAGTGATACCCTGAGAACATCTGCAAGAAAGACGGGCCTGTCAAACGAACCATCTTCCAGCCGTCCAGTAGGATTATTGCTTTTTCCATGATGTCATCATTACAGGGGCTTTCCTCCTATAGGAATTAAAGCCCTGCCTTCTCCCACTCCGTACATCACAGTCTGTATCCAATCACAGGATTTCAGGAGTGGCTGATTTTGTTCGAGGCGTGAAATTCCTCCTGCTTATAACTGCATCGTAATCGTCACTGTGTGATGTTGATTTGTATGCGGTTTAGTTAGTCGGCATATGTCCAGTCCAATTGGTCCAGTGTCAATGCAAAAAACGAATGGGGTTTTTGAAAACCTGCAAAAGTAAGGTCCACAATTAATTTATCATGAGAAATGTGTTACCATTTTTTAACACTCCAAAACTTTTCTGAAATGGAAGGCTTTGAAACCCTAAACAGTGAATGTTGCCATTGACATGCTGTGGTTGAAGTAATATGGAACTACGTCACCCACTGGTCTCCGATCGTCAGCTCATTCAAACGTTGTGTATGACGACTGAGGTGGACATCTGCTTAAAGTTCAATTATTGTTCATGGTCGCACATCCTGGGCAACATTTGCATTTTATGGACACAGAGTATTTTATTTTCACATGGTGGTAAGAATATACGTATAAATATATATGTATATTAATTGACAAAACTGAACGCAAACCATTTTGGGCCACAATTTTACACATGGACCTCATTTTTGCAAACCTTTGTACACCCCATACATTTTTCGTGTAGACGCTGGGAAATGGAATCACAAGTGATGAAATGCTAATGAAGCTGCATAGAAAGTGACAGCAGGGCTGTGATTCTCTGTTTAAAATCCGGTTTCAGGCACCATATTGTCTTGGTCGTCTCATCATTTCTGCTTGCTGCTTGGACATCTGTGGAGTTCTGTGATCTTGGCTGTCTTGCTTTGACCTCACAATCACCTCTCTGTGATCTCGTAGTTACAGCACTGTGACCACGATGGTGCCCTAACTGTGATGTCTTTGTTTAACTCTCTCTAAAACCCCCAAAGCAGATCTTACGACGACCTCTCTGTGACCAAACCATGACCCCATGGCAATGTCGTGACGATGACCTCATTATGTGACTGATCTGCAATATGACACCATCATCTGACCACATGCTTGTCTCTCTCTTCATTTTCTATCTCGTGCAGTCACCTGCCGAATTCTGTGAGAAAATCCTGGCTGGAGATGAGGTGGTCCAAGTTAACGATCAGATAGTGGTGAGTACTGTGTGATAAGTGATGTCGCTGAAGAGTGAAATGAAGAGTGACAGAGAGGATGACCTCTCTATCAGCGGCGAGCAGGATTTTCCAAAAACCATGGCCACTCGTTAGACAAAGAGCTCCTCTCCATCAAGATTATCTGAAGCCTATAAATAATAATTGATTGACAAATGAAAAAATGTGTATCCAAAATTTTTCGCATAGAAAACCGATAACTGACTATGGCCACAGAGGTCCGCTTGGGAGAGCTTGATGCCATTAATTCCCATCATGCTTATCTCCAGGTGGGGTGGAGCAGGGCGAACCTGGTGAAGAAACTTCAGGAGAATCCCAACGGCGTCATGCTGGTCCTGAAGAAGGTTCCGGTGTCTGTAAAGCAGCGGAAACAGAGCACGCCAGAGCCCCAGTCCCCTGAGGTCAGCTATTTTAGGTGCTCGGAGGTCAACCCTATTTCATCCCCTGAGGTCAGGAATGTACCATTTAGTGCCTCTGAGATCAGCAATTTACCATTTTGTCCCCTTGATACCAGCCATTTTCCATTTTAGATCCTCTAAGGTCAGCCATTTGCCATAGATCCTCTGAGGTCAGTCATTTTTTGATTGGATGTGTATTTATTATTTGTACTTTTCTCCTTATATTGGAGCTGTAATGGGGAGAGGTATGCAATGACAAATTGAAGAAGACCCACAACACGGTCATTGCTGCCCCCCCCCCCTTTTCCTGCCCAACTAACCACAAGGTGTTTCGGTGGGACTGTGAAAGTTGGTGGTTCAAATCCTAGAGTTTCCACAGTTAAATTCTTAGCCCTGTATTGGGTCCCAGGGCCATCCAACTGCAAGACACTGCTGATAAAAACTGTCAGCTAAAGAAAAGTAATCAATAGAGCACTACATCCCGACCCGCTCTTGAATCTAAAAGAGCAGAGAAACGTTATGTTGTAAGATTATGCAGTGGCTCCTACAATCTGTTCTGACACTGGTAGTTTATCTTTTCTGCATTGTGTCAGAGTCTGTTTGACCTATTGTAATTTAAAGAAGTGCATGCAAAAAGATCAAGAGAGATTTCAAAGTCTGGAGCATGTCATCACATCAATGTCCATCGTTTCTGGCCACAGCTCCATAGTTTGGGCACACAAACCACCAAGCTCCATCTCATTGGCCATTGTGTCTTCACTCAGCAAAATTGATTGGTCGGTAGTAAGCATCAGTTTGGGACGGGGCATCTGAGGAGGGCAGGCAACTTCCTTTGTAAGTGGAGGTCTGTATGGTCTCTTGTGATTTGTTGTGCATCTGCAAGGTGCCTTTTGATTGGATTGCTTGTCTTCAAGGCCTTTTGTGGGTGGGTTTATGTCCGCAAGCTGTCGTGATTTGGCATTTTTGTGCAAAGTCACAAGAGATTGGCTGTTTCTCCCATGGAGTCTCTCCAACCTGTTGACAGTTTCGCGCTGGCAGAGAAGCAATCATTCTGGCTACCCTATATATACCCCCATGTAAACGCGGTATTCGCAGATCTGACCCTGAACATTTATATTTATCACCTTTGCCCACTTTGGTAGTTTCCTGCTCTGAAATAAGAGCAAATACGTCCCAAGAGGTTGGACAGTGCAACATGAGGCGTGCCAATGCATAAAGCTGGCGCGGTACAATTTTCATGCCACAGACTTTGTTTGCGTTTTGACTCACTCAAACCACCTTTTAATGGAAACGATGTTGCTTGATGGTAGTTTCATGGGACTGAATCCCATTCAGCAGAGCTGTTGGCAAATAGAAGCATATTGTTTCCTCCCCGTATTCATTTTCATTATGTACCCTATTAATAATGCCTACAAAATGTCTGTGGAGTCTAATGGGAAGGAGAGAGTGAAGGGATATATTTATAAATGCGAATATTCTCTTTGTATGGGGAAAATGCAGATCATTAACTTCAGTCTCGCCCTTGTGTGAATACCATAAGTGCTGTATTGTATACAGTTTAAATCGCCCACATCTTTTCCTACTAAATGCATTACCTGGTCAATGGATGTCTATCCTCCTAATGCCTCTATGCATTACAACATTGGAGTGTGGTTCTCAGAGGACTGAAGGAGGCAGCGGTAACACAGGTTAGGTGTTTGTTTTTCACCCAATGAAATTGCCAGTCCACTATGGCAGCAACACACTGGTTTTAAAGGGAATGACTGTGGCTAATCTGTTTGGCTTTAATGGTACCAAAACCCCATCAAACCCCTAGGTAATGAATTTGTCTTTGTCCAACCCTTTTGACTGCAGCGCCACAGCTGCACTATTGCATCCTGTCATCAAATTACCAGAATGGAGTTAGACACGCCCAGTTCGGATCTGCAGTACCGTTAGCACTTGCGTTTGCTGACTGCGTTTCGGTTGTCACCAAGTAGCCCTGCGAGTTTATTCTTGATCTTGCCCCTCAAAGGGCTCCACTGTAAGAGACCAGTGCTGTGGACATGCCGATAAATTAGCTGCCCCGGAGGGAGAGCCCATGCAGCTGTTGTGTCCGCAGGTCCTCAGTCCTCTTTCCCTTCTGACAGGTGGAAGAGGAGGAAGAGGAGAAGGACAGGCACTCCTTATTGGGGCGGGTGGCGGCCTCCGTGCGATCTCTGTCCTTCAGGTGAGTTTACCTGTGCCCTGTTCTAGCATCTGCCGCACAGCCGTGCCCAGAGTTAGACAGTCCTGGTTCGCACTGTGCAAGGCCTCTCTAGAATTGTGCTTCAGCCGCCTGACTGTGCCCTAGCTGTGGACCTTAGAGGCAGAACCAGCCGGTAAAATCAACTGGCTGACTTCACGGGCAGTAGGAATGTGTGACAGAATTTTTACTTTCTGGGCCATGGACCGCCCCCCTCTGACTATTCCCCACTGCTGGCGAATTATCAACACTCGCTTCGGCATTTTTAACTTCTTCTATTTTTCAGCCAATAACTTAAGCCTGAATACATATGATCAGAAGTTGTAATTGCATCCCTGGACAAGCAGTCGGGGATACTATGGATCAGCAATCATCAGGCCAAATCGAAACAAATCGTTTTGTATTTGGCGTGGGCCTTGTGTGTGGTTAGGTCACATGGCCCACTGATTTTTGTCGCAATTGTTTTAGAGGGTCTGGGGATACACGTCAGCCAGCGGGCGACCAACTGTCCAGTTAAATATATATGTGGTTTTAGAATTGTACAAATGAGGTATTCTTTTCAAGAGATGTTTATTGTACCACATTTCATTGTGTAGTAATTATGACTGAGATAGCATTGTTCTCCTTTACCTTTTTCTGGTTGTAGCTGACTGAAATCATAAAGGAAGAGGGGTGTAATTCATCATATGTTCGTAAAATCATCATAATCTGTTGTTGTTTCACTGAAGATTAGGTTATGGGTGGAAAATTTCCCAAAAAGCCTTTGTCAGTGACATAACATCGATCTGCTTGAATGTTTCTTGTTATAGCTCCCAACACAGACGTAAATGATCAATGGCGAGGAGTGACTGTATTTTTGGTTCAACCTCAACGCGTTTAAAAGATAAAAATTTGATTAAAAAACATAATAGACATAGAGAAGAAACACATTCAGACACTGCTACACAAGTTTTTATTTAATTAGTTTTGATGTTGTCGACCTGAGCATGACCTAGGCGCGCTGGGAAAATAGCTTTTAGGTGAGTACATGGTTCTCAAAATTTCAAAAGCCCTTTTTTTTTTTTTTTTTTTTTTGAGAGGCTCTACAGATTAGCCTGAGCTGCTCATTCTCAGTGGCAGTTGATCAGATTTTGCTGAGACTAGTGCTTTAAATGCTGAATTTATTTGTATATGCATGAAAAAACATTTTACCTTTAGATGTAGAAGCAGAAGGATTCCCGGTCGTCTTGCCAAAGTATTGGCCTGGATCATGGATGTTTCTGCACCGTTTCAATGAATCATGAAGTATTCCTCAGACAATAAATAGCACTGCGGCCATCTGACTGTTGCAAATAATTTTCACGTTATGCAAGTGTGCAAAGCCCTTTGCTTGTGTGCGTACCCAAGCTATCTGCCTGAGCAAGACATGCAAAGCCTGAAATTACCAGTGTCAAATAGAATATTGACCCCAATGGAAAACTGACCCGTGGGTCACTTTTCTATCATGGAATAGTAACCCCCCCTCCCAAAAAAAAAAAAAAAAAAAATCAGGTTTTTATATGATGTACATGTACAGTGGGGGGGGGGGATACTTGTAAATTTTATTACATGCAATTTTATTTTGTCAAATTTTAATGGAGGAGGTCAAAATTCTATATAGAAAAGTGACCTGGGGGTCAGATTTCCATGGGGTCAGACATACACCAGTATTTCCTGATTAGAAAATGTGGGCATGCTGAAGTGGGGAGAGCTTTGTTAATGGTTCCTCGTGCTCGTTGTCTTTCTGAGTTTATATTCTTTCATTTATTTATTTGTTTTTATATTTATTGCATCACCTGAAACAAAACACTGACCCCTACAGGACCGCGATCAACACCCACGACAGCAAGCGGCACATGGGTCAGGAGGAGTCTGAACTGTACTCCAATCGGGCAGAGACCAACACTTCCCATTTTGGCCACGAGGGGGCAGGTGAGGGCTCTCTCTGGTGATCTGGATTGGGTTTTCTGCTGTATCTTGAGTGCAGATCCGTTACAATTAAGGTCACAGATGGTTCCAGTGCCCGTTTAATTGGCTGACAGCTTCAGGGAGGTACATATCGACTCTTTCAAATTTATTAAATCCGATATTTTGAAAATAAAATCAGTACACGGAAGAGAGGGGGGAGGGTGCACGTTTTGAAAAATACAGTATATGTATTCTCTTACTTGAGATTTTTTTTTTTTTTTAATTGAATGCGGTCTAAGAAAACTGCAGCATTATTTTTTCAATACACTCCTGCCAAAGCAAAGTCTTGCTCCCAATTTAAAAAATAAATAAATAAAAAAAGGATGAGTACTGCAGCGCATGCTCTGTGATGCCGCCTTAAAGTCATGTATGTGTTGTTGTTGTCGTCATGGCCACAGAGCGCGAAGATTTCGAGGGAGCCGCATCGCAAGAGTACACCAGACTTGGAGGACGGGCTTCCCCTGGCAACCAGTCGTCACGGAGACAGGAGGCGGGGAGAGCCAGCATCGCCTCCTGCCCCGAGATGGCCGGTCACAGGGTGAGTGAGTGCCCTGTCCCACTCTCTAACCCCTGGGAGGCTGAGGCAGAGGCCCCTAGTTAGGACTCTGTTTTCGTTTTCGCATAGATGCTTTGAGTCAGTGTCTCCACAGTGACTGTCCTTTCCTTCCCTCAGGAGGACAAATCCCTGAAGAAGGGAAGCGCTAAAGGTGAGGAACCATCTCTGCCATCTGAAATCTAACTTCTCTGCCCATTTCCAGTGTGAACACATAAGGGAGGTGTGTTCGTATGTGCGCGCGCGCTTGTGTGTGTGTGTATGTGTGCATGTTTTCATGTGGGCGCGCGCACAAATATGTCTTTGTGTCTGTATTTGTGGTTAGGGTCCTGTGTACATGTAACGTATGTCGCCATGTTTGATTCAGTTTGTCTAAATCCTCTGACTTCAGAATATTTAAGCTATGACTGGTTATGCAATTATGATCATTTCAGTCATTACGGGGGTATGGACCCTGAGTTTTTCAGCAATTGCTGAATACTGAATCCTTTGGAATACACAAATTTGCTTGAAATGCGTGCTGAATATGTAAGTCATATCCCTGCACTGAAATCCAGAGTATTTGTTTCATTTGTGGGTACTGAATCCTGAGTATCTGACTCTTTAGTGGATTCCTATTCCTGAGTATTTAACTCTTTACTGGGCCCTGAATCCTGAATATTTGACTCATTATGAAGTCATTAGTAGGCAGCAAATTCTAAGCTTTTGACTCCCATGTGGGTAATGAATTGAGAGTGCACCAAATCCTAAGTAATTGACTCATTGGTGAGTTCTGACTCGAGTCTTGGGGGGCCGTGCCCAGGTTCGCGGAAGGGTATGAGCAGGCGACGGGTGTCATGTCGGGAGCTCGGCCGGGCGGACTGCGACGGCTGGCTCTGGAAGAAGAAGAAGGACAGCGGCGTCTTCGTGGCCCAGAAGTGGCAGCGGTTCTGGTTTGTTCTGAAAGGCCCGTCACTGTACTGGTACACCAGCCAACAGGTGAGTGCTGCTTGCGCCCAAGTTCCCCCCTCATGATCTGTTATAATCTTCTACGTGCGTTTGAGTCGTCTATGCCTGTTTTGGCATCTCAGCTCTAGTTATAATTAATCTATTTCTAAAAATGGAGTGATTACTTGCTACCCGCAATTACTCTAGAGTATGTTTGCGTAGCTGTTCATTGCGTCACCTGGCTTTTGTTGACTAAGACCTATATGTCCAGTTGAATTGCTATTTGTGACTTTGACTGACACATGGATGTAAATTGGCACATAGATATGAATTATACCTTATTCGATCTATGCTGTGTAACCGTTCCAAGTATCAATTTGCGTTTGCTTTTCTGGAAACTACATCTGCCAAACAAATGGAATGGAATTCCATGCTCTCTTTTTGCGATGAACTACTGAAATACTGAGATGTTCCCATGCTTGTGCATATAATTCACAACTGTTCTGGGAATTTAAAATTCAGAATCAACTCCTCAGAGGAATGAGTTTTGAGGAAGAAATTTTGTGCCTTGGATCAGCAAAATCATTGCACTGAGCTCAACAAATGAGGAACGCTCTGGCAGGAAATTAAGCAAGTTAAGGGGGGAAATTTGGTCAAAGAAAGATGGAAATGGCTGTTAACTGAAAATGTCAATCTTTGATTTTTTTTTTCATCTGAAAAATAGCATATCTAATACCTTTTTGCTGACCAATTTTTATAGCAATAACTGATCAATATGCTTGTGTTCGTAAATTTCTCCTGCCTGTTCAGTTATAAATGAGCCATGTTATAAGGGCATTTTCACCATGTATTCTAATAAAATTAACTCTGCCCTGCTGGAGACCTGGCTATTTACTGGGGTCTGGCAATTTTTTCCCGACTCCATCAGATTAAGCTGTTTTGCTCTGGTCCGCTATAATGATGTCAGGTTGTCTGTTGACTACGATCCATAGGAACACAGCATTAGTGGCAGGGACTGCTGATCTTCGTAATTGCAGTTAAGTGTTTGTTTCTTGAGACCGCTGTGTTTGATTTTACAGGAAGAAAAAGCAGACGGGCTGGTGAAGATCTGCAGTTACAGCATTGAGAGTGCGGGAGAGCACAAAAGGAAATAGTGAGTGCTTAATGGTCATCTCCCATACAAACCTCAGGCCCGGGGTCTAAACTAAACTCCTAAATGCAGGGATTAATCAAAACACAGCAGAGGTCTCCTGTCTTCCATAGGAGATCCCCATATAAAGAGCTGCATTACATTTTTAGACCTTTAAACAAGGTCCTTATGATTGTTCCAGTACTTTAGGGAAGTTATTGTTATTTATTTATCCATTTATTGTTCTGCAATCACATCATTTGTATCATTTTTATGCCAAATTAAAATTAGTAGTAAACGCAATTGTTCACCCTAATCCTGTGGGTTTCCATCCTTTGCCCTCTTTGTTAAAGTACAGCTCTAGGATAATTATAGACTCAATTAATGTTTACAGTATGTATCTGGGATTATGCATTTTCTTGTTTGCCCGGGGGACTGCAGTGGGTCGCAAGGCGGAACGATGTGAGGGGACTACGTTTCCCATAGGGGACTATCGATTTATTCAGCCGTCTTTCTCCGGCAGCTTATCTCGCACACAGCATTATGAGCGGTTAATGTTAACGACTGTGTGCGCTTACCCCGGCAGGCTGTACTCGTGCATGCTCTTGGGCGTGGATTGTAGAGCGCCGGTTCCGGTTTGCATTGCCTGCGAAAGTGTTGCTTTGGTTTAGCGTTGTAATCGCAATGTTTTCCTCACTGTCGTATCTTCGTCCTTGCTTTGTTGACAGTGTGTTCAAAATGTGCCACCAGCGGTTCCAGAATTTCTTTTTCGCCGCGGACAACGTCAACGACATGAGCAAGTGAGTAACTGCCGGGCGATAAAGCAATAAGCTGTGGGGCACGCGCGCAGCAGACCGCGGCTCTGACCGAGTCGATGTGTCCAATCGACGTGTTGCATGAGATAACAGTGCTGGTGACGGGAGAATATGGTTTAAGGTTTTAAAAAAAACTCATTGTGAGATCACAGGGGCTGGATTTTTGCTTTGGTTTGCTGGTGTGCCTGATTTTTCTTTCCTGTCAATTTCTTTGAGGGTTACCTCAGTGGTGAGCCCGTAGAATTAAAAATTCTATGGTTGATTCCTTCCTTCCTGGTCGTGTGCAAGCTCGTTATATGTCAAACGTGTCTTATTTATTTCTGTTCTCGAATTCTGAATGTTCTTTGCGCATAATTCAACGAAACTATCATAATCAATTTGATTTCATAATTTTTACGGTCTTCGACTGAGCTTAGAGGTAGGTTATTAATGTGCATATTTAATGTTACTATCAAATTTAGTATAGGCTAGTAATTGGCACCCCATTATCTCTCCACCCTTCCCTCGAAAAAGACCATATTTACAGCCAGGGAAGATCTAGCACCAAGAACATCACCTGGATTATTTTAAAGTGGTTCCGTATCTCTCAGATCAGAAAAGAAGACTTACTACCTGGGAGCTGAATGTTTTGTGCCTCGCCCTCCCCAGTTCAACTGTGCGAAAAAAAATCGTCCTGATACGGGGTGCTAGGGCTTTTTCGTATTTTTTAAATAGCAGTGTGCAATAATACAGTTATCTTTCTTTACCCTGACCAAAAGGCGGTATCTGCGTTTCAAAAGAGGAATAGCTTGTTATCGCACTTAAACAGCTTGTTCTTCTGAAGACCAGTGCAGTCACTGCACTAACCCAGGATAACCGAAGTAGAAGGGCGGCATCTACTGGTGGTCTTGCGTTACTGCAAGCATAGAGTTGTGTTGGGAAATAGGCAGGAGTGGAGAGTCAGTCGTGATAGCAGACCGCTCTCTCCTGGGCTCAACGCCCCTGCGCACAGCCGCTTATCAGTCCGCTTATCAATTCAATTCATCCTTCGCGCTGTAGTGTCGCAGATGCGAGTGGAATGTCCTTATTTCTCATGCATTGTATTGCTGATGTAACTGTCTGTGCTGCTAACCAAAATAACCAATGTCGTTCTCTCAAGAAAATGACTCAAAGGGTAAAAAAAATCACCGCTGAAGTGAGAATGGCACGTTAAAAACAGGGATGATAGTCTAAAATTGGATTTGATTCTCTGAGTGAATTATGAAATATGTTCTCAGTGCCCAAATTAAATAATTAAATAAATAATTAAAAGTGACAGTAAGGGACCTCTGCATGTTTCACATCACCTCCTAAAGGTGGTCTTGTTAGAGCCAGCTTGCAGGACCACTACACATGTTTATGTTTGCTCGCATCCTCTCTTGCTGACCTTTATATGATTTTAACATTTAAGTTATTGAAATCCATGCTCTTGTTTTATGCAGGTGGATAAACTGTCTGATCACTGCAATACAGAAGTATAAGAAGAGCGATAAGAGTGCACCAGACAGCGAGGAAGGTAAGATCGGCCAAAGGGGGGCGCTGTGGTCTGTTTCCTTATTCTTTCAAGGGCTTTAATGTTGCAGTGACTGATCAGAGTTTAAAAGCCTGGAGTGAGTGTGTGTGTGTGTGTGTGTGTGTGTATGAGTATGAGAGAGTGTGATTGACTCTTGCCATTAACCCTGTATGCGTATCATTGTGGTTTGAGGAGTTGAGTCACGTTTACTGCGCATGCTCAGAACTTTGAAAACTGTTTGGTCCAACAAGAAATCAAACTAAGTCAATCCATGCGACTGCAAGTCCAAATCTGATTCCATTATCACTAATCCGCCATCATTTTGCATTGTATTTATATATTTTAGTTACTAAGGCATTTGGCTTTTTATATTATGGAGTTTTCTATGGAGATTTGAGAATTAAATGCGCCATTTTAACGCTTTTACCGAACAAGGTTCTCCACAGAAACAACTAGCTGTTTAGCAAAACTATCCTGATCGTTTTCTTCCGGCACTCTGGCAAGAGATAGGGACATTATCTGCTGCTAACGGGAAGAAAATAATGTGGCCTTCATGTCACCCAAAGACTTGGCTTACGCATTTAAAGTCCAAATGTGATTGAAATCCGTCTCACAAAGGCAGTAAGAAACACTGTGGCCAAAACAAAACACAAATATTTACTGCTAAAGCGGTGTCTTAGTCTGCCGAAATGCACATTTCTGTAGTTTTCCAACGGAAATTCTTAGTAAAGACTTCAGTAAAACTATGATCAATATGAGTCGGCGGTTTTCACATGAGTTCATGGCCTTGTTTACATATGGATTTGCCAGACCCAAGCATTCGCAGTAATCAAGCAACAGCCCCTTTAAGAGCATGTATATGTGTAAAATTTGGGTGATCTGTGTGCTTAAGAGTGTGCTTGTAAGCAAGAATGGGACTTGCGCGTGTGTGCAGGTGCGTATGAAAGTGTTTGTGTGGCGTGTTCGTGCATTAGCATGTTTGTGTGGTTTTTTTTTTTTCCTCTTGTGTGCATGTGTTTGTTGGCCTCAGGGTGTTAATGTGATTTGCGCGTGTATGTGTGTTTGGTTGACCTGTGTGTGTGATTTCTGCTGTTGTGCGTTCGAACGGGAGTGTTTGTAAACGTTTATGTAAGTCTGTCTGGCTGAGTGTGTTTGTATGATTTCTGTTAGAGAGTGTTTGTGTGTAAATAATCTGTGTTTGGATGCAAGTGTATTTCTGACTGCGTTTGGATGTACTTCGTGTATATGTGTGTGTGTGTGTGTGTGTGTAACTCCTGCTGTTTTCTATTCTTCAGAGTGCTGTAGTGAGACAGAACCGGAGGACGAAGGATCACCTCATTCTCCGCGGGTAAATGCGTCACTTTCACTCATGCGCACACTTGCACCGTCTCACACACACACACACGCACACACGTGTACACACTCACATACTCATACGCACTCAAGCACACACACTCACCCACTCATACACATGCACTCATGCATACATACTCGCACGCTCATACATACACACACATGCGCGCACAACACACACACGCACCCACACACATATATCCCTCAGACACATGCACACACTCACTCCCAGGCTGAACATATTCAGTGTGTTTCCACTCTCTTTGGTCCAGATGATACACAGCCACACCCTGCCCAAAACCAGGGTTAAAAAGAACAAGGAGCCCACGGGGAGCGCAGCTGTCTCTCCCACCACTGAGGGCAGCAAGCCACCAGGTACAGCATCTACTAAACACAAGCACCACAGAAGAAGAAACTGTCTCCAGAACATAGACTGTATAAAAAGATGGACGCAGCACCCTGGTCTGAAAAATGAAGCCCATGCGGAAGTACCGTAAAATGGCATTCTATTTAATGGCCAGCAGATGGCGACATCGGTGGTTGCAGAAAGAAGTTCAATGCTATAGAAGTCTATGAGAAAATGACCCTACTTTACCACCTGATTTTTTATTTAAATATTGATTTTTCACACTATTTTATGGTAGCTATAGCAAGTTTCAAGTCTCCTTCGATATATCATGATGTTCATTTTCGTAAATTGTGGTCCCATATAGACTAGAATAAAGGATAAAGCCAGAATATGCTTTAGGGGCGTGGCTATCCTCTGGTCCTCGTCCGATACGGTCAGATCCAGAGCCACGGTCCTCCCCGGATCTTCAATACATGCTCTCGTCCAATAGAAATCACATCCGGTTTCAAAATGACAACATGGCGCAATTCACATTGCCAAAATCAAGGCTTCCTTTATGGTATGCTGAAACCAATGGGTGACGTCACGGTAGCTTCGTCCATCTTTTTATACAGTCTATGCTCTGGACCCATTAGTAGAGGTTTTTCGGCATTCACTGGAAGGAGGTGGCCCACACTGCGCAGGTTCAACAGTTTGACTCCTCACATTTAAAAGCTTTGTGTTCATTAAAAATGCAAACAAACAATGGCGAAAGAGAAGGCTATATTATGTGGAACATTTTGAAAGGCAACACTTCCCCTTCAAATATTGCTGAGTGAAAGCCACTGAAAAAGATTAAGTTAGCAAAAACTCTCCAAGCATGCGCAGTGGGCCACCTCCCGCCCACAAATGCCAAGAAAACCACCTCTCACACTGGCCCCCAAAAGCAGGGCTGGGCCCCACAGCACAGGGCCCCATAGTACAGAACTGCTACGGGAGGGATTATCTCTTCTTGGACCATTAGGGCCGAGAAATGCCCTCGTAGTGAAAAGGATGTAAAACTGTCAGGCCAATCAGAAGCAGCCATTGTTTAGTTCATAATTGAATTATGTAGAGGAAAAGAAATCTGATGCTGGATTTGGATTTGAGGGCTAGATTAAGTGATCCCTATCCCATATGGAGTACTGAGATACATACGCCAATGTTAATTCGTTACTGGTTTCGGAAGTCAAATATTTAGGAAAACTTATAATGGGTTTCGGACACTTTACGCCATTACTGGAATTCAAAATATTAAGTAAGCCAATGCACTCCAAGGTGACAGCTATAGGGTATCAGAATGCAAGTGGGGGTGTAGAATTTGTCATTGATTGTCAACAATGGAATGACACTTGTTGTCGGTTTGTGGTCTATTTTTTGCGAACTATATATGTTTGCGCATACAGCAGTGTGCAGTGATGATCTTACACCACCACTATCGCTAAAAGGGGTCCTAATATACCACTTCTCTATCAATTTTTTTGGTGAAAATGTATTGAAAAATACTATTGTAGGCAATGAGAACAAAAAAAATCATTACCACGAGAATATTGAGTTGAAAATATGGGTCATAAACAAAAACACTGAAAACAGCTATTTTTTAATAACGATTGAAAGATGTTGCAAATTTTATTTTTTTGACCCTTGCATAGTATGAATGCATGTTTGAAGGCTCATTCCATGATTATTGATGCTAAAAAAGATTGTTTGAACTGGTTTGAGGAAACATTATCCTGCAAAATTACCTCCGATGGTCAGTTGTTCCAGTATATAAGGTGACATGAACTTTGAGCGGTGTCACAGTGTTAAACATAGTGGCACGATGGGAAGAGCTCTCTGAGATTGTTCGTAGCCGTGTTGTGGCCTTACAGTATGCTGAAGATGGTAAATGCTACCATGGCACTGTAAGAAACACCATCAAGCGTTTCAAGGAGACCGGTTGCTGAAAGCTAATGGCAATAGAGGTGCAAAATTGAAGTGAAGTGCCTCTGATATTAGTTATGTGTGTATGACTAGTAAAAAAAAAAAAAAAAGAAAATTGTCGTTTGACAGCAGGACAACTCATTGATGATTGTTTTAGCAGTATAACGCCAAGCCGCACTCTACTTTTCGATAGCTGGCTTCATAGTCATTACCTGCCTTCGAGTGCTGTCTTTAGCCTTCACCTGAATCCAGTTTAAAATATGTGGCGCATTATGAAGCGTAAAATAAGGCGATGGAGACTGAGGACTATCAGGCAAGAATTGGAACGAATTCTGCTTTCAAAGCTGCAGTTGGTGTCCTCAGCTCCAAAATGACTACGGAGTGTTATTGAAAGGAGAGGTGATTTTACACAGCGGTGAAGATACATCTGCCCCAACTTCATTAGGACATGATGTAGACGTCACTTTCCGATACGGCTATTATCAAAACAAAAGATAAATTTGATTAGCTAAAACATTATTTGTTTTGTTTTGGTAGGACCTTTTTCAGTTGAATATACCGTAGTTGTAAGGGATTTGCAAAACACTGCTTGGTGTTATCATTGACATTTTACGTATTGTCCCAATTCTTCTGGAATTGAGGTTGTAAACTAGATGGGCACTCAGCAGAGCACATACCTCCACTTGCAGAATTGTTTTTGAAGTTTTCTGTGATGTTGACCTTGACCTGTGAAAATCTAATCACCTCTTTCGGATGTCATGTGTAAAATTGGTCCAGAACTTTTTTCCGTAAATTTACCTGTGAAAAACAGACAGTCAAAAGGCGGCGAAAGCATCACCCCCAATCGACTCTTTGGTGGAGGTAATAATTATACCAGAACTTTACTCACCGTTTTTTTTTCAACCTAGCTGACGAGCCAGTGACATTTTAACCTGAACAAGGTGGCCCATAATGTTGCTAGGTAACATTGCAATTGGCTACCTGTCTAGTTCGATGTTGTAATGAGCTTGCTACTCTTTCCCACACTTGTCGAAACTCTGTACGTCTCATCTCTCATGCTCTAACCCTCCTAATACCCAGATTTCTATGGGTTCTCGCCCCTCGTAAAACTCATTTGCTCCACTTTATACATTACTCAAAAGAACTTTATGGCCAAAAATATTTCTACATATAAATATACAGTAATGAGCTAAAATAGTGACGAGCAATGAGTAAAGAATTCTTTGATGCCTCAAAAGCAGAAAACGCAAAACAAAAAACTTTGATTTGACACTAGTTTATTATCCTGATGAAAAAGTCACGCACCCACAAAATGATGTTCACACAAGACAGAAGATTCATCTACTCATGTAGCCACCGTTGGCATTCACACATTCTTGACAATGTTGGGGCGTGGTGTTCACCAGGCCTTGGAAATAACATTCAGGGATTGCGTGCCATTCTGTGGAGTTTGATGGCAGGGATGTATTGTGATTGAACTGGCCGCCCTAGTTCATCCCACGCATGCTCAATGAGTGACAGGTCGGGTGAATGTGCGAGCCTATCTATGTGCTGAACGTTCTGCCGCTGCAGAAGTCAGTCACCACCCTGGCACAATGAGGTCTTGCATTGTCATCCTGGAACCAAGCTCCTGGTGCAATCCTCTGCAGACGTGGCTTGAGGTTGAACAATCTCGTTGATGATGCTGATCAGTCAAATCTCTGCTGAGGACAAACAGAGGGGTTCAGTGGTTCATGCATGTCTCTGCCCACATCATTACACTTCCTCCTGCAAATGTAAAACATTGAGCAACATTGACATCAGCAAATCTCTCTCCTTGACAACTTTAAACACGAGCACAGTCATCGCTGAACTGGAGTGAGAAGCGTGGCTCATCTGTGAACAATGTCTCTGCCCACTGACCACGGTTCCACCGGATATGACGTCTGTCTCGGCGAGCCTTTCTGTGATGTTCAGCATTGCAAACCTCGGTCTCGCAGCAAGCTGCAATGCTGTGTTTGTGCTGACTCTTGTCTATCATACCCAGCATTAACTTTCTGAGCAATCTGAGCTACAGAAGCTCTTCTGTTATATTGGACCAGATGTGTTAGGTTTTGCCCGTGTGTGCATTGGTGAGCCTTGGGCACCTTTGACTCTGTTGTCCATTCACTGGTTGTCCGTGGACCACTTTCGTTGGGTGCTAACCAATGCATTCTGGGAACGCCCAACGAGACCGACCACTGTGGAAATATACTGACCAAGTTATCCTGCCATTGCAATTTTGGCCCTGTCAAAGTCACTCAGATCCTTATGCTTGCTCATTTTTCTCCAGCACATCAACTTCAGGAACTTACTCTTTGCTCACTGCTCATTATATCCCACTGCTTGGCAGTAATGTAATGCGAAGTAATGCTCTTCACCTGTCAGTGGTGATGTTGTGGCTGATCAGCGTATATGGTTGCTTGGGGATATAACGCAAACTCAAGAGGCTCAAAAATGTATGCGGCTGAAATCAATTGTAATTTTTACTTTAGAAGCCATTGTTGGCTGAAAAGCTGTAACTGAAACTCACTTGATTGTAGAGACTCTTCAGGTTCCAGCATTAGCATTTGCACTCATAAAATGGAATGTAAACAACAGTTTGCAAATCTTCAATTCCTTGTGAATAACCGTACTGTGGATTATGGGTACAGTTGAGTGGTCGGTCTGATTGTCGGGGGAAAAAATAAATGGATCTCAATGGGGAACTTTGTGAAAGCAGCCATTATCTTTTTTTTACTTTTTGTCGTAAGTCGCACAGCAGCTGCAACCATGGTCCTATGTGTTCGAAATTGTGGTCTGTCTCTCACTCTGCCATGGAAGTTAAGTTGTGACGCTTTGTGGTATGCATGTGCATTACGAGCCGCTGATCTGAACGGTTCCCTTCTTGTCCCCTCTTGGTCCACGAAAAGACTGTTTTTTCAAATGTGTTGTGAATTATGAGGCATGACACTAAATTCAGCTAAACCTGAAACAGTTTTCGATGGAAGACCACTAACTAATAATAATAATAATAATAATAAATTTTATTTGTTGGCGCCTTTCAGAACATTCAAGGACACCTTAAAATAATAAATTCAAACACTAAAATACAATACAATGGTGAAACATTAAAAACAAATCGAATCATATCAGATTTAAAATAGAATGTATGTGGGACAGAAGATTATACCGGGTAAGCAAGTCTAAACAGATGGGTTTTGAGTTGTGATTTGAATTGTCCAGTGGAGTCCAGTTGACGGATGTGGGGGGGCAGAGAATTCCAGAGTCTAGGTGCAGAGCAGCTGAAGACTCCAGCACCCATAGTGGTGAGTTTGAAGGTGGGGACAGACAAAAGAGCAGCTGAGGAGGAGCGTAGAGCACGGGAGGGGGTGTAGGGATGGAGAAGGTCTGACGGGTATCAGGGGGCCAGGTTATGCAGGGCTTTAAATGTAAGCAAAATAATTTTGTATTGTATCCTTTGATGAACAGGTAGCCAATGGAGTTGAGTGAGGATGGGGGTGATGTGATTGGTGGATTTAGTTCGGGTGATAATTCTAGCTGCAGAGTTCTGGGTGATTTGGAGATGGTGGAGAAGTTTGTTGGGGAGACCAGTGAGGATGGCGTTGCAGTAGTCGATGCGGGATGTAACTAGGTTGTGGACCAGGACCTGGGTGTTGTGTTGAGTGAGGGATGGGCGGAGTCTGGAGATGAGCGAAAGAAGGCAGTACGTCTAATGTTGTTGATATACATAATATACAACTATACATATATATACATATGTATAGTTGACATACAACTATACATAATCTTCCTGCTCTGCTTGCTCCACTGAATGCATTTATATCTTCATCCATTTCGTCTCCCCCTGGTGGTGCATCTCTCACTAACAGAATCTTAGCTCCGCAGCGAACCTGCTTATCCAGACATTACCACAAGATGGCAGCAGAAATGAAAAAGTTAGTCGGAGTTGGTGAAGCTTTGGCTCCATTCACATTAGCCTGAAGCGACTCAAATCTGATGTTCTTGCATGTGACACAGATGTGATGTTTTCAGGGCTGAGTGGACAGAGAAATCCGATCTTGTATCCAATCTTCAAATCAGAATTGACAAACTTTCTTACGTTGTCTTAGATCTGATACAAATTTGATATGCGACCACGCGTCATGAATGACAACGGCCAGATAGGAATCCATGCGGCTTTTTGCCTGTACGCCTGCGCTGAATGCTTTTAAAAATCTAACAAGAAAGCCGTTTGGCTTTTGTAGCCTTCTCGTCCCCATCGCGTACAGCAGATGTCCTGGGCAAAATCCCATTCGTACATTTCCTAGGAGCACGTTTATTTTCTTGGTTTGAATCAGGTTTTTATACCATGAGTGCTGTCAAAAAATGATGTTTTTGTTGGTTATGCAGATTATTAATTCTAAAATGTATCAATGTGCACCAGCTTGCTGTTCCGGAAGGCAAAAGTTTGCATTACTGATAGATACAGGTCGCTTGTGACTATGAATGAGGACCATGAAGATCGGCAAATCTGATCAAGCAAACAATCGGAATTGAACCATGAGCTCATGAAGGGGTCATAAAAAAGTACTTAATAAAAGTAATGATCGACCTTTGAGCTGTCTGTACTGGTGTACCTTCTAAAGCGCCTCAAGCTCCTTTGTGTTATTATATTTGGTATTTCGCACAACTTGTGCTTACCTCAGTCTGGCATATCCACACGTACACTGGTATTGTTTAAACGGATGTTTTTCTATGCGTTTTAGGGAAAAAAAAATTATGTCCACTAGAGAACACTAAACCGCTACAAACGCTCATATGAAGTATTCTGAGCCAGTAGGTGGCGATACCGTCTACATTTAAATGGTATAATCCCAGAGAAGAAAATCTTACGAAGCAGCAAGTGGCTTTGCGCGAAATGAGCTGTGACTAGAACGTTTTCCAAAGGCTCCATTTTGCTTATCCACGCGGATACACAGAAACCGGCGATTAGAAAATCTTCACCCTGTTTGTTTTGAGTCACGTAAAACATTGTGTGGTGTACAAAAGGCGAAACTGCAGAGAAAATACCCGTGTACGTGTGGACTAGGCATCTGTGTAACTGGCAACTGAAGGAGGGCATTTTGTGGTATTACTGATGGTTGGAGATAATGAGTCATATGTAGGGGTGAAGGAACAGCAAGAAACATCTGCTCATTCTTGAACCAGTGTGGTCTATTTACGAAGAGTGAGGTGATGAGATTGGGGGAGTACAGGAGACTTTCTGCATGTGGGGATTGCCTCGTGGCTCTAGCTTGATCCCGATTTCTGTCTGGCCTTGTGTATTATTATTTCTGTTCAAAAACTTACGTATATTTGGCGTTCTGAGTTGAGGATCATGCTTCTAGTGTTCAAGAAATTTTGTAGATTGCTGTTAACATTCTGAGTGAGAAATTGGGTGGATTAGCTGCAACCAAGTATTATATCCGCAAAACGGTCTCGCCCAGATTATGAAATGATCATCAGATCCTTTGTGTTAACGTGATAACTCCATAACTATTTTATAGATCCTTTTCAAATCTTATAGGCCTTCAGATATTATCAAGATGGACAACTAGGTTGATTGTGGGCCTTGTATCATCAGTAACAATAAATCAATCAACCCATTAATGTCGTGGAACTCCTGAGTTCCATCATCCTGCATGATATGTGAGCAATAATAGTGAGTAAATTATAATTGAAGCAGTTAAATTTATTACTGACCGCATGAAAAGCAGTTAAGTGTATTTTTCATTATTAATGAGTAACAAGACAATCAGAGATTGCAAACCCTCGCCCCGTAAATCGTGCCAATGGTTTTTAAGATATGCGTCCGGACAGACGGACAAACAGATGGGCCCGATTACAATACCCTCGCTCCCCCTTTGGGGCGATGGCAAATATAGGCAGTCTGAGCATATATAAGATAAAATTGGGTTCAGACTGTGATAATGTAATAAGGCTGTCTTGGACAATACATTAGCGAGGACTTCTTTTTTTTGGGAGCTTTCGCATGGGGGTTTCGCTGATATACCCTTTGCTGTGGGGACCGACAGTGAAGGTCTCGTTTTCCTAGTCTTTTTAGCTAATGTGTACCAAAGGTGCCAATATTGTCTGTGCTCTGTCAGTGTTGCCACCCTCTGGCTGCTGTGTTACGAGAAAACGTAACGCAAAACATTCCGGTCACATTTCGAGAATGTTTTTGCAATGAAATTTTACAATAAGACATTAACTAATGTAGTTGCTTACCATAAATTGGTAAATGGTTTGCCTGTTTGTTCATAATTCAGCTAAATAATAACTGAATTAGTTATTACCAAATAATATAGGACCAAAAAAACAGCTGACGTATTTTCTTGTGGATCATCAATTTTTCCTATATTTTAGCTATTAGATGCATATTATAAATTTATTTTAATTACTAATTGGTTATGTCCTGTTTTTAAGTAAGTGCATCATGTACTAATAGTTTTAATTTATGCTAATTTATGCCACCCTCCAGGTACAACAGAGGATGAAATGGGAGTACTGTTTCACCGGCTTAAAGAAGACGGCGTCTCACCGATCGGACACGAGCAGCCCATTACGCACGCCCAGTTCCGCAAATCCTTCATACGTCGCAACAAGAACCCCGTCATTAACGAGAAAATCCACACTCTCCGGGCACTACAGAGCACGCTCAAGGTCAGGCCTCGCCCGCTTTCTGTATCTGCACTGGGGTGGGCGCAGGGTTGCAACGCGACACCATTAGCAGGCAACTGTCAGTAATGAGGTTATAAGGAGATGTTATTGGCACAGATTGGTCGGGGTTATAAGGAGATATCGTTGGTACAGATTGGTTGGGGTTATAAGGAGATATCGTTGCCACAGATTGGTTGGGGTTATAAGGAGATATCGTTTCCACAGATTGGTTGGGGTTAGAAAGAGATGACATCGGCCCGGATTGGTTGGGGTTAGAAAGAGATGACATCGGCCCGGATTGGTTGGGGTTAGAAAGAGATGACATCGGCCCGGATTGGTTGGGGTTAGAAAGAGATGTCATCGGCCCGGATTGGTCAGGGTTAGAAAGAGATGACATCAGCCCGGATTGGTTGGGGTTAGAAAGAGATGTCATCGGCCCGGATTGGTCGGGGTTAGAAAGAGATGACATCAGCCCGGATTGGTTGGGGTTAGAAAGAGATGTCATCGGCCCAGATTGGTCAGGGTAAGAAAGAGATGACATCAGCCTGGATTGGTTGGGGTTAGAAAGAGATGTCATCGGCCCAGATTGGTTGAGGTCAGTTGGGGTTATATTGAGATATCATTGGCACAGATTGGGTTGGTTGGGCCTTTAAGGAGATGTCATTTGCCCCAGTTAGTTGAGGTTTGGAAGATGTTGCTGTCAGCTTGGCTCATTGTAGACAGGGGGTGTGGGGGTTTTTGGATGGAAGAACACCACTGTTTAGCCTGCTTACTCTTGCCCTAAGCCCCGCGGCTGATCATCAGTGGTCTCCAAACGTTTATATTTTGGGGACGTCACTGTCAAGTTTCACCTTCACAGAGTCATCATCTAACTATGCGTGGTCCCTACAGTATTTGAGGCACCATTTAAAATTTAGGGTTCATCTCTGCCCTCTTATGTATTTGTGGTCAGGGTCATAGACCGTATAAAAAGATGGACGAAGCAACCGTGACGTCACCCATTGGTTTCAGCATACTATTTAGGAAAGCTCGATTTTGGCAATTTGAACAACACCATTTTGTCATTTTGTAACCGGATGTGATTCCTATTGGACGAGAGCATGAAATGAAGATCCAGGGAGTAGGGAGGGATGGATCTATTGGTGGATCTGACCGTATCTGACGAGGACTGGAGGATAGCCACGCCCCTAAAGCATATTCTGTCTTCATCCTTTATTCTAGTCTATTTGGGACCATTTACAAAAATGAACATCATGATATATCGAAGAGTGCTTGAAACTTGCAATAGATACCATAAAATAATGTGGAATATCATTCGTGATATAATAAATCAGGCAGTAAAGTAGGGTCATTTTCTCACATACTTCTATAGCATTGAACTTCTTTCTGCAACCCCCATCTGCTGGCCATTAAATGGAATGCAATTTTTAGAGATTTCCGCATTGGCCTCACTTTTCAGACCTGGGTGCTGCGTCCATCTTTTTATACAGTCTATGGTCAGGGTTGGGGTCAATTCCGTTTTATCAATTCCATTCCCTATTCCAATTCTGGAATTGTCCCCAACCCTGTTTGGGGTTTCTCTCTGTCCTTATACAGTTTATTTAAATACAGTGCTTGTGTCTGGCTGATTCAGAACTGTGTTTGCGGCTGAAAGCAGAAATGGGCTGTGCTCAGCCTGCCCTTCTTTCATGCTTATAATTCTGTGCTTCATTCAGGCAGATAAAGAAATAGTGAGGGTATCCAATTAGTAAACATCGTGCTACGGACCCAGTTTTTTGAAGGTTGCAACATAAATACAGAGTGTTGTAGGCTTACAATTCAGTAATGAAATTTATTCTTGAAAAATGAAGGAAAGGAATCTTGGACTGAATTGAGGAGTGAAGGGAGAAAATGTACAGGAAAGTGTGGATACAATAAGAGCGAATGCATGTGAGATGAACCCAAACAGCGAGAGCGATAACGAGGCTGGACTTCCCTGTATAGTGGATTCTTTAATTGGGCTCTGTCTCCCACCCTGACTACCTCTACACTGCGACCGCAGAGCAGGGGGTTCTAACAGTTGTTATTCACAATGAGAGCTGCAACGAGTAGTTAATTAATCGGTTAGCTGTTGAGTATGGAATGAACTGTCAACCATTTTGATGTTTGAAATATCAGTTTGAGTACATTTTTAAGCAAAATGTTCAAATTCTCTGATAGTTGCTGTAGTGGCCGTTTGTCAAACAAACTTTAACTAAATTAAATTCAACTTAAATTAAACAAAGCAAACGACAGCTTCTGGCACCCTGGGCAGGTAATGTACGCAGGCAAGAATAAACGTAGTTTCCAGGCAAAATTCTCTCTTTGAGGCCGGTTTATTGTTATTTTCCAGGTGAGCAAACAAATCCATGTATCTCTCGCGCTGGTAAAAAACCATGTGCCCACTACCCAGGTGCATACAGGTGTCTTACCACTTCCTACCTATATCCACCCTTTCCTGTGCACACTACTACCCCCAGGTGTCTAAACCAAATGTTCCAGTTAATAAACCAAAATAAAGACTAAACACATGAAGCAAAGCAATTAACTAGACAAATAACTAAGAAAAGAATATTAACAAAATATAAATTACTACTGTGAGCAAAATCATAATAATAAACAAATTAATTGACAAAATTACCACTATTTAAAGCAAAACTAATGTAGCTCCAACACTGCTTCTTAAATGTGAATGTTTCCTAGTTTCTTTACTCAGTAAACTGAATATCTTTGGGTTGAGAACAAAATGAGACATTTGAGGATTTCATCTCGGGCTTTGGCAAACCCTTGCATTTTTCACCGTTGTCTGACAGTTTTTAGATCAGACAATGAATCAATTAATTGAGAAAATTATTGTGACTGCGTATTTGACAGTTAAAATAATTTTAGTTTCAGCCCTTTACCAAATGCGATACATGACATCAGTCAAAACTCATGATCTCATTCGGCAGCCAATTACTGTCATCAAATGTAGGAAAAATGGGGACCGGCAACACGCAAACCTTGCAAAGCATTGGAGTAGAGTTGGTGGAAGTTTGGATTGAATTTCGCCGGCAGGCCGTGCTGCGTGTAATGTGTATGACTGATGTTGTGTTTCTTGGGTTGGTCGCCCCCTGCAGGCGAAAGAGGTGGAACTGCAGCTGATAAATAAGGTGCTGGAGGACTCTGCGCTGACGTCGCTCAAGTACCGCCAGTGGAAGGAGAGCAACGAGCACCTGCTGCAGGAGATCGAAAGACTGGCAGCCGAGCGCGCGCGGGGGGAGGGGGGTGGTCTGCAGTCCAGCACCACCGATTCTGACAAGGCCTCCACGGAGACGGGGGCCCCGGAAACTGTTGCCGCAGAGACGCTGACCCCAGGCGACACCGCAGTCGGACTGAGGCTCAGCTATGGCGAGGAGCTGGTGGACGCGGAGGTTTCGGAGCCTCGGGAGCCCGGCGGAATCGCAGTTTCTCTGGAGCCATCGGAAACGGAACGCCAACAGCTTAATGGGCGGAGCCAAAGCCTGGCCTCTGCTGGAACGGACAATTACTTCTTCATATAAGAACCCAAATCAGCTCTTTGTGCTGCTGAGGACCCTAATGCCAGTCCTGTTGGGGGTGCTGTGCAGGACTGGTGTTAAACCTGCCAACAATGCAGAAGTCCAGACAGGAGTTCAACCTGCAGACACTGAGGCCCGCCTGGACTGCAGTTAAACCTGCAAAAACTGCCGCCCTCTTGGACTCGAGATTGAGATCCTTATACAATGTGTTGTTTCATCTGGAACCGAAGTTCAGAGTGAGAAATTGATGTATGTAATGTGGAATATTCTTTGCAAGTGAATAATGATGTTCTGAAATATTCCCCTGTGCATTTTGAAATTGTTGATGTATTTGTTTTGGAGGGAGACGTAGGTTGGATGACATCGGTGTTGTAACTCCATCATTGTAACTCATCATTGTATTAATAGGGTTGGTGGTGTCAGCACATATGTGAAACTTTCCCCTCACAATTTTATCTATTTTTTTTTAAAAACGCACTCCATATTAAGCAAATTTGTATTCTATGATCTGTAGGATTACAGCGAAAGTGTACATTGAATGTGTGAGACATTTATGAAAGTACCTCGTGATTTTTACAAATCCAAAGTGTACAGTGTCACAGTAAATGGTTGTCAGCCATTCTGAGTCATGACCAAATGCTATTGCCTGAAACGTGTTCTCTGCTTGCTGTGGCCAGTGATGCATTGAGCCAAAAATGTTGTCGTCCTTGGAAAAACACCATCTGTTTCTCTGAATGCGCAAATCTTGGATGAGTGTGTCAATGTGTAATGGTGCCTGCCACCAAGCCACGGTATTGTGCGTGTGTGTGTGTTGGTTTTTTACCTTAAAAGCCAGTTTTGTTCCTCCACCTGCAAGGTGAACCTACTCATGATTCTAGCCTGTAAGGATATGTGCAGTGCTTTGAATCCATCTTGGAACACCAGGAGAAAAATCTGATCTGTTCAGCCAAGCCCATCACTCTTGTAACAAGACTAGGTTAAAGCCTAGTATATGGCTGGACGATGATGGTCTATGTGCGAAATCATGGGCGGTTTCCTTCAAGGACTGTCAGTGGTATGGTGGTATTTATACCTGGATTTTAAATGAGCATTGAATTTTCTGTATTGGAGTTAGTAATAATTGTTGTCAAAGTGCATCTATATGTGGATTCGCTGTCCCCTAATGATGTAATAGAATGTTGGGTCATTCCAAATAATTTCAACAAGTGGCTCCCGCACTACCCCTTCAGATTCAGCTGAAAGTTTCAGCACAGTAACTACAACATATTTAATGAACCCATGCCAAATTTTTCTTGGATCATGCAAAAAATTTTCGAGTTACTGACTTTTGAGGTACACGGGTGCAAGTTCAAGTTTGGGGGCTCCATTTTTTTCTGCCATTTTTGAATCCTCATAACTTTGTATGTGATGTAGGTAGATGAACGAAAATTTCGGGGTTGAAAGCCACATATCAGCTCTGCTGAAAACATCTATTGTAATACTACCATGTGCATTTGTGGCCCCACACCATGTAGTCAAACTTTTAAAAATTGTGATTGCAATTTTCTTGGCAGCCAACTTCATGCATCTATATTTTGGAAATATGTAAGTTTGATATCAGAGCTATGATCAAATTAATGCCTAGGATACAGAAAAATAAAATAAGCATGATTTGCCAGCATTAAGGATTCATTTTGTAACTTGAAAAACCTAATTTTGGGCAAGTTTGGAGCACACATAATGCCATGTGGGATAGCTTATTGGTCATTTGAAAGAACTCATCTTTATCTACATTCTGATACTAAAATAAACCTCTAGCCATGAATCCTTCTGTGTCACAAAAACTTTACAAAATTAGCTGATTATCATTCTGTCCATGGTGTTTCCATGTTCATGAGGTTCTAAGAAAGAGAAAGCAACATGAATTTAACAAGTATATTTACACATTAACATTCAACAAGTGGTGCCCTTCGCACATACTTTCACCTACTTGTACGAAATTCAATAGGGAACTATTCTGGGTCAGTGGCAATCCCTAAACCGAATTTGGGGTGAATCTGGCCATCAGTTTTGCCGCTAGAGTGTTAACAAACAAACACAGAAACGCAGAAACAAACCGAACCGAAAACAATACCCCGTCCCTCACCCTTCGGGTGGGGCGGGGTAATAGTACAAGGTAGCTATAACCATAATCCAATTCTAATCTCTGCATGTCTTGCAGACATCAGAGTGATGTCATCGTGACATGTAACTAGGACTGCATTGACTTCATGAACAGAATGGAGATAATTTGAAGTCTATAGTTTAAATAAAAGCAAAGGTATCAATTGAAATGTTTTTTTTGACCTTTCTGACGACCTTGGCCTTGATGATCGAATCACACGAAGATATAGGCATCTAGCCAAGACACTTTCGCACTCAATGACAGAAAAACGAAGATGATCTCAGCAAGATAAAGGGCAGGCAAGGTTGTGACTAACAGATCAACTGACAAACATACTAACCGAACTGACTAACACACTTGCCGAAAGAATTTAATTATAATGCTATTACATGGCCCTTTCAAAGCATCGTTATTTACAGAACCTTGTAGAATGGAACGCATAATGCTGTCAATGCTTCGGTTGCCTGTGAGGAACCTGGAGATACAGTAGAAATTTGGGGGCAATGGCGTCACATGACCACAAGAGTGTCTCTGATCACTCCTCGTCAGCTCAGTGAATACACTCTAGTTTCCTTTGAGGGACTGAAAGGGACACACTTCTGTAAAACACCAGATATAATAAATCTTCTTATTTGTCAAAAATTATAAATTGAAATTATTTTGGCTGTTACAAAAAATTACAAAAGAATTGAATTTTTATTTTTTCAAATTTGCTTTTTGAGCCCAGCCCACGTCTATTGTGTCGGGTCAGTTGCTTTTCATTATGTACGTCATGCCGATTACAAAAATTGTGTTTGCGTGAACAATATTTTACCCTACAGTGTATGAATATTTTAAAAGTTGTTATTGTTTTACTACTTTCCTTTTGTCACCTTCACCCCTGGAAAGCAAAAGCAAGTGTCCTTCTCTGATAAGTTGTTTGAAAAGGGAACAGCGCACTACTCCTGAGTTCGCTAATGCTATTATCTCATGCCGTTGGCCGAGGAGAGAACAGCAGTTACCTAGCAATGGCTGGAAAGATGACAGTACTTTGTACAGGGTAGCCTTCAAAAGTGAAGATATTCTGGCTAATAATTAGCTGAAGGAACTGTTTTCTACTGTTGTTTCCTCGGCATCGTCACAGTTTGTTATTGAAGCACTGAAGTTTTTGTGTTCTCTCTCTTGTGTACTTCATGTCCCTACTAGTGCCCTTGGTTACCATCTTCAAGGCAGATTTTCTTAAGCATCGTGCTCTCATTGCAGATGTAGGGCCTACGTTTCTGACACCATACGACTGACACCACTCACAGTAAATGTGATGGAAATTTACATATCTGGGTTTCACTCCAGTATGTTTCCTAAAAATGTTTTCATATAAGACACTTAATCAACACATATGTCCTGGTAGGGCCTGTTCATCTACTATTTTCATCAACTGGCTGTATATTTAGGCCAAAAATTGTTGGCTTTTTTTGTCCTCTATGATTTTATACTATATGTATTGCTACTATGATATGCTGTATTATAGTATATCCATATCTGTTTATCCATATCAAGTACATATCTGTGTATATCCATACATATAATAATGAAATGAGTAATAAGGGTTAATTGTTGCTGGGTGAAGTTTTTCATTATCTGTTTAATATGGAGTGCTAGTACAAATGCATTACTACTGAAGATAGATCTCCAAGGCTATGTATAACAAAGTATAGCCTACTAGGCCATCAGCTGAAAGCCATAGGATGCCTAGAAAATGCGTTTCGTTCCCACATCAGGGGCACTACTTTTTCTCTGCGGATTATTGTAGGCAAGGACCACCTGGATCTTGCGTTAAAAGTTCTCCACGAGATATCCTGCAGTATTTTGTCACGAGGCTCGCAATCCCACCAAAGTAGGGCAAAAAGTGCCATTTTTAGCTCTGAAGCAATATTGGGAGGTCTGATGCTCCAAAACTGTGTAAAATAATGCATTAAGGCTTCTTCTCCTAGATCTTGGTACTTAACTATGAGTTTTGAAAGAGCTGTGCATTTCTGATGAGTAACCCCTGCGTAATCAAAACTAAAATTGTGGGGTTTTTTTTTTTTGTAAAATTGCTGTGGGAAGGTCTTTTGAAGGGGATTTTCTCAGGCTTGCCATTGTCTAAGAAAGTTATAAATCAAGGTTCTTATACTTCTAGGAACTCTAGCTGGGGATCTTGATTGAGAAGTATTTATCTCAAGCCATTTATCTAAATTTTTCAGATATTTAACTCGTGCCTTTGGTGCCAATGACGCACCACTCGGGATCTATAGAGGGTTAAAAAAGAGAATAAATTCAATTTAAAAAAGCATTTTTTATTGGGAGTTAGAATATCCCACTGTACTGACACCATATCAAGGAAAGGTAGGTTGTAAGAATAAGGTGCCACTACACAGACTTCAGTTGTCCAAGACTGGAGACCTGTAACTCTAATCTGGTTTGGATTTTAAGGGGTTAAATTTTAGATGAAGACTGAAGCCAAGTGCTTGGAAATCACCTTGTGTGTGTGTGTGTGTGTGTGGAAGCCCCTTTCCTTTGATATCCTGGAACTAGAAGACTGCTGGACGTCTGAAATTTCTGCAACATATCAACATTAGCAAGTAATGGGGTAACCAGGTTAACAAAGAAATTTCCATTTTTAAAGGGTTAATTCAGACAAACCAGAAGAGTCACGCCTGTGCAAATCTTTACACCTGTTAAAAGTTCCACTGTCTGAAGATCTTGTTAATGTCCAGTTTCTAGGTTGTCTGGTTATGGAGCTATGAAGCTCCAAAAACACCTTCCGAGACAATGTGTGCACGGATTTTCGTCACAAATTGCCAAAAAGTGCATTTTTAAAGCGTTCTAAATCATAAATGGCTTGAGAAATACTTCTCAATCAAGATCCCCAGCTAGAGTTCCTAGAAGTATAAGATCCTTGATTTATAACTTCCTTAGACAATGGCAAGCCTGAGAAAATCCCCTTCAAAAGACCTTCCCACAGCAATTTTACAAAAAACCCCCGCAATTTTACAGTTTTGATTACGCAGGGGTTACTCATTAGAAATGCACAGCTTTTTCAAAACTCATAGTAAGTACCAAGATCTAGGAGAAGAAGCCTTAATGCATTATTTTACACAGTTTTGGAGCATCAGACCTCCCAATATTGCTTCAGAGCTAAAAATGGCACTTTTTGCTCAACTTCAGTGGGTTTGCCAGCCTCGTGACAAAATGCTGCTGGATATCTCGCGGAGAACTTTTAACGCAAGATCCAGGTGGTCCTTGCCTACAATAATCCGCAGAGAAAAAGTAGTTCCCCTGATGTGGGAACGAAACTGAACGCTACAATTTTCAGCTGATGTCCTATATTTTTCTCCCTTTTCTGCAAAAACACCAAGTAAACAGCACATCACACAACATAACTAAACTCAAACGTTACATTTTCATTTAATGAATTTATTTAAAAGGACAATGCACATTAGTCAAAAGGTCTGCAAATGTGCCACTGTTAGTCAGCTGGCCAATTTTCAGTCCATTGATAAGACGTTTTTGAAACTAGGCTAAACAAATGCTGCATTTAAATGTTCCCATCCACAATACACAAAGGAATACTGAAAATTACAGGCTGTTCAGGGTGTGTCCCTGCTTTTTACTTATAGTCAGCTCCCTCGCGACCCCAGTGAGGAAGAAGCAGTTTACATAATGGATGGAAATGTTTATTGGCAGCTTGTGTGTCATCAGACATTCACTCAGTTATCTGCTTTTCTGTTGAATGAAAAGATCTTCATCTTGTAAAACCTATAGACCCATTTATGGGTCCGTAAAATGCAACTGCTGTATCCAAACCTGTGGAACTTCAGTCCTGTTTTACTTAAATTCTACTGGGTATCCCATGGCTTCCAAAGTCCCAAATATGTCCTGTTGAATTACAGGAAAGTGTGCATAAAATGATGCGGAAGATCTAGATATTTTCCGTTTGATGTAATGCTGTGGCTGCAAAAACATGGCATCCTGGGTTTGAAAATTTCTCTTAATGTACATGTGATGCAGCTTTATAGAAGCACTGCAACCAGAATATGTATGACGCTGATTTAGAATATGAAAAAATAATTTTTCTGACTTTGAACCCACTTAAGGGAAAACTTAAGTGAGAAGTTAAAGTTCAAGGGCTTAACTGCTCCTTCTAGTGGTGTATATGACACCACTGATCTTGAAAACTCTGGAAAAAAAAACACCAGAATCCATGATCTTTTCCAGTATGGACCATGCTATAAGGCTGTGCATGTGAGTTTGTTTGGAAAGTACCGGAAATGACACCAAGTAGTGGCACAGGACAGTTCCTGGTAAGGCAGAACCATCCGAGTATGGATTTGACTGAAGAAAAGTTTGTGGTGGAGGTTCTGCTCTCAAATAATAAGTTTGCCCAAACTGTGCTCATAACTCATGATCATGATGAATTTTTTGTGCGCCTGTGGAACGTGTGTTGGGAAACTTCAAGTCCGCTTTGACTAAAAGCAAAAGGTCTGCGGGCAGTTTGAGTGATGGCAAGTGTCCATCCAGCAGTTTGATTCTCTGAAATGGCCTGTACTGTGCCGCTAATGAGGGAAGTCTTCAGGCGCTGGATGGACCTATATGAGTCGTGAATCAGCTTGTGTTTGGAACGAGATTAGATTGCGATGAGAATGACATTGAGTTAATGTTTAGACGTTGAGAGAAGAATGACAGCAAGTTGGGACTGACTTGGCAATATCAAGATGACTCTGATTTGGTAGTTTGATGAGAACGGGATCAGAGTACTTTGCGGACAACCTCATTGATGACAATACTATGACTAAATCATGAGGGTTTGCGGCGACACTGTGTAGCTACTTCTACAATACTGGAAAATTATTTTAGCCCAATACACATCAAAACACTCTTATGTTTGCATTGTAGGCGACAGTTTCAGTCATAGGATTTCACACTGCTAACATTGCTGTCACTTGGCGACCTTTCATACAACTAGGCACTCGACTGAATCAATATTCAAAGGTCAACCGGCAAAGACTCACCTGCAAATCCAACCTACAACCCCTCTGTTGTATGTGTATTCAGGTCAGTGAATCCCAAAAAAGGTTTGCCGTGTCGAAGGCTAACAGTCTGATTTAGACATAGAGATAGATATAGAGATATAGTATATGTCCCAGGAACTACCAGCAGAATAAAAACTGCATACCAGATATGAGCCCTCTTAGGATAAAATCTTTGTGTAACCTGTTCAAAATATCTTACAATGGCCTCTCAACTAATAGTGCGAGGTAAAGAAGAGTTTGCAAATGGTCTTTACACTAAGGCAATAAGAAATCCAAAATTTGTGCATTTTCACAGGACAAGCTAACAGTCTTGTCTTTCACCATATCTGATGACCCTGGCATTGTCCAATGGAGAAGTATACTTGTGCCCACTGAATACCTCAGACTGTGACTCTATGACCAATCAAACATCACCTGCTAGAATCAACAATTCCAAGAACAATTAGTGTGAGCCCGGGACCAAAGATTCCTTCAAGTTGTGTAAACCAGGGCTCCCCAAATTACGGTCCTCAAGGGTTGGGAACTGCTGGTTTTCAACCCTCTGTTTACCTGGGAGGCAGGTGTGAAGACAGCCTGGCCAATCAGTGGCAATAACAGTTCACTTTACCACCTGGGAAGTGAGAAAACCAGGACTGGATTTGGATTTGAGGGCCAGGTTTGAGCGGCCCTGGTGTAAACTGTCCGTTGCTCAGCAGCTGACCTCATAGGCCTCCACGTCTTCGGGTGGCGCTGTTGGTCGTGAACAAGCAGAGCAGCAGGGGCGTTTGAAGCTCAGTGCCAGGGCGGCTCCGCCCAGCACCTGGACGCACCCCCCGACCCAGCCGAAATAAAGCGATCCCGCTGGGCGGAGGGAGTGCTGGAGGTGGGCGGACACATAAGAGTGTGGAGGCGGGGTCAGGGGTTTGGGCTCCGCCCCCATGCCTAAGGTTCGCAGGTTGTGCGCGTAGAGGCCGAGCGCGGTCAGGCTTAGGAGACCGGAGAGTGCGATGAGCACGCCGCTCACTCCCGCCACATTTCGGAGGGGGAAGTCAGTCCAGCAGCGTACGCCGAGGCTGGCCAGCGCGATGCCCAGGCCGCAGAGGGACAGCGAACCCAAGGTGAGCCCCCGTGCCCAGCGTACTCGCCCGTCCCGCTGGTACTCCCCGGCCGTCGGCCAGCACTGCTTCAACTCCGACTCCAGCACCTGCAGGCAGCTCTCCCACAGCCCGTCCGAGCGCAGCAGCGTGGCCTCCCCCCTGCCCCCCGCCACGCCCAGCTTCACCCGCCCCTCCCTCCACTGTGGCGTGATCGCCGCTGTCAACACCAGCACCAGCCCCAAGGGGGCGCACACGATCCCCGTCACCATGGAGGCCGGCGTCTGCATTCCACTCTTCGCCCCCGAGTTACTGAGGCTCTCTGCGGCGTGACTGTCCCTCAGCTGGGGCGGAGAGCTGGACCTGGGCTCGACCTACAGTGGAAAAGTTACGGTAACGTTACTGTAACATGGAGGGTAAAGCTAGAGCAGTTACGGTCTGTTAACAGACAGAGCAACAGTTCATGAACAAATTGCGCAATGATTCATTAACAGACAGAATAAGGATTTTTTTGACCGATAGATTAATTAATAAAATGGCAGATAACTGCTCATCATCCCCAGTAGGAAAGATAAGTAGTGACAGGTTGAGGTTTAGTGGAAGGTAGCACGCACATCCTGACACACTTTGAATCACGTCTGGATAAATGACCCAACTAAAATACCATTAGCTTAATGCAGTGTAATGAAGCACGATCCCACTGGTAAACCACAGCAGCATGGATGAAAGTATAAATACTTGATGTAATGCTCCAAAATGAAAGTTTTAGTCTTGCTGAAGACTTGTCGTTTTTCTAGTCACATCAAGCCTTGATTAGCTCAATAGTGTCTTCACGGGACTCCCAAAAAATCAATCACACGGCTTCAGCTTATTTAGAATGTCACTGCTGAAGCCCTTAGTCCAACCAATGAAGTGGAACATATCACCCCGGTTCGCACAGCTTTGCACTGGCTTCCCATGCAACAAAGAATTGATTTCAAAGCCCTAATACTGTCTTTTAAAGCACTAAATGGCTTGGGGCCCTGATAAATTTCCCATAAGCTACTCTGTTGGGGACTGTCCAAACCTCATTCATGATCAGGGACAGGTTTGCTCTTTGTCCCCAGGGTCAGAACCAATCATACGAAAGCCGTTTTCGGTTACTATGCATCATAGCTCTGGGGCAAACTTCAGGAAAATTTGTCTGCTCTAACTTTTTTTTTTTAATCAAGGTTTGAAACTTTTCTGTATGACACTGCCTTTCCAAGCATCCAATTAGTCAATTGTACTTTAACAGTTGCTTTATCCTAAGTTTTAAATTCTTTTTCCGTAAATTGTCTTATAGTATCCCTGGACAACGAGTCGGGGATACTATGGGTCCGTGATCGTCGTGCCGCATTCGCCGCCGCTGCATTCATTGAGATTTGCCTGTGAGCGCTCCACAGGCCACGAATTTCAACTGATTCGTTTCATATTTGGTGTGGGCCTTGTGTGTGGCAAGGTCACAAAGCCTATCGATTTTGGGAGTGATTGCATAAGGGGGTCTGGGGATACACGCTGATAAGCTAACAGGCGACCCACTGTCTAGTTTATTCTACCTCTATAACTGTTTCATTTGTTCAAAAGTTTTTATGTCCTTGTCTTTTTATGAAAAGCACTTTGAATTGCATATGAATTGTGCTATAGAACTTGCTTTTCCTTGCCTCGATCAGAGTAAAATCCCTCACCAACTGGACATGAGCATCACCCTTTCCAGTAATGATTACCAATCAAATATCTCTGTGGACTGTGATGGAACTGTGTCTTTCTCTTCTGAAATTGAATACCAGTTGGTTTTCTGAATTCCCCTGATTTGAAATGAAACTGCCGCTAACCCTGACCCCACCCCCCCAGCTTCCTGTCCAAGGTTGCTGTTGCCGATCTGATTGACTGTGCCTGATATACATCATCCACTCATTTGTTTTACCGCATTTACTGCCCCCCACCAACCCCCCTAAAAAAAATCATTTTAAAGAGTTATCGGAGGCATATATTCAGCTTTTAAATTATCTCATTTTTCTACTCAGTAAAAGTAAATGCCGCCACCAAGGTAGGGTACTTTAGCTCATTCAGCATTAGCAGTACGAAAGGAAAATTTAACTTGAGAAGCTTGTAGTAATTTGAAACAAAAGAAAATATTACATTTACACATAACACTTTAAAAACCTAAGGCCTATCTTTTTTTAGCAGTGCAGGAAGGCTAAATAAATCTAACAGGCTGTTCGGAGCCATTTTTGCAGGTGTTTAATGACAAGGAAACAGATTTGGTGGTGAGGTGAGAGAATACTTTGAAACTGCTGCCAGCGATGGGGAGGTTTCTGCCTTTCCTGTCTGTTGCTAGGCAACCTGCCTCCCATCTCAATACTGCAAGACGTAGTGGCAGTTAGGCGAGGTTTGTTCTGCTTTTGAGTGTTTGCGTGTGCGATCACACATGCAAACACTCTAAAATATCAACAACGTAATGTGACATGTCTATGACCATTTATTTGTTGCTGAAGAATTCTTTTTGATCAGAATCCACGAATCCCTCAAGATGTAATTTTATTTCTTGGTAAAATTTTGATGAATACTGTCTGTTCCACGAAAAAGATTAGAATACTCTTTGATGGGTCACAAATGAGGCTTGGTGAGCCTTGAATCATAGAACATTTTTGTTTTTGTGGTTGTAGTCGTAACGTTAATGTTGAGCTTTGTATGAAAATACTGACAGTGGAAAATCAGCACGGCTTGGCTTTAGGTCAACGCAAAACGTGCTGCAAACCCTTGAATGCTCCTTTGGCGGGAAATTCTTACGATAATGGCTCTAACCCATGCCTGCCTTTGTCTTTTTCAGCGCAGAAAGAGAAAAAACCTGAGGTCGCTTCTCTTTTTATTCCGGTTTGTGCAACCCACAACATAACAGGAAGGCACCATGTTAAGCTCTTGCCACACACACACACACACACACACACACCATACCACAAAGTTAACTCTCTCGTTAAGCTGAAAGGGTCAATAGCACAATCCACTGCTGAACCATGCAACTCCAAAAGTTCAGAAACCTGAAGAGCCAGCGTAAATCACTTATGTAAGACGATTAAAGAACAGGGAAAAGACTATTGATGTGCTTGTTGGCTTCAAGTTGGTATTAAATCTCACCGCTTTCTCATTATGTCTGATAAATAAGACACACAAAATTGCAGAAAATGCAGAAAAACTCAAGTATGAATTAGGGCAGCTTTGTGAACATTGTAATTGATTATTTTTCATGTGAAATTTGGTAAGTATATAAGCAGACATTGTCTTATAATGTTTGCTATTAGTCCCCAACTTGACTGGACAGAGGACGAGACGGTAAGTTGTTAAAGCTCAGCCTAGCTGTCATGGTCCACAAATAGGTTGCCGGTTTTTTCTAGGGCGGAGTCATTGTGTATATGGATGATTTTTAAAGAAGTGAATGAACAAATGAGGCAAGTTGTTGCCATGGCGAAGCTCATAGCAACGGACACTTCCTGCTGTGCATGTCAACAAGGGCCCTTGATTCCACTTATTGCATCTCACATCGGAGAGTGGAGGCAAAATGCTTGCGCCCCCCCCCCCATCCTCTTTGCATAAACAACAAGAGCAGAGCAACTGCAGCGAGGGAGGCGGGGCGTGTTGCCCTGAGAGACCGCTGTGAGCCAATAAGAAGCTTTTTCGAGCTAGCAATTGTTTAAAAATCTGATTTTACAGTCAATGTAAATTGAGCTATGTCGAGAAATGGAGAAATCTTTCCCTGACCAGTTCAAAATGATCCTATGGGAGCCACTTAATGACACCAATTCAAAGGGGCTACCATTTTGACTTATTGGAGAAAATGAGGAAATGCACATTGTTTGTCTAAAGAGGAAGAGGTGAATAGGAATAAAAGCTGAATCAGAGTATTAGAAAATAAATTGGTCCCTGAAGAATAATTAACCCTCTGTTACATGACTCTTTGATTGTTAAGGAGAGTGGGTCAATTTGGTCGCTTTAATAACCACTATGCAACAAAGGGTTAATTCCATGAAGATATGCTTTAACAACTTAAAGTACTGTCAAATAGAATAATTTTGCCATGGTGAAGTCATTGTTATGAATGGACCTCTGTGGGGAGATTTGTTTTTCGGTTGGAAGTTAGCTGGCTTCTGGGAGATCATCGCTTCGCTTGCTCTACCACTGTACAGCTCGCACAAGGCCAGATCAATGCAGTCATGCCCCAACATGACCCCACATCCCCTCTATTGAAAAGCGCAGTCAGTGTACAGGCTGGAACTGCGCAGACGTCACATTAGCAGTTAGTCACCAGACAGGATGGCAGGTTTAGAACGTGTTTTGGGACATAGGATGCCAGCCTCTTTATCAATATTAGTATGTCTATTTTTCAACACGTGCTAAGCACACACAGCAAACTGGCAGTTATTATACACCAACTAGCCGCAACATTAAAGCCACCTGCCTGACATTCTATTGGTCCCCTTTGTGCCAAAACGACTCTGCCAAACTGATGTCCAGTCGAATTCCTGGCCTCAGGGTTTCCCAGCAGAACATTTCCCAGAGCATCACATTCCCTCCACCAATTGCGATGCTCACATGCCCATTGTAGGCTCTTTCAGCAGGTGACCAGGGTTAGAATGGGCACTTCGACTGATCCGCAGCTACTTAAATGATCCTTGAAATTCTCTGCAATTTGTGCCACTGTAGCCCTTCTGTTGGCTCAAACCAGACGGGATAGCCTTTGTTGCCCCAATGCATCAATGAGCCTTTTATGGCCAACACCCTGTCACCGGTTCACCGTTTGCCGTTTGGTAGTCACCACTGCTGACTGGGAACACCTCAGAGGCCTGGCTGCTTTGGAGGTGCCCTGACCCAGCCCTGTGGTCATAACAATTTGGCCCAATCAGGCCCCATTTCTCCCACATCCCCTATGAGAGCCAACTGTTCACTCACTGTTTAAGGTCTATCTGCAGACAGACTTTGACATGCGCTGTTGCTATGAAATAATTAAAGTTTTTACTTTGGTTTTTAGTGGTTTTCATGTTTTGGCTTATCAGTGAATACTAGCTCACAGTGTATTAAATGTATTCAGTGAAGCGAACAGGGTTATGCACCTCTATCAGGGGCACAGCAGCCTTTTCGCACTCGGAAATCAACCTGGCAACCTTTTATGTGACAGGCTCAGCTACAGATAGATCACCTCCAAACAAGATCCGAGCCTTTGGCAAACCCACCCCAATCAAATAAGGGGGAAATAAACACATTCTCTACCGACAATGAATACACAAGTGGCCATTTATACAAGCATGCAAACTCAACACAACCGAAGACAGGGTTTTTCCTGATTTTTTGCATATGGTAGGTTTCCCAGATCTTAAATTTCATCTCGGTTGCCAGCGCTTGGCTTTGCAGATGAACACTATCCCCTGGGAGCAGCTATTAGGGAACAAAAGCTGTTGACGTGTGTTTGTGTATGACGAGCTGAACTGCTGCTGACAATGGACATAAGAGGAGTCCAGGTGAATATTTACATATTAATGAGGACATGCACATGTGAATCATTGCGCATAATAGAAAATAAAAAGAAACAACAGTGATATAGAAGAGAAGAGGGTGAGAAGGCGACATGCGAGAGAGATGAAGAAGGAGAGGGGAGAAATACGACAGCTGTAAAAATAAACCAGGCTCTCATCCTATCCATTTGCTTTTTGTTAGAATAGATTTCACAGCTGCAGCTAATACCTTTATGCACCCTGAGCCCGTGTACAGAGCCACTGATGCTATAGGAGCACAGCATACTCACTGTGCAAGCGTGTCGCAGGGAAGCGGAGATCCGTGTTATTCTTCTGTCTGTACCACTCCGATAGGATTCCACTATTGAGAGAAATCTCTTATGCTTCTCCCGGTCCCGCCCTCCCTATTCTTGTCTCCCTTGCTGTCTCGCTCTATCTGTCTCTGGCTATTTCTCACTCCCTCTGCAGAAGGACGTGCAGTCAATCCTCAGTTCAGTGGAGATAGAAAACACTACACTGGCCCCTCTCTGTCTCTCTCCCTCAGAGCTGCCAGAGATGCTCTGCTTGCGGAAGAGAGGGATGTGTGGAGTGAAGCGGAGGAGGAATGAAGGAGGTTTAGAACACACACACACACACACACACACACACACACAGTACATGTAAACAACCATGCACACACATGAAATAAACATACACAAGCACATACACACAACAATATGCATGTGCACACGTACATACACTCACAAAACATGCCATGAAAGTCAAGTTTTTTTTACCCTTTGCTCATGTTTTTGTTCATGTGTTGAGGGGAAATATTTTCAATTTTAACATAATTATAAATAACCACATATGGCAGAAGGTAAAAGTGGGAACAGTAAGGAGAAAGAATCGTTATTTTGCAGGGCAATGTCCAAAATTTTTTGTAGCTATCTCGCAAACATTCAGGAGCAGGCCACACCTCAACGCTGACGCATTTGGAGCTTCCTATGAATACACACTTAACCCACTCCAACCGCTCCGCTTTCATATCCTGCTGAGAGCACACATCACCTCGAGCAACCAAAATGACAACTAGAAGGGGACTCAGTAGAGTGCATACCTCCGCCACGCCCTTTGTCAGTATTATTGGTTCTTACGGATCTAGAATCCAGAATATGTTCCAGATTACTTCCAAAATTGAATCAACTCATCCTTTGACTACCTCCTACCATCCTACCAAAATTTCATGCCAATCAGTTTGTGATTTTTTTAGTTATCCTGTTAACAGACAAACAAACAAACAAACGGGTGAAAACATAATCTCCTTGGCAGAGGTAACAAACGCAACCATCCATGTCCAACTTCATTCATCCACTCTCCTCATTCTCAGAACGGATGCCTCCTCGTTATCCTCTTTGAATGAAGATCTTTTCGAACAGAACCTGTTTGAGCTCGTCCAGGATTTCCATCCCACGCTAACTGCCCCAGCTACAAAAGTCAAAAATGAACTCACCCGCCTCGCTCTGGACCCCACTCCCCATTATCCAAACTACAACGTACATACAGGAAGCATGTGAGTCCAAGCATCTACAGTAGCTGTGTTTTATGAACGTATTTTGTTCACACATTGTTTTCAAAAGTTTTTTTCAATGCAATGGAAAAGATATTGTTTGCATACAGTGTGATCCATGATCATCATCCATGTTAAAGGATTCTTGCACCCAAACCCAGGAAATCCACTCAAGCATGCAATGAACACACTGGCCAAACACCATCAAAAGTGTCAACAAAACAGAAACCAGATTTATTATTTATTTATTATTTGATTGTTAGATTGTACTACTATTTGTCGCCACACCTCACTACACGCTCCTTACCTTCCCACGCCTGAACCCCATGTAATTAGGCCCTTTCTTTCCCTTTATATTCCCCCGGTGTGAACAGTTTTAGTGCGTGCTTGTAAAGCCTGTCACAAGAGTCTTACCCTTCAAAGGTGTTCTTGATTCCTGAGATTCCTGTTCAGGATTCTATTTGATCCTGGGTTTATGTCCTGCTCTCTGTGTTTGTTTTTACAACCCCAATTCCGAAATAGTTGGGACGAAGTGTAAATTGTGAATAAAATCAAAATGCAATGACTTTCAGATCACATGAGCCAATATGTTATTTACAATAGAACATAGATAACATTTCAAATGTTCTGGCTGCAACAGGTCTCAAAAAAGTTGGGACGCAGGCAAAAAAGGGCTGAAAAAGCAATTTATATAAGAGAATCAGCTGAAAGAACATTTAGCAAGTAATTCAGTTAACTGGCATCAGGTGTGTAACATGATTGGCTATAAAAGGGATGTCTTAGAGAGGCTGAGTCTCTCAAAAGTAAAGATGGCCAGAGGCTCTCCAACCTGTGAAGGCTTGCGTAAAAAAATTGTGGAATACTTTAAAAGCAATGTTTTTTTAAACTCTATCATGCAAAAAAGGAAGCTATTGTTGGGCATGATCCAGAAGCGCCGCCGCGTTCTGTGAACCAAGGCTCATTGAAAATGGACTGTAGCAAAGTGGCAAAGTGTCCTGTGGTCAGACAAATTTGACATTCTTGTTGGAAATCATGGGCGTTGTGTCCTCTGGGCTAAAGAGGAGAAAGACCACCCCTCCTGTTATCAGCGTTCAGTTCAAAAGCCAGCATCTCTGATGGTATGGGGATGTATTAGTGCATATGGTGTGGGACATTTGCATGTTTTAAAAAGCACCATGAATGCTGAAAGATATATAAAGGTTTTAGAGCAACATATGCCCCCCTCCAGACGACATCTATTCCAGGGAAGGCCTTGTGTATTTCAGCGGGACAATGCAAAACCACATACTGCAGCTATTACAACAGCATGGCTTTGTAGTAGAAGAGTCCGTGTGCTGAACTGGCCTGCCTGCAGTCCTGATCTTTCACATTTGGTGCATAATTAAACGAAAAGTCCGTCAAAGGAGACCCAAAACTCTCCAGCAGCTGGAAGCCTGTATTAAACAGGAGTGGGATCAAATTCCAATGGCTAAACTCAAGAAACTTGTCTCCTCAATGCCCAGACGCCTCCACTCTGTGTTAAAAAGAAGAGGGGATGCTACACCATGGTAAACAGGCCCCTGTCCCAACTTTTTTGAGATCTGTAGCAGCCCTCAAATTTGAAATGAGCTCATTTTGTGGATAAAATTGTAAAATTACTCAGTTTCAACATTTGCTGTGTTATCTCTGTTGTATTGTGAATAAAATACTGGCTGGTTTGATTTGAAAGTCATTGCGTTTTGATTTTATTCACAATTTACACTTAGTCCCAACTATTTTGGAATTGGGGTTGCATATACCCATGTTTGATTTCCGATATAGCGTTTTTGTTTTTAATTTTGCTTTGGCATACTGATTTCCTGTTTTTTTTTATTCTTGACTGAACTCTGTCGTGACTCTGGATTTGCTCCTTTGTACCGTTCCCTGTCTGCCTGTCACCGAACTGGACTGCCAGACCACAAACTCTGATAAAAACCCGTGAGCTGGATTTTTATCTGCACATGAGTTCTGATTCTGCTCTGTACATCTGCTGAGCTTTTCACTCCCCACGAACAGCTCAGCAGATGACAGCCAGTTCCGTGCCTGGCTTGACCGTCAAAGCTCACTCCTGGGACAACATCACAGCAAGCTAGAGAGATTTACCAAGACCCTCAAATCATTCTCCTCCAGTATGAACCGCCTCGCCGGTCAACTCCAGCACCTTCAACCGCCCACTCCACTCAGTCCTATGGTCCCTGTCCCAGCTCCTGTTGCGGGTTCTTAGCTTCCACCGCTCAGTACCTATGACGGTCAAACAGGCAGATGCACCTTGTTCCTGTGCCAGTGTTTCCTGGCTTTCGAGCGCCAACCAGTATCGTTTCCCACCAATCAGATACACGTTTTTGACATTATTACTCTCCTCAAACGAGCCAGAAAGTGGGGAACTGCAGTCTCGGATGCTGAGTCTCCCGTTTGTCATTCCCTGTCAGCCTCCATGGAGGAGATGAAGAAGGTATTTGACCAGTTTTCACACAGGCACAGGGTGGCTCGCAAACTGCTCCAACTTTGCTAAGGATCCCAGTCAGTCTCAGACTATATCATCAAGTTCAGAACTCTCGTGCTCTTTGATGCCTTCCTTAGTGGATTATCCAGCAAAATCAAAGATGAGCTGCTGACTCATGAATTACCTGAAAACTTCAACAGTCTGATCAACCTGGCTATTCATGTTGGCAACCGTCTGATTGCCTGCTGCAAAAAACTCCAATAAACCTGAGGAAGTTTCCTGCATTTCCCAGTTCTGCTCCTCCTACTCAGGGTCCAGCTATTATATCACCACCGTGACCTCTAGCGACCTATTCTCTGGCTACAGACTCCAGTGAGCCCATGCAGACTAACCAAATCCATCTGACTCCCTCTGAAGGACAATGCTGCATGAACTTTCGGGTCTGGGTCTGTCTTTACTGTGGTCAAGCCAATAACTTCATCGCCGAGTGTCCAGTAAAAAGCACCGCTTACCAGCAAAAGGGGGATTACTGGTAAACAGAATCCACTACGCTGAATCCCCCAACCGCAGACCATGTCTCACCATCCAGATCTGCAACAACATCATTCAACTGCCAGTCCAAGCCCTGATCGACTCTGGAGCTGATGGTAATTTTATTGACAAACAATAAGCCCATCAACTGCATCTCCAGCATCAGCTACTCACCAGACCCAAGACATCTCCAGTTCCCCACTGGCTAAAATCACTCGCATTACCTTATCAGTCAAACTGCTCACCTCTGGCAATCATCACAAGGAGTTACCCTAGTTGCTGTTACATTCCCCCTGAGCTCCATTGGTTCTGGGTAACCCATTGCACTGCCTCCTCTTCAATCCCATTACTGTGCCAATGAGTTGCTGCCAGGCACCACTCCTCCCCGAGGCAGACTCTTCTCGTCATCCCATCCAGAAACTGAGGTCATGGAGAAGTACATCAGGGAGTCCCTGGTGGCTGGCATCATTCGTCCCTGGTCGTCCCTTGCTGGTGCTGGATTCTTCTTCGTCGGGAAGAAGGACAGTGGTGTCCGCCTGCTCGTCGATTACTGGGGCTTCAATAACACTACTATCAAGAACCACTTACCGCTACCTCTGATATCCATAGCATTCAAATCACTCCAGGGAGTGATCATCTTCACTGAGCTTGACTTCCACAATGCATACCAGGAGGGAGATGAACAAAAACAGCCTTCAGCACCACTACCGACACTACGGGTACTTGGTTATGCCGTTTTGGCTATCAAATTCCCCCGGAGTGTTTCAGAATCTAGTTAATGATGTTCTTTGAGATATGTTGGGCAAATTTGTGTATTTCTTCCTTGATAACATCCTAGTTGTCTCCCGTGATCCCGAGACCCACATTCAACATGTTTGCCAGCTACTCCAGCGCCTTATAAAAAAAATCACCTATTCATCAAAGCAGAAAAATTTGAGTTTCATTAGTCCATGATGAGCTTCCTGGAGTTCATCGTTTCCACAGAAGGCATAGCTATGGCTCAGGAGAAGGTGTGAGAAGTAACTGAGTGGTTCACACCTGAGAACTGCAAGGCGTGGAAATGTTTCCTAGGGTTTGCCAATTTCCTCTGCAGATTCACAAGGAACTATGGGTCCATCGCCGCCCCCCCTGACTGCTCTCACCTCCACCAATGTAAAGTTTCTCTAGTCGATTGAAGCTGAAGTAGCCTCCCAGCAATTCAAGATCAAGTTCACCAGTGCTCCCCTCCCCATATGTCCGGACATCCATTGACAGTTCGTTGTTGAGGTAGATGCTTCCATCTCTGGAGTAGGAGCAAGCTCTCCCAAGAATCTGCCGCAAACTCTCAGATACACCCCTGTGCTTTCTCTTCACGCCGCCTGTCACGTATGGAGAGAAACTACTCAGTAGGGGACTGAGAACTCCTTGCCATCAAACTGGCTCTGGAGGAATGCAGGCTATGGCTTTAAGGGGCTGCAGTTCCATTCCTAGAGTACAGAGAGTACCTCAAGTTGGCCAAAAGACTCAACCCCGCCGAGTGAGATGGTTGTTATTCTTTAATCATTTTAACTTTGCCCTGTCTTGTCATCCTCAACCCATGAACACCGAACCTGATGCCCTATCCAGAGTCCACAAACTGGTTAAGGGAGAGGAGAAGAATGACACCATCCTGCCTTCCCACTGTTGGGCTGTGGCGGCACTGTTGGATAAAGAGACAGTCGTTCGCAATGCCCAGGGTCCAAGTTCTGCTCCCAGGGTCTGTCCTGAGAACCGTCTCTATGTGTTTAAACCGACTACGTAGCAGATTCCTCAGTAAGGTCACTCCTCTTGCCTCACTGGGCACCCCGGGGCCCAAAGAGCAATGGCCGTCAAACAACAATGCTTCTAGTGGGAGAACATGTTGGAGGACTCCGAGGGATTCATCAAGGCTTGTCCTATCTGTGCGACTTGCAAGCATTCCTCCAGTCCAGTGGTTCTCAAACTCGGTCCTCGGGGACCCCTGTGTATGCAGATTTTCTTTCCAACCACAATTGCAATTCCAGAATTTTGAAAAGCTGTTAACTTTTCTTAATTAGGTGCTTTCGATGTTCAGTAAGGTAACTTACCATCTTAATCCACAAAATGCCAAACACAGCTTTGCAATGCCTCAAAGATTACCAATTTCAAATAGTGCTTATTAGCAAACTTTTGCCATTATAAACTTATCTTGCTTTGGGTAAGCCTGTTACGAGCCTAGTGGTGCATCGCGCCGGTGCTTAACCCCGGGTTCAATGGCATGAAGCGACTAGGAGTATTACTACTCCCCCTGGATGGGATGCCAATCCATCGCAGGTAGTCCCCCAGCTCTTAGTCAAGTTTCCCAGACTATTTGCTGGTACCCATTTATACACCTTGGCGGATACACCTTGGGTTTGCCCAAGAACACATTGTGAAGGCCGTGGCCAGGGCTTGAACTCAGGACCTTACGATCCCAAGTCAAGCCTACTTGACCACTGCACTATCGCGTCTCCCTATCTTGCTTTGAAACAGCTCAAATTTCCATTGCAATGTGCAAGAGTGCAGTCGTTAGTTACATTTCATTTCATTGTCATGAAAAAACTGTGGTAACTAATTCCACAGCATCATAGTTCTACTTTCAGGGTTGTTTTCACATTCTGCTTTCTTCCATTTGTTATAATCACTATACTCGCCAAAGATTTTAATGAATCCTTAATAAATGGTCATATAATTGTCAGGTCTCGCCTCCTGCAGTCCGGCACGCTGGCTAATTAATCATCTTTTATACGATTCACCTGGCAGGCAAATGACTAATTGATTCTCCAGTAATTGAGGTCTCACATTCGATTGTTACAATTACTTCAGTAAGAACACAATCGCGAATTGGATTCAAGACTAACGCTGGCTGCCGTCGCAGTAACTTGGTCGATATTTCATTAAGACCCCTGAGACATAAAAAATCCGCTAGCGTTGTCAATATGGCATCTTTTAACGTAAGATCCCTTAATAATAAGGGCTTTTTAATTAATGATAATATCGTTGAGAGGAAATTGCATTTTATGTTTCTTGTTGAGACCTGGCTGCAGAATGATAGTGCTATAACTTTAATTGAGGCTTGTCCACCTGACTACAAATTTGTTCAAGCAGCAAGACAAGGAAAGGGGGAGGGGGGGCATAGCTGCTATTTATTCCAATAAGTTTAGCTGTTCCGAGATTGATCTCGGTAAATTTGCCTCTTTTGAATACCTTGCGATCCTCCTGAAAGCTGCCTCAGGTGTGCTCACAGCTCATTTTCATAACCCTATTCTGTGTGTTATTGTTTATCGCCCTCCTAAATCGATTGTCAGTTATATGTCAGAATTTTCAGAGTTATTGTCCTCAGTGGTTTTAAAATATGATGGAATCATAATAGCGGGTGATTTTAATTTTCATATGGACGTTCCCTCAGACACTTTGGCCACTGAATTTTTAAACCTTACTGAGTGCCTCAACCTAGTCCAGTGGGTGTCTGGCCCTACGCACAAACACGGCCATACTTTGGATTTAGTTGTTACTCTGGGCTTGAATTTGAACGACCTCAAGATAGAGGACATTTTCATTTCCGACCATTTTGGTGTGATTTTTGATATCGAGGCCCCTGTTGCTCAAACCAAAGTGAAGCAATCCTTTCGTTCTCGTGTGGTAACCTCCCACACAGCTTCAAAATTCTCGTCTGTTTTTTTAAATACTTGTGTTAATATAGCGCACGTTACGGACAGCAACAAAATGTTAAATTTATTTAATAATATGTGCCTGTCTGTTCTAAATGCTGTCGCGCCTCTCAAAATTAGAACAACACCTGTGCAACAGAATTCGCCTTGGATAAATGATAAGATTCGCAGCCTTAAGAGGGAATGCAGAAAAGTGGAACGGAAGTGGAAGGCCACTAAACAAAATGTTCTTTACGTGCGCATGAAAAGCCTGTTAAACTCATATAATCAAGAAGTAAAAAATGCTCGAGATAAATTCTTCTCTGAATTAATAGCCGCTACTCAGCATAATGCGAGATTTTTATTCAGCTTCATCCCCCGCTGATTGTGAGAAGTTCCTGAAATTTTTTATTGACAAGATAGCAGTCATACGATCTAGTATCAGTCATGTTCCATCTGTTAATGTTTCGTGCCCTCGCTTAAACTTGCTGAGTTGTTTCGCACCGATTTCTCTGTCGGATCTAACTGATATTGTATCACGTATGAAACTCTCATCCAGTCCCTTGAATATTATACCCACTAGGCTCCTTAAAGAAGTAATGATGGCTATTGGCCCTGACCTACTTTCTGTGGTAAACCGTTCTCTCTCTACTGGCTGTGTTCCAGACTATTTTAAGATTGCCTGCATTCAACCACTTCTAAAAAAAAAAAATCTTGATCCAGCCATTCTTAGTAATTTTTGACCAATATCAAAATTGCCTTTTATTTCGAAAGTCTTGGAAAAAGTGGTCGCAAAGCAACTTTTAGAAGTGGTGGAAACCAACAATATTTTTGACAAATTTCAATCAGGCTTTAGACGTCAGCACAGTACAGAAACGGCTCTTCTCAGGGTCACTAATGATCTTTTGATGAATGCTGACTCTGGCGACTGCTCATTACTCGTGCTTTTGGACATTAGTGCTGCCTTTGATACAGTTGATCATGTTATCATGATTGATAGGCTGAAAAATTGGGTTGGGCTCTCTGGGACGGTTCTGAAATGGTTCTCTTCCTATCTGTCGATCAGAAAATTTTTGGTTTCCCATCGGTGAACATGTATCCTCATCTGTACTGCTTACTTCAGGTTTACCTCAAGGTTCCATACTTGGGCCTATATTGTTTTGTATTTATATGTTACCTCTGGGTTTTATTATTCGTCAGCATAAAATAGCTTTTCACTGTTATGCCGATGACACGCAGTTGTATATTTCAGTAAAATCCACTGATTTCAGCAATGTGTTGGTCTTGCATGACTGTTTAGCTGATGTTCAAAATTGGTTGTCTAATAATTTTTTGCACTTAAACTCAAATAAAACCGAAGTCAATATACTTGGTCCAAAGTTGGAGTCGGATAAAATCCAATCATCACTTGGACCTCTTGCTTCTAATATTAGGCCCTCTTCCTGAAATCTCGGTGTGATATTTGATACTGAACTCAAATTTGAGCTCCATGTAAAGAAGCTTGTACAGTCATGCTATTTGCAACTCTATAACATAACTAAAATTAGGTCTGTTCTGTCATTTGAAGATACGGAAAAAATTATTCATGCTTTTATCTCGTCAAGATTAGACTATTGCAACTCATTATTTACTTGTCTGAATAAGAAATTTTTGAACAAACTGCAAGTGGTTCAAAATTCAGCGGCAAGATTGCTCACTAAAACAAATAAAAAAGCCCACATTACTCCAATTTTGGCATCTTTGCACTGGCTGCCAGTCCAATTCCGAATTGATTTTAAAATTCTGTTGATTACCTTCAGAGCACTCCATGGCATGGCACCAGAATATATAAGTGAGCTTTTAAATCCTTACAGACCTAAAAGATAGCTGAGATCTTCCAAGCAAGCATTATTGGCTGTTCCAGAGTCCAAGTTAAAAACAAAAGGTGATCGAGCCTTCTCGGTTAAGACTCCAATACTCTGGAACAGCCTCCCAAGCAACATAAGAAATGCAGAGTCTCTATTGTCTTTTAAATCTCTTTTAAAGACTCATTTTTTTAGGCTTGCTTTTGCTGATTTTACAGTTTAAAGTCTTTTATTATGGGTGTGTTTTCATGCATGTCTCCTTTTATTATCTTAATTTTTCCTATTTTGATGCTTAATTCCCTGTTTCCCCCATTTTGTTTTATTGCTTTTATGTACATATATTTTACCTGTTTGTGAAGCACTTTGTGCTCTATTGCTTGAAAGGTGCTATATAAATAAAATTTTTAATTATATTATATTAAAACCTGCAACGCACCCCCACTCATCAGTCAACTCAAATCATCTGTTTCTCATTCCTGCTGAGTGGTAGCAGCGGGTATATGTGACCCGCCGTGGTAAAAGGTATCTCCGAGCGGCGATCACGCTATTGAGAAAAATGCAATTTAAAAGTGGACTGTGTTTACTTCCGCATTTGGAAAACTGCTTCTGATCCACGGGATTTAGCTCGATATTTACGTCACGTGGAATCCCCTCAGTGTCTCGATAAATTTCCATTTCAATACTGCTGAAAATTTGCTATTATTCAGTCGTGGAGCTACAACTGGTAATTGGGGGGGCACAGACATGTCCCTTTATGACAACAATTATCCTGGCTAGTTCTCAATCATTTTCCTTTATTAAAACGTTTTCCAATTATCATAATTGGCAACTGAAGACACGGTTTCTCTCCATATGCGATTTAACAGCGATGAAATCATGGGCTGAATTCAGTACAGAAAATTAATTTACTTTTTAAAATAGGCCAATGCTTCGCGTTGATTGAACTGGTCCACGTTCGAAAGAAATATCGCCTTTCACTCTCGGTATTGCGTGGATTGATTAAAAAAAAATTGCACTCGGCAGTTAAATAGGCTATAAAAAGCGTGCGGCTCAAGCTATTTGCGTGAGAGTCGACAGGTATGTAATTTTAAAACAGCCAATTTCTGAGAGAGGAAGGTCCACTCTATAAAAAAAAAACATAAAACTGAATTTTGGAAATTTTGACCCTGCCAGCCTTTTTTCATGGCTGGTCACATATATGCCAGGGCTTTGCACTTTCTCTTTGCAAAGTCGCGTAAGCCACATGCCTGTGCTTTTATTTGCCTTTATGCCAAAAAGGCTTATTTGTTTCGTACCTGCATATTATATATATGGTAAAGCCAAATCCTGGTTCCTCGTGCTGTGTAAGTTCCAGCGTTTTGTTTATTTAAGGAACCTCACTTCCTCTTTTATTTACTATTTCTATAATTCAGTGTTGCTATAAGTTAGTTTTCTGTCTGTATTACTAATAGTCTGTTTTTCGTTAAGGAACCTTGTTTCCTATTTTTTGTATTTTTGTGTATGCCTCCCGCTTACACGGTCGGCATAATAAAACCTATAACCGAATCCATCCTTGCACTTGAGTCCAGTCCACATTTGTCTACCCTCCGTGCCAGTTGTTACACTAATACTGTACTCTGTGTCTATTTTAGCCCTCATTCTTGATGTCTATAACTATGTGATTTATAGCGTCAGTCAAATTTAGCCTTGAATTATAATGTCTCAAATTAATGTGAAGGATCAAAAGGCTAACATGTTTGGATCTCCTTCATAGGTTAGCATTTATCGGAAAGTAATGCACACACTTTCAAAACGTCCTTCAACCCAGTGTGGTGGAAATTCATCATGTTACTCAGAATTAACTGAGGTCAGAGAGATCGCAGTTTCTACATGAAGACTTTATTGCAGCAACAAAGTCAGGGTCCTAAAGTCAAATGCAGATGGACAGAACCATGGAGCAAAGCAAGAAAACCCCCCAAAATACAGAGATACAGCTCTCATCTTTATACACAGGTGAAAAACTAAAAATTTAACATCTGTGACTAGCCAAATCTATGTCACATGCTTTTGAGTCATGCTACTCTCACATTCTTCCCCCAAAAAATTGGTCAACCGGTATTTTGGAGAGATGATCTTTACACCTTCTGGTCAAACACATCTTCTCTCCCCTCATCTGATTCAGTAAGTTCTTCTGTCTCCCTCACTGTCTGATAGTAAACTGCTCTTTCTCTTCCGTGCAAGGCCCACTAGGGTGGAAACCCACAACTTCCTTCCTTTCAAGTAAAAAATTTTTTTTTTTTTTTTTACTTTTTGGCTAATTTTTTCCGACAAGTGACTGATACTGTGAACATGTATTATTGGGCCCATGTCTGCAAGCTTTTTTCTAAGAATTCTTCCACACAAGCACAATTGAGTATTCAATAGGGCCGTGGTATAGTGTCTAATAGATTAACTAATCCAAATTAAACTGAAAGACCACGCCCAGTTAAGAGTGGCGCATCATCACAAAGGAACTCGCTGAAACAAAAGTGACATGCAGAGAAAATTTTGAAACAGACTGGGTGGCTTGAGGAGGCTGTGAAGACCAGAAGATTTCAGGCTTCAATTGAGAAACTGGTGAGTCAACAGTCAAACATTTCTCCCCATTTTAATGATTAGCTCTGTATATCTGTTCCTCTTGGTTTTGGCCATATATGATGGAGGAAATCATCCCAACAACTGTAGCTATGCATATAGTCTGGCATGTGTAACCCACAGCAGGGTTGCTCAAAGAGAACTTGGTTATTTGACTGTTTTGGTGGATCAAGGCTGAATATTTTTGAAAAGTGATTTGGCATCAATGATGAGAAATTTTTATCATTGAGAAGGATAACTGATTGCTGACATATAAACCCCCCCAGCCAAACTGAAATGTATTAGAAAAGGTATGTTCCTACATTATTTAGATTGCTTTTTTGATCGGGCTTGGAACAACAATATCAGTTTTGATTTGCCTGTGTACTGCACAGTCAGAGTGTTCCCAAGAAATGAAAGTAGCAGGTTAAATTAAAAAGTAGCTAGTCAAGAATTACATGTGGTGCCGCACCGCTACTCGGCCTGCTACTTGGCCTGTAGGGGGGTCCTACGGTACGCGCTCCCTCAAATTTTTTTTTTTTTTTGAAAGGTGCATTTTGGTGTGTTCTACTTTAGTTTAGACAGTTGAATTAAGTTGAATCTCCATTATTAATTAAGCAACACACCTCTATTTCAATCACAATACTATCCAGCGCCAAAACACCCAAACATTTAGCATTAAAAGCAAGCATTAACTTTAACACCACAGCAATTATTATTTGAAGCATTTATGCTATTTTGTCATTATTCATTCTTTATCTCACACTGGTAACCTGTCTTATCCGGTAGTACAACAAACTGTCTAAAATACTTCACATTTCCAAACAATTATACTTTTATTTCAACATTTCAGTTCTTATTTATGATCAGATTTTTCATATGTAGAAAAAAGAATAAAAGTCAGCACACTGTTTAAATCGCTCCCCAGGTGAGTGTATTGATCCACAACGTTTGTTTGGAAGTGCACCTGACTAAGGCCACGTCGGCCGAAACGTTGTGGATCAATAAGCTCACCTGGGGAGCTATTTAAACAGTGTGCTGACATTTATTCTTTTTTCTACATTGTCCTTTTGGGTCGAGCACCTGTGAATTTCTAGTTTGGATGTGCGTGCGTTTTTCTGCTTCAGGTTTTTCAAATGTCCCATTTAAAAATGACAGCATAAGCTGATAAACTGGTTTTACTAAATTTGAAATATGTGAATTATGTCACATCATTGTAACCTACACAAAATATATGTGCCTACAGTGAATATTGATCAATTAACGGATTTCAAATTGGGACCTCACCCCAACCCTTACCGGGAGCAAAATGTGCACTTAATTAGGCAAGAGTCAACCTGTTCAACGTGAAATTCCCCGGATTTTCTGACGGATATTCTGTAGCTGGTAGACCGTCAGATGCGTGGAGCCTCACGTTTTTTTTTTTTTTTTTGTTTGCTTAATTGCGCTCAACCAGCTCCTGTAAAAGATCGCTTGAGTAACAATCGAACAGTTCTTTTAATTGTATAAGCAAGACCGCCACATAAGCCCATAATGATTAAGAAATTACAAATGAATGGAAAAAAGATAATTGATAGGCGACTCTAACAACGTACACAATACCCTACACGAGATCTTATAAGGATGGCATTAATCCAAATAATTAAATATTCCAAATAATTACCATATTTACAGCACTCGTTTCAGCATTTTCTAGTGTAATTTATTTTAAGATGGCACTTCAAAAAAAAGTACTCAAAGGTTAAAAAAAAAGAAAAAAATTAAAGTGCGAAACATGTTGAGCGAATCGTACTGAACATTGCCGCAAAACTGCGTATTACAGCCTTAGCCCAGCAAAATATGTGCCGTCTCACGAGCCACAGCATTCAGAGCAGTGGCGCCGGGTTCACTTAAGAAGTTGGGGGGAAAGTTCCGTGTTGTGTGTTCAGCTCATTCACAGTGCCTCTATTCCGTGCACCTCATCCGCGCCCCGACATTGCAACGCTTACGGTATAAAAAAATTAAAAGTCGTTTGGCTCATTCCCGTTAACCCAGACACACATGTCCCAAATCCATCACCTCTTCTTTAAAACTAATGCTTTGGACTTTTCGTTTCAATGTACATCACGAATGAACGCGTAGCGAGGTCCGTAGCTGGTTATGCAAGACCGGTCCAGCCAGAACGTGAATCGTACAGCATATACCTGCAAAAATCTATATCAAGCAGAACTCAATGTTATAAACACGGTAAGGGCAATCAAGCATGAGCTATCGAGGTACTGCGGTGCGCATAAATTTCAATATATCTCTGTCGCTCACAGATTCACAAGATTTGCACCACGTGAAAAAACATTACTTACGCTACGACGTATTTCTTCGAATTCCCATGTTTCTTTAACCTTTGGTGCCATTGGACACGCTCCTCAACGTGTTATAGACCTACGTAAAACACACTAAGGGTTTCTACACTATTTCATTCTATAATAAAAAGTTTCCTATTTCTTTCTTAACATTATCATCTTAAAATTATTATCTTAATAATGGTCATCATCAAGAACAATAAGGCATAATGAGCGAATGAACGACACATTAACATAAGTTTATTGGGATGATCTGAAATTTTGTGAACAGCAGGGAATTGTGGGAACAATAGTCAGCGAGCGAGTGGACATCCTAACAACAGTTTATCCACGCTCACGCTCATGGCCATTACCCAGAAACACTTGCTGTCTCAATCACGATATCAACAGCAAAATAAAATTGTCATTGCTTGTTTTATCAAGCATTTTCCAAAAATAAATCTAAATTATTTCATATTATAACGACTTATGTTCAATTAAAATGATGAATAATGTACCGTGATGACATCGACTTGTCAGCACCACGACTGAGAAATTAATGCAGTTGCAGCGGTATAAATATCCAATGACACATCTTGTACGCTATAGTTTGAAGGATTCCTAAACTGACAACGAAAACCTTTCGACATTATCGTGGATATATCACCCGCCGCGCCCCCATCTTAATACGCTTCGGGGAAGAAAAGTACAGTGCTTAAATATTGCTCATTAAAAAGAGCACGACATTATCTCGTGCATGCGCATACTTCCAGTTATGCTTATAAAGAATGTGGAAGTAGAGTAAAATTGAAGGGGAAAAATTTAAAGATGACAAAAAAAAAAAGAATATTGATAGGACACAGGCTTTTTGGTAACACTTTATTTGGATATTCATTTACAGATAGTTTATAAAGTATTTGTAACATTTCAACAGCTTATTAACAGACATTCAACAACTGAACTGTTTCACTTTTTGTGTAGATGTTCAACACATTATCAACAGAGTATGTGCAACAATTTATTATCATACCTATAGAGTATTCATAACGTTTTAACAGCTGATTAGTTGAAATTCAACAACTCAACTGTTTCACTTTGTCTGCAGATGTTCAACACATTATCAACAAAGTATATGTGATGATTCATCAGTATACCTACATATTCTCAGAATAATTTAGTTGAACTTAAACTACTCACTCAACCGATGCTAATGCCCCCAAGCTGTCTGACTCCTTAACACTTTGGAACACTTTTTAGCAACACATAGGTTTTACTTACCTGCCTCAGCCAGGGTTCCAGCAATTACCAGTCTGAGGAGAGAAGTGTGAAAGGTATTGTGAATGTGGTAGTGAGACGGCAACTGTAATGTGTAAGAAGATTCTTTGACCGTTCGGAGGACACGAAAAGGACCAATAAATGTTTAGTTTGCATAAGAGCAATGATGTAATGTGTAAAATTCTGATTGGATAGTCATAAACATGTTAATGATATGAGGTCCCCAAATCCCCAAAGATCACTCAAGTTAAAAGGTCATGGTTCCAGCTGAATGCCTATATGGGACAGATGACCATAATAAACATCTTTCTATCTCTAACCATTTGTGAATAATAAATCGCCTGACCCCCTGACCTTTGACCCCCAACTGCTAGTGAAACTATAGAAGCTACCCTATCGTATCGCATATAGCTGGAAGCAGAATTGAAAGATGGACATTTTGGTTTTTGTTTGAAGTCAATATGACAATTTTAAAGGAAGTTATTGCAAAAAAGTTATTTTGACCTTTTTGGTGACCTTGACCTAGACCTTGACCCGATGACCCCCAAAACTTAAGCAGGTGATTCTGGGATCCTTGCCCACCTGCCCTGAAAGTTTCAGGTCAATCACTCCAACCGTTTTGACAGTAGATTGTTAACATGCTAACAAACAAACATGGCAGAAATAATACCTCGCCCTCGGGACTCGATCCCCAGCAAGGTAATAAAGAGCGTAGCGAATGCTTAGTTTTCAAATGCAAAGCAACTCACCTAGCAGCCAAATACATGCAAGTTAGGTACCAGCAAGAAACACAGAATATGACTGCTTACGGAGTTGAAATAATTAGGCCAAAGTGGCCACCTAACATTAGGCGCGTTTCCACTTGGTACTTTTTGTCCTCGTGAGCTGCTATGGGTGTGGCTTGGGAGAGAGGATTCGCCCAAGATCCGCCCACATTCAGCGATAAGCGGCTCATGAAGCGGCTCAGAAAGTACCTACCTCGGGTAGGCACTCTCTCAGCCGCTTTCTGAGCCGCTACTCACTAGTCGCTGATTGGATACCGTTGAGACGGGAGTATTAACGTCACACTCCAACTCCGTTGGTGAGCCGCTACTAAAGTACCTAATGGGAACGGAGGGCCGAGAGGAACTATAAAGTGGGCGTAGCCAAAACACTCAGACGCTTTCAAAAACGTACCCAGTGGAAACACGCCTATTATTAGCTCTGCTGTGATGACAGTCACAGTCAGTGGAGCTTTTCTAATGCCGAGTCGTCCAGTGTCCGTCTGTCTGTCTGTCTGTCGTCAACTTTTCACTTCAAATCTGCATATCTCAAAAATTGTCTGATAACTTTTTTTCTAATTTGGTGTGAGCCTTTCTTATGATATTCTGAATATTCACTGTGAAAATGAGAAAATTCTACGTCCCGCTTTTTGAGAAATTAAGCATTTTGGACTTTGAAAAATGAGCACAAACACTGATTTTCTGTCTTTCATTAATATCTCAAAAACTGATAACTTTTTGTCTAATTTCTTGTGAGCCTTTCTTATTATGTTCTGATGATCCCCTGTGAAAATTAGAAAATTCTACATCCCGGTTTTTGAGAAATTCAGCATTTTGGACTTGGAACATTAGTGTTTGTGCTCATTTTTTCAGTCTTTCATTCATATCTCAAAAACTGTTTGATAACTTTTTTGCTCCGTTGTGACCATAGCCAGCAGTCAGCGGAGCTTTTCAAATGCCGAGTTGTCTGACATCCATCTGTCCGTCCAGCGTCAATTTTCACTTCAAAGTTGAATATCTCAAAAACTGTTTGATAACTTTTGTTCTAATTTGGTGTGAGCCTTCTTTATGATATTCTGCATATTCACTGTGAAAATTAGAAAATTTTATTTCCTGGTTTTTCAGAAATTCAGCAGTTTGGACTTAGAAAATCAGTATTTGTGCTCATTTTTTCAGTCTTTCATTAATATCTGAAAAACTGTCTGATAACTTTTTGTCTAATTTGTTGTGAGCCTTCCTTATGATGTTCTGATGATCCCCTGCAAAAATTAGAAAATTCTATGTCCCAGTTTTTGAGAAATTCAGCATTTTAGACTTAGAACATCAGTGTTTGTGCTCATTTTTTCAGTCTTTCATTAATATCTCAAAAACTTTCTGATAACTTTTTTGCTCTGCTGTGACCATAGTCAGCAGTCAGCGGAGCTTTTCAAATGCTGAGTTGTCCGGTGTCCGTCTGTCTGTCCGTCCAGCATCAACTTTTCACTTCAAAGTTGAATATCTCAAAAACCATCTGATAACATTTGTTCTAATTTGTTGTGAGCCTTCTTTATGATGTTCTGATTATCCCCTGCAAAAATGAGAAAATTCCACATCCCGGTTTTTGAGAAATTCAGCATTTAGGACTTAGAAAATCAGTGTTTGTGCTCATTTTTTCAGTCTTTCATTAATATCTCAAAAACTGGCCAATAACTTTTTGTCTAATTTGTTGTGAGCCTTTCTTATTATGTTCTGAATATCCATTGCGAAAATTAGAAAATTCTACCTCCCGGTTTTTGAGAAATTCAGCATTTTGGACTTAGAAAATCAGTGTTTTTTCAGTCTTTCATTAATGTGTTATGTGTTAATATTGCAATACTTTTCAAGGATTTCTGAAATTAAGTTATGACATGGACATTTCAGTTATCCTCAGCGGAGCTCTCTAGGCCGACAGGCCTCTTGTTACCAAGAATGAAGAATACCAGCCCTTCGACATCCTTCATTGTTCATCTGTTTGTGTCCTGTGGGGTGATGTGTTTTGTGTCTTGTTGAAGATGATGTCACTGTACTTTCCATGGTCAATCCTGCCTACAATTGATTAGGAACTTGGTTCCGTAGAAAACGAGGACCTGGTACCGAAACCAAGTAGAGTCGAGTCGAGCCAGCACCAGGTAGTGGAAAAAATGAGCCAGTCGGTTCCACTCGCACATTCATTTTTGTGTTCTGTTTTCACCCATTTGTTATAATCACCATAGGTCATTAACATCACCATGTTAATAGACAACATTTTTGAGTTTACCAATGTTATTTGAGTCCATTTTAGCCTTCTCTCCTGATGTTTCTAACTTCCTGATCCAAAGGGCTCTATTTTAATGATCTAAGCGGACGGCCTGAAGCACATGGCACAAATGCATTTGGGACATGTCCAAGTCCATTTTCGCTAGTTTAATGGTGGGTTATCTGGGTGCAAGGTAAGGCACATGGTTCAAAGGGGTTCAACTTAATCTCTTAATTCATCATGGATGTGTTTTGGGCATAGAATGAAATCAGTGTCACCTCCCATTCCCTTTGAAAGCCAGATGCCCACACATCTTGGCAAATTGCTATTATAAGGGTGGATTTTGAAAATAGCAGGAAAAAAACTTCTCTGCAGAGGAAATGACTGCATGAAGTGACGGAGCGTGTAAGGGTTCATCTCTGAGCACCAATGTTGTGCACAGAGATCAAGGATTGTGGACTGGACTCAGGTGCGAAGATGGATCTGGTATTTATTATGCCTCCGCGCGGCATAGCAGGAAGGCACAGCAAGACACAATACAAAGAACACGGAATCGAGGTTCCCATATAATTAGTGATACACGCGAATGCGGGAGATAAGTCTAAACAAGAGGATACTAAACACAGGCTTGTGAAACTTACGCAGTTTATGAGACTTCGCACCGAATGAGTGCAAAGCTCAGACTTATATCGGAAACACTATTGCCAGCACTCAATAGGGAACAACCGTAGGTCATGATCGTGGACTGAGGAATGCAGTCCGGGTCTTAATAGGCTGGTCTATAACGACGCCGAGGGCATGCCGTTACAGCAGGCAAGCAAACTACTACTGTACTACTGTACTGTACATACTCCCTTGCTTTAAGTCAGACTGAAATGTACAGGAAAAGTCATGTTCTTACTTTGTTTAGGTTGCTCGTTTGATCAGGCTTGGAACAACCTAATCAGTTTTGACTTGCCCGTGTTCTGCACAATTTCAGTGCTTTTCCGCCACTTGGTACAGCTCGTCTCGACTCGACTTGGATTTTTGATGCAATTCTATTGTGGATAGTACCTGGCACCAGGTACTTTTATTTAGTACCACCTTGGCCAAGGTTCCTAGCGAGCTGAGCTGATACTAAAACGTGAGGTAACTGCACTGCAGATCACTGATTTGTCAGAGGGAATTGTCATTTGCGGGACACAGGACAAGCCGACACAATGCATGACATAATCAACATTTTGGTGGAATAGGATGATTTTCACTGCAACACAATCTAAAGTGTGAACATCAGATATAACTCAAGTAGTTAAATACATATCTGAACCAAAAAGCTAGCTAGCTTTCTTGCAAGCTAATTTCACACAAAACAAATGTTTCGGGGTCACATAAGATTGCAACTTTAAGATGAGACGATTATTTTATCATAACTTAATGAATAAGGGGAGTAGAAGACACTTAATTGTCAAACGCACGGCAACTGGTTGGCAATTAGCAGCCAAATGCAAGCAAGATAGGCACCAGCCGGAAACACAGAATATGACTGGTTACAGCTCTAAAACAATGAAGGTATTTTTGTGTCTTTATCATGCAAGCATTAAATCAAAGTAAACCCCGAGCTACTCACTCACTCACTCATCCTCGCTGGCTCGTGGGAGCGTAGCGCCTCGACAGATGGCCCTCCAGTTCGTTCTGTCCTTGGCAGCAAGCCAGGCTGAAGAGAGGTTGAGTACTGCATCTCTCAGGTCTGCCTTAAGCTGATCATGCCACCTGAGCTACCTCATAGCATTTTTGCTAAGAGATCATTGTGAAGTCTCACCTTCCCCCTATGGCAGTGGACATGGTAAGGAGGGGAGGGTCCGAACAAAGGAGCGTACTTGGAATTTTTAATTTTGCACGTAGGTCATGGTGCAGACCTGTTCACACTTGAGTGAGTGAGTGACACCGGATCCCCTCACACCTCACAGCATGACATCATGCTATGAGGTAAAAACTGTTCTGACATCAAGTCTCAAATTTGTATGTAAAAACATATGAACTGACAATAACATTTTTTTGGATTGCAATCAAATTATCGATTACAGCTTAAGTGGATTTGGTACAGACGTGAGAATTTTGCTTTTGAAGCAGACTTCTTTGTTTTGTCACAAAAGTTTTGATTACGAACCAGTCCCCTTTGTTTGCAAGTTAAAAAGTTTTGCTTTCAAATTCAATTGGAGGCAATGGGCGAGATCTACACTGACAAATGAGAGGAGAGCGCCTATTGGTGGGTTTGGCTTGGACTGACAGCATCGACACTACAGGCACCAGGTCATCAAGCGCCCAGCGTCAAGGACGCAGCCCTTTTTGAGGGAAAACAATCCCGCTCAAATGCTTTAAATTATCACTAACAAGTGTGAAAATTGAGCTGGAAAATGCCTTAAAGCTGTTGTGTACCAGGTTGTACATCAAATAAAAAGAAGAGTCCAGATCAGAGGCTCACCATCCTACCTGTAAAAGACAAGGATCCAAAAAGGAGAGCTTTATGGCTTCAAGCTATCCGTAGAGAAGATAGGGGGAAGCTATGGGTAGTGCCGGTGAGATGAAGTTTCATGAAGCATTGAAGCTTTCCAGCCAGATCTGTTGAGGTGTGGTTTGTTTCTTGAGGTTTTGAATGCACTCTAGAGACCCCTCCTGGTCAATAAAAACACTCGGATATTCAATTGTGCTTCGTAGGAAATGATAGGGAAGCATGAGCCTAAAGTGGCAGAATCAATAAATGCAAAATAAAATAAAGTATTTTGACTATACGTTATGTCCTAACAAAACTGAAAGATATGTATGGGCCATTCTTAGTCACCTGTGTGATCAAAAATGTAATAAATAGTAGAAAAAATCTCCTCCAATTACAAAAGCATTGCAGGTTTATAATTGAGGACCTTCTATAGGAGTACTACTTATCCAAGCCTATCAAGTAGAAAATTTATTTGTTACATTAACTTTGACTACTTAACTGCCAGAATTTATAACGGTCAGGCGGATTTCTATTATGGGTTGATATATGTGTGATAGTAAATGGCCTGAAATTTCTTTCAGTGTAAGATCTATTAGTGAATAGGACAATTCCAGGTTTTCAGGTGCCAGATGTCGACGGTTTGGTTTTTATGGTCTCGAGAAGGGTCACCCTCCAGAGGGCCAAAATTGAACTTTAAAGAAAAATAGGTTTTTGAGTTGAAATATCTCAGTGCGCCCTCAATAGCCCAGCTTCAATTTTACTGTTGTCAGTCTATATTAGGAGGAGTTTTGGAAAATTACGAAATTTTGGTGGGCTGTTGAGGGCGCCACCTATAGGGGGCGCTTGAAAACGCCATCTTGGACCAAAGTAGCAGTCACGTTTGAGGCATTCCTTGCTTGCGCCCTCATTAGCCCAAGATTTTTTATACATAATATGATTCTATCACAGTGCCTTGTACTATTTCACTTGAAATTGTAGTGGGATGATGAGGGCGCGGAACTATAGGTGGCGCTCAATTCGGTGAAAATGCAAAAATAGGGATATTCCGCGGCTGTAGATCTCCATGCGCCCGCATCAGATTTGAATGAAATCTGTTTTATTTGATAGCCGTACATGTCCACTATGTGTATCAAAAAGATTGATGTGGGGGTTCAACTGTTTTAACCCTTTTTGACCATCATTCTGAAAGGTGTGACGTGACCATTCCATACGCTTGTCTGTGTAGTGCTGTTACGGTACATAAGTCAGCATAGGTGTCAGTTTGAATTCAATGCCAATGGGTGATTTTTAGTGGAGCAATCAGCAATTTAAAGCTGTCTTCTGAACCAATGGATAGGGTCCGGCCTTCTGCTGACTTCCTTTGGAATGTTTAGAAGATTGGAGGCGGGACCGGACGGATTGCACGCTTCACCGCTCATGAATAAATAAAAAAAAAAAATTGTTTACTTCTTTTGTCATGCTAATTTCAGGAGAATAAATCACTCATTATCTCCATCATCCCTACTTTGTTAGAGAAAACTCAGGTGAAAGTATGATGTCAGACACTTGGTTTTCCCCCCTAGTCTGTTATTTTTTGGAGATAACGACGGAAAACATGAAACGAGCCAAGAGTTAGAAAGTAAAAATTGTGCACATTGTCAGGTGAAACTGAAAGTACACAGTGCAACAGCTTGATGCATACAGATGTGAATGAGAAAATGTGGTGACTCCTTTTTGATGATCTTTTCCACCTTCTGCTCAGCAGAGGGTTCTATCTGATCCCCCGTCCTGGGCCCACCCACATGTGTGCAGTTACATGTATTGCTTTCCCTGTCCCAGTCTCACTGCTGCTCAATTGGATGAATAGATTTTTATTACAGGCCCTCCAGCTAATGAAATAACCCTTGGCCAAGGGCCAGATGTGTGCACCTTCAGTTGGTTACCTTTCCATCATGCCTTGTTGCCTTCATCCCTTTATTCAATCCAAAGACCATATATTGTACCAATTCGCGTTTGAAACCTTGCCTTACTGGGATGGTCAAAAAGGGGTTAATACAGTTGAACCCCACTTAAATCTTTTTGGTCCATATAGTGGACATGTAGGGCTATCAAATAAAACAGACTTCATTCAAATCTGATGGGGGCGCATGGAGTTTTGTCACATATTGATATCAGAAAAAAAAACAAATGTAAGTTAATAGTATATAAATGCAGAAGTATATTGTTTACATGTGCAATGACTGTGCATATATATTTTTGAATGTGGTGAACAAGTTTTGTTTGCTTCAGGGGGTCTTTAGTAGTTATAGTATTACTTGAACCAATTTAGGTTTGGATGAGACTGGGGGTATCATCTGTGTGGTCCCTATTGCCTGGTTTGTGGTGGCAGAGACTTAAAGGAAAACCCATACACATGGGCTGCATGCTATTGGAAAAAACTGGCTTGGCGATATTTTGGTATTCTGTGGGATATATTGTGGTTTTGGGGTTATGACATTAGGAGGGATCCATAACATTAATGCCTTTCTGCAGATGTAGACGCCTGCGGACATAGAGCAGCTTTTTTTATGGACGCAGTTGCACTACTCTATCACTAGATGGCACCCCCGGATCAGTTATTGAATATTCACAAGCAAGCAGAGCTGGAACACAAGCTGTGTTTCCATCCACCTATTTTAATGTGCATTTTGATTTTGCGCTTAAAAAAACCTGAGTGGAAACGGCCAAAATGCGCATTAACTTGAAATATTGCATCATTTTTTTTTTTTTTATGCAAGGAGGGGGTGGAAAATTTTCCAAATCGATAAAGATAAATGCGCTTTAGTGCAGTGGAAATGGGTTAGCGAAGAAGTTATGCAAATAAATGATGACGTTTAGCATCTACGTCATTTTTGCTTGCCTACGTTGACAAGCTAGCTAGCTAGTTTGCTACCTCGCAACATTGGTGTGCTAGCTATAACATTAGAGTTCGTTATCACTTTAGCTAGCTAGCTAGTGGTTAATACAGTAGAAGCGAACTGTAACCTTACACTACTGTGCTAGCTGTAACATTAAAGACTTCGGAACCACTAGCTTAAGTGTTTACTTTCATTCGTTTTCGCCACCAGCTTTCCCGTTTGTTTTCCTTTTCGTTCGTTGCGCTTATTGACGTCATAATGTGCACCGTCTTCTTCTGCAGAAGTGATAGCAATTGAATCGAGAATTAGCGCCACCTAACGGCACCTACGGCTTATTCCCTGAAACAAAAGTGCATAACTGAAGTGGATGGAAACGTGCACAAATGCGCTTTTCCTTTTGCCGCATTAACGAAAATCCGCTTAAGATTTGCGATACAAGTTGGATGGAAACACAGCTACAGTCTAGAATATTGACGTGTTCACTCCTATCCCTGTTTTTCAGGAGTTGCATGAATTAAACTCCTCAGCTAAGCCTGATTAGCAAACTGCTCAATATCCTTGATAGTATCTATCCAGCAGTTTAAAAAAATGATCTCTTGCGACAGAAAATTTTGTTGTCCTCTGTAGCAACCACTTCAGTTACAGTGACCCAAGTAGTTAAAAAAAAATCAGTTTCCTGAGGCAAAAATTCGCCATGGTATTCGCCAACACTATGTCATGTTACTATCAATTTCAGTCATCACATATTAAAAACGCGCAATTTCCTACCATAGATTAACACGTAGATATGTCGATTGAAGAATTTAGCTGTCTTTTAGAGCCTCATACAAGCTCTCACGAAAAATCCAATCACTTTAATGGTGATTCAATGGTATCTACGTGAAAACCCAGCTGTAGTTCACGCCCACGTGAAATTCTCCTGGTAATTACCAGTTGGTTAACACGATTTTTATCCAATTGCAGGCAGTATAAGCTTTCCTCAGCAAGTGAAAGACATTAATTGGACCTTAAAAAACATAGAAAAATACTTGCGTAATAGGGTTACGTTGTAGTCAATGAACTTTTCGCAGCTCAGACTGACGTGGTTGCATGGGAACAAAAAACCTCCAGAACTGAGCCTGGAGAGCTGAGCTTATTTGCGGGATGGAAATGTGATTCTGAGATGGAAAATAGCAGTTATTCTGAATGGAACAGGCAGGAGGGCTGACAGCATTGATACTTTTGAGGAGCAGCTCAATAATTCTTTTGAAAAGTGAGTAAAGTTGTCTTTGTATGGTGTAGCTTTATCTTACTTTTAGCCTGCTAGCTAACTAGCCAGCTATTTCTTATTTTTGGTTTACCACCCTGATCACAGAGCTAGTTTGTCACATTGGGTAAGAAAAGAGTAGTCGATACTGCAGTGTGCTGGCATTTTTCTTAACTAGGCGATCAGTTTTAGAATTTATACCACATTCAATGAAACGGAATGCCTTGCATTTTCGCTCTTTTAAAGTGCAAACAGCTATTACTGTGACCTGAGTTATACTTGTTCTATAAAGGGTGTGAAAAGCGTTGTTACAAGCCTGCGTTTTGCTGGGATGATCGGAATTGTAAACAGCAAGCTTTCCGTCTGAGTGAACGATCTGACCTGAAAAATAAGCAGTTCCTCTAATGAGTAACTGTGCTTGCTGACGCGGCTTTGTAGATAAGTGGACGAGACTCTGAACTTTATCGTGGAGAAAAGGCATGTTTTTTGGTTTGGAGAGGTCACTGGTGACCATTGATGTCCAGCTGCGCCAATATTGATAAACTCATGCTAAATTCAGCCAGAAAATCATCCATTCATATTGAACTTCATGAGTACAAAGTTGATTTGCGTTAAAAATATGATTATTTATGAATTGAAAGTGTGCCATTTTCAAGGCTCTGGGAGTTTGGGGAGCCACCTGGATAGCTATCTTATTTGGCTTATAAAAAGTGGATCATTTAATATTTCATGTTCAGATGAGGAGTACTTGTGGTCTAGGAGTTTACTGTCCCAGAAATGTATTGTTTTAACCCCCAGCCATTTTTCAATCCTCAGAATTATTTTTTTTTTTTTTTTTTTTTACAGTTTCAATGGTGAATTCTCATGAAGATTTTTTATGTTTGCAGCCCATTTTCTCTACCAGAATCATGAAAATAAACTGAAATATGATGTAATTCTAAATGCTGTAAGTGTCTTTTCTGAGTTGAGCCACATACGTCCTCTTTATGAAGCTTAAATCTTGAATTATAAAGCATCAAATTGGGTAACCCATAAAATGCCAAATTTGGCTTTTGCGCAAAGGGGTTAAAGGAGCTTACATAACATTTTATTCAACAATTTCAAATTTATTTTTGGCAAATAGCAATGTCATAAACATCTTTTGAAGAAATTAGAAAAATGAAAAGAGCAGCTATACACCAGCATCAACAATACAAAATAATGTAGGGGAGAGCCGCCACAATTGTAACGTTTTTCACTTTTCACTCTATTACAAAGAGATCGTTTTACCTACAGATGTAATATTTTCAGGCAAAGCACCAACACATGTCCGCTATCATAAACCACTTAGTTTTTCAATTCATAAAACAGGTCTTGAGTAATATAACTGAAAGCGGACTCTGTCCGATGTTACAACTGAAGCGCGTTTGAGTCTTCATTGTAACAGCAGGAGTTACAATCGTAACACTGCCAAAAAGTAGCATTAAACTCATTGTTTTCAGGTCAAATCAATTATATTTCATTCAGGCAACTGTTTAACGTTTCTTTAACACCAATAATGTGATGAGAATGTCCTATCAAAAATATTGTATATTATTAAAACTTACCAGATGTACCAGTTGGAGCGTTTGTGTGAGTTCCTTGATAGGAAAATGCATTGATTGTGCCTACAAAGTAAGCAACTTTGACTGATGGAGTTGTGAAAATGTTATACAACCCTAATTTGATTTAGAATATAATTGAATGACAGCTGACTGAATGCAAAATATTGGCAAATATGACACATGAGTTTTGTAAAAGTCCCATTCATATCTGCACTGGTACCCCTGCAGAGTCAATTATGTAGCAACACCCCAAATCACTTATTTTTTTTACAGTCTATGCTATTGAAAAACAGTCTATTTGTATTTTAAAGTTTTATTGCAAAAATCCAAAATAAGCTACAATAACATTTGCCAACAGACAGAACCAAATAGGTTAGCTTATTAAATTTCAAGGTAGGACTAAGCCTACATCTCAGTGCAAAGAACATTATAATTAGGGATGCACGATATTGGATTTTTGGCCGATATCCGATATGCCGATAAGTGCACCTATTATAGTTTTTCATGTTTATAATGTCCTTTTGTGTATCATACAGTTTTTTTAAGTGCATGTAAAAGGTCTGCATATGAAAATAAGCCAAAGTCACCACAAGAGGTAGCTCTCTCCCTCCACTCTGCGCGCTGCTCTAGTGGTCTCTGAAATTCCCCAATAGAGTTTGGCAATTTCTCTCTTCAGTTGGTGATGTCAAAATTGATTTTTTGCGCCAAAAACCTAGTTGGGAACACCCTTCAATAAAGCGGGTTATGCCCACAAACAGAGTTACTTGGAGCGGAGACCTGCAGCTGTGTGTGTGTATGCTTGGGGTTACTGTCATGCTGCAGTGGAGACTCTGTGCGCTTGGAACACTGCAAAAAATGATAAGATAAAAATACTACGTAAGATGAATTTACTTATTTTAAGACTCAAAACACTTATTTCTATCACCTTTTTCCTTAGTAAGACAAAAAGAAATTTCCTGTTTTGAGGTCATTTTTACTAGCTTGCCAATGGGGTAAGTAAATTTCACTTTTCAAGTCAAATAGTAACTTGTTTTAAGAAAAAGGAACTTAATTTTTTTAAAGGAATTTTTCTTTGGTGTCTGTGAAATGACACTTTGTAAATAAATGCCTACACTTTTTTGTAGAGACCAGCGACTCTTGACTGCTTGATTTTTCCTTGCGGCTTTCTTCTGTTTATGGCTTTAGTGCAGCACTTTGGTTTTACCCTAATTAGTTAATTGGGGCCAATTTCAGCCGTAACACTATGCTTGTATTATGCCCTTCACACGACCACGCCTCAGAACCGGTTTTAGCATGCAGGAGATGTCAGAAACAACAGGAAAAACCTGCTGCTTATAACATTCCTGTGAAATGAATCATCAACTGTCTCTCTTTAATCACATCCCTCCCATCATCCTTCATTAAATAGCCTGGTTATACTCTGTTATTGTCATGGGGCGTCCATTGGGAAAATGGCAGGAAGAAACTCTGGACAGTTCCCTAATTCAGCGCAGTGTGGACACATGCACACAATCACTCACATACTCATACATCAGGGACAACTTTTACCCAAACATTCATGTCTTTAGAATGTTGGAGGAAACCATAGTACTCCGATGAAACCCAGAAGGAGAGTAAGCAAGTTACGGACAGGAAGATTTGAACCCAAAACTTATTTGCACAGTGAAATGGACAGTAAAAGAAAAGAAAACCCAAAGCCATGTCAAGGGACAAATCTGCAATGATCTGGAGATAATAATAACCAGCAGCCTGGCGCGTAGACCTTACGCGCTACTTTCTCTTGCGGCCTGGCATCTCTTTTTTGGGATTCAGGACTCCTGTGGATGAATTTGCTTGGGATTCAGGACTCTTGTGGACTAATTGGCTTGGTCACGTGATGTTTTTATGGAAACATCATAGCAACGTGATGACATCATCATAGTGACATTATATAAATAACGCCATTTTGGCCTGACACACACGCACGCACAGAGAGTCCACTTCGTTATTATGTTGTAGATAATAATAATAATAAAAGTAATAATGCCTTATTCATGAGTAACATACTTACCAGTGGGAATACCTATGTGCATTTTTCAATTTTTTTTTTACTTGAGTATTTTTTAAATTTTAATGAACATCTTTGGATAGGCAGTAACTTCTGATGAAACTCCAAGTTTTAAGCTCTCAAATAGTTTTAATTTCATCTGTCTATCTGGCACAGAGGCTAAAAAGAAAAGGTACTGGTCAACTTTGGCAATTTTGTCAAATTAACTAGAAGACCTTCAGGTTTTAAGGGGTTGTTTTCAAATAATGCCCTAGGTTACTAGAACGCCATTTCAGAGGGCGTCTTAGGTCTTCACAAGTTTAACGCAACCTGGCTCAGCATACTTTCATAAGGGTCCACATGTGGGTTGCTGGGTTTTTTCTTGAGCAGATGCCTCATTTTTATGGGTGATTTTTGAAAAAGTGTGCATGAATTCGAGTCACATAGTTGCCATGGCGAAGCTCATAGCGATTGACACTTCTTGGTGAGCAGAGTGTCTCGAGATAGTGGAACTTTGCTGTTCTTACTGACCTTGCACTGAGGAAAGTGGCTCGAGACAATGATAGCGTACGATCTCAGAACCACTGACTGTACAATCCGAGCTCGGAAAACTACAATCACGTAGTCAATGCCTGCCTTACTCTCAGCATGTTGGATTTATCCGGCCCACCGTTTTGATAAATGCATTTTTAGGGGTTCAAGCCCGTAGGGCAGAAACCCTATTGTTTTTGTGCTGGTTTATTATTATTATTATTATTATAATTATTATTATTATTTCTTTTCTTCTTCAGAAATGTTTTCGCAAAGTCCCGTGAGATGGTAAATGGTAGAGACCTGAAATTTTGCACATTGGTTGGAAGTTGTGTGTAAATGCTGCTCAAGGCATTTTTAACTCAATTGGCCTGATGGTGGTGCTATAATTCAAGAAAAACAGTTTTTAATTTTAAAAGTCATAACTCCTACGCTGTAAGTCCGATTTACACGAAACTTGGTACAGACATTCCTTGGTCCAAACTCTACAACTTTCTTGAAAGATCTCTAAGGTTCGCCAAATTAGATTTTCCAGAATTCTGAATTTTTTGAAAAACACATTTTTGAAATCTCCTCCTAGGCCGTAAGTCCGATTCCTTCGAAATTTGCTGTGGATCATCATTGGACCAAGCTTATCAAAGATTGCATAAAGCTTGTTGAAATCTGATTTCATTTCCAAGATATTGACCAATGAACTTCAGAAGGAGCATGGCTTAGCATATAAATGGACAAAATTCAACAACCATTATGCCAATCATCACAGAACTTGCAGAATATGTCTATATAAGTACCAGGAGCATACCTTGACAGTTTCATGCAAATCTGCCAATAGGGAGCGCTATAAATGCAAAAAATAGGCATGGCATGACACAAATCAGACTATAAATCAGCAATTGTTTGTCCTATAGCCATAAAACTCTCAGGATATATTCATATAAGTACCTGAAACATACCTAGAAAATTTCATTCAAATTGACCGACAGGGGGCACTATAAATTCAATACAAAGCAGCATGGTATAACACAAATCAGACTATAAATCAGCAATTGTTTGTCCTATAGCCTTAAAACTCACAGGATATATTCATATAAGTACTTGAAACATACCCTGAAAATTTAATTCAAATTGTCCAATAGGGGGCGCTATAAATGCAAAACAAAGCAACGTGGTATAATTCAAATCAGACTATAAATCATAAATAGTTTTTCCAATCATTACAGAACTCACAGGATATGTCCACATAAGAACCTGAAACATAGCCTGAAAGTTTCAATCAAATCGACCAGTAGGGGGCGCCATAAATGCACAAAATAGCCTAACATAACACAAATCAGACAATACATCATAAGTTGTTGGTCCAATCATTACACTGGCAAAATAGGTCCACACGAATACCTGCAACATAGTCTTAAAGTGTTTTTCGTCCCCCGCCGCCACGATAGCGAGCGGAGTGGGGGACATAGTATTCAGCTCTGTTTGGCCATCCGTCATGTCCCGCTTGTTCTGAACGTGATATCTCACGAACGGTTTGACCGATTCCATTCATCTACAGTGTTAAGGTATATTGGTGTGATACGCCGACCCCAGTAGATTTCCATGACCTTGGCATTATTCTCAAGGTCACTACGATCATTTGACCACTTACAAATTCCTTGTCAACATGATATCTCAAGAACGGTTCGACCGATTCCATTCATCTTTGGTGTCAAGGTGTATTAGGGGCGGGGGACATAGTATTCAGCTCCATCCATCCGCCCGTCCGTCTGTCCGTCTGTCCTGTCCCGTTTGTTGTAAACGTGATATCTCAAGAACGGTTCGACCAATTCCATTCATCTTTGGTGTCAAGGTGTATTAGGGGTGGGGGACATAGTATTCAGCTCCTTCCGTCTGTCCGTCCGTCCGTCCCGTCCCGTTTGTTGTGAACATGATATCTCAAGAACGGTTTGACCGATTCCATTCATCTTTGGTCTCAAGGTGTATTAGGGGCGGGGGGCATAGCATTCAGCTCTGTCCGTCCGTCCGTCTGTCATGTCCCGTTTGTTGTGAACATGATATCTCAAGAACGGTTTGACCGATTCCATTCATCTGTGGTCTCAAGGTGTATTAGGGACGGAGGACATAGTATTCAGCTCCGTCCGTCCGTCCATCTGTCATGTCCCGTTTGTTGTTGAACGCAATATCTCAAGAACGGTTTGACCGATTCCATTCATCTTTGGTGTCAAGGTGTATTAGAAGGTGCACACAGCCCACTCGATTTACGTGACCTTAGCATTATTCTCAAGGTCATTACAACCATTTTGCCACTTACAAATACCTTGGCAACATGATAATTCAAGAACGGTTTGACCGATTCCATTCATCTTTGGTGTGAAGGTGTATTAGGGCCGGGGGACATAGTATTCAGCTCCGTCAGTCCATCCGTCCGGCCGTCCATTTGTTGTGAAAGCGAAATCTCAAGAACGCTTTGACGGATTTTATTCATCATTGGCTTCAATGTGTATTTGTGTGATACGCCGACCCAAGTCGATTTCCGTCATCTGGCAGGGGACATGGCCACGTTTAGTGGCAACACTTGTTAATTAAGCTGTTTAAGCTTTCAACTATTAATATTAATCTTTTTTGGCTTGAACCCCGGAATCGTCGCTTGCGGCCATATATATTATTAGGCCCTGGCACCGAAAATGCGAGGAACCTATTCTTTTTGATGGGATTTTTATTCTTCTTCTTCTTCTTCTTCTTCTTCTTATTAGTTATTATTAGGGCCCGAGCAACGACCGGTGCTAGGAACCTATTGTTTTTGAAGGGATTTTTATTCTTCTTCTTCTTCTTCTTCTTCTTCTTACTATTATTATTATTATTATTATTATTCTGCTGCGAGAATACGTCTTTGATGGCTTTGCCATGCACGAAAACTCACAAAAATTTGCAGAGACGTCAGTCGTGGTGAAAATTACAAAGTATTGTTATTTTTGTGCTTGGACATGCCCCGGTGGCTCATAGCGCCACCAAACACGTGGCCATTTTGGAACACAATTGCTCGGATTCTCACGAAATTCGATATGCCATAGTAATCATTATGAAGTTTTTTTTAAATTTTTTTGAAATTTTTTTGCCTCACAGGAAGTGAGCTATGAGCCATTTCCTGCGTTTTTCCAGAATTTACGAAGACATTTTTGAGGGTCTTGGCATACTCTAAAACTCGCCAAACTTTCCTGAGAGGTTGAAAATATAAAGCTTTTCGATTTGAAATCCCAATTGTCACTGGGTTTGACATGGTGGCTCTATAGCGCCCCCTAATACATAATTGCATTTTTGAGGGCCTCAGCATGCTCGAAAACTAACAAAATTTTGCAAACTTATTGAGCCGGTGATAGGTTATACTATGATATAGGGTTTCCAGATGGGCGTGGCAAAATGGCATTAAAGCGCCCCCTAGAAAATTTCAAAGAAGCAGCCCTCGCAGCGTGTTTAACCTATATGTACAAAATTCGGTGTCCATGTAGATGATGCCAAGCCCTAAAAACTTGGTGCGACGACCTAGGCTCAACAGGAAGTCCGCCATTTTTAATTGAAATTGCAATTTTTTTTTATTTTTCACCATTCACAGGTGTCGTACTTTAACGAACTCCTCCAAGAGATTTTATCCGATCAACTTAAAATTTGGCATCTGACATCTAAAGACCTTGCCCACGATAAATTGCGAAGCTTTTTTGGATTCATCGAACGATGTATCCGTGGTGTTGCGGCGAATTTCGATGTTCCGCCATGAAACAGGAAATTGGTTTTACTCCCACATACTATGTGAGATTTGCCTGAAACTTTACAAGCTTGATAAAAGTGTCCTCCCAAGTATAAATATATGCTGATATTAGATCGGGAGTGGCCAGGTGGCTCCACAGCGCCCTCTAGACACGGCCATGTTAAGATAAAAGTGCTTGAATGTTCATGAAATTTGGTCTGATCATTGAATTTGTCATGCAGGGTTACAGTAAATTTTTTGAAATTTTTTGGCCAAACAGGAAGTGAGCTATGAGCCATTTCCTGCGTTTTTCCAGATTTTACAAACAAATTTTTGAGGGGCTTTGCATGCTTGAAAACTCGCCAAACTTAGCTTGGAGGTTAAGAATATGAACTTCTTTGAATTGATACCCCACTTGGCACTGGGTGTGATATGTTGGCTCTGTAGAGCCCCCTAATACATAATTGCATTTTGAGGGTCTCAGCATGCTCGAAAACTCACGAAATTTTGGAAACATATTAAGCCGCTAACATGTTTTACTCTGATATAGGGTTTACAGATGGGCGTGCAAAATTGCAGTTCAGCGCCCCCTAGAAAGTTTCAATGAAGCAGCCCTTGCAGCCCGTTTAACCTACATATACTAAATTCGGTGTCCATGTGCACTATGCTGAGACCTAAAAAAAGTCTCTTGCTGCCATGATCTAGACTCCACAGGAAGTCTGCCATTTTTAATTGAAATTGCAACTTTTTTTTATTTTTCGCAATTCACAGGCGTCGTACTTTAATGAAATCCTCCTAGAGATTTTATCCGATCAACTTAAAATTTGGCGAATGATATCTAAAGACCTTGCCGATGTTAAATTGCGAAGTTTTTTTGGATTCATCGAATGATGTATCCGTGGCACTGCGGCGAATTTCGATGTTCCGCCATGAAACAGGAAGATGGTTTTCGTCCCACATACTTTGTGAGATTTCCCCGAAACTTTACAAGCTTGATAACAGTCTCCTCCCAAGTATAGATATATGCTGATATTAGATCGGGAGTGGCCAGATAGCTCCACAGCATCCACTAGCAACGGCCATGTCAAGATAAAAGTGCTTGAATGTTCATGAAATTTGGTGTGATCATTGAATTTGTCATGCAGGGTTATGGTAATTTTTTAGAAATTTTTTGGCCAAACAGAAAGTGAGCTATGAGCCATTTCCTGCGTTTATCCAAACTTTACGAATTTTTTGTTTTATGGCCTTAGAATACTCGAAAACTTGCAAAACGCTGCAGAAATTATAACTGTCTTATCATCTTAAATTTGATGCACCAATTGGCAGTTAATGTGGGACAATGGCTCTATAGTGCCCCCAATCATCTTTTTAAAAGAATTGTCCTTTTGAGTGTCTAAACATGCTTGAATACTCACGAAATTTTGCAGACTTATTAAGCCAGTCATACGTTTTACCACTATATAGGGTTTACAAATGGGATGTGGCAAAATCGCATTACAGCACGCCCTAGAAAATTTCAATGAAGCAGCCCTCGCAGCCCGTTTAACCTACATGTACGAAATTCTGTGCGCATGTGGATTATGCCGAAACCTAAAAAAAAGTCTCTTGGTGCCATGATCTAGACTGAACAGGAAGTCCGCCATTTTCAATTGAAATTGCAACATTTTTGGATTTTTTTACTTTTACAGATGTCGTATTTTCACGAACTCCTCCTAAAGATTTTATCCGATCAACATAAAATTGGCCTGTTTCATCTCAAGACCTAGCCGATATTAAATCGTGAAGCTTTTTTGAATTCATTGAACGATTTATTTGTGGCGTTACGGCGAATTTCGATGTTCCGCCATGAAACAGGAAGTTGGTTTCACTCGCACATACCTTGTGATACTTGCCTGAAACTTTACAAGCTTGATGAAACTTTCGTCCCAAGTATAAATATATGTTGATATTAGATCGGACCACGACCATGTTAAGATAAAAATGCTTGAATTTTCATGAAATTTGGTGTGGTCATGGGATTTGTCATGCAGGAATATAAGAATTTTTTGACATTTTTTGGCCAAACAGGAAGTGAGCTATGAGCCATATCCTGCATTTGTCCAAATTTTACAAACACACGTTTGAAGGCCTCAGGATACTCCAAAACTTGCAAAACCTATGGTCTTCGATTTGATATGCCAGTCGGCACTTAATGTGGCAAAATGGCTATATAGCACCCCCTAATAATTTTTTCAGAGGAATTGCCCTTTTGAGGATCTCAACATGCTTGAAAATTTACAAAAATCTTCACACTCATGGAGCCCGATATTACTATTACTATGGCGTAGGTTTTGTGCACAGGCGTGTCAAAATGGCCCCATAGCGCCCTACAGAAAATTTCAAAAAAACAGTTCTCATGTTTCAGTTCACCTACATGAATAAAATTTGCTGGAGACATGCCAAGACTTCAAAAAAAAAGAAAAATTACATCGTGCCATGACCCAAACCCAACAGGAAGTCCATTATTTTGAATTGAAATTTCAACTTTTTTTCATGAACAAGCATCATATATTAAGGTACTCCACCTATTTATTTCAGGAATTGTGTTTGCACTCCACGCAGGAAATAACATTATTCACAGTCCAGCACTGTCCAATGGTTGTCCAAGGCACTCCTGCACCCATCAGGATTTGCCACCACCCCCACCGTGCACGAGGGGTGCGAGGGCCCTTTCAGCGCTGCTTGCAGCTTTAATTATTATTATTCTTTTCTTCTTCAGAAATGTTTTTGCAAATTCCCGTGAGGTGGTAAATGGTAGAGACCTGAAATTTTGCACATTGGTTGAGAGTTACGTGCAAATGCTGCCCAAACTGCCGGTAAAAATGGGGAGAAAGTGCTCTGTAGGGGACCGACAACTCCTTGCCATCAAGCTGGCACAGGAGGAATGTAGGCAATAGCTCAAAGGGGCTGAGGTTCCATTCCTGGTGTTGGCAGATCATTGCAACCTATAGTGTGGGCGGACCATTGCAACCTAAAGTTCCTCAAGTCAACCAAAAGACTTAACCCCCACCAAGGGTCATTCCATGTCAAATGTGCGATAGAAACTTCCCACTTGACCATCTCAGATTTGGCTGAAAAAATTCCAGCGGGTGCAAACACCTCATAATAGGATAAATCCAAAATTTTAGCTCTCAACTCCTAATAGTTTTGTCATAAAAAAACAGTTTAGCAACTAAGTTCCGGCCCTTTTTGAACAGCGATTTCTGAGGAGCCACATTCACATGGCTATATCTAGAGAAGTATTTCAGCTAGGTCCTTCAAATTTTCAGGGGTGAAAATCTGCTAATCTAACTTGAGGAATATGGACAAATGAATGTGTCCCTTTAGTTCATCATATATTTCTGGGTGCTTGAAGTTGCTTGAAAATTTTACTCTATGCTCTGCGGTAGCATATTTGAAGGACTGTAAAAAGCCTAATGTCAAAGACAGGGATTTGGTATTGCACATACAGCTTCCCATATATGATGTGAAGCCTGCGGAGCTAGTTCAGGCAGACATTCAAAGCGGTGCCAAACCCTGATCAGTCACATGCTCTCGTCATCTAATAGAGCGAGTTATTTAAAACCTCCCCACCTACCTGATCATTCCCTGCGGCTCATTCTGCTCCGTGCTGCACTGCTGCTACTGATGCTCAGTACTGCTGCTCGTTCTGCTTGTGCTGCTGCTGCTCGTTCTGCCTGTGCTGTTACTGCGCATTCTGCTTGTGCTGCTGCTGCTCGTTCTGCTTGTGCTGCTGCTGCTCGTTCTGCCTGTGCTGCTGCTGCTCGTTCTGCTTGTGCTGCTGCTGCTCGTTCTGCTCCAAACTGCTGCTGCTGCTGCTGCTCCAAACTGCTGCTGCTGCTGCTGCTACTCTGTGCTGCTGCCCATGAAGTTTTGCAATCCCACCACCTCCCCAGCATCCACCTGTGGGCTCTGTTTCTATGATGCCCTGCGGGGCTCTTGCTATCATTCCCTGAAATGAATCTGGCAGATCATTTTCAGGGAATTAATAAATTGAGACAGAGCCTGTCACCAAACTTGCTTCAATTATGCAAAGTATTTATGCTCAATAAAAATATTGAATTCAATCCAGAGTTGTCTGACTGAAATGTAGTGTATTTTGTATTCTAATTCTGCCCCTCTCTTATGAATAATCTAGAAAATATACGGCTTGAATATGAAAAAAATAAAATTTGTGCCATTTTTAACATTTTATACCAAAAAAATGACACTATCCACCAACATCAAATTGACTGTTTTAGAAAGATTAGATGCCTGCTATGAAAATATCCAAAATTTGTAATGGGGTTCTGCTTTATTTTCTCATAATAAATTTTTGAAAATATGGTATTTTTGTGGACACAGCATTTAATGGCATCAAAGGCAAATTCAAACATTATTTTATAAAATGCACATAGTTAATGATAGAAAGCTTAAAGTCAACAAAGTGCTTTATTTCATAAATGTTAAGTTACATTTGAAGAATAACCCCTATCAGCAAAGCCTACACCCAGAAAAGGGGCTCTGTTAAATCCGTGAATGAATTTTTTTAACAACTACACATAATTTATTAACAACGCATTAAGATTTCACTTTTACATCACTGGTATCGTTATCCTCAAGTGCGACAAAAAGTTGTGTTTTTATGTATGCTATGTGAACACTAATGGGACATTGGCTTGGGGCTTATGTGTGACCGAGAGTGGAGCTCTGCTTATCACCTGTCTGCTTAACTCAATTCCGTAAAATGAGTGATCGTGACCATATGAATATTTTAATGTCTTTTGTGTGATGAATAGCTTTGCTATGTTGCCAATCTTAGTTTTAGCACAGAGTGCACAGTAAGCAAAGGCTGCTTTCAATTAGCTAGACTGTATTCAGTTAATAGCCTACTGAAATTGAACGTGACATCCTAAAGCGATGTGCGCCGCTAATTTATGTCTGAATAGTAGTTAACGATGTACCTAATCAGAAGTTTTTTTTCTTTTTTCATTTAACGTTAACTTATTTCAAATATTTGAATGCCAAATAGCGAAGCAGTGATTCACTGAGGTGTAAATTCTCACGCAACTTCAAGCAGACAGTGACGAACTGTCCGTCAGCGTCGGATCATGATCGGACATCCTATTTTTGTTTTATTGAAACACCTGACGGACATGGTCTGTCGAAGGTCCGACTTTTCACTCGACGGATGATCTGACTCGGTCGGACAAGTAAAGTTTAGTGAAACAGCCCCCGGTATCTTATTTCCTCTGGGCGAAAAGAGGGGGGTGCGGTCAGTTTGTTTTCCCCCAAATCAAGATGGCGGCACGTCCGTGACGTCAACGCTGATTTCAAGAATGGAGGACAGGATGTGAAAGAGTGGACTCAAGTGCAAGGGTGGACTTGGTTGTAGTTTTGCAAGCCTAGCAGTTAAACAAAAGGAACTGAGATTCCACAATAGTGCACACTATGTTAATGCAATGGTGGGCTATGCTACAGGCACATTGCATTACAAATAGGAAAGCAAGATGGAAGCGAGGTTCTTTTAAATTAAACATGCTGATAAAAATAATGAACAGCACGGGTTCTAGGTTTGAGATGAAGTACACGAGTATGGATATCAAGCCTATACAAAGACTACAATGCCACTCAGGCATGTAGTTAAACAGACTTCACAAAGAGAAAGTGTGAGGCATTGTCTTGTATAGGCACTGCTACCACTCAGTGCAAACAGGGAGCAGGTGAACAAGCTGATTGAATAATGAAAAGTGATTTATTAATAATGAGTGAGGACTGCTCCGGGCTTCAGTAGACTGGTGAGCTGGACGGCTGGAGGTGTGTCCTCACAGTCCAGGCGGGCTTGGTGGAGGTCGGCCAAGAGCTGTAGATCCAAGATGCTATTGCGATCTACCCAGCTCCTCTCCTCTGGACCATAGCCTCCCCAGTCCACCAGGTCCTGCAGCTTGCCTGCTTTCTTTCTTGATTGGAGGAGGCACTCACCTGGTAAGCTGGGTCTCAGTCTACGTCCAGGACAGAGGGTGGGTCTTGGGGGTCCAGCAATCACCAATCTAAGAAGAGAAGTGTGAAAGGTATTGTGAATGTGGTAGTGAGATGGCAACTGCAATGTGTAAGAAGATTCATTGACCGTCCGGACGACACGGAAAGGACCTATGAACCATGGGCTCAGCTTTTTTGAGGGCAGTCAGAGGCGCAGGTCCCTCATAGAGAGCCAGACTCGGTCCCCTAGCTGGTATTAGGGGGAGTCCCAACATCTCCGGTCCGCCTGGATCTTCTGGTGGTGGAGAGCTCTTCTGATCTGGAAGTTGGTAGTCTTCCAGACCTTCTCCACCTCCTTGAACCAGGTGTCCACCACTGGGATTTCAGTCTGGCTCTGGTCTTACAGGCACAGGGGAGGTTGCCGTCCGAGCAGGCACTGGAAGGGGCTGAGTCCAGTGGAAGTTCTCTTCAGAGACCTAGGCTCAAGTTGATATCTCGTTCTGTTCTCATTTTATGGGCCCCCGAAAAAGGGAGCGTGGCCCTTGTTAACCCTCTGGTCACAGTTTGTGACCATTTTCAAAGGGTTATAACCAATGAACTAATAAGGATACAAATTTCATTCTTTCAGGATATGTTAAATATTTGAAACCATATTAAGCTTGTTTCCAGTATTTATCACAATGAGACTTTGAGTATCAGCAAATAAAAATGACCATTTTACGTAACGCTCTTTCATCCGTATCCACTCCAAGTTCTTCTCCATGCACTTCCATTGCAGAAAGAGTGGATGCCACCTCCTCCTCCAGTGCAGTGAAATGCACAGAGGATGATGGTTGCCCACCACCTGTTGCGTGTAGACTTCTCCGGTGTGCAGAGAGCCTGGCCTTTACAGCGCTCCGCAGATCTCTCCATTTATGCTTTAAATCGGGGATACTGCGCTTACATCTCCCCACCGAAGCCACATCCAGAACGATTCGCAGCTTATTTCCTCGGATCAGCCTGCATACAACACCTCGTGGTGCCTCTTCACTGATTACACCAATACCTCTAACTCCTCATCTGTGAAATTTGGTTTTCGGCTTCGGCTCGGCGTTGCCATCGTTGTCTTCATGTTCTATTTACAAATGTGACTGCCCTATATGTACGTGATCATCTAAAAAGTTGTGATATTCTCGCTAGGGAAGAGATTGATTTTCTAATTGAGGATATAACCTGTGTCTATGTAAATATGTTTTTTTTTTTTTTTTACCATTGATAATACTGTGGGCTCTATCTTTCACACTGCCCTACCCGTTGCCACTACCCGATACCCATGAATTACGCATTTAGCTGCTTCCACTATCCCTAAACGATATCTTGCGGCCACACTACCCGCTATACATTATGCTGAATCCTTTATTTGCGACTGGTGGTGTGCCCGTGGGCGTGTTTATGCGCTTTCCCTATAATTGCTATCTTGACCACACAGGTTAGGGAAAGCGTATAGCGGGTCCTCAAACCACCCGCTACCCGTTAGGCAATTGAAGACACGGCTTCTCTCCCCGTACGCGATCTAACAGCGACAAATGGGCCACATTCAGTTCAGAAAAATAATTAATTAGTATAATTAGGTCTATGCACTGGCACTCAGCGACGTAACTTTTTTTTCCAGCCAGAGCGGCATTTCAGAACTCTTCAGCGAATGAAGGTAATTCTGGTGACAAGTACGTGGTTTCGTCCGTTTACATTTTCCAATCGGACAGCTGTCTATTTTTTTTAACAGCAAGTTGCGTGACCGTGCTGCAAAAACAGGTGTGCGTACTTGTCGCCGAAATTACCTTCATTCGCAAAAGAGTTCTGAAAAATTACCGTTGCTTAGTGCCAGTGCATAGACCTATTCATAATTAAATTATTTTTCTGTACTGAATGTAGCCCATTATTTTGTCGCTGTTAGATCGCATGGGGGAGAGAAGCCGTGTCTTCAATTGCCACTTGATTATTCTTGAATTGGAAAACGTGTTAATAAGGGAAAACCATCTAGAATTAGCCAGTACTAATTGTAGTGAATAAAGGGAAGGATATTTTCTCCCAAATTTTCAGGTCTAGCGCCGGCCCTGAGTGTTATTTCCCACAGAACGAGAACGCATGACAAACCTGCGCCTCTCCCATCAGGCAGTGATGGAATTATGTCACCTGGTGCAGATGATGTATACAACGCTGCCGGCTGTCCGTATGCCTTGCCCGTTGCTGTTAGGGTTACTGTGGCACTATTTTTCTATGCTAGTGGGTCATTCCAACACCCACTCAGCTCAGTTGGAGGCATGACCCAATCATGGTGAAACGCATTTTTTTTTTTTTTTTTTTTTTTTTTTTTTGAAGTTTCCATCACAAAAGGGGTAGGCTTGATGTTTTTTTATTATTACATACCAAACATTAAACAATATGTCAATGTCAAATAATAATAATAATAATAATAATAATAATAATACAATTCATGATTAACTTAACAAAAACAGATCCTCCCCTGTCTGGATTTGACCTCATGCACGAGCAATTTAACATCGTCTTGGGAGAAACGTGGCGACCTTCCTCTCTCCATCACTGGTTTCGGTTTGAGGATTTGGGATAGCGCAGCCTGCTCCTGAAGGCAATGGCACCTGGCACACTGATTGGTTTAACTGGCGTAACGCGCAAACCACGCCCATGCATAATATAACGGGTAGCGCAGGAGTTTTTCGGGATATAGGCAGGTGTGCAAGATAGCACCTTTTGCGGGGGAACGCCTCTTAGGCAATGCTAAATCCCCAAATAACGGGTTTAGGGACTCTGGCGTAAGATAGGGCCCTGTGTATTTTAATGTGTGAATAAAGATATTATTAAATACTCTAGATTGACCCCTACCCTGGCCAATACCAAAGCATTTATTAATCAATTTTAGCCAGTAAAGAATAGCCGACATGGGAAGAATCATTATCAGTAAATGGGATAATTGATTATAATAAAGTACTAGGCACAAGTTCAAGTGAATGTGTCGCTCAAATCAAATGGGACATAATAGGCTACGGATATGGAATTGTGTGATTGTTGAGGCGGTTTTGGGGCAGGGAGATGACCGAGTGCGCGGTAAGAATCCTTTGTTTGTTAAAGCGTTGCCATGTCCTTTAGTTGCAAACCTGACATCAGAGTAGTTTGAGATTTCAAGTGCGCAATTTCTAAATGAGATCATATAAACTGTCTTTGATTGTTATTTTAGTGTGACTAGAATGTTCTCTTTATTTGTCTTCTTCCTTGTCTTCCACGGAACAAACAGGCTGGTGTAGGAGGGGCACATTTTCAATGCTCTGATTGCACTGGTTGAGAAGCGCTAATTTCTTTATTTGTTATTTCATTATCGCGGCAATTTTTTTTTTGCATAGCTTTAATGTCATGGGGCAGTTCCGTGGTGTCGGACGTACATTTCAGACACTTCACAGGTCAATTAAGAGCACAGTGAAGTGAGGAGATAGCTGTCATTTGGGCAGATAACACACCCTGGTAATGGCAATCATCTGGTATGCAGGGGTATAGCTCCTCATCACAGTGTAGGAGATGTTGCTCCAAAATACCTTGGTGCCGGACGTACTCAGACAACAGGCTTTAATGACATGTACATAATTTGTTTTAAGATCTCTGTGAAGTGTTTAAACTTTTTCCAATTATTAATCCATGACTGATTCCACAAGACAGTACACTAAAACAGGATTACATAAAGGAATCCATATTTTTTTTATGAGCATGTAATGTACCACTAAACACAGTGTCGGACGTACATTTTTTTGGTGTCGGACGTACAGCGTCTGAATGTAATTTAAAATCCAACTGGATCTTCATCTCTTACAAATGTATTTTAAACTTCATCATATAAAATGAACAAAATACCACGACTTCAAATCTCCACAAGTACATTTATGAGTAAAGTTACTAAAAAAGTAACATATCAAACCATTTTTGGTGTCGGACGTACAAGGTCAGAAGGTAATTTTACATTAACTGGATCCTCGTCTCCAACAAACATATTTTAAACTTTATCATATCTTACTGAACAAAATACCACATTCAAACCTCTGCAAGTGGGTTTATTAGCAGGTGACTTAAAAATAACATATATAAAAACCTTTTTTGGTGTCGGACATACAGGGTCTAAGTGTTATTTTAAGCCAACTCGATCCCCATATAATGAACAAAACACAACTTCAAACCTTGGCAAGTTGGCTGATAAGTAAGGTAACTCAACGGGCTCTAAATTCGTAGACCAGGCGCAGGCGCGGCGAATGGGGGGTGCGCCGCGCCAACGGGGTGTGTCCAGGCGTATGTTGCAATTTCGTGCTCGGTGCAGCCTGGCGCAAGTACTCCTCTGTCCCGCCTCGGTCCCTCCTGCCGGCGCAAGTGGCAAAGAGGGAGGAGAGAAGGCGTGTTTGGGTATAACACAGCCGAGTCAAATCTTCACCAATCAAATGAGCTCCTCTCCTCACCTTTAATGTGTTGGAATATAGAAGCATCTGTCCTATGTCTGCATGATGCGTTAATGTTGCATTTTACTTTGCTGCTTCAGGCATGTTTTCTGCACCGCTTACGTCTATATTAAGCATTATGAATATGAGTTAGCTGGCTAGCTAGGGCATTGGAGAATTATTACCATTAGCGAACTTGAAAGGAATTTCAAAACGAAACTACGTCAGATCATTCAAACTTATGAAGTTGGAATGAAATACGACGGTTGCTCATTTATTTCTTCTGCCTGCATCATTGGGAAGAGAAACGATGGATAGCGTGTTCCTATTATTACACCCTGTTGCTGCTTAAAATGTTGGGATTAACATGCATGGACAACAATGCAAGATACGTTACACATTTATTTTCAATATGTGATCTTAACTCAGTACGGGATCATAGCAATCAGGCTGTATTCCTTTCCCCCACAAAAAACGATAAAACCTAAGTGACAATAAATAGTAGCCTAGTATTAAGCCGCTTGCACACTGGACGCGAAACGAATTTTTCGCACCACAGATTGCGTTGAACGCAGTGTCTACGTGTCCGAAAGTCTGACAGGGTTTTAATATATCTCCGTGTCCGACAGTCGATTATTGTTTTTAATTTCTTCAAATCTACTGCATGTTTTAGATATTAAAGGTGAATGTTTTGATAAGAGGGCTCAGTTCTTTAAGATGAGTAGCGAGATATTCAATCAATGTTTCTGTTTAAGCTCTGCTCAATAAAGTGAGTCGACATTGGCGCGGGACAATGTACAATGCCTGTCCGACATTAAATGCAAAATACTCCGTGTCTGACAGCCAAAAAAAGAGGACGATTAGAACTGATTGATAACGAAATAAAGAATAAAAAGAAACATTTTAACAACAAACAGAGCATCCAATGAACACTGCGATTTATTTATTTGCGGGCCATCTTTTTTGGATGCTCTGTTTGTTGGTGATATATTTTTATTCTTTATTTCGTTATAAATCTGTTCTCATACTAATACTTTTACTTTTTGCTGGCTGCTGGACATGGAGTATTTTGCATTTCGCCTCGGACAGTCTTGATCGTGCATGCGATAATTTATTCACACTGTCAATGGTCATGGCATTGATTTGCTCACTGACTACAAGCACTATTTTATCTCTGGTGTGGAAATAAAGCGTGAATCTGTTCGATCCATCTGACTAATTTTCAAAAGAGAGACCGATTAAAGACTTGTATATCTTCAACGGAAGAAAACACACGAATAAAAAGACCAAGAAAAGTCGATAGCTATCAATTTGCATTTTGTGAAGGTCCAACACAAACATGGCCAAGTTTGCACATCTGATAATTCCTGGAATACTCGAAAAAGTAGAACTTTTATGACTTTCGGACACAGAGATATATTAAAACCCTGTCCGACTTTTGCGTCTTTGCATTGACTTTGACTGTAATCAGTTGTGGGAAAAATTCGTTTCGCGTCCAGTGTGCAAGCGGCTTTATTGAGCATAGAACACAGGCATAATATATAGGCAGTTTGTGGTTGGCTGAGAAAGATGTGAAGTCGTTAATTTGCATCGCAGATTCAGCTGCGTTGATTAAGCCAGGTGGAGTTTCCATTACGCGTGCCAACCGCCTTTAATCTGACATCAGGACAATCGATATAGATACTACAATTTATGTCCTGATTCAGATAGTTACATTAAATAGTGGTTGCTGTAATTATTTATTGCATTGAAATGTGCCTGACATTCTGGAAACCTGCCTGTGAGGTTTTTCGGTGGCGTGTCTTGCTGTGCGCCGGTCAGCCAAATTACCACTGCACAGAAAGTAAACCAGGTTGGAGCTGGCGAGCTTTCTGCGCAAGTTCAGTGAAGACTTTTTCTACGAAATTGTCACTGCGCCTTGATGAATATGTGACACCTCCCCCTACAACGCCGCCACACCCATCTCGGCGCACGTCCGTCTACCAAATTGCCAAAGTGGCTGCGCACGGTGTTGCACCGCACGAAATTACCACTGCGCGAGCTGCACCGGACGAAATTACCACTGCATGGGCTGCGCCACGCTGCGCCACCCTGCGCTGCGCCAAGAAATTAGAGCCCAACAAATTAATAACACTGCGGGAATTAAACACAACTGGTATCAAATATTCAGTTTGCCCTATTGAATACATAACACTTTGCTCAGTAAATTAATTCAATCAATTTCCCGATTCTCACTTGGAAATAGGTTGAGTTTTAACCTGCATTTTGGTAATGCCACTGGTAGTAGACAGTTTCATTTTTATATGAGCAGCCTTAACATGCGCACCTTAAGTCAGAAAAACTGCATTTTTACTTCTGGATAAGCGAAGCTTAGAAAGGAGTGCTGTGACGAGACTCGAATATCACTCACTACTTGATCAATCAATCGCTCATATTCAGCACACTGATGGGGAAATATATAAAAATGAATATATGACAGGTTTCAATGATTATGTTACTTGCATTCAATAAAAGGATTGTTGCCTTCGTGAGCACAAACTCAAAATGTTTGCGTGAAAAATTCAGTTGGTTCCCGTTTATCAAATCGAAAAATTCAAAATGGCACTTTTGTGCCAATGTGTGAACTACGTCATCAACATAAGACTTCCCAACAAGGACGCAACCAAAACGTGCACCAGAAAAAGCAATACACCCATTTTGACTACCGTAGCGCAATCCAGCCGAGTTGCGATACACGATCAGAGGACGCGCCGCAAGCCCAGAATGACCTAGAGTTCCACATAGCTACCAGATGTTCATATGCCATCATTAATAACCAACGATTTTGACACATTCACTTTCTTGTATTTACCTTTTTTCAAGTCCAGTGTCTTAAATTCTGTGGAATTTCAAACTCAAACTTCAAAATCAAATTTCCCTCCAGTACAAAGGTGATGGCAAAAAGAAGATACAATCGCATAGCATACAGTTGCGATCAAAATCATTCAACCTCCGCTGCAAATTAGGTTTACTGGCAAAATTTACAAACTTTCAGCTGTTTGCAATGAACAAATCAAACAAGAACAATTTAAATAGCTCAACACAACAAGTGTCTTCTCCAAATTCAACACAAAATGCCACTTTTAATGACTACTGCAGGCTCAAAATTATTCAACCCCTTCATGACAAGCATCTTTAATACTTACTAGAGCACCCTTTTGCCACTATGACCTGCTTGAAATGTGATGCAACAACTTCTGGCAGCATTCCCAAGGAATCTTAGCCCAGTCCTCATGGACAGTGGCCTCCAGTTCACTAATATTCAGATGATTCAGATGAATTTTATTGTCATTGTTACAGAATAACAACGAAATTAAGTTTGGAGAGAAAGTGCTCCAGGCTGCTGCAACATGCGTCGCGCTGCCAACTCCACTTTCTTCTTCGAAATTAAAGGTTGCAGTTAACACAGAACACAGAAAAACATTTATAACACATAGTGATGACATCAGACATAATACACATCAGGTTTATAACACGACATGCTGGAAACGCGAAGGAATTTTTTCATGGGAATGGGGGGGGGAAGAAGGGGTTAATGAAAAATGAAAAATGCAGAGGCAGCCTGTGGCAGCAGGTGGGGGGGTAGAATGCAGAGTCCAGAAGTCCTTATCAGGGGCAGAGTGTTCTGTCCTTACCAGAGGAGGGATAAGGGAATGTTGTTGATGAGAACCGGTCCGTGTGAGGCTGAGGCAGCCATCTTTACTTGAGAGCCTCAGAAGCAGACGGAGGGTCCAAAAAAAGAAAAAAGAGGGGGTAACAGGACAATACAGGACAAAGAAAGAAGATGCAGACAGGAGCAGAGATAGGGTGCGACGGCTCTCCTCAGAAGGCGGAAGAAGAAAGTAATATTGTAGGGTTTGCGTGCTGCAACTGCCTTCAAATCCCAGCAGAGATTTTTTATGGGGTTCAAGTGAGGCGAATGTGATGGGCACTCTAGAATCTTCCCAGACTTCTTCTGAAACCAATCCTTGGTGGATGTTGAGGTATGCTTAGGATCATTGTCCTGTTGGAAGGTCCAATGATGCCCAAGCGTCAGCTTCCGTACAGACGGCATGACATTTTCTCCTTGGATATCCTGGTACTTGACTGAATCCATCTTGCCCTCCACACTTTGCAGATTTCCAGTGCCAGAGGAAGCAAGGCAGCCACAGAGCATCAAAAAGCCCCCATAATTCTTCATTGTAGGCAGGGTGTACTTTTCAGCATATGCTTCTTTATTCCTCCTGCAGACATACCACTGATTCATAAGCCCGAAATGTTCCAGTTTTGTTTCATCACTCCACAGAACAGTATACTAAAACTTCTGTGGCTTATTTGTATGGTTTTGAGGATATTGGAGCTTGTGCTTTTGGATCAGTTGTGGCGTATGTCTTGGAGACCTTCAACGCTTAGTATGCACCCTACTGTGGGACCTGAAACCTCAGTGCCTCCTGCCTCCAAGCCTTGCTGCGGGTCTCCTGTGGTCACCCGAGGGTTTTTGACCACTTGTCTCATCAGGAATCTAGTGGCAGCCATTCATAACTTCCTCTTTCTGCCGCAGCCACTCTTCCTTTAACTCTGAACTTTCGAACTATGCTACTAACTTTATCTCTACGAGCATTCAGTGCCTGTGCTACCTTTTTGGATCCTTCTCCTTGTTTGTACCAGGCAATGATCTCCTCTATTAGCTTTTTGGACAATTCTCTTGACAGCCATATTTCTGATATGCAATCAAATGTCACTGTCAACAAACCCCTAGCGAGTGCAAGTATTTGATGTGTTCTATCTCAAGCAAACCTGATGCAACTAATTAAGCTCTTGATTAGCTGCATTAGGTGTGCTTGAGACAATACCTGACTTGCAAATATGCTCTTATGATGGATTCTATTCAGGGGTTGAATAATTTTGAGACTACAGTAGTCATTAAAAGTGGCATTTTGAGTTAAGTTTGGAGAAACCACTTGTAATATTAGTTGTGTCGAGCTATTTAAAATGTTCTTGTTTAATCTGTTCATCATAAACAGCTGAAAGTTTGTAAATTTGCCAGTAAACCCAATTTGCAATGGGGGTTGAATAATTTTGATTGCAACTGTAGTCCCTATTCCAGCTATCAGATGGCAGCTGATCAGTTCCTATTCCTCTTCCTATCCCTATGAAATGCTTTCCTCCTATACCAGAACTGGTGGTATGAAAGTAATAACCATTCTTGTTACCAGTTACAATGTCCATGAGCTTTAAACTGTTGGAAACTGTGGTGTTGGACGTACTAGGTGTCGGATGTACAAAATTTGACACCAGTATTCCCAGCATGTTGCAAATACCTGATGACAATAAACTAGTTCATTATAATAAAGAGATTATACACACATTTAATCCAGGATATCAAGTTAGTTTGACAGTGCATATTGATGGGACAGTTATAAAGAATCATTTTTGGTGTCGGACGTACATGTGAGAAGCGTGTATACTTAGTATGCAAATTAATTTTTTATTTTAAATCAAACTGATTTTTTTATCAATGCAATAAATACTAGGGCCTTATGTAAAAATCATTCCAACAAAAATTTGCAACAATGATAATCTTAGATAGAAAAAAAAATACAATTATTTAAAAACACATCAATCAGGGATATCCAGACTCCTTTCCATCTTCCATCTTACAAAAACACTGATATTTATATAAATATACATCTTCCACTCAAGTTTACTCATTGGTTTTGAAAAATAGGGCTATAAACCTTTAAAATGATGTATTACAGAGATGTGTAACACTATTTTGAAAATTCCACCTATGGGTTTACTAATTGGTGGAATTGCCCGGTGGCCAGAATAAGAAATAAAAAAGAGATGTCTGCATTACTTCTTGTAATTGGCACAGACATACATAGCCCTACTATTACAGCGGCCTATTCAAATTTGAAATCTGGTTTGTGTTTTCCATGGACTACGACTGCATTTTCATGGTTAATCAGAAAATCCTTGTTCCATGTTTTCCTGATAGCCATAATAAATGAGCTTGGTACAGAGTCTGCCTCTCTTTTGGATTAGTCTCACCTCTTCCATAAGGCCGCCTACATTCTGAAGTTAAGCGCTGTGGGAGTGATCGAAGCGTGTAGGGGAGAATACGCGTTAAAGCTGGATTTATGGTTCTGCGTCGACTCCACGCAAAGGGCACGCCGTCGCCTCGACGCCGTCGTGGACCTTTCAAAGTTCTGCGTTGAGGTCGTTTGCGTCGTGCTGTGCCGCGAAGCAATTAACCGTCAAACCGCTCGGTGGCGTCAGGTTTCCGAGGGACCTGACGTGGAATCACGTGAGACTCGTTGGTAGAGTGTTTACGTTATGTTATGGGCTGTATCTCATTCCGTGGGGTAATAATCCCTACATCCTACACCCTGCAAAATCACTTCCCTTCATAGTGAAAACTCTGAAGGGCAGCACGGAGTAGGGTTTTAAATTAACGATCGTTTGGAATTTCCTTTGACATATTTCGCGGCTGCTGCTTTCTGCTTTAGCAAGCGTAAACAAATGCAGCCAGTTCACGGAAGAACTGTTTTTACTGGCCATTTATCGGTTTCGCGGTAGCTTTATAAGCAACCGCATCACTTTCATAAGGCGACAAATAGCCGCGGATAAAAATAAAAAACGACATAACTAGCAATAGCCAGTCGACTGTAGTAAACCATCAAGCTAGGTTCGTCAGCTTTCTGTGCGCTAGGTTGCTACTAGCCACCGTTGTCATTTTCTTGAATGACGTTGAATCACACACGTCACTAGGCTCGGGTCGGACCAATCGGTGCCCTTGCGGTCTGCATCACTTTGACGTGCAGTTAGAAAATTTTCGAGGTGCACAGCAGGCGACGCAGAGGCTCTGCGGTGAGGGTTCACGTCGCCGCAGAGGCTCTCGTAGCGACGGTGTCAGTTCGACGCAGAAGCATAAATCCAGCTTAAATCAAATGCGCGTAACTCAAATCGCGAAAAAAAAGGACTTACGCGCAAAATGGGAGAATAGACCCCGAAATGAATAAATCAATTAAAGGTGCACTATGCAAGTTTGTTGACATCACTTCTGTTGACATTCGAATTCAAACAAAACAGAGGTAGCCCGCCCCTCCCTCCCATACTTCCATAACTGTCAACTCTTGTCGGTGATTGGCCGGAACGGTTTGTTATGTTATGGGGCACAGCCTGTGCCCCTTGTGTTTATCTGCAGTTTGTGAAGCCTGTGCGGTCTCCAGAGCCCGGGTTTTTTTTTAACAGTGAATTTAAGGGCAGGCAGTTAGCGGATCGTGGAGAGATGTCGGCGAATTGAGACAAAAATATAATCGCGTTGAAAGTAAACAAACTTGCATAGTGCACCTTTAAGTTGGTTCCATTTAAACATTATAAAGTACAGTATTCCTCACTTGTTGGCATTTTGAGTTTATCTCAATGATGTTATTTATTTTTATTGAATTTTTGGTGCATTTTTAGTCATGGGTGCTACTAATTCCTGACTGGAACCCATTATATGTGATCTTTATGATATAAGAAGAATCTTGACATTAATATACGCTTACATTATTTTCTCAGGCCAGTGATATTTAATTTGACAACATTTCCCCACAGAGACCCAAAGGGCAAACAAGACTGTTCCAGAAACTCCTGTCATGGATGAAGCAGGACGATCTTCCCCGAATCCTATTCCAGTTGCCTGCGTTTCCAAGTGTAATTCCTCGGGATGCACCTGCTGCCAGCACATAAAAGATGACATTTCTACATTTCAGTGCAAAGCCACTAGAAAATGTTTTAAAATCAAAGAAAAATTGGATTGCAAGAAATCACATGTCATCTATGTCATTGAGTGTAAACAATGCCCTTTACAGTATGTTGGAAAGACTAAAAGCAAATTACAGAGAAGATTCAGAGACCATCTGTTTTTCATCAGAGACGGAGATCATCAGCTTATCCATGGTCATTTCAGAAGTAAAGGCCATTCTACTGCTGATGTGAGGGTCTATCCAATTGAGCAGGTCAATGATTCCACAAAACTGAGAGAACGGGAACTCTACTGGATTAGACAACTTGACACAGTCAACAAGGGACTGAATTCGGGCCCTAATAAACGTGGTAAGTTCTACTGCGTGCGTAACATATGCATGGCTCATATGCTTTATTAAGGATTGGTAAACATGATTTGCTTTTCCAGAAAAATGAGGGCAGATGCAGGAACATTTTGGTGTTTATAAAAACTAGAAAGTGACTTTTTTTTAATCACAAAAAGACATTATTGTAGCCCCGGACGGAATGTCCAGGGGTACTATGGATTTGTGGTGGTCGCGCGTTTGCGTCCTGGCTTAGAAGTACCTCTGCATGAGGGAAAAGATAGAAGATAAATGATAGAAGAGTAACAGTATGAATATCATGTCAAATTTTTGCTTCAGAAAACCGATTTTTCTTAACTACTAATTTGAAAACCCCTGGCTCAGTATAGATGATGTGGTTGCTACAGCGGACAACAAATTTTTCAGTCACAAGAGGGCATTTTTGGAATTGCTGGATAGATAGTATGGGCAAGTATAGAGAGCAGTTTGCACAGGAGGCTTAGCTGAGGAGTTTCATTTACACAAGTCTTGAAAAACAGGGTGGGGACTGAACTCGCCAATATTGTAAACTGTCTTCGAGGTCGGCTTGCTGGTGAATATTCAATTACTGGTCCGGGTGTGCCATCTAGTGAGAGAATAGTGTAACTGCGTGCATAAATAGAGCAGCTCCATGTCCGCTGGCATCAACATCTGCACTGACGGGTTATGGGTCGAACCGGAACGTATTCATAGGTACCAAAAACGTCACTTCCGCTGTTCCCACTGCCATATTTGTGTCCGATTCCACTTTTCTCCCTCACTCATGACAGCGAACACGGTACATTTAAATGAGGTAAAGAGTCAGCGTTTTTCATAAAAATAACATCAGTAATCGGTTGTGATCCATGTTTAGTACCCTTATTTTATTTTGTCTGTTACCATTTGCGAAGTGCCCACCCCAACTAACATTTCCTCACATTTATATATACCTTGAAAGCCTGAAGGCTTTAAAAAGTACGGATGCCAATCAATATGCAGTTGCAGGATTCGTGAGCAACACTAGAATCTGGAGACAAACATGTCTACGTGATAATAGGACATTAAGTAATTCAGCAACAATTAGCAGCTGTGTTATCTTGGCGGTTATCAAGTCTGAAGTGCTACTTTTAGCTTGTTTGTTTTGAAGTAGGCTACGGCTGAGGCTATGGAGGCTACAGGTGCGACTTCTCATGTGGTGTATTATGGTCATTTGCCTATTCTGATCTTAAAATCAACGGACTACCACACGTTTTTCGATTTGCTTATCAGTATTTATTTGAACAATTTTGTTACCAGTTGCTGGTTTAGGCAGTTTAATGTTTTCTTCTGTAGCTACTCTGTTTCTCGATCTTAAAAAGGTAACCTAGCTAATACTCCAGGCTGTTTATTTTTACTGGCAGGTCGAAGCTAATTCGTCACCATTTAAGAATATTGCTTTCTGTGTCAAACCATCAAACGCAAAGAAACATTCGCTAGAAATGAAAGTTCAAAAAGAGAAACATGTTAATGAATGCGATATGCCACTGTATGCAGTCCACCTTAAATGAAAGTACTGCTTAGCAGAACTAGTGTTTGTCTAACGCAACGTATATTAGCAAAAGTTACGTCTTCACTCGTTATAATACAGTCTCGCTAAGTTTGCCAATGTTACCATTAAGATAAGCGAAACCTCTGAGGAATATTCGCGCAGATAACGGAAGAGCCATCACAGGAACAAATGCATGCAATTATATCTCGCAGGTAAGCATGCCTAAGTTACCTTTTGTAGCTAACCCATTCAAGTTCTGTAACGTTACGCTACCTAGCTAGCAAGCGAACAATATTAATTTCCGCTTTTTCTCCTAAAATATCAAGAACTGGTTTGAGAAACTAAACAATTAATAGTGCGACTCAATGACGATTTTCCTGTAAGTTAATTAACGGTATTTGAGCATTTAAAGTGTTGCCCTAGAGTATTCCTGGCAAGGGGTGCTAAAGGATAAAAATAATAATTAGCTAAGTTGAGGACAAATGCGACTTGCCAAAAACAAAGCGCTGACAGCACAATCACTGGGAGTTAGATGCAGGCTGCCCGTGGTCCCTTCTGATGGAAGCCAACCATTTATTCTGCCAGTGTAGCGAAGTCTTTCGCGATGGAATGAAACTGTCGTTTGGAGTTTCTCTGACAACTGTTGTTACAGCAAACTGTATGACATCTCCCGGGCATATTGGATTCACTTCATTTCAGTATTTCGTACATCTTCATGTCTCGTCTGCCAACTGCAGTCAATGGCTGCGGGATGCAGCTGTGACCATTTCGGATACAAGTATGGCGGCGCGAAAGCACAGTGACGTCATATGGTCCCCATGAATATATACTCGCACTCGCACGTACAAACTGAAGACATAAAAACCACCATTGAAACCAGTGACCACAAAAATGGTCAAATGTTATTTCAAACAGTACAAGTGTTATTTCAATTGTATTTCATTGTGATTCCACATTAGTTCTTTGTAAATTTTCTCGATGCAAATGAAATTACTTCAGTTAATTTATTCATGCACTCATTATTCTTCGTAAATTATGTTAGGCACAACAGGCTGAGTCATGAAGTTATGTACGCGAATATTCCTCGAAGGTTTCGCTTATCTTAATAGTAACGCCGGCAAACAGATGCTGATGACCTAGCGAGCCTGTATTGTAATTAGTGAAGGCATAACATTTGCTAATGAAACTTGCATTATGCAAACACTAGCTTTGCTAAGCAGTAATTCCATTTAAGGTAGACTGCAAACAGTGGCATATCGCATTCATAAACATATGTTTCTCTTTTTAACGTTACATTTCTATCGAATGCTTTTGTGTGTTTGATTGTTTGACAAAGAGAGCAACGTTTTAAAATAGTGCCAAATTAGCTCAAACCTGGCAGTGAAAATAAACAGCCTGGATGTTACCTTTTGAAGATTGGGAATTCGTAGCATCGGGCGAATTTCAATAAGGGCAAAATCGCTGGCTAGTTTGTAATGCACACTTGTCCACTCGCTCACTCACCACTTTATATTGTTTTCAATGTAGAACATTCACAACATAATGCCCTACATAGTGGGTGAGAGTACATTTCGAACGCACCCTATTCTAAGCAAATCATTTCCATTCTCCATGGAAACTCAGTTGCGCTGTTAGATATCAAATCAGCCAATCACAGACGGCCATGGCAGGACTGGTTCCCCCCACGCAAGAGAATCGTGAGAGAAATCCTTGCCAGGGTGTGAAATTTCCCGTGGAAACGCCGGAAATCAAATGAGCTTAAATTCGCGTGACTTTGAAAAAATGAATAAAAATGAAAAAAAAAATAGCGATCGCAAATTTTTCCGCGGACTTGTAGCCTATCTTTACCAGCTGCGCTTAAACAACACGAAAAAACCAGTTTAGTCAGCATTTCCGCTGGCTATGTTTCCACGTGGTTAGTCACAAACAATGGCTAGCAAGAGGAAGGATGTTGTTGACCGCATATCTGATGCAACTAAAATTGATGTGGGGATTAAAAATGTTGGTCTTGGCTCGAAGAAAAATCGGAAAATCGCGAAAAGCTGGTTTTGCACTTTGCAAGATTTGTAGCAAAAATCAACTATTCCAATCGAGGCCGTGTATTTTGGAGGATCATGTCAAATCATCGGCGGGGAGCATGTGAAAATTCAAAAGACTAATTATGCATTACCAGGTATGTATATATCTTTTTTTATTGTAATGGCACTTAATTGCACTTAACGCAATTTTCAAGACGATCCATCGATCAAATTTTAAAGTCGTTCAGTTTTCGATCACATTCATCAGTTCATGATAGAATTTAATTCCATCAGGGGTGGTGTTAGACTTGAAAATTCCAGGGCTAATATCCTCCCTTTGACAACAATTAGTCCTGGCTAATTCTAGATGGTTTTCCTTCATTTAACACGTTTTTCCAATTCAAGAATATTGACTGAAGACACGGCTTCTCTCCCCATGCGATCTAAAAAAGCGACAAAATAATGGGCTACATTAAGGAAAAATAATTTCATTATAATTAGGTCCACTGGCATTATATTTCATATTCAATGAATGAAGGTAATTTCACAACAAGCATGCCCTTTGCACCATGGTCAGGGTGACAGCTGTCTGATTGGAAAATGTAAATGGACAAAACCACGTAGCCAACTAGTCAGCAATATTAATTCGCTGAAGAGTTCTGAAATGCCGCATGGTGCCAGTGCATAGACGTAAAACTTAATTAAATTATTTTTTCTTTACTGAATGTAACCTATTATTTATTAATAATATTATTATTATAAAGAGAAAATCTTTTAAATATTGAGTGTGACAGTTAGTGAAATTAATTTCACTAGTATTAATGAGAAGAAATTATTTAAGGTTTTTGTTTGCTATTTTGGATTAAATTTGGCCTCAGGTTAATCAAGCTTCATTACATTCCATTGGACTCTCAAGTGCAAACAAAGCATATTTTGTACAGAGAAATATATATGTGAAAAGAAAAAAAAAAAAAGGAGAACTATATAATTTTATCATATTCAATGTCATTTCCAGTATTACTCAAATGATTCCATGTTTGTTTTATGCTATTTTCTCTTGGTGTAATGAATTACTTATTTTTGTTGTGGTCAAATGAACTTCATATCATTTTTGATTTTTGACAGAAATACTCCCTTTACGACATATGTTAATGAATGTTACTGAATGTAGTTGTTGCAATATTGAACCATTGGTGCTTCACAAGTCATTGTTTTCCTTCATGTGCTTATTTCACTCATTAAATACTGTTAAGCAGTGAAACTACATAACTGGATTCTTGCTTTTATTCTAAACAAATGAATTTGAATCAGAGACCATTAGTTTTCTTTTGAAAAAAGGACATTTTTGTGATAATTGCTTCTAACTCAAATGACTTAAAATGGGCTGTAAATTGCTTTACTTTAGGTCAATTTTTAACGTTTCAGGGGAGACTCCCCAACCCCCACCTATGGGAGGGCAGCCCTCCCACCGACAACTTTACGTTCCTCTTTTTTTACTGAACCCCACTCACACCCCTGTTGCTCGCGCACACCTCAAACTCCTGCTTCTCATGCAATCCCCTGCGAACCGTGACCATGGTTGACCTTGGTTGACCTCGGTTCACCATGGTCAACCATGGTTAAAGCATGGTTAAAAATGGCTGACCATGGTTGAAATCATGGTTGACCAGAGTTTTTTGCACCATGGTTAATCATGGTTGACCATTTTTAACCATGCTTTAGCCATGGTTTACCATGGTGAACCGAGGTCAACTATGGCGTTCCATTTAACAATAATGTCAAAATCATGGTTTGACCAGGGTTGACCACGGTTACTTGAACCAGGGTCAACCAATGTCAACCAAGGTCAACCACGGTCATGGTTCGCAGGGGAAAAACGTTCATCTTGTTACAAATGTAACCACATCATTCAAGGCACGAGACTTTGCTGAGTGTGCGGATGGCTTTTTTATTTCTCTGAGTGATATAATGTTGGAATTACAGCGATCTAAAAACTCTGTGTGTTTGCTGTTCTCCCAAAAATATTTGGGTGATTTTTGAATGGGAAAGATAGAGAAATTAGATGTGCCTTATGTCCTTTGACTGCTCCCTGAGGCAAAACTAAGTACTTCTGTGCAACAAAAACTATAGTACTGTGACAACAACAAATTTTACTACGTTTTTGGGAAATTTCATGAAGAGGGATTCAAATTTGTGGAAGTTATAGTGATATGAAAAGTATTTTTTGCAGCCTCTCTGCTCCCAGCTCCCACTCTAGGTGTGACATCATGCACTCTAGCAATGAGAACCCAACTCCCATTCTTTCCAATGGAGAAATTTTTGTTGGTTTTTTGGGAATATTTTGGATACCGCATGACGTAACTCAACCAAAATAGATAGGCTTCATCCTCTAACCACTATCAACGCGCATGTGAAATATCAAAAGGATCGGAGAAGAATTGCAGTCTGTAGAGCGTTCACAAGAAAATCTCTATGGACGAGGATGCGGACGTGCGACAACCGCAAATCCATAGCACCCCCGGACACTCCGTCCGGGGCTACAATTATGTTATCACTATTATTGTATGAGTCGCTTTACCATGATGAAGGGCAGTCCCATTTCAAATAGGGTCTTATTCTGTTATTAGGAGAAAAATGCTTGTTCATGTCAGGACATTCAGAGCACATTCAAAAGTAATATATAAGTTTAATTAATGGGATTTAAATTTGAATTCATTTTGAAATAAAGTCTACATACAGTACAGTCAGGTCCATAAATATCTGAGCATTGACAAATTTACTACCTGCTCCACTAAACATTGTAAGTTGAGTTGAAATGAAATAATGAATATGAACTTGAGGTGCACACTTTCACCTTATTTAAGGGTGTAAGAATTATTGGCTGTACAGCTTGTTCTCGGCAGTCTATCTTCCCTCATTATTTCATTCACAAGTAAAAACATAAAATTAGGTTTAAAGGTTTTGAGTTGATTTCAATCACCTGAAATCATGTGCCAATATCATTCAAATCTGTTGCTGTAACCTCTTACCATGCAGTCCAAAGAGCTGTCCATGTCAGTAAAACCAGCCATTGATAGGCAAAAAATCGAAACACACTCATCAGAAAAATAGCAAAAGTATTTGGTGTGGCCACTTCCACTAATTGCTTCGATAAAAAACAGAAAGAGGGCACTGGTCAGCTTTTCAACAGCAAAAGGCTTGTAGGATCATGGATCACAAATGTTTGGGATGACACTGGCAGTGGTTTAATGCTCTAAGAGCTATCGTGTTCAACAAATGACAATAAAACCAATTTACAGACTTTCCTCTGTATTTTGTGTCATAGTGTTATATCTGACTTAATTTCTTTTTTACTTAGTCTTCTTTGGTCAAGATACACAACAAAAATCCTTACATTACAATCCTTACAAAAAAAAAACTGCTTCGCTTGACTGCAGTTTGAAGCTTTCCCTGGAAAAGGGAAGTCTAGCGTTCAAATTGTGGTCACGTGAAAATTACTCTTCCGCCCAACTTGGCAAGAAGACTTTCTATATGAATAAAAATCACTATTCTTAAATATAGAGGACCAACTAACCTTTTCACACAGGATACAATGATGGGTCCCAGGCCTCAAAGGTATTTTTAGGGCAAGGCCACTTGGCTATTTAAAATTGGGGCATCACGGCAAAAATGTAGGGCACCAAAGGTCAAAACCAAATTAATCAATTTTGCAAGAAAACAAAGTGCTAATGACACTGTATGTAGATAAAACAGTACAAATCAATAGTAAGGAGTGCATTGAAAACCAATGTTTCATAAATTTTTTAAATTGTTAAATTTTTTATTCAACTTGCAGCAATTTATCGACAGAACAATCAAGACCAATACATGAAATTATAATGAAGAAGTGAATGCCTATTGTCAACATTTATATCTTTGGAATTGTAAGGATGATATATGGCGTTAGAACACTGCCAAAAATCGCGCGACGAAGGAGACCTGCGCACAACATCCGCGCGCCCAAATCAAACATCCGAGGAGAAATACATGCGAGCGCTTTCAAAGCACTCGCAAGCTATATTGTATCCTGCATCTTTGCTCCCTTGAGCAATATTTTAGCCTGCGAGGAGAAATACACACTCGCAAAACGTTCACCTGCTCGCGCGCGAGTGGTTTTTTTTTTTCGATGGCTGAATTGCGAGTGGGGGTTTTTTTCGGTGGCTGATTTATGAGTGGGTTTTTTACGGTGGCTGATTTTTGTCAGTGAGGAGGCAGTTATTGTCAGTAAGGAGGCGGGCCTGAGGGCATGCCAACTCCCGAATATAATTGGTTGAGCAACTTCGCCAGTTGGACAGCAAGGTACGGCACACCACTGGGACAAACGGAACAAACCACACAGCCCTGAATAACTTGTATTGTGAAAGTTGTTCGCGTTCCGCCTGACTGTTCCTTCAGTAGCCAGAGCATGACCGACTGCAAAGAGGTAACGTTAATTTTGTATTTAAGAAAATGTATAATTACCATTCAGTGCATAATTGTTGTAACATAGCTTGCTTTATTATTTCTTGTGCTTGACAGGCATTACTGATATTTTAATACCTTACACTGCGTGATCTGCATTTATTGCCATGTGTCCGCAGACTTTGAAACAGCTATCTGTCTGCAACAGGGTGTCTCGAAAACACAGACCTCAAAATATTGAAATATGAATATATATGTCTCATTTTCGCCTCTGAAATTTTTAAGTATGTATCTTATTTATTTATTACAATTTAATGGCCAGTGATAACACAAAAACTATATAGATAATTTAAGTCTGTATTGTGTCACCCTTACCATTATTGAAAGCTGACCGTAAACAGGCTATTCAGAGCTATTCAGGCTGACCGGAGTGCTATTCAGGCACCTTTTTTTTAAGATTTGTGAACCTTGTTCATTAAAAATATTATAAGAACAATAATCGACTGTCGGACACAGAGTTATATTGAAACCATCCGACTGTCGGACACGGAGTTATATTAAAACCCTGTCCGACTTTCGGACACGGAGACACTGCGATATATTTTTGGAGAACGCTTATATCCAAGTCACTATTTTTCATGAACACGATCTTTACGGCATAATGGCGTTCGCCTATTTAGGGCGGAAGCCGGCTGACTTCTGCGATTATCGTTCAGAAAATGATACTCTGGCTGCTAACAGGCAATGGAACACCGCAGCTTCAAGGTTTTAAATGTAAAACATGACCGGCAATTGAAACTGGTTTGAGTTTAGCCTAAAAAAGGTTTATTAGCCTGAATAGCACTCCGTTCAAAAATAGCTATGTCGAATAAACTCTTTATGGTTACCTTTCAATAATGGAAAGGGTAAATCCGATACAGACTTAAATTATCTATAGTTTTTGTGAATCAAAACCATTAAATTTATCAATGAATAAGGCAAACTTCAAGCAAAACGATTACACACAGCCTATATTCATATTTCAAAATTTTTGAGGTCTGCATTTAGAATTTTCGAAATTTGTAATTTAGGAGAACCTGTTGCGGACAGATAGCTGTTTCAAAAGTCCCGGACACGTAAATAAAATCCTATGTCACTAAAAATATATGCCCAAGCAAAGGAAATAATAAGGCATTATTCCCGCAATTAGGTTCAATAGTAATTATACATTTTCTTATATACAAAATTAACAGCAACACTAAAAATGTTGAGTTGAATATAACCCAAACTGGGTTGTCTCTGCTACCCAGCATGGGTCTATGGACTAACCTAATGCTTGGTTACTTTGACCTAGCACAATGGGTTGTACAATCAATTTTCACTTATGGGAAGCTATTACTTTAAACTGGGTTAAGAAACCCATATTTTAAGTTTAGTATTTTAAAATACAATACAGATGTTTCTGAATTTTTCCTCCCCCATTCGACTCATCCACATTACTACTGACCAAGTAACAAAGTCATTGGGTATTCTGAACTTTTTTGTCTACCAGTTGCTTACCATTCATGCAGCATAATAAGAATGGAAACAAGATGTTTTGTGAAACAGTGATGGATATAACGCATAGTTTGGATTTAAATATAAAAACCAGTTTAATCACCAGGACTTGGCAAAGGGTTAAAGAAAAATAAAATTTGTTAAATCAATCCAGGAAACTATTGTGAAATCAAAATGACGCCAAGATGAAGGTCACAAGGTGAAAAATTATGACCTCATCTGAAAGGTCTCAGTGTCAAGGATACCCATGTCAAGTATCAAAGGTCTATCACTGACCAATGATAAGTTATAGCCAAGGTTAACGTTTTTTGAAAATGAGTCCACACCAAGGTCAAGGTCACGGTGAAAAATGATGACCTCATCCGAAGGTCTCGGTCAAGGGATACACATGTTAGATTTAAGGTCTGATGACTGACCAATGATCAGTTATGGCCAAGGTTAACGTTTTCAGAAAAAATTGTAATTTAGATATATATATTTAGAACAAAGATTGAAATGACATATTATTATTCAAAAGGAGATAATAAACTTCTTCATAAAATGAATGAGGACCTTGGAGACAGACCTCAAATAAGTTAATATAATCGCTGAAATGCCGAGATGATGATTTTAAATAATATTCATTCAAGGGCTGTAATAAATCGTTTCATGGTTTAACGTGAAACGCAAATTCATTGCTTTAATTGAAAAATCAGTTTAACAAGCTAATTAGCCATCTCACAGACTTCAAAAAGTGACTAAAAGCAAACGCTACCTATGAGAAACGGTCACCAGCTACCTTGATTGGTCACCTTGAGTTTTCTGAAGAGACTACATTGACTTGACGGTAAACAAATTTAAATGATGTAATTAGCTACTTGTAATTTCATGAAACTGAAATATTTCTTACCTGAAAGTATTTAAAAACAGTGGATGAGTTGCAGTTTGTATATACAGATTTCAAAAGATGAGGACATGGCTTGGCTGTTAAAACAGTGTAATAGTGGGTTTATTTTAAATAACACACTACATAAACATAAAAAATACGAACTAGCAAGCTAGCTAAACGTTTACCTTGTTTTTAATGTTTGCTAAAATTTAGTGTCGTCCTCTGAAGAGTTAACTAGCGCACTAATCGGGCATTAACCATAGGAATTAATATAAACGATTCGTAAATGGCAAATATGCTCAACCAGGGCACAATGAAGGTGAAGAAATCAGACAGCACCTTGAAAATGTAAACAAACATTTATTAACGTTTCTTATAACAACGAATACTTCCAAGCAATTACCTTACCAGAGGGTCATTAAAAAGCCTCGGTCAAGTTATTAGTTAACTTTTCTTCTCCCTTTAACGTTGACCCCTAGTCACATTTCGATCTTCCCTTTAGTAAGTGTGCCCCTTCCATCCTCCAAAAAAGCACATATTTAGGGAGCTGCAAAATGTTGCTCAGGACCCTGGTATCAAAATAACACCGACTCCCAGCCATGCCTTTTTAAAGATGAATTTTAAAGTGGAGGAAATGAATGGGCTCTAAACTTTTATTACCCCACTATGTATATCCAGAGGGCAACAGGCAGTCTATGGTCGATGTCCATGTATATATATATCTATGGTACACTATTTTTCATGAACACGATCTTTATGGCATAATGGCGTTCGCCTATTTACAATTAAATGAAGCTTGCTGACTTCGCAAACCGCTCGTTCAGAAAATGAGTACTACGAAAAAAAAAACTAACAAGGAATTTCGAAGTGTCTGAGTGACCGGCAGCTGGTCAAGGTTTTAAATAAAAAACATGACCGGCAATTGAAACGTTTTTGTTGTTTAGCCTAAAAAAGCACTCCTATTAGCCTGAATAGCACTCCGGTTAGCCTGAATAGCTCTGAATAAACTCTTTATGGTTAGCTTTCAATAATGGAAAGGGTAACACGATACAGACTTAAATTATCTATAGTTTTTGTGTTATCACTGTCCATTAAATTGTAATAAATAAATAAGATACATAAAAATTTCCAAGGTGAAAACGAGACACACAGCCTATATTCATATTTCAATATTTTGAGGTCTGCGGTCTGCCTTTTCGAGGTTTGTGTTTTCAAGACACCCTGTTGCGGACAGATAGCTGTTTCAAAGTCTGCGGACACGTGGCTATAAACGCAAATCGCGCAGTGTAAGGTATTAAAATATCTGTATTGCCTGTCAAGCAAAGGAAATAATAAGGCAAGATATGTTACAACAATTATGCGCTGAATAGTAATTATACATTTTCTTATATACAAAATTAACGTTATACACTAAAAAATGTTGAGTTGAATATAACCCAAACTGGGTTGTCTCTGCTACCCAGCACTGGGTCAAATATGGACTAACCTAATGCTTGGTTACTTTGACCTAGCACAATGGGTTGTACAATCAACGCAACTTATGGGAAGCTATTACTTTAAACTGGGTTAAGATAACCCATATTTTAAGTTTAGTGTTTTAAAATACAATACAGATGTTTCTGAATTTTTCCTCCCCCATTCGACTCGTGCACATTACTACTGACCAAGTAACAAAGTGTCTTGCATATTCTGACTTTTTTTGCTTACCAGTTGCTTACCATTCATGCAGCATAATATTTAACTTGAAACAAGATGTGTTTGTGAAACACTGATGCCCCCTGATATAAGCATAGTTTGGATTTATAATATGAAAAAGGACCAGATGGAATCGCTTGGACTTGCAAAGGGTTAAAGAAATGAATAAAATTTGTAAAACTTTTCCAGGAAACTATTGTGAAATCAAAATGACGCCAAGATGAAGGTCACAAGGTGAAAAATTATGACCTCATCTGAAAGGTCTCGTGTCAAGGGATACCCATGTCAAGTATCAAAGGTCTATCACTGACCAATGATAAGTTATAGCCAAGGTTAACGTTTTTGGAAAATGCGTCCTACACCAAGGTCAAGGTCACAAGGTGAAAAATGATGACCTCATCCGAAAGGTCTCGTGTCAAGGGATACACATGTCAAGTATCAAAGGTCTATCACTGACCAATGATAAGTTATGGCCAAGGTTAACGTTTTCAGAAAATGCGTCGTACACATAGATATATATATTTAGAACACTAGATTGCTGATGACATATTTACATTATACAAAGTGAAGCACCCGGCCGCCATATTGATACTCCCAACGTCTTCATAAAAATGAATGGTTTCCTACGAGGCAAATTTCAAATAAGTTAATATAATCGCTGAAATGCCGAGATGTGCGGCTGCGCTTTTGCAGCAATATTCATTCGAAGGGCTGTAATAAATCGTTTCATGCGTAAGTTAACGAGAGACGCATAAATTCATTACTTTAATTGAAAAATCTGCGTTTTCGTGCTAACAAGCTAATTAGCCATCTCACAGACTTCAAAAGACCGCTGACTAAAAGCAAACGCTACCTATCATTAACGGTCACCAGCTACCTTGATTGGTCACCTTACCGTTGCGAGACTACGTTGACTTGACGGTAAACAAATTTAAAAGGGTTGCTAACAAGCTAGCTACTTGTAATTGAGATAAAACGGCAATATTTCTGACCTGCAAAGTATTTAAAAACAGTGGATGAGTTGCTTTGTTTGTATATACAGATTTCCAAAAGATGAGGAGAGAAAGGCTTGGCTGTTAAAACTGAGGCGTGCTGGTTGCATTATTTTAAGTAACATACTACATAAACATAAAAATACGAACTAGCAAGCTAGCTAGTTAACGTTTACCTTGTTTTTAATGTTTGCTAAACATTTACGATAGTCGGCCTCCTCTGCTAGAGTTAACTAGCGCTTCCGTTCAACGTCAGCATTAACCATATGAATTAATATAAACGATTCGGTAAATGGCAAATATGCTCAACCAGGGTACAATGAAGTGAAGAAATCAGACAGCAATTTGAAAATGTAAACAAACATTTATTAACGTTTCTTATAACAACGAATACTTCCAAGCAATTATCTTACCAGAGGGTCATTAAAAGCCTCGGTCAAGTTATTAGTTAACTTTTCTGCTCGCACTTTAACGTTGACCCCGAGTCACATTTCGATCTTCCCTTTAGTAAGTGTGCCGCTTTCCATCCTCCAAAAAGCACATATTTAGGAAGACAAAATGTTGCTTAGCACAGCGATATCAAAATAACACCGACTCGCACGCAAGTGTTTTTAAAAATGAATTTTAAAGTTGGCGAAAATGAATGGGAGTCTACGTGCAAACTTTTCTTCCAGGTGTATATCCAGATGCTTCACTTGAGCGAACTCTATGCGCAATCTAGTGTTCTATATATATATATCTATGGTCCTACACCAAGGTCAAGGTCAAAAATGATGACCTCATCCGAAAGGTCTTGTGACAAGGGATACACATGTCAAGTATCAAAGGCCTCTCTCTGACCAATCAAAAGTTACGGCCAAGGTTAAAGTTTTTGAAAATGCGTCCTACGCCAAGGTCAAGGTCAAAAGGTCAAAAATGATGACCTCAACCGAAAGGTCTCGTGACAAGGGATAGACATGTCAAGTATCAAAGGCCTATCTCTGACTAATCAAGTTATGGCCAAGGTTAAAGTTTTTGGAAAATGTGTCCTACGCCAAGGTCAAGGTCAAAAGGTCAAAAATGATGAACTAATCCGAAAGGTCTCGTGACAAGGGATACACATATCAAGTATCTAAGGCCTATCTCTGACCAATCAAAAGTTACAGCCAAGGTTAAAGTTTTTTTGCTGCTGCAGACAAACAGACAGACAGACAACCAGACAGGTGCAAGACAATATGCCCCCAAATCTTCGATTCCGGGGGCATTAAACCCGAATCCTCGATTCCGGGGGCATTAAAATTCTAAACTTACTTGAGTTAACCGCAATCATTAGAGCAGACAAGTTGAACATCTTTTCAAATTATTAGTGTATTTTCTTTTTCAATTAAAACAGTTCAGCATTATCCATGTAAGCAATCTCTATTCAATTTCCTGATCAGAAGTCTAAAAACCTTACACAGTTAAAGTTATAAACAGTACAAATGGCAGTTTATGTAACATTTGGATCAAGACAGCCATATAGGATCACATGGTTAAAATACTGCTCAGGCAGACAAATGAACAGTCTTAAGATCACACACAACTGTCTGTGGAAAGAATGTCCAGTACATTAAAAACTTGAGTCCACAGTATCAAGGAGAGTGGGTCTGCTTCAGTGCCCATCTTCTAAAAACAAATGCTTGAGAGCATTGGCTGTGGTCTTTAAGGCCAAGGAAGAAAGGGAAGGGAAATCAACATTAAAAAGGACCACAATATTGAACATTAAATAAATAAATCTGAACAAATAAAAAAAAAATCTAAACACAGGGTGTAAACTGCTTCTGAAGATTGAAGCCACGTCTTGCGGCATTCCTTGGTGGATGAAGTAGCTCAGTTCTTAAGGAGACAGTTTTGTTATCATGAGATTAAGTTGTCTCGGGATAACAGCTTGTTGTATACAAGGTAGATGGTAGCCCCCCCATCTCTGTTCAGAGATGGTCTGATGTTGGATGTAAATGTCCTTAAACTTTCTCTGACCATCCATGAAATCGTGGATGATGACCTCTGACCACTTTCCAGTGGATGGAGTGGTTGGGAATGGTCTGGTATTCTGACACCTGATGTGTTTCCACAGCCCCCTGTGTTTCTTCAGCAAAGCTGTTGAAAAAGAGGAATAATTATCAAGCAATAGCTCAATTTACTCTGTCTCAATGGGCAGGTTACAGAGGCAGAAGGAGATACACTGCTTTGTCTAGAATACCTTGTGTATCGTAAATCACAATACGCCTCCGAGTTAGGGCCAGGGCATGGTGTTATTACCGAAAATTAGCTGAAAGTGTGTTAAATTACCTCCAAAAATATTGGGTCCATTTTGTTGAATGCTGAGTATGCTCCAAAGATTGTTCCCAAAGTATGTCCAAAGACACTGTTCACTCCTCAGTACTTATACACATTCGGCTGACTCTTCAGTTAATTTGCATAAATTAGACCAGTCGCTCTCACTCCTCTAAAAGTTGAGAGAACTACTCAATCTACCGCCTGTCATTCTCGTTTCCTTCTGCATTCCCTATCCCAATGATTAATGTCATGTGTGTATAAGCCGCTAAGTCGGTGTAACTTGTTGCTAGATTGTTCTGCCTGACTGAAGTTTCCTAGCCAATTCTTGATCTTGAGTCCTAGTGCTCTCCGTCTTCAGTTATCTAGGTAGAAGTACAACCCCAATTCCGAAATAGTTAGGACAAAGTGTAAATTGTGAATAAAATCAAAACGCAATGACTTTCAAATCACACCAGCCAGTATTTTATTCACAATAGAACAGAGATAACATAGCAAATGATGAAACAGAAATTTTACAAATTTATCCACAAAATGAGCTCTTTTCAAATTTGATGGCTGTTACAGGTCACATAAAAGTTGGGACAGGGGCCTGTTTACCATGGTGTAGCAACCCCTCTTCTTTCTACCACAGAGTGGAGGCGTCTGGGCATTGAGAAGACAAGTTTCTTGAGTTTAGCCATTGAAATTTGATCCCACTCTTGTTTAATTCAGGCTTCCAGCTGCTGGAGAGTTTTGGGTCTCCTTTGACGGACTTTTCATTTAATTATGCGCCAAATGTTCTCAGTCGGTGAAAGATCAGGACTGCAGGCAGGCCAGTTCAGCACATGGACTCTTCTACTACGAAGCCATGCTGTTGTAATAGCTGCAGTATGTGGTTTTGCATTGTCCTGCTGAAATACACAAGGCCTTCCCTGGAATAGATGTCATCTGGAGGGGAGCATATGTTGCTCTAAAACCTTTATATATCTTTCAGCATTCATGGTGCTTTTTAAAACATGCAAGTGTCCCACACCATATGCACTAATGCATCCCCATACCATCAGAGATGCTGGCTTTTGAACTGAACACTGATAACAGGAGAGGTGGTCTTTCTCCTCTTTAGCCCAGAGGACAGGACGCTCACGATTTCCAACAAGAATGTTGAATTTGGACTCTTCTGACCGCAGGACACTTTGCCACTTTGCTACAGTCCATTTTAATGAGCCTTGGCCCACAGAACATGGGGGACTGTGTTTACGGACAGTGGTTTCTTGAAGTATTCCTGGGCCCATTTAGTAATGTCAATGACAGAATCATGCCGGTGAGTGATGCAGAGGCATCTGAGGGCCCGAAGATCACAGGCATCCAGTAAAGGGCTTCGGCCTTGTCCCTTACGCACAGAGATTTTTCCAGTTTCTCTGAATCTTTTGATGATGTTATGCACAGTTGATGATGAGACCTTCAAATCCTTTGCAATTTGACATTGAGGAAAATTTTTTTTATAGTATTCCACTATTTTTTTTACACAAGCCTTAACAGGTTGGAGAGCTTCTGGCCATCTTTACTTCTGAGAGACTCAGCCTCTCTAAGACATCCCTTTTATAGCCAATCATGTTACACACCTGATGCCAGTTAATTTAATTACTTGCTAAATGTTCTTTCAGCTGATTCTCTTATATATTAATTGCTTCTTCAGCCCTTTTTTGCCTGTGTCCCAACTTTTTTGAGACCTGTTTCAGCCAGAAAATTTGAAATAAGCTCATTTTGTGAATAAAAATGTAAAATGTCTCAGTTTCAACATTTGAAATGTTATCTATGTTCTATTGTAAATAACATACTGGCGCATCTGATCTGAAAGTCATTGCATTTTGATTTTATTCACAATTACACTTCGTCCCAACTATTTCGGAATTGGGGTTGTAGAATAGTCTGGTGACTTGATATTTGGTCAAAGAAAGGTTAAACAGAGTTTGCTTTGGACAAAAAAAAAATAATTGTCATAAAAGGTCAAGTTTTCATATGGCACAAAATGTTCATGTATTTGTTCTCGTGTGTGACATCTTAAAGTTAATTAAATTAATTTGTTAATTATTTCATTAAGAATGAAAGAAGGTAATTATTTTTAATTGATTCATGTAAGAAATAAGTAAGCATGCATACTGCAACACTTAAACACAAAAATGTAATGTGACATACAATTTACCAGTTGATGAAAATTAAAAAAATCCTCTTTTTGTTTACGAAAGTGATCTTAATTCAAGAATAAAATGCAACGTACATTTCATAAAATTTCAGACAATGCTCTTTGTGAACATACAACTGAAAATTCAAAAAAAGAACTTGATTTTTTTCTAATTTGGTTCATTTTTTCAAAGAATGGCCCATATAGTCAATCTTATCAATATTTACACATAAGTTTAAATTACTTAAATGATGCTCTCAATCATGCTGCCACCCACTGCATGCAGATTCGATGACCGACGGCAAACCATCCCAGCTGTTGCGAAACAAGTGATCACTACATGCATAACCAAAATCACACACTTATGGGATTCAGTGATTGTTGACATCTGCCTCTCGTTAATAGGCGTATATTTCATAATGCTTTACAGAAGCAGCCACGATAACCTATATCACATAACCACGTCATGCTGAACTGATTCTGCATGGTCATGAATAATCAAATGTCTTATCAATAGGCCAACTCAGAAGGCCTCAAATGCACACAATTGCATAATTTTGTAAAACACAAAAGATAATCTATTTCAACACTTAATGCTACATAGTTGTTTGTGTCAGAAACCTAACTTATTTCACTTTGCTTTAAGTGTGATAAAAATGTTCCCAATTAAAGCTATTGTCTATGATTTCTCCACCACACACACCTCCCCCAACCCCTCTGAGCTTCTTCCGATGCCATGCGCCCTCCCCTGAAAGCACAGTCTCATCCCCTTGGAAAGCGAAACACCCCCTCCCGCTGAGAAGAGAGCAGGTTCGCCGCACACAGAGTGCCGGTTTTTAGTGGAGAGCGAAATTTTTCGCCGTCAACGTTGAACTATGTCGGAGTTATTAAAAGTTATAAACATTACTGGATGAATATGACCTCACTGTGTACTTCCCCAGTAAGAAAATTAACAGAAATATTGTACAGTCATTATGTTTAGACATAAGAGAGGCTCACAGATGCCGACGTTAGCTTGTAATCACAACAGAGACAGCCATGTAAAGATTTTACACACAATATATGTCAACATAGCAGGCATTTTAGCCTATTGGGTTGACGTGGAGGCAAAGAATCGCTGACGTTAGCTTCGTATCTTCATATTGACAACAGCGCTGAGCTGCCTCAACCAAACAAACACGGTGATTTTGCGCACACAATGTGTAAACACGTTAGCTATATAAGCATATAAGGTCTACATAGAGGCTAACTGTAACTAGCGTTGACACCGCAATGTGGAGCTCTATCGAGCAAATAAACGCTCACACAGAATTTGCATAACCAATGTGTCAAGCATAATAGCAAATAAGTCCAGTTTTGTGTCCAAAACCATTCCCCCATCGAGATTTCTTTCCTGTTCTCACAACCAATGCTCGCAACACACCGGCATTTAGAGGCTAACGCTAATGTAATTTCAGTAGTGAGTAGGCTGACAGAAATAACGTTATTAAGGTTAGCTTTCACTGCAGTAAGCCAGCACTGACCTAATCAACCGTGACGTCTCAGCAGGGTGGCTTCGGGACACAGCGGAAGAGGGAGGGCAGGAGAACCGGAGTGCCAAATTTGAACGAGGGAGGGTGGTACACGGCAGCAGAAAAGGAGTTGCGGAACCAAGCCAGGAAAACGCCTGTTTGGCCCGAATGATTCCTATTGGTCGATTTCTTTGCGTGCCTGCAGCCTCCATAGAGAGGGGATTTTATTGGTTCTTTTTGCTATGAGTAGCGTGTAGGAGATACTGAAGAGTCATAATCATCATCAAACTGAAGATAATGATTTTAACCTTGGGAAAAATCATAGACTATAGCTTTAATGACCATCATAGAATTTTTTTCTATATTCCAATCCTCATTATTGAAGTCGGCTCCCAACCAGTATGGGGTGGTGTAGCAGCCTCTGCACCCCTGCTTCCCACCACTATGTTTTATTGGTAAATTATGCAAATGTAATGGATTTCCTCTGAGGGCAACAGGCTGTATCATTATTGTGATACTTCATTCAATGATAGAAAGTAACTTAACAGGAATTTATCTCAATTAACAACTTTTAGATTGTGACTCAAGAAAATGTCATATACTACAATAGCCAAGTCAACCACAGAAGCTGGATTTATTTGAGCATGGCATTCACTTACTGTAAGCAAAACAAGCAATTGAAGACAGCTGCAGTGAAGGCCTAGCAAAGCATCAGCAGGGAAGAAATCCAATGCCTGGAAATGTCTATGGGTCCCAAGCTGACAGCAGTTATTGATTACAATAATCAAGTTATTGTTTGCAACAAATTTTTAATATTTGAGCCCCCACAATTTGGGGACTATGAAAAAAATGACAGTAATTCACATAATAGGATCATACAAAATTTTTGACTGAACCCATATATTCAAGATAAAACTGTGCACTTTGTGTATATACTTATTGTTTTATTTAGTCTATTATGGTGGTGTACAGAGCCTAAATAATGAAAAAGGTTTGACTTTAGCACACACACAAAGAGAAAACCTGACTGACTTATCTTACATGCTAGGGGAGAGACCTGGCTGGCACCCCAAACAAAATATCAATCATAAAACAAATTCTAAAACCAAAAGTCAAACTGTCACAATGTGAGATATTATTGTCACAAACGGGCATCAACAGACCTGAGCAACAGTTTTGGGCAGATTCAAAACAATTCCCAAAAGCAATGATGCTTCCAGAATTAATTAAATGATAAGTTTATACAAAACCCAAAACCAGTGAAGTTGGCACGTTGTGTAAATCGTAAATAAAAACAGAATACAATGATTTGCAAATCCTTTTCAACCTATATTCAATTGAATACACTGCAAAGACAAGTTACTTAATGTTTGAACAGGTAAACTTTGTAATTTTTTGCAAATATTAGCTCATTTGGAATTTGATGCCTGCAACATGTTTCAAAAAAGCTGGCACAAGTGGCAAAAAAGACTGAGAGAGTTGAGGAATGCTCATCAAACACTTATTTGGAACATCCCACAGGTGAACGGGCTAATTGGGAACAGGTGGGTGCCATGATTGGGTATAAAAGCAGCTTCCCTGAAATGCTCAGTCATTCACAAACAAGGATGGGGCGAGGGTCACCACTTAGTGAACAAATGCGTGAGCTGATTGTCGAACAGTTTAAAAACAACATTCCTCAACGAGCTATTGCAAGAAATTTAGGGATTTCATCATCTACGGTCCGTAATATCGTCAAAAGGTTCAGAGAATCTGGAGAAATCACTGCACGTAAGCGACAAGGCGGAAAACCAACATTGAATGCCCGTGACCTTCGATCCCTCAGGCGGTACTGCATCAAAACCGACATCAGTGTGTAAAGGACATCACCACATGGGCTCAGGAACACTTCAGAAAACCACTGTCAGTAACTACAGTTCGTTGCTACATCTGCAAGTGCAAGTTAAAACTCTACAATGCAAAGCGAAAGCCATTTATCAACAGCACCCAGAAAGCGCCGCCCGGCTTAAGCTGGGCCCAAGCTCATCTAAGATGGACTGATGCAAAGTGGAAAAGTGTTCTGTGGTCTGACGAGTCCACATTTCAAATTGTTTTTGGAAACTGTGGACGTCGTGTCCTCCGGACCAAAGAGGAAAAGAACCATCCGGACTGTTATTGGCGCAAAGTTCAAAAGCCAGCATCTGTGATGGTATGGGGGTGTATTAGTGCCCAAGGCATGGGCAACTTACACATATGTGAAGGCACCATTAATGCTGAAAGGTACATACAGGTTTTGGAGCAACATATGTTGCCATCCAAGCAACGTCTTTTTCATGGACGCCCTGCTTATTTCAGCAAGACAATGCCAAGCCACATTCTGCACGTGTTACAACAGCATGGCTCCGTAGTAAAAGAGTGGGTACTAGACTGGCCTGCCTGTAGTCCAGACCTGTCTCCCATTGAAAATGTGTGGCGCATTATGAAGCGTAAAATACGACAACGGAGACCCCGGACTGTTGAACAACTTAAGCTGTACATCAAGCAAGAATGGGAAAGAGTTCCACCTGAAAAAGCTTCAAAAATTGGTCTCCTCAGTTCCCAAACGTTTACTGAGTGTCGTTAAAAGGAAAGGTGATGTAACACAGTGGTAAAAAGGTCCCTGTGCCAACTTTTTTTTTTGCAGTGTGTTGCTGCCTTTAAATTCTAAGTTAATGATTATTTGCAAAAAAAAAAATAAAGTTTCTCAGTTTGAACATTAAACATCTTGTCTTTGCAGTGTATTCAATTGAATATAAGTTGAAAAGGATTTGCAAATCATTGTATTCTGTTTTTATCTACGATTTACATAACGTGCCAACTTCACTGGTTTTGGGTTTTGTTTCCGTGGGGGTGCCGCACAGCACCCCACTACCTAAACCCTCATCTCACTGAGGTGTCCTGGGTTGGCTCCCGAGAGTCAGGCCTGTCCGGTGCGGACGCCTGAGCGTTTCGCTCCGGCATGGTGCCACACACAGGCATCCCATGCTGCACTCAGGTGGGAACCTACACCAATCTTCCATCTCCGGTCAGGGGCAGCAGTTCAAAGACAGATCTTGACCCAGCAATTTGATATCTGAATTTATTGAATTCATTGACTCCAAGTACAGTTAGAAGCTATCTCCAAGACCCTTGACTCCTTCACTGATGGCATGGAAGCTCACATTAAGCAGCTTCAACAGCTCCACCTGGATCCTGAAACCACCAACACTCCTGCCCTGAGGTCAAATCACTTGTGCTCTGGTCCTGTCCACAAATCATCTCTCGCATCACTAGGTTCTAATGGCTGTCCAGGCACTTACAGATCCTTCCACTCCAAGTGTTCCCTCACCTTTGAGATTCTGCCCACTGCCTTCCCCAAATGACTGTACCAAGATTGTGTACATTAACCTTGGATGGATGGACTGCATTTATATAGTGCTTTCTAGTCACATGACATGACCCCAAAGCACTTTACAGTTGTGCCTCTCATTCACCCTGATGGCGGAGGCTGCCATGCAAGGCGCCAACCTGCACATCTGGAGCAGTGTGGGGTTCAGTGTCTTGTTCAAGGACACTTCGACACGTTCTCTGCAGGAGCCAGGGATCGAACCAGGATTGAACCTAGACCACCTGCTCTACCTCCTTAGCCATGCCGCCCTGCACCTTCTGACCGGCCACACCAGAAAATGGGGCACTACTGTCTGAGATGCCGGCATAACTTTCTGTGCATATCTGTACACATTCATCCTTTGGCAGCCATGACTAGCTGAAATGTGGAAGCACTGTAAGACGCATTCCGCCATGTACTATCATAAGAAATCAAAGATGAGCCTCTGACCCGAGACCTACCTACAATTTTGATGCCACCATTGACCTGACCATCCTCACTAACCACCGCCCAATGTCTCCACACAGACAGTTAAACCACAGCCTGTGGCAAACAAGACCCCCAGCCAGCAAAGCATTATTTACCTCCACTCCAGTCACCTAACTTGCTCCTTCGGACCCACATGAACTAACGCAGATAAAGTGACACAGCTATCACCTGCAGAGCATCAGCATTGTATAGGAACCTGCGTCTGTCTATTCGGGGGGAACTCAGGACACTTCATTATCTCCTGTCATGTAAAAGATTTTGCTCACTAGGAGACAGAGCATCACTGGTGATTGAGACCCACAGCAACCATCCTCTGATCATACCTTTCTTCTCCTGTTCGTCATCCAGTTTGCAGACAGCTAGCTCAGTGTGACTTCCCTCATTGATTCTGGCGCTGATGGTAACATCATTGACACCCAGTTGGCAAACTACTTTGTCAACATCGGCTCATTCAACCCCCTCTTATTAATCTTGCACTTGTGCTCATGCCTGTCGGCGTCCCATTCTCCAGAAACAAGCGAGAAGATATCTCACTGATGCTGATCCATTCCCTATAAATGCACAAACGGGCTTCACTCCCAGACTTTAAGAGTGCAGGACCAAAATGAGCAATAATGAAATTAGAAAAAAGGTCGCGCTTTGCATAAACACATTTATTTTATCAAGCATCTCCGCACAAACGTGTTTCGGCATAGTGCCTTCTTCAGTGTGCTTACAGACATAGTCATTCCACAGGTTATGTACCCACACCAATGCACTGACACACCCATTATGTTTACATAATGTTTACATAATTGCATTATCACCTAATTGATGAGGGTGTGTCAGTGCATTGGTGTGGGTACATAACCTGTGGAATGACTATGTCCGTAAGCACACTGAAGAAGGCACTACGCCGAAACACGGACGTTTGTTAAAATACATGTGTTTATGCAAAGTGCTGATCCATTCCCCCCCATGCTATGATCATCCTAGGTCATCCATGACCTTCCAAACACAACCCCTGGGTGGGTTAGTCCAACCACCACATTTTTGAGTGAAGTCCCTTCTGTGCTTACTTCTTCAAGGCATCTAGTTCCACTACCCCCACATCAACCCTATGACTGTGCTATTGACTTGCAACCTGGAATCTTTCCTTCCCGAGCTTGCCTATTCTCCATTTCCCAACCTGAGAGTCCATGGGAAAATATAACAAGGAGTCCCCTGGTGGCCAGCATCATTCATCTGTCATACTTTCCTGCAGGTGCTGTTTTTTTTTTTTTTTTTTTGCTGGAGTGAAGGATGGTGGTCTTTGACCATGCATTAACTACTAAGGTCTCAATGTAATAAGTTGAAGATCACAGCTCCCAACCACAAATGTCCAAAGCCTTCGCACTTTTCGAAGGCGTACAGATCTTTACCAAGCTCAATCTCATCATCACTTACCTCGTCGTCTGCTTCCAGGTGGGGGATGAGTGGCAAATGACCTTACTGGACACTATGAATACATGGTGACACCATTTGTGTTCACCAACTCCCCGGCTGTCTTGCCAAACCTGGTAAATGATGTGCTTTGAGATATGCTTGACCAATTCGTCTGTGTTTATTTAGACGACATCCTGGTCTTCACCAGTGATGCTTCTGAGCATACCCTCCATGTCTGAAGTGTACCCTTATGCCTCTTCAAGATTCGCCTCTTTGTTGAAGCAGAGAAATATGAGTTCCACCAACCATCGGCCACCTTCATGGGGTTTGTCATTTCCAGCCAGAGCATCAGAATGGACCAGCGGACAGTGAGGGCAATGGTTGTGAGGCTTGCACCAGAATCCCATTGACGGCTCTTACATTTCTTAGGTTTTGCTAACTTCTAAAGGATATTTATCTGCGACTACGGCTCTGTCACCACACCCTCACTGCTCACATCCACCCAAGGCAAGTTCTTCTGGTCTCCTGCTGCGCAAATGGCCTTTCAAGAATTTAGCAGCATTTCACTTTAGCTCCTGTCCTTATTTGACCCGATACTGTGAGGCACTTCATAGTAGAGGATGATGGCTAATACTCTGTTGTAGGAGCTGTCCTGTCTCGAGTGTCCCCTTTAGCGCCTTTTTTCCCCATGGCTTAATTCCCACTAAGAGAAATTACAGCATTGGTGGCCGTGAGCTGTTAAGCTAGCCCTGGATGAGTGATAGCACTGGATGGAGGGATCTCAAGTTCTGTTCCTAGTTTGACTGATCACCATAACCTGAAGTGCCTGAAGACTGCCGAACATCTTAACCCCCACCAAACTCGCTGGTCCATGTTTTTACTCTGATTCAGTTTCACACTATCCTACCAACCTGGATCCAAGAACGGCCAGCGAGATGCGCTGTTCAAGACTGACAATGCTGTTAAGGGGTCTGCTGACATTATCAATCCACCCCACAGCTTGACCGCAGAGACACTGAGGGACATTGAGATGGTTATTTGCGTTGCACAATCAGCAAGTCTTTCTTCCAGAGCCTGTTCGATGAACCCAGCGAGGTTGCTACTCCCACCTGGTAGGCCAACCAGGAGTTCGGTGCATCATCACCTTTATTAAACAATGGTTCCGGCGGTCTTCTCTGATGGATGATATTCGAAAATTTGTGCGCATCTGCTCCATCTACACCCGAATCATGAATTCCAACTCTTCACCTGCTGGCCTACTTCACCCTCTTCCAGTTCCAACTCATCCTTGGATCCACCTAGCTCTGGGCTTTATTACCAGAAAAAGTAGAAGAAAAAAATGGATAAGAAGCATACAAAGACTTGTTGTGCTGGCGAAATACGTATTATATCAATGTTATATATTGTATATTATTATATATTATTGATATAATACAACCCCAATTCTGAAATAGTTAGGGCGAAGTGTAAATTGTGAATAAAATCAGAATGCAATGACTCTCAGATCACAGGAGCCAATATGTTATTTACAACAGAACATAGATAACATTTCAAATGTTGAAACTGAGACGTTTTACATTTTTATCCACAAAATGAGCTCATTTCAAATTTTCTGGCTTCAACAGGTCTCAAAAAAGTTGGGACACAGGCAAAAAAGGGCTGAAGAAGCAATTAATATATAAGAGCTGAAAGAGCATTTAGCAAGTAATTAAGTTAACTGGCATCAGGTGTGTAACATGATTGGCTATAAAAGGGATGTCTTAAAGAGGCTGAGTCTCTCCGAAGTAAAGATGGCCAGAGGCTCTCCAACCTGTGAAGGCTTGCGTAAAAAAAATTGTGGAGTACTTTATAAACAATGTTCCTCAACGTCAAATTGCAAAGGCTTTGAAGGTATCATCATTGACAGTGCATAACATCATCAAAAGATTCAGAGAAACTAGAAAAATCTCTGTGCGTAAGGGACAAGGCCAAAGACCTTTACTGGATGCCTGTAATCTTAGGGCCCTCAGACGCCACTGCATCACTCTTGGCATGATTCTGTCATTGACATTACTCAATGGGCCCAGGAATATTTCAAGAAACCACTGTGAACACAGTCCGCTGTGCCATCCACAGATGCCACCTAAAACTCTTTCATGCAAAAAGGAAGCCATTGTTGAGCATGATCCTGAAGCGCCGCCATGTTCTGAGGCCAAGGCTCATTTAAAATGGACTGTAGCAAAGATGGCAAAGGGCCCTGTGGTCAGACAAGTTCAAATGTGACATTCTTGTAGGAAATCATGGGTGTCGTGTCTGCCGGGCTAAAGAGGAGGAAGACCACTCCTCCTGTTATCAGCGTTCAGTTCAAAAGCCAGCATCTCTGATGGTATGGGGATGCATTAGTGCATATGGTGTGGGACACTTGCATGTTTTAAAAAGCTCCATGAATGCTGAAAGGTATAGAGAGGTTTTAGAGCAACATATACTCCCCTCCAGATGACATCTATTCCAGGGAAGGCCTTGTGTATATCAGCAAGACGATGCAAAACCACATACTGCAGCTATTACAACAGCATGGCTTCGTAGTAGAAGAGTCTGTGTGCTGAACTGGCCTGCCTGCAGTCCCAGACGCCTCCACTCTGTGTTAAAAAGAAGAAGGGATGCTACACCATGGTAAACAGGCCCCTGTCCCAACTTTTTTGAGACCTGTAGCAGCCCTCAAATTTCAAACGAGCTCATTTTGTGGATAAAATTGTAAAATTTCTCAGTTTCAACATTTGCTATGTTATCTCTGTTCTATTGTGAATAAAATACTGGCTGGTGTGATTTGAAAGTTATTGCGTTTTGATTTTATTCACAATTTATACACTGTCCCAACTATTTCGGAATTGGGGTTGTATAATATTATAATATCGAGTGTTATTTTTTTACTAAATAAAAAACATTTTTTTTTCCCTTCTTGATTTTTTAAAAGTTGGATGGTCACATTAAGGATGGAAAAACCTTTATTATCCCCCGCCACGAAGTGGATTGGGGGATATTGGAATGGCGCTCATCCGTCCGTCCGTCCGACTGTCCGTCCGTCCGTCCGTCCGGGGTCAATGGGGACAAGTTTTCTCGGAAACTATTGCACTTACGTGTATGAAATTTTGTATATGGCCAGTACTGATGACCCTACTGAGTGAGTTCAACAATTGATTCCGAGAAATTTGTTTTTACAGAGTTATGGCCCCTGACTCTGTTCCTGGACTTACGTGTGTGGGTGTTGCAATGGGGACAAGTTTTCTCGGCAACTATTGTACCTATGTGGATGAAATTTTGTGGGTGACCAGTACTAATGATCCTTTTGAATGAGTTCGACAATTGATTCCGAGAAATTTATTTTTACGGAGTTATGGTCCTTGTTTCTGTTCGTTGACTCGGTGTATGGGATTTGCAATGGGGACAAGTTTTCTCGGCAACTATTGCACCTTCATGGGTGAAATTTCGTGTGTAGCCAGTACTAAAGACCCTTTTGAATGAGTTCGACAACTGATTCAGAGAAATTTATTTTAACGGAGTCATGGCCCTTGACTCTGAACTTGGTGTATGGGTATTTAATGGGGTAAGTTTTCTCGGCAACGTGGATGACATTTTGTGGGTGGCCAGTACAGATGACCCTATTGAATGAGTTCGACAATTGATTTCGAAAAATTTATTTTCATGGAGTTATGGCCCTTGACTCTGTTTGTTGACTTAGGTGTACGGGATTTGCAATGGGGACAAGTTTTCTCGGCATGGGTGTATGGAAGGTTCTATTGACTTTTCGATTTAGTATACTACGTTTCTTTAATTTTCTAATCATGAACCTAACAGTATTTCCTGTGAAATGGATTTTGTTGTAAAATTCACATCAATTTTTCACTGCAAATCATGTTCTTCACCTTTTATGTGGAAGAGTTTTTTTTTTCCTGGATTTGAGGGGATCTATGGAACACTTCTGCACACCCAACATTCTCTCTCCTCAGTACATTTACTAACTTTCCACTGTTTCGCCTTTTGAAGTTGATTATTATTATCCCCCGCCATGAAGTGGATCGGGGGATACTGGAATGGAGCTCGTTCGTCCGTCTGTCATTCTGTCCGTCCGTCCGTCCGTCCGGGTTCAATGGGGACAAGTTTTCTTGGACACTATTGCACCTTCATGGGTGAAATTTTCTGTGTGGCCAGTACTAATGACCCTATTTAATGATTTTAACAATTGACTCCGAGAAATTTATTTTTACAGAGTCATGGCCCTTGACTCTGAACTTGGTGTATGCGTGCTGCAATGGGAATATGGAATCTCCCGTGACCATTCTTACCGTGGCGGGGGATAGTGGTGACAATGTTGCCTTGTTGTAGTTATGACAAATTTTGAATTTAAAAAAGGCAAGCTTTTGTCTGCATCCTGAAAGTGTAAAACATCTTAAAATCAAATATTTGAAGATTAATAAGGGCAAAAGAGTGTCCAGTGATCACAAGGGAGATGTTTACAAACATTTATGTCCAGAACAGTATGAAGCATACTGTTTACAAATACAACCCCAATTCTGAAATAGTTGGGACGAAGTGTAAATTGTGAATATAATCAAAATGCAATGACTTTCAGATCACATGAGCCAATATGTTATTTACAATAGATCATAGATAACATTTAAAATGTTGAAACTGAGACATTTTATATTTTAATCCACAAAATGAGCTAATTTCAAATTTTCTGGCTGCAACAGGTCTCAAAAAAGTTGGGACACAGGCAAAAAGGGCTGAAAAAAGCAATTAATATATAAGAGAATCAGCTGAAAGAACATTTAGCTAGAAATTAAATTAAGTGGCATCAGGTGTGTAACATGATTGGCTATAAAAGGGATGTCTTAGAGAGGCTGAGTCGCTCAGAAGTAATGATGGCCAGAGGCTCTCCAACCTGTGAAGGCTTGCATAAAAAAATTGTGGAATACTTTAAAAACAATGTTCCTCAACATCAAACTGCAAAAGTTTTGAAGGTCTCATCATCGACAGTGCATAACATCATCAAAAGATTCAGAGAAAATGGAAAAATCCCTGTGCGTAAGGGACAAGGCTGAAGACCTTTACTTGATGCCCGTGATCTTCGGGCCCTCAGACACCACTGCATCACTCACCGGCATGATTCTGTCATTGACATTACTAAATGGGCCCAGGAATACTTCAAGAAACCACTGTCTGTAAACACAGTCTGCTGTGCCATCCACAGATGCCACCTAAAACTCTCTCATGCAAAAAGGAAGCCATTATTGAGCATGATCCAGAAGCGCCACCGTGATCTGCGGGCCAAGGCTCATTTAACATGGACTGTAGCAAAGTGGCAAAGTGTCCTGTGGTCAAGTTTGACATTTTTGTTGGAAATCATGGGCGTCGTGTCCTCCGGGCTAAAGAGGAGAAAGACCACCCCTCCTGTTATCAGCGTTCAGTTCAAAAGCCAGCATCTCTGATGGTAGTGGGATGCATTAGTGCATTAGTGTATATGGTGCGGGACACTTGCATGTTTTAAAAAGCACCATGAATGCTGAAAGATATATAAAGGTTTTAGAGCAACATATGCTCCCCTCCAGATGACAACTATTCCAGGGGAGGCCTTGTGTATTTCAGCAGGACAATGCAAAACCACATATTGAAGCTGTAACAACAGCATGGCTTCGTAGTAGAAGAGTCCGTGTGCTGAACTGGCCTGCCTGCAGTCCTGATCTTTCACCGATTGAGAACATTTGGCGCATAATTAAACAGAAAGTCTGTCAAAGGAGACCCAAAGTTCTCCAGCAGCTGGAAGCCTGTCTTAAACAAGAGTGGGATGAAATTCCAATGGCTAAACTCAAGAAACTTGTCTCCTCAATGCCCAGATGCTTCCACTCTGTGTTAAAAAGAAGAGGGGATGCTACACCATGGTAAACAGGCCCCTGTCCCAACTTTTTTGATACCTGTAGCAGCCATCAAATTTGAAATGAGCTCATTTTGCGTATAAAATTGTAAAATTTCTCAGTTTCAACATTTGCTATTTTATCTCTGTTCTATTGTGAATAAAATACTGGCTGGTGTGATTTGAAAGTCAATGGCCCTCATTTATCACACTTGTGTAAGATCTGGTGTAGATTCTGGTGTAGATATCAACGCTCGCCAGGTGTCACGTCTGATTTACTAAAAGTGTGTACGTCGCAGATTTCGGTGTAGAACTGGCGTGGCGTTGATAAATCTGGAGGCTGAAACCATCGTAATTTACATGACACGCCCCTATAAATTCATGCTCCGGGAGGCATAGTCCTGCCCACTTTACGACAGGGAATCTGGAAAGACGGCAAAGAAGAAAGAACTTCACTGAGGAGGAAATATAAATTATCACGTCCGAGGTGGAGAAAAACAAAATAATTTTATTTGGAAGTTTTAAGAGTTGCATAAAGGGAGCCCAGAGGGCTGCAGTCTGGAAAACCATTGCTGCTGCGGTAAACACCGTTGAGGTGGAAAACCGGAGTGCAGCAGAAGTTTGATTTAATTCATTAATAAATCGAATAAATCTTATTTAAGTGCGTCCAAGCCCAAAAATTGATTGAAATTCGCGTTAGACGCACTTATAAGTGTGGCCATAATGCACATTTCTCCATTGCCCATACTTATTTTAAGTGTATCCAAGGCTAAATTTTTTTTCTTGGCCAAACTTGTTTTAAGCGGTAGCCTACTTTCTATAAGCGGCCCTGGAATGGTCATCAACTGGCGCACTTATAAGTGTGGCCAAGAAAAAAAATTCAGCATTGGCCACGCGTATAAGTGCGAGTAACATCGGCCTTAATAAATTCAATGTATAGATCCATGATATTTAATGTTATATAGCCTAACTGACAATCCAAATGCTTTAGATGTAGGTTAAAAAAGTGGTCCGATTTTAAGATCGCCACTAAAAAAAGGGTTGCGGCCACTGATCTATATATAATTATATATAGATCAGTGGTTGCGGCGCTCAGGCGCAGCAGCGCACGGACCAGTGGAGGCCAACCAGACTCGAACCTCCAGCTGTCACCGTTTGAGGAGCAGGGCTCCCCCTCCATCGTGGGAATACGAGGCGGTGGGGACATGGATGAGTCCTCCCCGCCTCGATCGGAGCTGCATGAGGGTAATTGTTAAAATACAGTCTGCAGGGATCACTCTTCATTGTACTTTTATTAGTAGGCTATTATTCCATGACATTTTATTGGGTGCCACACAAAACGAGCAGCCACTCGTCACTTTCCCGGAGGAGATCTCCTCTGTGCCGAAAGTTCCTCTCACGTTGGACAGGAGCTTATTCCTCTTACAATAGCAGATCTGCCATTGTCAAAATGTGATCACGGTCAAAGTGTCCGTAGGCCTATATATACTGAGCAACAAAAGAAACGCAAGTTAGCTAGTTGGTTAATGTACTCTTATGGTTACTCAGTCAGAGTGACCGCAAAATCAAGAAAAGTTGAAATGAGTGTAAATATGCACGCGTTAGTAATAAATTTGATTGTCTAAATACGCGCAAACTTATTTTCCAGTCTGCCCTTAATTAACGTGCGTTTCTTTTGTTGTTCAGCATATATCTGACTGGATGAGCATCTGACGTACCACACTGTATATCTGCCAAGCCACGCATTGCGCTTAATCAAATTGATTGTTATTGTCAGCCGTCTGTCTGGCCTGACAAGCATGTTGTCTCAAAGTATAAGTTTAATTAATTTCTCAACACAGGTGTCTTATTTATTTATTTATTTATTTACCCTATTTAGCTTATTGATTAATTTTACTAATAAGAGCAACAACAGCATGACGTCCGCATCGCTGCATATAGTTTATTACTCATTTTGACAGCTGCACTCGTTCCTGCATGTTGTGCGCTGGTTTCAAATCTGCGTACACCTGGTCAGACCAGGCGTGAGATTTTTGCGGACCGTTCGCTCACGTTCAGATTGATAAATGCCGATCCTTGCGGGAGATTTGGCGTACACCCATTTTTTTGGTGTACACACGTTTGATAAATGAGGGCCATTGCGTTTTGATTTTATTCACAATTTACACTTTGTCCCAACTATTTCGGAATTGGGGCTGTAAAAGCACAGTTGCTGCGGTGAGCATATTGTGTTATACTTCTGTTTTATTGCACTTCTATTATAATTGCATAGCTCTGATATGAAACCTGCTCATGTTCTCCTAAAGCAAGACAGCGGAGCCGGGATGATGACGGCAAAAGACCAGGACCACCAGCTCAGCGACAACTGGAAGAATCCAAGGAGTGTGAGCAAAGTTTTTGAGGGCATTCAAATATATAGTTAATGTGAATATGTTGGTAATATCATGGCCAAAAGGCATTTTAATAACACCATGTCTTTTTCTCTCTTTCACCCTCCCCCACCAACTGCACACTTTTCCAGCAAAACGGAGCCATAAAAGAAAGCACACTGAGAATGATCATCAGAAATCAAAGAGGAAGAAGAAGAAAAATGAAAGAACGAATGAGACAGGACAACTTCTCTTAGAAAGTAAGATATTTATGGGTTTTCTCACAGTTTTCAGTTTCTCAAGAGGACGTCAACCATCAATGGCCTCAGTCAGTAAATCTCATACAACACCATTTCCGAAAAAGTTGGGACACTGTGTGAAATGTAAATAAAAACAGAATGCAATGAATTGCAAATCACTTAAACCATAAATTTTTATTGAAAATAGGACAAAGATGACATGTTAGATGTTTAAACTGATAAATTATTTTGTTTTTTGAAAAGTATACACTCATTTTGAATTTGATGCCAGCAACGCATTTCAGAAAAGTTGGGACAGTGGCAACAATAGACCAGGAAAATTGTTCTGAGTGAAAGAAATATACCTGGTGGAACATCTCATCCCAAATTAAGTTAATTGGCAACAGGACAGCAACATAATTGGGTATCAAAAGTCTTTCAGAAGGAAAGATGGTTAGGGCTTCACCTTTGCTTGAAAGCCTGCATGGGCAAATAGTTAAAAAAAAATTAAGAATAAAGTTTCTCAATGTAAAATTGGAAAGAATTTAGGATTTTTTTTTACTCTATGATACAAAATGTAATTTAAAGAGTCAGAGAATCCAGAGAAATCTCTGTATGCAAGGGACACAACCAAAAACAAATATTGAGTGGCCACAAGCTTCAGGTCCTCCGTGTAAGGCCGTGCCTCCAGCCGTCCAGCTCACCGGTCTACTAAATCCCAGATCGCACTTCAGTCATTATCCCATTATCATCAACACCTGTTTCTCATTGCCACTGGGTGGTAGCAGTGTGAATTTAAGGTTGAGCTTTCTTCAATCTCATTGTAAAGTCTGTGTAAGCTCATGCCTGTTTAACATTGTAGTCTTGTATAGATTTATGCTACGAATTCGCGAACTTATACTAAAACCTAGAATCCGTGCTGTTCATTGTTTTGCCAGTACGTTTATATTTAAAGAATCTGGATTCCTATTTTCTCTCCTATTTGTAATACAGTGTGACTGTAGTGTAACCCAGACTTTGTATTATTCATAATGTGCATTTTTAGGAACCTCTGTTCCTTGTTTTGTATTTCTACGTTTGTGCCCTCTGCCGTGCAATTGGTAATTAAACATAAGTCCATCCTTGCACCTGAGTCCAGTCCTCAACTTTCTGTCCTCCGTGCATCTGCACTTTGCACAAGTACAAACATTATACTCAGGCGGCACTGCATGAAAAAATGTCAGGTTTCTGCATGGAAATCACCGGGTGGGCTCAGGAGCACATCTGTCTTCTATTGTTGGTGAACAGAGTTAGTCACTGTATCCACAAATGCAAGTTAAAACTTTTCCATGTTAAACATCAAACCACATTGAACCAAAATCTGGAAATGCTACCTTCTCTGGGCCTAAGCTCAATTGAGATGAACAGAAGTGAAGTAGAAAACTGTCCTTTGGTCTGATCGATCAAAATGTGAAATTCTTTTTTAGAATCATGGATGCTGCATCCTCTGGGCTAAAGGTAAGAGCGACCATCCAGCTCATTATCAGCGCACAGTTCAAAAGCCGACATCCATAATAGTATAGGGGTGCATAAGTGCACATGGCATGGGTAACTTGCACATCTATGAAGACACCATTAATGCTGAATAATATATGTATACAAGTTTAGGAGCAACATATACTGCCATCCAGATGCCTTTTTCAAAGAATGCCTTGCTTATTTCTGCAAGACAATGCCAAACACCATATTCTGAATGTATTAAAATGACATGGTTCTGTAGTCCAAACTTGTCACACACTGAGAATATTTGGCACATTATGAAACAAGGAATATGACACAGGAGGCCGCAAAGTGTGGATACCTGAAATCCTGCATCAAGAAAGAATGGGAGAATATTTTGCTTTAAAAACTACAGCATTTGTTCTCTTCAGTTCCCAAATACTTAGTGAGAGTTTTTAAAAGAAAAGGTGATGCAACTGTTAGGGTTGTGCTTCGTACACCGTTCAGGTGCACGGAGGACAGGAAGTTGAGGACCGGACTCAGGTGCAAGGATGGACTTGGTTGTATTTATTATGCCTACCGCGCAGCAGAGGGCATTAACGAAGCAATACAAAAACAAACAGGAATCGCATTTCCTTAATAAGCAATATTGGTGATACAGACTCTGGGCATTAGCTGCATTAACAATGTATCACAAATAAGAAACAAACAGGAATCAAGGTTCCTTAATGTAAAGTGCTGGATAAAACAATAAACAGCACTAAGTTAGAGTTTGATTTGAAGTACACGCGGAACGCGGGGAATACGTCTTATACAAGGCTAGGAATACAACTCAGGTATGTAATTACAAGACTTCACAAAGGACACATTACACATAGACAACACGGAGACGCAGCTCCTGGATAAAAAATACTACACGCTATACGCAGGGAATAAGTCTTGACACAATACACATAACACGGAAACAAGGCTAATGCATTCCACGAGACTTCGCCCCGAATGGGTGCGAGGCGCGGCCTTAAATAGCACTTTGCTGCCACACACTGGAAATGAGATACAGGTGCAGGCCATGATTGAAGAGTGAAGAATGCAGTCTAGGGGCTCTAAATTCATTGACCAGGTGCAGGCGCGGCGAATGGGGGGAGCGCCACGCCAACGGGGTGTATCCAGGCATATTTTGCAATTTCGTGCCCAGTGCAGCCCAGTGCAAGTACTACGCTGTCCCCCCTCTGTCCCTCCTGCCAGTGCAAGTGGCAAAGAGGGAGGAGAGAAGCCGTGAGTGGGTTTAACACAGCCGAGTCAAATCTTCACCAATCAAATGAGCTCCTCTCCTCACCTTTAAAATTGGAATAAAGAAGCCTCTGTCCTATATCTGCATGATGAGTGAATTTTGCATTTTACTTTGCTGCTTCAGGTATGTTTTCTGCACCGCTTACGTCTATATTAAGCATTATGAATATGAGTTAGCTGGCTAGCTAGGGCATTGGAAATTATTACCATTAGCGAACTTGAATGGAATTTCAAAACAAAACTACGTCAGATCATTCAAACTTATGAAGTTGGAATGAAATACGACAGTTGCTCATTTATTTCTTCTGCCTGCATCATTGGGAAGAGAAAGGATGGATAGCGTGTTCCTATTATTACACCCTGTTGCTGCTTAAAATTTTGGGATTACCATGCATGGACAACAATGCAAGATACGTTACACATTTATTTTCAATATGTGATCTTATCTCAGTATGAGATCATAGCAATCAGGCTGTTTTCCTTTCCCCCACTAAAAACGATAAAACCTAAGTGACAATAATAGTATTAAGCCGCTTGCAGACTGGACACGGCACAAATTTTTTGCATTTCATTCAAAGTCAATGCAAAGATGCGAATACACGCGTGTATTCGCGTCTTTGCATTGACTTTGAATGTAATCAGTCGCGCGAAAAATTTGTTTCACGTCCGGTGTGAAAGCAGCTGAAGGACACATACCCACATAGCCTCACGCGCCCACATACGCACATTGCTCTCTCTCTTTGATCTGACATCAAGACAATCGATATAGATACTATAATTTATGTGCTGATTCAGATAGTTACATTAGATAGTGGTTGCTGTATTTAATTATTTATTGCATTGAAATGTGCCTGACATTCTGGAAACCTGCCTGTGAGGTTTCGGTGACGTGTGCACCCTGTGCGCCGGTCAGCCAAATTACCACTGCACAGAAAGTAAACCAGGTTGGAGCTGGCGAGCTCTCTGCGCACTTTCAGCGGAACCTTTATCCACGAAATTGTCACTGCGTCATGATGAATATGTGACTCCAATACATGACCTATAATTAGAAATGATAATGAAAAGGTGAATTCCCATTGCCTACACTGAGCCCAATTCCGAAATAGTTGGGACAAAGCGTAAATTGTGAATAAAATCAAAATGCAATGACTTTCAGATCACATGAGGCAATATGTTATTTACAATAGAACATAGATAACATTTCAAATGATGAAACTGACACATTTTACATTTTTACCCACAGAATGAGCTTATTTCAAATTTTCTGGCTGCAACAAGTCTCAAAAAAGTTGGGACACAGGCAAAAAAAAAAGGGGGCTGAAAAAGCAATTAATATATAAGAGAATCAGCTGAAAGAACATTTAGCAATTAATTAAGTTAACTGGCATCAGGTGTATTACATGATTGGCTATAATGCAAGGTTGACATTATGTTCCCGGCGGCCACGGCAATCACCTTTCAGGCCACCGTGGACAAAACGGGATGCACGTGAGACAATGCCGGGGAACGGGATGGGCAAACGTGACAGACAGTGATTGCCGTGGATGCCGGGCCAGATTTTTAAACTGTTCAAAAATTTGCCACGGCATCACGGTGCGGAGAAACCTAGTGAGCCGTAGTAAAACGGGATGAACGCAACAAAACGTGACTGTACGTAATAGGCCGAACCAAAACTTGGAGGCGGTCCATAGTGGGACAGGAAGCATGTGTATTTCCCGGCATCTCACGGTCTTTTCAAATTTTGTCACGTTCTGCCGCGTTAGTGCGCGTTTTGTCACGGTTGCTTCATGGTTGCTGCGTGTTTTGTCACGTTTTGCCACGGTTCTCACTGCAAGTTAGGGTGTATGGTAGCCGTTTCGTTGCGTTCAAGAAAAATAAATTGGAAAATTACTTGAGTAAAAGTCTTAAAGTAGCTCACATTAAATGTACTTAAGTACCAAAAGCATCATGTGAAAAATATATTTAAGCATCAAAAGTGCAAGTACAATTACGAAGTATTTCTCACAGTACGCATAGAAAGAAGCAAAGCAACCACACATTATTCTCTCCTCATGCTCTTTAATCAATTTTCTGGTGAATGAAAGATACAGTATTCAAAAACAAACAGGCAATCTCTCCCTTATATACTATATATATATTTTTTATTTTTTTATTTTACTGCTGGATAGATACTATGGGCAAGTATATTGAGCAGTTTGCACATCAGGCTTAGCTGAGGAGTTTAATTCAGGCAACTCCTGAAAAACAGGGATTGGCCATATTATAAACCATGTTCCAGCTCGGTTTGCTTGAGAATATTCAATAACTGATCCGGGTGTGTCATCTAGTGATAGAATATTGTAACTGCGTGCATAAATTTGCAGCTCCATGTCCTCTGGCGCTCACATCTGCACAAAGCACTTAAGATGCCCTGCCGAGCACCGTTGTTCTTCTTGAACACGCCACATCCAGATAATCCTTAAATGATACATGCATATTTTAATTTGTAACCAGGAACGAAGCGGCCAGTGTCAAAGTAACGAAGTAAAAGTATACTTTTTATCATTTAAATTTAGGCCTAGTAGAGAAAAAGTAAAAGTCCCGGTTTGCAAAAAGGTGTGTCTACATGCCCGAAAGTCGGACAGGGGTTTAATATATAACTCCGTGTCCGACAGTCGATTATTGTTTTTAATTTCTTCAAATCTACTGAATCTTTTAGATAATAAACGGGAATGTTTTGATAAGAGGGCTCAGTTCTTCAAGATGAGGACCGAGAATTTCAAACAATGTTTCTGTTTAAGCTCTGCTCAATATAAGTCGACATCGGAGCGGGATTTAGGGCCCTATCTTACGCCAGAGTCCCTAAACCCGTTATTTGGGGATTTCGCATTGCGTAAGAGGCGTTCCCCCGCAAAAGTTGCTATCTTGCACACCTGCCTATATCCCTAAAACACCAGCGCTACCCGTTACATTATGCATAGGCGTGGTTTTGGGCGTTCGCCAGTTAAACCAATCAGTGTGCCAGGTGCCACTGCCTTTCGGAGCAGGCTGCGCTATCCCAAATCCTGAAACCGAAATCCGTGATGGAGAGAGGAAGGTCGCCACGTTTCTCCATTGACGAAGTTAAATTGCCCGTGCATGAGGTCAAATCCAGTCAGGGGAGGATCTGTTTTTGTTAAGTTAATCATGAATTGTATTATTATTATTATAATAATAATGCGGCCCGTTAGGAGTGAGTGATTATTCTGGAGAGACGGGGATAAAGACACTCTGAATTTGGCCGCGCGAGAGACTCCAGGGGCGATTGATTTGTGCAGCCAGACGGAGCATTCACAGCACTGCGGACACTGTGGATTATCTGTGGACATTTGGTCAGTTTTATAATGCTCCGTGTCGGAGCCGGGCTATGGACTAACCCAGTACTCTTTCAAGGCGGTTATAGGACTCTGTTTTATCATTTAGCTTAGCCTAACGTTAGCCCTAAGTTTTCGCTATTTATTGCTATTTTAGCCTATTGTTTGTGTGTGCGTGTGAGTGTGGGTATATGAGTTAGCCCCTGGCCGGGGTTAATGGCCAGTCCCTTCCCCTAGTTTAAATCGGCCATAGAGAGGGCTTGACTTGGGGTTGTGTGAATGCAGGGCGGTTGTGAGTGGGAGGTTGGGTTGTATTATTTTTAACTTGTGAATAAATCGTGGAACGTGCAATTTGTGGTGTGTGATTAACTCCTCCTCCGACAACAATACAAAAAGTTACACGCATAAACACGCCCACGGGCACACCTCCAGGTGCAAATAAAGGACTCGGCATAACACATAGCGGGCAGTGTGGCCACAAGATATCGTTTAGGGATAGTGGAAGCTGCTAAATGCGTAATTCACGGGTTGCGGGTAGTGGCAACGGGTAAGGCAGTGTGAAAGATAGAGCCCTTAGTGCATTTATGACAAACTTAGCGACTGTCGGACAGAGATCCTAAAATACTCCGTATCCGACAGTCTTTAAATTTCTAATTTTTCGAGTAGCCTATTTCAGCAATTATTCAACGTGTGTTCGACTTTTATAAAATGCAAATTGATAGCTATCGACTTTTCTTGGTCTATTTATTAGAACTCCCCGTCTTTAAAATTAGTCAGATGAATCCAGATTCACGCTTTATTTCCATACCAGAGATAAAATAGTGCTTGTAGTCAGTGAGCAAATCAATTCCACAACCATTGACATTGTGAATTAAATATTGCATGCACGATCAAGACTGTCGGCCGTGAAATGCAAAATACTCTGTCCAGCAGCCAGCAAAAAGTAAAAGTATTGATATGAGAACAGATTTATAACGAAATAAAGAATAAAAATATATCACCAAGAAACAGAACATCCAAAAAAGATAGCTCGCATATAAATAAATTGCAGTGTTCATTGGATGTTCTGTTTGTTTTTTAATTTTTTTATTCTTTATTTCGTTATCAATCTGTTCTAATTGTCCTTTTTTCCTTTTTTTTTTTTTCGCTGTCGGGCACGGAGTATTTTGTATTTAGTGTCCGACAGGCATCGTACATTGTATTTATAAAAATGGCCCAAATAAATTGATTGCAGTGCCCATTGGATGTTCTGATGGTTGGTGATATATTTTTATTCTTTATTTAGTTATAAATCTGCTCTCATATCAATACATTTACTTTTTGCTGGCTGCCGGACATGCAGTATTTTGCATTTCGCGTCCGACAGTCATGATCGTGCATGCAATATTTAATTCACAAAGTCAATGGTCATGGAATTGATTTGCTCACTGACTACAAGCACTATTTTATCTCTGGTGTGGAAATAAAGCGTGAATCTGTTCGATCCATCTGACTAATTTGCAAAAGAGAGACCGAATAAAGACTGTTGTCTACCTTCAACGGAAGAGTTAAAACTGACAAATAAATAGACCAAGAAAAGTCTATAGCTATCAATTTGCATTTTACAAAGGTCGAACACTAACATCGCTATGTTTGAACGTCTAATAATTGCTGAAATACTCGAAAAATTAGAACTTTTGACTGTCGGACACTGAGTATTTTAGGATCTCTGTCCGACAGTCGCTAAATTTGTCATAAATGTTCTAAGTCCCGCGCCGATGTCGACTTATCTATATTGAGCAGAGCTGAAACAGAAACATCGGTTGAAATTCTCGGTCCTCATCTTGAAGAACTGATCCGTCTTATCAAAACATTAACGTTTAATATCTAAGAGATTCAGTAGATTTGAAGGAATTAAAAACAATAATCGACTTTCGGACACGCAGTTATATTAAAACCATCCGACTGTAGGGCACAGAGTTATATTAAAACCCTGTCCGATTTTTGGACACGTATACTGCGTAAAAAGAAAACTCAAGTAAAGTACAAATCCTCAAAAAAAAAAAAAAAAACTACTTAAGAGCCAGTTTCTGTAACTTTGGACCAGTTTGAACCAGGGGGTGATATAGCATGCTCCAGGAAACCACTGATTTTTTTTTGTGGGGGTAGATATATTGTCAAAACTGACAAAAATAACGTTTTTTATCCGAAGATCTCTTCGGGTAGGAATTCACGGCCCTTTTTAGGGTAAGGGTGAAAAGGGCAAAAATAGTGAAATAGTCAAAATCTGGATTTTGGCAATGAATATCTTGGTGCGCCCTCAGTAAGCCTCCTTGATTTTGGTATATGAATACATGGGTAGAGTACTTTCATCTACCGTTATAATTTTCAAGGCTTACTGAGGGCGCTGCCTATAGGTGGCGCTCCAAATCATGACTTTTTGCATTCTGGGCTATGTTTGAGGCCATCCCAGAGACTGCCCCCTCACAAAGCCTTGCTTATTTTTGCATATTTGGATACATGGGGACTAGTTCTTTCCAAATTTGCATCAATGCCGATGGCTTAGTGAGGGCGCTTTATATAGGTGGCGCTTTTTTAGCCGAAAATGCAATTTTAGGTGATTTTCATTTGACCATATCTCAGTGCCCTCGAAGGATTTCGGTAAAGATTGTTTTATTGTGTTCCACTACATCTCTGCTATTCATGATAAAAATATCAGGGTGGCTTTTTGCCTTGTTAACCCTCTGTATGCCAAAACGTTCACACTAGACAACACTCCACCTTTAATCAAGAAAGACAAAAGGTTAGTTTTCCAGTGCGTTAATAGGGGGCTCAGGCAGCAGGTGGCAGTTTTTATCCTGCTCTGAACAATATACATGTAAGGATTCAATCATTATTCAGTGCTGATGGCCGAAAATGAAATATGCCATCTAGCCTCCCATCCTCTTCAGCACCTTCGAGATGCCTAAATTGTTATTTTTCTGACTTTTAAGGTCTTTTGAATGTTTTAGTAAATTGTTTCTAATTTGAAAAAAAATGTCTTGCCTCAATGTCCTGAGAACACATCCCCAGTGGTTGGTGGGGACTGTTGGTCTTTTTTGGTGGTTTTGCTTGATTAGGAAATATGTGAAATATGTCCATATCTGGCATGTATGGGGTTAAAATGAGGCAAAAAGCCACCCTGATATTTTTATCATGAATAGCAGAGATATAGAGGAACACAATAAAACAAGTTTTCCTGAAATCCTTGGGCCTATGGTCAAATGAAATCACCTAAAATTGCATTTTCGGCTTAAAAAGCGCCACCTTTAAAAGCGCCCTCACTAAACCACTGGCATTGATGCAAATTTGGAAAGAACTAGTCCCCATGTATCCAAATATGCAAAAATAAGCAAGGCTTTGTGAGGGCGCAGACTCTGGGATGGCCTCAAACATAGCCCAGAATGCAAAAAGTCATGATTTGGGCGCCACCTATAGGGGGCGCCCTCAGTAAGCCTTTGAAATTATAACACAAAGTGAAAGTAATCTACCCATATATTCATATATAAAAGAATCAAGGAGGCTTAATGAAGGCGCAAAGATATTCAAGTCCAAAGTCCAGATTTTGACTATTTCTCTATTTTAGCCCTTTTCACCTTGACCTAAAAAGGGCCGTCCTGCCCGAAGGATGTTAGGATAAAAAAACGTTATTTTTGTCAGTTTTGACAATATATCTACCCCCACAAAAAAAATCAGTGATTTCCAGGAGCATGCTATATCACCCCTGGTTCATAGTTACAGAAACTGGCTCTTAAGTACTGTAATGAAGTACATGTACTTCGTTACAATACACCTCTGAATTATTGCTATTGCTTGAGAGGCCTTCTTTTTTTATACCGTGGGCACAAACGTGCTCCAAAGCTGCCAGCGTCCATCATCCGTGAAAAGCCTTGACAGAACGTGAAAAAACGTGTCAGACATTGATCAGAACGTGAGAAAAGTGTCAGACCTTGATCAAAAGCGTGAAACAGGACCCCATCAGAACGCAGCGGGGCGGGGAACGTATGGCATCCGTGGTAGACCGCGGGCTGAACCGTGAGTGAAAGAGCCTCCGGGACTCAGCAGCCCCTTTCCCCCCACAGCCTGTCACGGATACCATGATAGACCGTGAGAAAACTTGCAAAGACTTGAATACAGAGAAAAAATGGCCAAAATCCCACGGTGCGCTACGTTTCGGGCAAACGGGGCTGCCGTGCAGCCGCTGGGAACATAATGTCAACCAAGCATAATTAGTAAAGAAGTAAAGATGGCCAGAGGCTCTCCAACCTGTGAAGGCTTGCATAAAAAAATTGTGGAATACTTTAAAAACAATGTTCCTCAACGTCAAATTGCAAAGGCTTTGAAGGTCTCATCATCGACAGTGCATAACATCATCAAAAGATTCAGAGAAAATGGAAAAATCTCTGTGCGTAAGGGACAAGGCCGAAGACCTTTACTGGATGCCTGTGATCTTCGGGCCCTCAGATGCCATTGCATCACTCACCAGCATGATTCTGTCTTTGACATCACTAAATGGGCCCAGGAATACTTGGGGCCATTACTATTTTAAGTGCCACGCCCACGTTTTTTCCTGCTCTTAATTCATATGAGCTACAGGGCTAAACATTGATAAAGGGGCCATTGATCGCCTCCTCTCTTGGAACCAATGCTTACAAATGGGACACTAGTTCCATTGTATACAATATTAACCCTTTAAAACTGGATTTTGTTTCATGCGATAATGATTTTTGGGATATTGGAGGGTCCAGGTAATTGAGATTTGTGTGTTTTGAGGCTTTTTGACAACTTCATCAAATATGATGATATTACTGTAAATCAGTTGATTTTCATTGCCTAAAATGAGGGTTCTGAAGGGTGCGTTTGTCCTGTGACCATTTTTGAGGGCATTTTTGCAGCTGAAGATGGTATTTAGATAAGGTTTAGATTTTGCCCAAAATTAATTATTTTGACATTTGTCATCCACACAATCTCATACTGCAGCCCTCCTACAATTTTAAACTTTTAAATGTATTTGGAAAGCATTCAGAAAAAGTAAAATATCATCTTAAAATAAATTACGCTGCTGAAAAAATGCTGGAATAGGAGATGGACTTCAGAGAAAAATTTGGATTAAAAAATCATTTGAATTAGGCCTTAAGCCATCCATGGCGGAACCAGACGATTTTGAATGGGGTGGCCCGCGTGGGACCGGTGGAAATTTGGGGTGGCCAGAAAATCACTATTTAAAGAAAATAAAAATGTGTCTGACTTGAAAATGGGGGCTATTGTGGGAACATACAACACATAACTCCAAAATTATTTGTAATTTATGTTGTGAATTAAGGATTTTATGTTTGATGTTGTATGTTTTTGCTTAGATTTATTAGTTTCATTGTGTTTAGTTAATGTTTTCTAGTGTGACTGTTCATGTTTTTTGAATGCTTGTCTCTTGTCTTCCTTGTACTGAGCTCCCTTTTGTGTTTCCCAAGTGTGGTGTCTTGTCTTGTTTCCATTCACAATCTTTTCCCCTGTTTTTTCTGGTTAGGTACTTCCTGCTTCCTTCTTCCTGTGCTTGTTAACTGTCTGCACCTGAGAATAGTTTAGCTGAGGCACGGGTTTAGAAATGGGTAGGACAACACATTAGAGCAAATGTAGTTAGGCACGGTGATTAGTTAGTTTGAAGAAGCAGGGCACACCTACTTCCCCAATCTGTCCTATCACCATCCTTTGCTGTTCTAGATTCCGCCTCCTCTCCAGCTGTCCTTTATTACTTGGGCTAAACACTCTGATTAGTTTGTTTATAAAAACCCCACTTTTCCTCTTGTCAGTGTCGATTCGTTTTCGTTCCTTTGCTCAGTCTTGGTCGTCTCCTCTGCTTTTCTTTCTAGTGAGCTTCTGCGATTGTTGTAAATTTGTCTCGTGTTTCATTGTTACCAGTTGATATTTTGTATTTGCGTCGAATTGTGAATTTTGATTGCTAGTCTTTCGTTTTCCCATATTCCCTTGCATTCCCTTCGTTTAGTTAATTTCTTTGTCTCCCTTTCCCTATCCAATTACCCTTTCCCCTTTTCAATTTCCCTTAGTTTAGATACCCCTTTGTTTCTGTATTTTTGTGCTGACGGATTTTCTGGTTAATAGATCCCTTGCCTGTCCCTGGTTTACGATTCTGATTACCTGTGATATTCCTGATTCTGGCTTCTGACTTGTTTCTGTTTTTTCTGACCATGAGCATTGAACATTCCCAGTCTAATAAAAGACGCTCTTCTGAGCTTGATCCGCGATTGGAGTCCTCGTATGTTCATTACAGTGCATCCACCAGCACAGACTCCAGCGGACGATTCTCACGCTGCAGCTTCTCCGGTCCCATGAAGCCGTGATTCAGCAGCAGCAGCACGACATGCTGCGCACTGAGGAGACCCTCCAGCGTCTCACCCTGGGATCATCCGGCCCCAGCACTGCAGTCGCGCCAGCAGAGGCAGCTCCCATCCGGGAACCCCGCCTTACTCCCCAGCGGGAAACATGGAGATCCGAAGTCCTGCCGAGCCTTCCTGTCCCAGTGCTCCATTATATTCGGCCAGCCACTGATGTTTCCCCCACGTCGCGCTCGCGTGGCCTATGTCATCACCCTTCTGACTGGTAAGGCCCTCAATGTGGGGCGCCGCCCACCCTGCACCAGCACCATTGAGGCGTTCATGGCTGAGATTGTTCGCGCAATTCTGGAGTCTGACGCAAGGCCACCAGGCGTGTCTGATTACACCATTCAGTTCCGATGTGGCTGCCGCCACCCAGTGGGCGAGGACGCTCAGTTTGGCGTATTCTACGAGGATTGGCGAAAACATAAAAAACGAGCTAAAAGCCGTGAGCTGCCTTGAATCTGCAGGGGCTTATTCTGGCCATCAGGTTGATTCCCGACTGCAGCAGCGTTGGGCGCCAGAGTCAACCTGAGACACGCCCGATCTACTCAAAACTTCCGGTCCTCTTGACCTGTACATTCTGTGCAGGAGACCGGCGTACCAGAGACCGGAGGAACCCATGCAGGTGGATCGATGCGTTTGTCACCACAAGAGCGCGCCAGAAGAATGCGCTGGCGCCTGCTTATACTTGGGAAGGAGGGTCACCGCATTAAGAGCTGTTCACTCCTCTGCAAGCCGGATGCAAACGGGAAGGTAGGGCAGTTGTGTTATGCTGACGGTTCCGCGCAACAGGTTCCGGTCACCATTGTTGTTGGAAACAAGACACTAACCTCCAATGTGCTGTTCAACTCAGGATCCGACTTTAACCTGATCGACGCTGACCTGTTCAACCGTCTGCAGCTTCAACCCCAGAAACTCCCTACTCCGCTCCACCCTCTAGGACTTGGTGGGCAATCGCTGGGCCAGATTACCACCCCGCTAATCACCCTCGTTGTCTCTGGCAATCATCAGGAACAGATCAGGCTCCACGTCATGCCCTGCTCCTCTGCTCCCCATCGTCCTGGGCCTTCCTTGGCTGAAGATCCACAACTCCACCATCAACTGGGAGACACGACAAGTGGTTGAGTGGAGCACCCACTGTTTATTCCTGCCTCAAATGGAGCAACAGCCAGTCCAGTGAACCACCATATGTTCCTGACCTGTCTAAAGTGCCTTTGAGTACCATGACCTCGTCAAGTGTTCTCTAAGTCTCGTGCTCTATCTCTGCCTCCGCAAACCCTCGACTGCACCATAGAGCTGCACCGGGCACTTACTGTATTCCCTGTCTCGCCCAGAACAAGAGGCTATGGAGAAGTACATAGAGGAGTCCCTGGCTGCCGCATCATCCGTCCCTCGTCCTCCCCAGCCGGAGCACGATTCTTCTTTGTTGGGAAGAAAGATGGCTCCCTCCGACCCTGTATTGATTACAGAGGATTAAACAATATCACGGTAAAGAACCGTTACCCTCTACTGTTAATGAACTCCGCCTTTGAGTTGTTGCATCATCTTCAAAACTTACGGAACGCGTACCACCTTGTCCGCATTAAGGAAAGACTGGAAGACCGCCTTCAACACCGCCAGGGGTCTCCACTACAGTATCTGGTGATGCCTTTCGGGCTGGCCTGCTATCCTGTCTTCAGAACCTCATTAACGATGTGTTGCATGACATGATTAACCAGTTTGTATTTGTTTATCTGGATGACATCTTAGTGTTTTCACGCTCAAGGGCATACAAAAATGTCAGAGCAGTCCTGCAGCGACTCCTTGAGAACCAGCTCTTCGCTAAGGCTGAGAAGTTGGACACGGTTCCGTTCCTGGGTTTAAATGGTCACCCCCGGGGCGTCCTGATGGACCCAGAGAAGGTCAAGGTTGTTAAAGACTGGGCTACTCCTACGTCCCAAAGGAGTTACAATGCTTCCTGGGGTTTGCTAACTTTTATAGAAGGTTTGTCACTGTTGCTGCACCACTCACCTCCCTGGCGTCTCCCAAAGTCCAGTTTGTGTGGTCCTCTGACGCAAGGGCCTTCCAGGAGCTCAAGAGCCGCTTCACCAGTTCCCCCATCCTCCAACAACCGGAACGGCAGTTCATTGTAGAGGTGGGCGCTTCTAATACTGGAGTTGGAGCAGTGCTGTCTCATCGCAACCTCACAGACAACAAGGTAACCCATCGCCTTTTTCTCACGGAGACTCAGTTCAGCAGAACAGAATTATGATATCGGCAATCGTGAGTTACTTGCTGTCAAGATGGCATTGGAGGAGTGGCGTCACTGGTTAGAGGGTGCTAAAGTCCCGTTTCAAGTTTGGACGGATCATAAAAATCTAGAATACCTCAAGTCTGCCAAGAGGTTAAATTCTGACAATCTCGCTGGTCTCTGTTTTTGACCGTTTTAATTTCCTCTGGCTTATCGTCCTGGGTCCCTGAATAAAAAGCCTGATGCTTGTCCCTTCTCCCTGATGCTGCACTGGCCACAGAGAATCCTGCCCGACAGATGTCTGGTGGGGGCGCTTGTCTGGGAGCTGGAGAACCGGGGTCAGAGGAGCACAACCTCCTGGTGGGCCATTTTGTCCTAGGGAGTGTCTGTTTGTCCCTGATGCCCTCAGGTCTGAAGTGTTGCAGTGGGCCCATTCGTCCCGGCTTGCCTGCCATCCAGGAGCCAACCGTACCCTGTCCATGCTCAAGAAGATTCTGGTGGCCCTCAGTCCGCCAGGATGTCAAGGAGTTCTGACCGCCTGCTCGGTTACAGAGCAAATACCACCCACACTCCTCCAGCCGGTCTCCTCCACCCACTCCCCTGTGCCATCAGACCCTGGGCTAGTATTGCTATGGACTTTGTTACTGGGTTGCCACCGTCACAAAGGTAACACGGTCATCCTGACCATCATCGATGCTTCTCTAAGGCTGTACACCTGGTTCCACTACCTAAAAGGAGACAGCTGACCTGCTTATACAGCACGTAATTAGGTTACATGTGATTCCTTCTGATGTTGTCTCTGACCGTGGTCCTCAGACTCCCAGGTCTGGAGGGCCTTCTGATTGCTGTCAACCTGTCTTCCGGTTTCCACCCACAAGCAATAGGCAGACTGAAAGCCAACTAGCAGGTTGAGACGGTGCTCCGGTGCCTGGCCTCCCGTGACCAGACCGATTGGGGACCAGCTGGCGTGGGTGGAGTACTCAATAAACAGTCTGCCTGCAGCTTTTGCCTCGGGTTATCAGCCCCCCTGTTTCCCTCCCAGGAGGCCGAGGTCGGCGTCCCTAGTATTGAGAGCTCATCCGGAGGTGCCGCCCGGACATGGCAGGAGACCCGCGCCGCCCTCCTCAAGGCCTCCGGCCAGATGACCAGCAGGCCAACCGTCGCCGCTCCAGCCCCCAGACTACAAAGTTGGCCAGAAAGTCTGGCTGTCCAAGGGACATCCCCCTCCACGTCCCGACCCGCAAGTTAAATTTTCCCCATAGTCAAGATTGTTAACCCTGTTTCAGTGCAACTCAAGTTACCCCAGTCCATGTCCCGTATCCATCCTGTTTTCATGTGTCCTGTCTCAAGCCAGTGTCTGTTTCCCCCCCTCACCCCTGCCCCGCCCAATCCGCCCCCCCTCGCCTCGCCGATGGAGGAAAGCCTACACCGTCAGGAAGCTGCTGAAAATAAAAATTGGGAGGGCATTCCTGGAGTGCCCGGCACAATCCTCGATAAGAGACTGATCAGAGACTTTCACAAAGCTCGAGTTCGGCCGCCAGGTGGCGACCGTAGGGGGGGGGGGTTCTGTTGTGAATTAAGGATTTTATGTTTGATGTTGTATGTTTTTGCTTAGATTTATTAGTTTCATTGTGTTTAGTTAATGTTTTCTAGTGTGACTGTTCATGTTTTTTGAATGCTTGTCTCTTGTCTTCCTTGTACTGAGCTCCCTTTTGTGTTTCCCAAGTGTGGTGTCTTGTTTCCATTCACAATCTTTTCCCCTGTTTTTTCTGGTTGGGTACTTCCTGCTTCCTTCTTCCTGTGCTTGTTAACTGTCTGCACCTGAGAATAGTTTAGCTGAGGCACGGGTGATTAGAAATGGGTAGGACTACACATTAGAAAAGTTAGGCACGGTGATTAAGTTTGAAGAAGCAGGGCACACCTACTTCCCCCAATCTGTCCTATCACCATCCTTTGCTGTTCTAGATTCCGCCTCCTCTCCAGCTGTCCTTTATTACTTGGGCTAAACACTCTGATTAGTTTGTTTATAAAAACCCCACTTTTCCTCTTGTCAGTGTCGATTCGTTTAAGTTCCTTTGCTCAGTCTTGGTCCTCGTCTCTGCCTTTCTTTCTAGTGAGCTTCTGGATTGTTGTAAGATTTGTCTCGTGTTTCATTGTTACCAGTTGATATTTTGTATTTGCGTCAGTGATTGTGAATTTTGATTGCTAGTCTTTTCGTTTTCCCATATTCCCTCGCATTCCCTTCGTTTAGTTAATTTCTTTGTCTCCTTTCCCCCTTTTCCCCTATTTCCCTTAGTTTAGATACCCCTTTGTTTCTGTATTTTGTTGACGGATTTTCTGGTTAATAGATCCCTTGCCTGTCCCTGGTTTACGATTCTGATTACCTGTGATATTCCTGATTCTGGCTTCTGACTTGTTTCTGTTTTTTCTGACCATGAGCATTGAACATTCCCAGTCTAATAAAAGACGCTCTTCTGAGCTTGATCCGCGATTGGAGTCCTCGTATGTTCATTACAATTTAGGCAGTGGAGGTATGATAACTCCTGTTTCCAGTATTTATTGTTATTACTGCGGTGAAATTACCATGAAGTTTATAGTATTGATACTAAGTTCAAGTATCCCAAGCTAGGAGGAAAAGCGTTTCTACCATTTTGAATGAAAATGTTCAGCCAGGCCCTCCTGCCCTCCCTAGCTTTATATACATGTTGATGACATTCTGTGTAACCAATACTGGGTTACATTGTTAATCGCAATGATAACATTCCTATTTTGCACTGGAATGCTGTGTATATAGGTCTCTGGACATGGCATATGTAACAAAACCATTATCATTACCATAAAATACTGCATTGACATTTGAAAGATTGACTGAAAAATACGAAAGCAGTTTATTAACAGTAACTGATAAAATGTAAGAGAATGTGTCTTGCGTCTTTGTCTGGGGGATAGAGTGTGTGTGTGACTTGGGTGGGGCGGGGTCTCCTGGGTTGCCTTGTCCCGGGCACAGGCAAACCTGTCAATTGGCCTGATTTAAACCCTATATTTAAGAGTCATTCCGTGAGAAAATGGAACTTTCTGAAGAAGTTGAGGAGTTGACCCCCTTGGAATTGAATGAAATTTGGCACATAAGTAGATATGGTAGTCTCACAGAAAAACAAAAATTTTTAGGTCCGTATCTCACGTAGTCTGCCGGTGGCGCCCCCTGGAAGCCAGTAAAGTGGCTTAGTTTTGCTTTTGACACCACATTTTACATCAATTATTATGACTTAAGGGTCCACAGTACCAGATGTGTTATACTTTTATCATGACCTGTGACACTTCAAGTCTGGATAGACATCAACACCACATCAGCGCCAAGCTGGGTAACTATGTTATTGAGCTGGAATTATTTGAGAAATCACGGTAAAAACTGAAATGGGAATGGGAATAAAATAATATCCCAGACATATACCAATCAAGAATGCTTTATGATGTTTTTACTCACAACAAAACTACCATTTTCAGTTAATAGTACCTTGGTATCTTGCTGGGTTAGTGCAATGGATGGCCGGAAAGATGGTCAAAATGGATTTTCGGTGCATGTTTGCGGTATAGTTTCTCAGTAACCCAGATATGGTCCATGGTGATAAATGCAGTTTGTGGTGCTTTTGGAACTATATTTTCAGGAATATCAAGCATTTCTTTGGTAGTGTCTACACTTTCAAGCTAGAAGGAGCGAAAGTTGGAGGAAAACTCAAAATGGACAATTTCACAGCAGACTGTTCCTATGTTTAGGTGGCATTATTTTGTTTACCCAGCAAAATAGAGATCTTAAATTCTCTGGATACATAGTCCCTTTGGGGTACATTACAGCATTAGTAAAATCTTAATGGTAGTATTTTCAGTGTAGATGATATTAAACATCAGAAGTTAGAAAAATTCACCACCAGGGGACACTGTAGGCTGACTAACAGTCTAAGTTATTACTAATACTGCTATTGGAAAACCTCTGTTCTTTGTTTTGTTTGCAATGTCTTTGCCCCCTGAATTTCGATTGGCATAAAAAAAAACAACCAAGTCCATCCTTGCACCAGAGTCCGGTCCTCAACATCCTGTCCTCTGTGCATCGGAACTGTGCACGTGACACATCCCTTACAAATGCAATGTGCCCTACAGGTGCAATCATAGCATTTTTCATCCTAGCCGGGCTGGGTACTTCTTAATGCAAAGAGAATTGAGGTCCAGTTCAGTAATACACAGGAGTAATGTGGTACAAAAGGGGCAATTCAAATCGGAAACTGCAAAAACCAGAAACCACGAAGTCGCTACGCAAAGCCAAAGTACATTCAGAATCGAGAAACCAGGAAGCAATCAGAGGTAATACAAAGGAGATCAATCAGCCAAAAGGGACTGGACTAAATCATAAATCAAAAACAGAAACAAACTATAACCAAGAAATTGTTGGAATCAAAGAATGCTTATAGGTAGACACTGGGAAAACTGGCTGACAAAGTTGCGATTTGGGCAATTCAGAAAGTAGAATTATTTTTTATTTTACCTGGAATATTCCCATTGAGATGCAAAGATCTCTTTTACAAGGGAGTCCTGGCCAAGACAGCAGCACAAAAAGTTTCATAGAAACAATAGACAGCAACAAATAAACAGTGCATCAATTTATAAATTAGCAGCGTTCGGCTGTAAAACAAGTGCACAGGCTCATCAGATGATTCTTAATCCTAGTTTTAAAATAATCCAGACTAACATAATTATCCAGTTTTAAAAGCCCTTGTAGCTCAGACCAAGATGAAGGAGCAAAAACACTAAAAGCACTTTGACCAATGTTACACCGCCAGCTCCAGCTGCGCAACATAAAAGGGAGACCACACGCTGAAGTTCAATTAAGGAGTAAATTTATTGAAATAAAGAATAGGGATAAATAAATGTAGTGCAGATCAGTCAAGGTATAAATTGAAAAATGCACAGCCAAACACCCCGGGAGGAGGAGGGCCTCTACTGATGGAACAAATGGGCCTTTTCAAGGCACCCCAATCAAGTGCACCTGTAACGCTGTGGAACAGAGAACGCGCAAAGAGGCAACATGGGCGTGGTTACCAATGAGGCAATCAACAAGAGGGTCGTTACACCAAAGACAGAGCGAGTCTGAGGAACCATATACAGAATCTGTCCGTGTGACCGAAGGTTGCATCAAGTGACAACCTTAGGAGTCAGTAAAGAGCATAAATAAGACAGCAGATCATTTAATATTGCCTTATAAAGAAAGATATACCAATGCTCCATTCTTCTGTTATGCAGGGAAGACAGACCTACTTTGTCATACAAGACACCGTGATGTGTATGAAATCCTAAACCCGAGACAAAACGCAGTGCAGCATGGTAAACTGAATCCAGCATTTTCTAAGAGGCTGATGTAGCATGCATATAGAGAATATCAACGTAATCAAGAACAGATTAAAAGGTTGCTTGAATTAGTTTTTTCCGAGCAATAAATGAAAAACAGCCTTTGTTTCTGTAAAAGAAACCCAGCTTCACCCTCAGGTTTTTTGTTAGGCTCTGGATGTGATGACTAGGCTTTCTTCCAGGAGAAAACCCAGGCATTTAAAAGTATGGACCCACTCAATCCCCTCATTTGCTCGAGTAAAAACCTGACATTTATCTTCCACTGTCCTCTTAGATCTAGAAAAGTACATTGCTTTAGTTTTGTCAGCATTTAGAACCAGCCTCAGTTTACAAAGATTTCTTTGGACAACATTAAAAAGCAGCTTGCAGATGATTAACTGCACTCAATAGAGAAGATCCTGAGGCGTAAAGGATGGTGTCATCCACATTAAAATGGAACTTTGCCTCTTTGACACTTTTACATAAATTATTAATGTAGATGACAAAAAGAATAGGGCACAATATGGACCCTTGCAGAACCCCATTTTTTATATTCAAAAAGGTGGAGGACAAGCTATCCACTCTGACACATTGCTTCCTACTGCTCAGGTAGCTTTTAAACCACTGAACAGTTTTCAGCGAGAACCCAATGTTAGTAAGTCTTTGCAGAAGAATAGAATGATCCACTGTGTTGAAGGCCTTAGATAAATCTAGAAATAGAGCAACACAATGTTCTCTGGAGTCAATGGCATTTATGATTTCATTTAAGACCTTCATTGTAGCGGTGACCGTACTGTGTTTTTTCCTAAACCCAGACTGCAGATCATCAAGAATGCCATATTGGGAGAAAAACTCTTTTAGCTGGTCACCTACTGGCCCTTCCAGTACCTTTGTAAGTACTGACAGTTTGGAAATAGGCCTGTAGTTATCTGGGCAAGAGGGTTCACCACCTTTTAGTATTGGGGTAACATAAGCAGTCTTGCAGCTCTCAGTTACCTGACCAATTTGAAGTGACAAGTTAAAAATGTAAGTTAGAGGTTCCGCAACTACTTCAGCAGCAATTTTTAAGAAGAATGGCTGAATACCATCAGGACCAGCTGATTTTTTGGTATCTAACTTTTTTAGAGTATCACTCACTTCTGACACCTCAATCTGATTGAACATGAAATCAAGAACAAAAAGGCATCTCATGAGTAACTCCATTTTCTCCAAGATTTTGATGTGAATGAACATCATTTTCGAACAAGAGACCAGAAGGTACAGAGTGCTGATTAAATTCATTCAGCATTTTTGCTTTATCAGTGATAGTTTCATTTCCAGTTTTTAATGACTGTGGCAGAACACTGATTTTTTAGCATCAGATGACAACCCCTTAAAAACCTTCCAAAATTTGGAGGGTATGAGATATAATATAAAGGGTATGAGAGTGACGAATTGAATAGATAACAGATGTGAGAGAGCTGAGGAGACGTGTTGGGCGGTGTGGTTACAAACAGGGGAATGAGTGAACTAATTCACAATCAGAATGAGGAGTGCTGGTGCGGGTGGAAAACAAAAAGCTTGTGGCAAGTGACAGGTTATGCAAACAACTGAACAAATACAGACCATGGCTAAAATAACCGATCAAATATGAAAAACAACAAGGACAAGGAAATATACGCAATAATCATAATGTAACAGTCATTGACAGGGATATGCATAGGTCACCATTTCAGAGGCACTGAGACTTCAGAAAGCTGCATTGACTGCGATGATATCCAAATGGAGACAACTTTGAACAACAGTGAATCTTCCTAGGAGTAGCTGGCCCACATATACATTCCTCCATGAGCTCATCAACAACTCATCCAGGAAGTCATAAAAAAAAACACCTTTGATTACTCCCAAGAATTTAGGGGTAATGTTCTGTGGACTGGTGAGTTGACATTGATACTTTTTAGAGGACTTGGTGTGAAGCTAACTAAGCATTCCACAAGAAGAAGAGCACACAGAAAGGCAAACTTGGTAGTAGCAGTGTGATGGTATGGGGTTGTTTTGCTGCTTCAGTACTTTGCCATAATTGATATAACCAGAAATTATGCTCTCTACCAGAAAATCCTGAAGGAAAATCTCTGGTTATCTGTTTGTCACTGGATGCTCCCTTATGAAAAATCCTATATTTATTTCTTAGTAATACAATAGTACAGCGCCCTCCATAATTATTGGCACCCCTGGTTAAGATGTGTTCTTTAGCTTCTAATAAATTCAGTTTTTTTTCTAAATAATATAGGACCACAATGAAAAAAAGAGGAAAATCCAACCTTTAATTCAAGTGCATTTATTCAGTGGGAAAAAAAATCCCACATTAAGAAATAATTCTTTTACATCAAATCATCTGTGCCACAATTATTAGCACCCCTGATGTTAATACTGTGTACAACCCCCTTTTGCCAACAAAACAGCACCTAATCTTCTCCTATAATGTTTCACAAGATGGGAGAATACAGAAAGAGGGATCTTCGACCATTCCTGTTTGCACAATCTCTCTAAATCATCCAGCGACCTGGGTCCTCTCCTCTGCACTCTCCTCTTCAGCTCACTCCACAGGTTTTCAATCGGGTTGAGGTCTGGGGACTGAGATGGCCATGGGAGGAGCTTAATTCTGTGTCTGGTGAACCATTTCTGTGTAGATTTGGCCACATGTTTAGGGTCATTATCTTGCTGAAAGACCCAGTGACGACCCATCTTCAGCTTTCGGGCAGAGGCCACCAGATTTTGACTTAAAATGTCCTGGTATTTCAAAGCGTTCATGATGCCATGCACCCTAACAAGGTTCCCAGGACCTCTGGAAGAGGAACAGGCCCACAGCATCACCGATCCTCCCCCATACTTCACAGTGGGCATGAGGTGCTTTTCTGCATACTCATCTTTTGTGTTCTGCCAGACCCACTTAGAGTGTTTGTTGCCAAAAAGCTCTATCTTGGTCTCATCTGACCAAAAACACACGGTCCCAGTTGAAGTCCCAGTACCGCTTAGCTTAACTCCAGACGTTTGCTTTATGATTGTGAGTGAGAAAAGGTTTTTCCGTGCATGCCTCCCAAACAGCTTGTTGGCATCTAGGTAGTGCCTGATGGTTGTTTTGGAGACTTTGTGACCCCAAGATGCTACCATTTGTTGCAATTCTTTAACAGTGAGCTTTGGAGAACTTTTTATTTCTCTTACCATCCTCCTCACTGTGCGTGGTGGCAAAATAACCTTGCGTCCTCGTCCAGGCTTGTTTACCACTGTTCCAGTTATTTCAAACTTCTTAATGATTACTGTCACAGTAGATATGGGCAGGTGCAGGCGAGTGGCTATTTTCTTGTAGCCATTGCCTGACTTGTGAAGGTCGACACACATCTGCCTTACTTGAATGGTGTGTTCCTTTGTCTTTCCCATGTTGAAGAGTGGATAAGAGAAATGGCCTCTGTGTCACGTCATATTTATGCCCCAGGGAAACAGGAAGTGATGAATTACTAATTAAATGTTCCAAGATACTCTGATCAACTTTGTGAACTACTGTAGAAATGACAGAAATACTTCAATTACATTTATTTCCTAGGAATTGTTAGGGGTGCCAATAATTGTGGAACAGGTGATTTTATGAAAAATAATTATTTCTTAGTCAGGGATTTTTTTTTCCCTTAAAATTCACTTGAGTTGAAGGTTACATTTTTCTACAATTTTCAGTGTGAGAGTATGCTTCTGCAATAAAAATTGAATTTATTTTAAGGCTTTTAACACATCTTAACCAGGGGTGCCAATAATTATGGAGGGCGCTGTATATATTGGTATAACTATAGAATTACTTTAGTTAACACAGTATTACTAGAGTAGTACAATAGCCATCACATTATAACTATAGTATTACCACAGTCAACAGTACCGTGATATTACTTTAGTCCACACAACTGTATTGCTGTAGTCTGAATAGCTATAGTATCACTGTAGTAATACTGCACTGTGGTGGCGAAAATACCATCCATTTGCTATAGGATAACTAGCTTGGAAGTATAGTATTTTTTCACGAGGCTCAAGCCAGAGTACTCCCAAGAAATGGAAGTAGCAGGTTAAATAAAAAAAGTAGCCAGTCAAGAGTTGCATGTGCAGCACACTGTCAATCCGCCTCTAGGGGGATCCGGGAGAATGCCCCCCTGGGATAAATGTTTTTCGGTGGTGCTCTTTAGTGCAGTCTAGTGGACCTTAGACAGCTTAATTCATCTATTTTTTGGTAGAAATTTTTTGAATTTTTTTGGTCAAATTTCACTTTTTTTTTTTTTTTTATTTTGAAGTTGAACGCCCTTACATACATGCCACCATCTCATGCACAGTACTAACTAACACCACAAACACCAGTACATTAAAAACTATATGCAAGCATAAATCAACTCCAACACCACAACAATTATTTCTTTGAGGCATTTTTCCTATATTATTACAATTTATTCCTTAACTCACATTGTTTGCCTGTCTTCTCCAGTCGTAAGTATTAGAAACTACACAAAATAATTAACATCTCTTTACAATTTATTTCAATATTTCAGTCATTTAAATATCTGAGGGTTTTCATTTCGCACTGAGTAATTAGACAATTTCAGCCATAACAAATATTGAGTCACTATGTTGAGGGAAAAATTATGGAATCTCCATTTAATTGGCATTTATAAAAGAAGTATCAGCAAAAATCAGAATACGCAAACTGGTCTGGAGTAGAGAGTGCTTGCTGACTTTCATGAGGTGTTGGACTATTGGAATTGAGAGGAAGCATGGCACCAACAACAGAGGAAGCATGGCACCTACAAAAGCCTATAATGATGCAGAGACTTTAATGGTAAAAAAATATCTCCGATAGGTAACGCTGACATCATATGCAATACACGGGATATTAATTTAAAAAAAAAAATTACACCTCTCATTTCAGCATTTTCTCAGCAAAGTATTTTATTTTAAGATGGCACTTTACTTTTAAAATATTTTCAGCAGTCGAAAGAAAACATTTAAATGTGAAACTTGAGCATGTCGAATTATGAACATCGGTGCAAACAACGTCAGTGACTGCGTTTACATGCACACCATATTCCTGTATTAATCGGAATATAAGAATATTCCGATTGCGTACCTGTCATGTAAACGCAGTCAGTTAAAGTCTAAGCCAAGCTAATATGTGCTGTATCACGAGCCTCTCGATTCAGAAAATTCGAAAGACAATTCACGTTTCATGTCCTCGTTTAAGGAACATGAGTGATAACGTTTTGATGACCTGAACAGAATGTTTGCGAAAAACTATTTTACCAGTCGTAGTTTCATGCTGTGTAGTTTTTACAAATGAGCGAATTAATGCATAGTTACGCATTAGATGTGATGAACGCATTAGCACACTTGCTGTCAGAACACAACAATATTTATACAATTTTCCAACATTTTGACGCAGGTTTTCTTCGGGCCACTGTGTCGATTCAATGCCTTAAAAACTTATGTCGAAAACGCTGGTAATTTAATACATTTGATCATCGCATAGTGGCAACGACTGTCCCCGGGTTTGACACTGGGGAATGTGGTAGCAGCCTACTACTGCTCTGTATGGATATATGGGCGTTTACTGTACCGTCGCACATGGGCTGATGTTATGGTTCTGCCTCACGTGTGCTGTTTTGTCATTGTGCTTGTGCTTTTTCTCCCGTGCCTTTCATTTTATTCAGCTTTCATTCTGCCGTCTGATCGATACCCTCTCTGCCAATCTCCAGTGATGTCGCGTGACAGCCTTCCGCATGCCTGCGTCTTGTTGTCCAATCACGTTTCCTCTTTCGGTTTCGGCTGTGGTATTTGTTTCCACCTGTGCTTAATTCTGGGTCTCGCTAAACTGAGTGAATGCGTTCTCTGATAGGATAATTACTAACCAGCACTTATTTGAGGGTGATTGTAAATATTTCGTCACGTAATATTAACCTTAATGAACTCATTAGCGAGTGCGAGCGTTTCTAGCTTTTGTAATTCCTGCCTAAGCTTTCCCTGATTAACTGCGTTTAAAGCCGTGCTTTCCTTTGCTTCTCTGGTGCTTTTTTTACTCGTCACGTTTAGATTACCTTAATCTAAATTGTCTAGTTTGTTTGGTCTCAGCGTCTTGCCTCGAGTCACTATGGTTTACCCGGTCCTCGTTAATTTGTTTATTAATCCCATGTGTTTCTGTTCCAGTCGAGATTGCATTCCGAGTCCCCGCCTCCTCTCGTGGCTATTTATGTGGCAGAGATGGGAGGAGACATCAGACGGAACTTTGTTAGACTTGCTCTGCATGGTGAAATCTCAGCTCCTTGTGCCTTCCGAGTATTTCCTTTGTATGATTCCCGAGTCTTGTATTTTGCTGCGCCCACGTCTTGTCTGCCCCTTGTTTAAGTCTCCCAGCGTGTCCGTCAGTCTAGTTAGGTCCAGTTTGTTTTTCTAGTTTATCCACTCTTGGAGTGTGTTTGTTTCCCCCTACCTTGGGCAGTGTACCTTAGTTTTCCCAATCGTTCAGTGCATGAGCACGGTGTTTTGTTTCTGGCCTGTGTGCCTATTTTCTCCTAGTGTTTTGTGTTCCAATAAACACTTCAGTTCCTGCGTCTGGTGTTCCCCTGCCTACTTCTTAACAGGCTGACGTCTGAGCTGATTTTTTTCTTCTTCCCGCCACCCCCCATTTTTATTTATAGTCATTAGAGAAAATTCTGAGAGGGAAGGGTATAAGGAAAAGGTTTTAACAGCAGGGGGACAATCCAAATCATACAACATTTGATCAATAACAACCTTGTAACAAACAAACTGCTTGATTTGGGAGGAAAAGAAGAAAAAATTCCAAAGAAAAACAAAGAGGAGGGGGAACAGAAACAGGATGGAGCCCAAAGAAACAACAAAACGGCATCACAGAGTGACAGGATATATCAACCATGACAGTTAAGAAAATTAACTGTAATCACAATAATTATTAAAGCAAAGGGCAGAAGGTAGGCAGAGAAAAAATTAAAGAGGAAAAAAAGTGATTAGACTTTTATTTAAAACAAAACGTAATTATGCAGTGTTAAGTGAGTGTGGGGATGATGGGAATAATTCTTAATGGCCGGTGATATGTTGTATCCTTAGTTTTTGTTTTTTTTTTGTAGTGTGCGGATGCATTAGTTAAGTGGCAGAGAAATAATATGAAAGCATGAAAATTTTCTATGAAATCTTGGATTAGTGGGTTTTTTTTTTTTTTTGTAGGGCTGAGTAGTGTTCAACTGACAACTGTTTTGCTAATAGGTCTAACCATTGAGGTATTCTCAGCTGTTTTTTGTTTTTCCAATTTAGCAGTATTCTCTTGGCGATAGTTAGGGATAATAGTAGCGGTGTTGTGATTTGTGTTGGAATTGAGTTCATTTCACCTAATATGCTGATGGATGGGGTTAATGGGATGCTGCATTTAAATAGTGCTGATAGTTTGGTGATTACCTCATCCCAAAAGTGATGTACAGGTTGGCAGAGCTAAACAGCATGGAAGTAGTGATCTGTGGTGTTGAGTGCACACTAAGTGCATATTCTGATAATCTCATTTTGTACATTGTTTGTGTAATGTGTTCTGTGTATTACCTTGTACTGGATTAGTCTAATATTAGTATTTTATGACATGTTCTGGATGTTCCTGCAGGTTTCATTCCAGAAGTTAACATTAGTTTTGATCTTCAGGTCTTTTTCCAACTTATCTATTGGAATGCATGGTGTGTTATCAGGACCAAGGGAGGATATGAGTTTATAAAGTTTAGAGAAAGGTTTACTTGATTTTGCAATTTTGCTTAAATCATTTAATAGTGGTGATTCTTTGAGGTCAAAGTTGGTGATCAAATTTTTCCTGAATTTACTGTTTTAATTGTATGTATTAGAAGTACTGATTTTTATTTTTCAATTAACTGCGGGAAGGAGAGCAGTGTGTTATTTTAAAAAATATGGTGCATATGTGAGATCTGTGGTGGCCCTGAAGGCCAATAGTAATAAATATTTCAAAAGCGCAAAATATATTTCACAAAAAACAAATACATTTCACAAAACACAAAAACATTTCCCGTAACACAAAAACGTTTTCTCAAAACACAAATACATTTCACAATACATAAAAACATTTCACAACAAATTTCACAGAAAAAAAGTAAATTTCAAAGAACAAAAATAAATTTCATAGAACACAAATACAACCCCAATTCCGAAATAGTTGGGACTAAGTGTAAATTGTGAATAAAATCAAAACGCAATGACTTTCAAATCACACCAGCCAGTATTTTATTCACAATAGAACAGAGATAACATAGCAAATGTTGAATCTGAGAAATTTTACAATTTTATCCACAAATTGTACCATCCCCTCTTCTTTTTAACACAGAGTGGAGGCATCTGGGCATTGAGGAGACAAGTTTCTTGAGTTTAGCCATTGAAATTTGATCCCACTCTTGTTTAATACAGGCTTCCAGCTGCTGAAGAGTTTTGGGTCTCCTTTGACGGGCTTTTCGTTTAATTATGCGCCAAATGTTCTCAATCGGTGAAAGATCAGGACTGCAGGCAGGCTAGTTCAGCACACAGACTCTTCTACTACGAAGCCATGCTGTTGTAATAGCTGCAGTGTGTGGTTTTGCATTGTCCTGCTGAAATACACAAGGCCTTCCCTGGAATAGATTTCATCTGGAGGGGAGCATATGTTGCTCTAAAACCTTTATATACCTTTCAGCATTCATGGTGCTTTTTAAAACATGCAAGTGTCCCACAAAATATGCACTAATGCATCCCCATACCATTAGAGATGCTGGCTTTTGAACTGAACGCTGATAACAGGACGGGTGGTCTTTCTCCTCTTCAGCCCGGAGGACACGATGCCCATGATTTCCAACTAGAAAGTCAAATTTGGACTCGTCTGACTGCAGGACACTTTGCCACTTTGCTACAGTCCATTTAAATGAGCCTTGGCCCACAGAACACAGCGGCGCTTCTGGCTTCCTTTTTGCATGATAGAGTTTTAGGTGGCATCTGTGGATGGCGCGGCAGACTGTGTTTGCAGACAGTGGTTTGTTGAAGTATTCCTGGGCCCATTTAGTAATGTCAATGACAGAATCATGCCGATGAGTGATGCAGTGGCGTCTGAGGGCCCGAAGATCATGGGCATCCAGTTAAAGGTCTTTGGTCTTCTCCCTTACACACAGAGATTTTTCCAGTTTCTCTGAATCTTTTGATGATGTTATGCACTGTCGATGATGAGACCTTCAAAGCCTTTGCAATTTGACGTTGAGGAACATTGTTTTTAAAGTATTCCAGAATTTTTTTACGCCAGCCTTCACAGGTTGGAGAGCCTCTGGCCATCTTTACTTCTGAGAGACTCAGCCTCTCTAAGACATCCCTTTTATAGCCAATCATGTTACACACCTGATGCCAGTTAACCTAATTACTTGTTGAATGTTCTTTCAGGTGATTCTCATATATTAATTACTTTTTCAGCCCTTTTTTGCCTGTGTCCCAACTTTTCTGAGACCTGTTGCAGCCAGAAAATTTGAAATAAGCTCATTTTGTGGATAAAAATGTAAAATGTCTCAGTTTCAACATTTGAAATGTTATCTATGTTCTATTGTAAATAATGTATTGGCACATGTGATCTGAAAGTCATTGCAATTTGATTTTATTCACAATTTACACTTTGTCCCAACTATTTCGGAATTGGGGTTGTACATTTCACAGAACAAAAATAAATTTCACAGAACACAAATACATTTCACAAAACACAAAAACATTTCACAGATCACAAAATACATTTCACGAAACCGGAAAGGGTAGGACCATGGTACTTGTCCCTGATTGGACAAACTTGCGCCATTCTCGAACGTCATTTCCGGAGTATGTGATTACAGTGCGAACAGAGCGGTTATTAAACTTTTCACCATGTTCTGTCCCTATTGTGGCAAACAGTTTTCGTCCTTTCCGAATTTTTGTAATGTGTGTGGGAAGGCATTGGCCATTTTTAAAGAGCAGGGCTTCAAAGATGATGCTAGTGGCCCCATTTCAGGTAAAAGTTCAGTCATTTAACTTCGCTCTCCAACTGTTAGCTTTACGGCTTCTCAATGACTTTTTTGTGTGTAAGTGCAGCAGCAGCACCGAATATGCCAACTCTGAAAACCTTCCCAGATTCCCGGAGGAAAAAGTCAGAGGAGAGGCTGAACTTCAGCTTGCAGAAGAAATGCATGAAGAAAAAAGAACCGAGTAAAGTGAACGTAAGATCTATTGTGTTTTCTATGCGTATATACAGTATAAATATATTTATGTGTATGTGTGCGTGTGTCAAACAACTGATGGATAAGCTTACGTTGTCCAAATCAAATTGTCAATATCAAAATTATGTGATGAAGTGAGTGATTTACTATGATTTTTAACTTTGTTTGTCCACTTTATGTATAAAATTAATACCTCAACATTATTATTGTTTGGATTTATCAGCTTATTAATCCTTGTATAAACACTGACTCGGGTATTTGAGATCGCTGAGTCATAAGCAGACCCTTATCAAGCCCTTGAACCTGTGTCTGTAGTTTAAATGATGACATTCACATTCTCCAAAAGAACTTTAAGAATTTTTTCTTGTCAAATCGAAAACAGTTTCATCAAACTCAGCAAGTCTTCTGAAAGTAAACACTTAGTTTACATATGTATTGATTCTTTATTATCATTACACCCACTTCTGCAGTGAATAGTTGCAAATAAAATTTTAGTAGTGTTTTTGTGTGTGCAATTTTGTGGCAGTTGTCTGTTCTTCATTTGGTAGAAAATGATGAATAATGGCTTGCACCATAAATATATCTATGCATTTAATTTAGACATGTTGCTACCCACATCTTTTACAAGTTTTTGTCTTCAGTTATGTATCCCAGTAAAACTCTTTTTTTGTCCCTACAGATTAATATTGGAATCATGCACATTCAGAATGGCTCCCTGAAAGTGGTCAGAGGTAGAACTCTTTCACTGAATGTTCAGCCAAACATAGATGCTTTGGGGCTGCGTCTGTTGGCAGTCAAGAAGATGACTGACTTCAACAGTGACTTCCAAAAGGGTCCTTATGTGTTGATGTACCGAGACAAAACAGAAGTTGTCACCATTCCTGGGACGTCTAACCCATTCACTCTCAGTGAATATAGAACAGAAATAGGAAAAGCATACAGCCGAATCACATTCTTCATTTGTCTGCAAGCAGATTATAAACAACGTAAGAATCTTTTTTTTCTGGAATGGTCATGTTTATAAATATCTTATGATCATCTTATTAATAGGTTGTTTTCTCACAGATCGACAAGAAACATCTGACCCAGAGGATGAAATCTGTGTGCGAAGTAAAAGTGCAGCAGAATTTGATCTTGCTGACACACCAGTAAGTGTGTTGTGTATTTTGTTAGTTTTTTTTTTTTTAAGGCTTAAAGGTTGAAAAGCCTTTTTTTTTCAGTTTATTTTTGTTTCAAAGAGTTTCTTCTGGAGCATCAGAGCAGAGTGTTATGGAAGAGGTTGCTAGTATTAGTTACCTTTTATTTTATTTTATTTTTAATCTAGTTTAAAATTTGAAAATATTTTGTCATCAAAAATGTGTTCTTGTCAAAAAAAAAAAAAAAAAAATCCAAATGAAATATTCATTGTGGTGGAGTGAGGAGACTGATTGTCTCACTGGCTCAATAAAGGTGCTGCTTCAAAGTCTTAAAGTATTAGCTATGAAACTTTGTGTTGTTTGTTAGACAAAAATAGGGTGAACATACAATAGCAGGAGTTGTATTGTTTGTTAATGAGTAACCTGTATATGATTGAAACTATTTTATGTAATTTTGTGATTCTCATTTTTGTTTTTTAATTAGATTTATATTTCAGATACTGATGACCCTTTGGAAGGTTCTTCTGGAAAAATGGAGAGTGCTTCAAGGTACACAGTTTAGCTGTATGAGGTTTTCATTACATTGCAGAATAGATAGCCTACAATAACAATCAATTATCAGTTTTGCAGATGCAGCCATTGCCACCACAGCAACAGCAAAGAAAACTGACACCTACAGGTATTGGCCGAGTTTTCCAGATTCATTTAAGAAGATCTTAGCGCTAAGAGCTTCTTTAGATCCTTCTTAAGGCTCCTGTAAGAAGCAAACGTGTTTCCCAGATCCCTTCTTAGCCTAAGATGATCTTTTGTTAAGAAGGATTTGAAAGAAGGGTCTGGAGCACTCTTAACACCCTTCTTAGCGACGAAACACTGATAATACAGCCGCGTCAGGCAAATCAATGTGACACTAAGCAAGGAGATATTAATGCAGTGCGTACGGTTCGTCCTTATTTTATTCCCCCTTTCTTTCATGCACCCCTACTACCCATTAAGCATTTAAAATGATGGAAAACTTACATCTCTCCTCTATGGTTCCATGTGTTGAAATATTTTACTGTATTTCCCTAATATTTCCCCTAATATTTCCTGGAGAACAATGATGACCCACCTCCACCACCACCACCCCACCATGAACCCCGAGCAGCACTCCACCAAGCGGGTCTCCAGGTCGGACAGGAGCTCATCAACCTGTTCTGATTTCGGACATCCCCACTTCCCCACCCTTTCACCTTGCAGTCACCAACCAGTCCACTGAGCACTTGTACACCACCCCCCCCACCACCACCACCACCACCAAAATAATAATAATAAAAAAACACTAGATAAAATAAGCCCACTGCCACCATGCAGTGCGGCAAGCATCATATCAGCGGTTACTCTTAGGGACAGCAGCAAAGCCTATAACCTTTGCTGCTATCCCTTATGAGTAACAAAGTAAACTGCATAATTATATGCAGAATTATATCAGAAAAATAAGAATGAAAACATAAAATGAAATAATATGACATTACATGAGGTACAGTATCGTGTAATGTTATATGATTTCACTCATGTAATGTTATGATTTGATTTTATGTTTTCATTCTTATTTTTCTGATTTCTTATCTGTGTTATTGGTCTTTATTTGCGTGCGTTTCAGACATTTTTTTCAGACGTTCTTCTGCGTGCGCAATGGAATTACGCACGTTCATTTTTAACATTATACGCCACTTGTTACATCAAAACTTAATTTGTGTGCACGTGAGTATGTGGAACACTCGGTTACTCTGACATCAATTGATCAATTGAGCTCCAGTTAAGAAGGAAGTTAAGAAGGGCACTAAGAACACATCTGGGAAACACTCTTATCTTAAGGCTCCCTCTTTGCTGAACTCTTCTTTGGAGCCTTCTTAACGCCTTAAGAGCGCTCTTAACTGGGAAACGCAGCCATTGTTTATTTTAATCATTCAGATCAGTTTGTGAATTTTACCATGTGGTAAACCAGCAAATTTCAATATTTAACCAAATACAATGTGATTCACTGGTTTCATTTGTTATTTTCAGCATGTACACACAACTCTATGCTCCTATTGAAACTGAGGATGACGAGGAAAGCAACAGTGACGATATGAATGTGTCAAGTGCAGAACCAGCAAAGACACCTGAGTAAGTTTTGACACTAAGTTGTTGGAACATGCTGACCTCCCCAGTAAGGATTGTTTTTTCAATAAGAGTTCAAAAAGTATTTAACCCCCGAATTAAAAAAATATGGCAAGGAAGTGCACCTCAAATTCTGTGTTAAAAAAATAAAATGGTGATAGTGCCTAACCCTGTTGGGCTTGCATTATTTTTTATATAATTCATTAACAAATTGCTATTGTGCTTCTTAAAATTTTGAAAGGATTAAATATGAAACTGTCATGCATTTTTATTTTACATTTTGTTTGTTAGAAGAATAGAACCACAAACCAGGAAATTGGCTTTGGGGATTAAGGGCTTTTATATCTTTGTTTTTTTTTGTCAGAAGTTTGGATATAACATTCAAAAGTATTCAAACAGTATTTCTGTTATTTTATTCCAAATTTTCTGTCCATTTTACTTGTCCTTGAGAATGTCTTATTGACTGGTTATCTTAACTCTACTGCATTCTGTTCCCTTTTCTTTTGTACTACAGGGACACAGGAATTTCTGCAGCTGAGATCATTCATGAATTAGCAGGTGTAATTGACCACAAAAGTGTCAGTAGATTCAACATAGTACGGTCAAATGTTTGGGATGGAGCTGTAAGAGGTTTTAGACGTTCAACCTTCTCTGAAAAAAGTGACTTGCTTGTAAAGTTCACCGATGATGCAGGCTCCATGGAAGAGGGGCTGGACACTGGTGGTCCACGGCGAGAATTTCTCACACTTTTGATGAGCCATTTGCAGTCTCGACCCATTTTTGAAGGACCTCCAGAGAGTCGATATTTAGTGTACAATTCTGCAGGTTTGTTGTGGTATCAGTCGTTGCATAGTTCTGTATAGTAATGCTTATTTCTTATTTATTTATTAATGTATTTATTTATTGGATCTCCATTAGCACCAGCACATTAGCATAGCTATTCTTCCTGGAGTCCAAACATTAAGTCAAATACCATCAAGGGAAAAAACGAAACAAAAAAACAGCTAATACAGTCGCGACACATAGATACAATCATAGACGCAGACAAACATATAACACAAGACATGATACAACACTTGTACAGTGCAAATTCAGAATCCATAAATATATGCAATGGGAGAACAATATGACAAAACATACAAACAGATACCAAAATAGCAATCTCACAGGGCAGGGAAGAGAACAGCCACTACATCATACAGCATATACCAACAACCTCATGTGCACCTTCACAGTTTAACTACTGCAGCTGCAACATTAGAAGAAACTGTTTGAGCAAGAATTTATACCTCTCTTTGGAATCTATTAACACAATGTAAAGTGGCAACAAATTCCACTCCAGGATGGCTCTGAACAAAACCAATTTCTTCAACACATTAGTATTCACCTTAGGCAACCTTAAGTGCATTATTCTGAGCAGGGCCACAGGGGGCCTGTGGCCCTGCTCAGAATAATGCACTTAAGGTTATTGAAAGATGAATGATCTGATTGAGTCTTTTTTTATGTCATGGAATGAGAAAATATAATCTTAAAGTAGGTTGTACAAAAAGTTTGCTGTGTGGTTTTCCAGGTCCAGTATGGCAGTTCAGAAGCAAAAAAACAAAAAAAAAAAAAAAACAAGATGACTCAAAGTAATTTCATATTGGATGTAAATGAAAGATTGAAATGAGGTGAATTAATATGAAAGTCATTTGATTGTGATAAACACTAAATTTAAAAATATTTTAATAAGGAGTGGGACTGCAAAAGGAACAGAGTAATTTTTGCTTCTGAGGCAAAGATAACATTTTGTACAAAAGACAATAATAAGATTATTTTTAGTGTGATCATACTTGGATGGTAATTGCATGATTAGATATCTAATGCTGATACAAGAAAGACAACAGAACGTTCTATCATTGGTGTACTTAAGTGCTGTGACACAGTGAACTAAGTATCCACATTTCTGCATCTCACAGCAATCAGGGAGGACGAGTATTTCATGGCAGGAAAGATGATAGCTGTGTCCATAGTTCATGGAGGACCAGGCCCACATTTTCTTTCCAGAGACCTGGTGACTCACATTGTTGGACAACCAAGCTTTTGTGCAAATGTCAAGGATGTCACAGATGACGAGATAGGGAGAGCTCTTCATGAGGTATGGCAAGACATTTTGAATGTCTTTAAAATAAAAAGTACAGTGTTTTAACTAAGAGATAATAAGTAAAGCCCTTTATTTCAATGACTTGTGTTTGCAGAAAACTGTAAAATTCAAACATATTTGTTGTGCATGAATTAGTCCAAACAAAAGCAGCCAGCTTTTCTTTTGCTCCATTCAGTATGTTTTTAACAGTTTTCTTTGCAAGAATTTTGTAATAACTTAGGCTGCCATCATACTAGTTGCAATCATTAATTACTCTCTCTCTTTTCCATAAAGATTGAGTCTGCAGATTCATTGATGTCCCTTCAAGACCAGATATTGAAACATAGCTCTATGCTACAAACAGCTGGATGTTTCCGGCCCGTCAACAATATTGAGGAGAAGCACACCATCGTGAAAGACTACCTGAAATGGTACATAATTGGACGGAATACCGGCGTGATTGAAAAGGTAAGATGTTTTTTGGGACCTTAAGGAATTTTGCTGCTTGAATTTAAACTGCTTCTACCAGTAATGTGAGGTTATGTACAAAAGCTGTTTGTCAAATATTTAGGGTTAATATGATTTTTTTTTTTCTACCATAGTCATCATGTATGCTTAGCAGAAGATACTGTTTAGATTTGGGGACATTTTTACTTGTCATTTATACAGTACAGCATATCATTTCAATGTGATTCTCAGAGATCAGCTATTTTCTTGTTGGCTGTACATATATGCAAATTAAATTTGAGTTGTTCTGCCATGAACATTCCACTGACCTGTGAAATCTATTAGATTCAAAGATGGACTGACCAGCCTCATGTTTTTGGAGGCCCTCTGCCAACACCCAGCTGTCCTTGCACCAGTGCTGTGTTGCAAAGACAAGAAGCTGACTGCCATGGACATTGAACAGCTCTTCAAGCCTCAGCTTAGTCCAGAGGGAAGCAATAAGAGAAGCAAAGAGGACCAGGTCCTCAGCTTCTGGTCAGACTACATCTTAGACTGTGAAGGTCTGTGAACTAAATTGTTTTGATATTGAGAACAGCTGTTGTTGCAGGGTATTAAAATATAAAAAAATTGTTGAATGACAACTTTCTGTTTTCTAGAACAAGGGCCAGTTTCACTGGAGGAGTTGCTGATGTTTGCCACGGGCCTGAGGTCACTTCCACTAGCAGGAATGACTCCGCATCCTAGCCTTTCATTTCTAGAAGAGTCCCCGTATCCAATGGCAAGAGCCTGCTCCAACACCATCAAACTTCCTCTTTTACTAGAATATGGCCTCTTCAAACAGAATATGGACTTTGGTATACAGAACTCACCAGGTTTTGGATGTCCTTGAAAAAGCAACAAAACCAAATGTAAGGTTGGCAGCTCCTGTTGGGAACATTCAGTTTGTTAAAATTTCAGTGCCTCTGATGACGTAAGGAGTAATATTTCAGTCCGTTTGTAACCATCCCAAAAAATAGTGGTGTAACGTAACAATGATAATTACTTTTTGTTTTTATCATTTTGTTTAATTTTGTTTTTTCTTACCTTTGAATCTTTTTTCATTATAAACACTGCAGTTTTGTCAAGCTTTGCGATCTGGAGATGAACTCAGCATTTTTTTAATGTGGTAAGTTTCAGAAATCCACATAAGGTTTTATGAAGTCAACATTATTTACACCTGTGATCAGTATCAGAGTAGAGCCCGGGTAGAGAATCATTACCCACACCTGCACTTTCAAATCACACCAGCCAGTATTTTATTCACAATAGAACAGAGATAACATAGCAAATGTTAAGTGAAGTGAAGTTCCTTCTTTGCCGAACTACAACCCCAATTCTGAAATAGTTGGGAAATCAAAGTTTTAGTAAATTGACACCTGAATAAAATCTAAAGATCTCAATGACTTTCAAATCACACCAGCCAGTATTTTATTCACAATAGAACAGAGATAACATAGCAAATGTTGAAACTGAGAAATTTTACAATTTTATCCACAAAATGAGCTAATTTCAAATTCGATGGCTCCTACAGGTCTCAAAAAAGTTGGGACAGAGGCCTGTTTACCATGGTGTAGCATCCCCTCTTCTTTTTAACACAGAGTGGAGGCATCTGGGCATTGAGGAGACAAGTTTCTTGAGTTTAGCCATTGGAATTTGATCCCACTCTTGTTTCATGCCCCAGTGCCCCAGTGCAGTGACGGGGACACTGTACTGAAGGAGACGCCGTCTTTCGGATGAGACGTTAAACCGAGGTCCTGACTCACTGTGGTCATTAAAGATCCTATGACACTCTTCGATAAGAGTAGGGGGTTCCCCGGTGTCATGGCTAAAGTCCCAACCTGGCTCTTTCCACCTGCCACCTAATCATCCCCTGATCCAATTGGCTGTGCAAATTGCCCTCTCCCTCCCCACCTCAACCCCCAGGTTTCCCTTGAACAAGAGATTTCAATCTCAACGGGACTTCCCTGGTTAAATAAGGGTTAAATAAATAAATTAATTAATACAGGCTTCCAGCTGCTGCAGAGTTTTGGGTCTCCTTTGACAGACTTTTCATTTAATTATGCGCCAAATGTTCTCAATCAGTGAAAGATCAGGACTGCAGGCAGGCCAGTTCAGCACACAAACTCTTCTACCACGAAGCCATGCTGTTATAATAGCTGCAGTATGTGGTTTTGCATTGTCCTGCTGAAATACACAAGGCCTTCCCTGGAATAGACGTCGTCTGGAGGGGAACATATGTTGCTCTAAAACCTTTATATACTTTTCAGCATTAATGGTGCTTTTTAAAACATGCAAGTGTCCCACACCATATGCACTAATGCATCCCCATACCATCAGAGATGCTGGCTTTTGAACTGAACGCTGATAACAGGACGGGTGGTCTTTCTCCTCTTTAGCCCGGAGGACACGACGCCCATGATTTCCAACTAGAATGTCAAATTTGGGCTCGTCTGACCACAGGACACTTTGTCACTTTGCTACAGTCCATTTTAAATGAGCCTTGGCCCACAGAACACGGCGGCGCTTCTGGGTCATGCTCAACAATGGTTTCCTGTTTGCATGATAGAGTTTTAGGTGGCATCTGTGAATGGCACGGTGGACTGTGTTTACAGACAGTGGTTTCTTGAAGTATTCCTGGGCTCATTTAGTAATGTCAATGACAGAATCATGCCGGTGAGTGATGCAGTGGCGTCTGAGGGCCTGAAGATCACGGGCATCCAGTAAAGGTCTTCAGCCTTGTCCCTTACGCACAGAGATTTCTCCAGTTTCTCTGAATCTTTTGTTGATGGTACGAATTGTTGATGATGAGACCTTCAAAGCCTTTGCAATTTGATGTTGAGGAACATTGTTTTTAAAGTATTCCGCAATTTTTTACGCAAACCTTCACAGGTTGGAGACCCTCTGGCCATCTTTACTTCTGAGAGACTCAGCCTCTCTAAGACATCCCTTTTATATCCAATCATGTTACACACCTGATGCCAGTTAATGCAATTACTTGCTAAATGTTCTTTCAGCTGATTCTCTTATATATTAATAGCTTTTTCAGCCCTTTTTTTGCCTGTGTCCCAACTTTTTTGAGACCTGTTGCAGCCAGAAAATTTGAAATGAGCTCATTTTGTGGACAAAAAAGTAAAATGTCTCAGTTTCATCATTTGAAATGTTATCTATGTTCTATTGTAAATAACATATTGGCTCATGTGATCTGAAAGTCATTGCATTTTGATTTTATTCACAATTTACACTTCGTCCCGACTATTTTGGAATTGGGGTTGTAGTATCCACACCCACACCGCACCCGCAAGATTTTTAAATATCATACCCACACCCTCACCGCACCTGCAGATTTATACCCACACCCGCACTGTATCCTATCTTTCCCAACTTTATCACCATAATTCTGTCAGAAAACTTGCTATTTTAGGTATGAAATTTAAACATTTAGGCATGAAACTAATAACAATGAGATTAATTTTGCAAAATCAATAAGGTGTAAGCCTTGCTTTGTACTTTATTTGAGACAAAAAACACCATCTCTAATTGAGACAGGTTGACATCATCTCAGGTCTTTGGCATATTCTCCCAATATCAGCTCAGTGCCTTGCTACCACAACAAATGTCCATGACACATATCTGAAAAGAAGCCACTGTTTCTACTCCAGGTGATAATTACTGTTGAAGATGCCCCATTGTGACTCTGGCTTTATTAACAAGCAGAGAAGCTGGCACTGGTTTGAAAAAGCCACCCAATTGTTTATCCAATCCTGCTCGGTAATTAGATGCGAGCACATTTTCTATGAATCTTGATTACTGATCCAATGTTAATAACTTTTAGTTTGCAAATGTTGTATATTTATAATTTCCAAAATATTAAAAGATGTTATTTGAGCAATTTTTATGCTTTTGTGTATATTCAATTCCCAGAAATTTGAATACAAGCTTTATTTTGATTAAGATCACATGTACTGATTTAAAGCATGACAATGAATGAGAAAATTCACAATTAAGATTTTGAACACAATGACCTCATAATGGTTAAGTTATTTGGTTTATTAATAAGTTGCCTATAATGTTGTAATATATCATAAAATGGGGGTCCTGAATGGGGGGGAGGGTCTGATCTTATTGAATAAGGAATTCTACAGATTCTACAAATCCACCCCCTGACCCCGTAAAACAGAGGTCCACACACAGGGTCATAAAAGATTACCTAGGTGATTGTATTGCTGAGGATGTGAGTACCAGGGAATGCTTGCTAAGACTATGAAAGGAATATTGATGAGAAATTACAGATTTCTGAGTAGTTTTTCATGACAGATGCATCACATGATAAAATGGAAAATGATAAAATTGTTTCCTCTCAATGCAATATAATTGAGAATTTTGAGATGTGTCATTTGGGAAGTTAACCCTCCTGTTCTGTTCGTTTAGGCTAACACTCATAATGTTCCCGGTCACATGTGACCGGGAACATTGTATTTGATTATAAATCCACAATGATACATATATTATCACCTAATGTTGTGTTAGATCTTTTTATCAACTTCAGCTCTTGTGAACATTACAAGTTTTGAACTTCTATTTGCTATGTATGTGTTGTAGGCCTAATTTACCTGAGGTCATACAACTCGTTTTTTACGGAAAAAAACATTATATAGATATTATTTTGACTATACCAAATACTTAGATGAAACATATTGTAGTATTTATCACAGAGTACTTCATTTCAATGTTTACCAAGGACACTGTTTTGAAACCATTTCAATTTTCTAAATAGTGGCACAAAATAACATCTTTTGTGTTCCCGGTCAAAATTGACCGGTATGATTTATTTAGTAAAACAAAAGCCCAAATCTACACAGGAAAATTTAACCATGTTATAAAATTAATGTGTACATTCAGTCTAAGGTTCAAACATTAACAACTACTTTCCCATACATCCCTTAAAGCAAACAACAGGTAGCACCAAAGTGTTATTCCAGTGTTCCTCAGTGTTGCATCATAATTCATCTTTGCTCTTCACCTCCTTAGCTCTACAACTGTTTTCATTCTTTTTGAAGATCAACAATAACTTTACTGATAACAAAAACAAAATCTTCACAATCTGTCAATCATAACAACAAAAACAAAATCTTCACAATATGTCAATCACTGGTCAATCACTTACATCACTTATATTTCGAGGGCTGCCTGCAATAAACAGTTATGTCCAATATGTAACATAACTGTTTATTGCAGTCAGCCCTCGATTTAGTGGGCAATGGATTGTGGCTGTTGCATGTTCCTGGCAAATGTATACACTGCATTTGTGGCACACCAAGCTTGTTTTTCTATCTCGTGGTGCAGACAGTTGACACCTCTTCCCTTTGTGTCCTCCTCCTCTGGTTGGTGTAGATGTTGGTGCTGATGCTTGCATGTGTCTCACCAATGCAGCAGAGGATGGTGTTCGGGGAAGGTGCCGCCACCTTTGCATGAGAGGTTCCACCATGGACAGTGACTGAGGATGTGTGAATGGCACTGTTAGAGATTCCATCACCCTGTTTTCAGCAAGAAAGACCAGATGCAGTTAGAACCACAGTTTTAAATGGAACAATGCTTTATGGCTTTCCCCTCATATCAGGATAAAACACAGACAAACATGGAGAAACGCAAGTGGTATATGTATGAGGATTGTTAAATTGGCTCTGAGGGGGCCTGTTACCCTGAGTGGGTGTTTTATGGCCCTGCAAAAGGATGTTTATCCACCCCCTGGTGCTCTCTGGTGCGAAGACTGTAAGAGAATGAACTATGCAGGGTGAATGTCTGCATAGTTTCAAATCTGAAATAGTTAATAGTGAAATAGTAAGAGTTAAAAACAAAAACATCAAAGATAAATTAAATCATGCGTTCTGGCAGAACGCAGGCACAAACTTTAGGTTCAACATGTTCTTATGGAACATACAGTTGACTTCTGACAAAGGGTGAATCGGATCAGAGAGAGGGCACAAGCAGAGGAATGGCATGCTGTGAGAAAATAAGGCAAGTAAGAATAGAAATATACCAATCTTTGCCAAAAGTGACCAAAACCATCTGGCTCCAATACCTTGGGATGAATGCAAATTTAGTAAAAAAATGAATTTTAGGACAGGGGAGGAAAATCCTTCTCCCAAAAAGTAATTCACTGTAGGCATTCCGAAATCTAATGACCTACTTCCATGAGGCCATAAACTGTCCCCTCACAACACGGAGCCAATGTCCCACTAGGCATTTAGAGCTTCAGATGTTATTTGATACACAGTGGCAATCGCAGTATACAACAAACGGTCAACCGAACATTAATTCCAAGAAGTGCATTTGGTGGTTAGTGAGATCCACACAAAACGCAATTAGACCAGGCAGTTTACTTCAAATATAAGGTTAGAAGGCAAGTAAGTTGTTAGTGAATAGCCACACTCAAGATGGTGGCCACAGGCATGCAATTTGCTGTAACGCATGCAACTTAGTGTTGGTTCCGCCTTCTCCTTCTCCTTCTCGGGAGGAAGACCGGAAACCGGCATTAAAACGTGGCAGTGATTGGCCGATCTAGAGCGCCATTTTACTCGCATTTATGATGAGGACAGTGTCAACCAACCAGCTCACCGGCTACGGGCCACGTCACCATATTACACGGATTGGCATGGGGGCTGTATCAGCCAACCAGCTCACTGGCTACGGGCCACGTCACCATATTACACGGATTGACTCGGGGCTGTATCAGCCAACCAGCCCACCGGTGAATAGTCATGGGTCGGCTAAGACTTTCCCCCTTTTGGAGGAAGCACCAACCCACATGCAAACTCAACCAATGGCGGCCCTCAGATGAAACCAAGCTATATTCCCCAACAAAGCGGGCCAATAATGTCGGGCCATTCAACTTGATAACCCTTTGTGCAAAGGTAACATGGCAGCTTCAATATACACTTGGGATAAGCTCAAATGCAAGGCGATTTTTAGAGCGGTTATAATGGCAATTTCCCAATTTTACGTGCAATGCAAAAAATATTCAACACTTTCAGTGATAAGCTTTCCCGTTGCTATGTCCAGGACACATATTCTCCCACAACCTGCACAGTCTAGTCGCCTGAAGCAAAAACAACCTGCAGTCCAAGAACCTCCACGTGTCCCGTAACAGCAAACATCAGCCCCCACTGAAATTGCTGAACATTCCGCTTGCGAAAAACCACATTACAAACCCAGTTAAGAATGACTCTACTCATTGTCCCTGTCCCGAAAGACTGCCGACACGAAAACTTCCGCCGAATTGGTCCAACTTCGAAAACCCAATGGTGCTGAATGCGTCCTCCTGAAACTTTGAGTCCAAATTATGACAATTTTCCGAATGCCGTCTTGCAGCTCTCAGGGCGCTGATCAAAAGAGCGCACATACTGGACAGTGAAACCGTATTACCATGACACAAAGTTTAACAAGACAAGAGGATGGAAACATTTGCCAACTCGAGCCGAACCAATGATGCGGGTCAGAGCACTAATGAACATACTTGCACCCCATGTGCGATTGTTACAACGATAAAATACGTAAATCCAATGATATTTCGAAGCTAATCTCCTCACTCCCCTACATACAAGACTCTTTCAAAATCACACTGGCATTTCACCAGTGCCCCATTTCTTCCAGTATTTGGGCAAGATTGTCTGCACAGTTACAGCAGGACCTTGCACCAAATCCATCAATTACATACAATCGCCGATTACTTTCAGTACACCTACGCAAACCTTTGAACGCAATAGACACAATCTTCTCCGGTTTCCAGCACAGGCCAAGGGTATTCAACACTTTCAGTGGCAAGCTTTATCTCTGCCATTGCATGGCCACAAGGCGCGCCCCCCCCAATCCGTACAGCCTAGGTACAAATAATACAAACAACCTACGGTTTAAGAAGAGCACAGCCCAATATGCCCAGCAACAACAGATATTCGCATCCACTTAAAAATGCCGAAACCCCCGACTGCACACAAAAACTCAATCATCTCCAACTTGCCATTAAACCTTCTACACAAAAGCATGAAAATATCAACTGGCATGGTTTAATCTGAAGACAGAATAGTCTAAAGAGATAACAGAAAAACAAAGTAGGCTCATGCAACCATTCCTACAACTGGCACTTCATTCTCTAATCCCGAAAAAGATAGAACTGAAACTTGTGCCTGGTTTCTGTGGTCCCAGGCCTATTTGGGGATATGTCGATCCCTTAGCAACGGTCACTATGCAGTGAATTCTAACTTTCCCAGAATCCTACAAGGTAAAAAACACCACTACTTACCGCATGTGGATGACGACTGATGAAGCCGACCAGATCACGTAAGAAACCAGGATCACATCGGATGTGGAGATTCACACACCAGCCAGCACAATGCGGAAACATCTCGGATTTCTTCAGAGAACAGAATCACGCACTCCCGGTTATAGGCATTGCCAGTATGGTACGCAAGCCATCACACCGCAAAATGCAAAGGTTCCCAAAACGACATATTACTGTATAATACTCGAAAGCCATGACGGAGACAGGGTCACCAAACTGTAAAACCCACAAAACAATACCAAAGATGGAAATTGCAGGGGCGAAGGGTCCACGTGTTCTTTTGGCTGGCGTTAACTCACGTGACCTCCTGGCTGGTGTGAATCCCAATAAAATGGATCTATTTTCTCCATTCCAGGAACGGGGCACAAAAGCACAGCGGTTACAATTAATCTGACTCCATAATACATTTAGAATACCAAATTTAGTTATACCCTCGTTAAATATCTTACTCCAAATTAGAATTAGAATTTATAGTTTAGGGACAACATGCGTGAATCTCGTGGCAGCTACGCCACCAGACTTTTCCGTGAAAACTAGTTACTCAACCGACGCCCCTGGGTAATAGCGCAGTTGCCGGATCTTAGTTCGGTGAGAGTTCTAGAGGATGGAAGAAATTACCATGATAGTAGTACCTTTGGCATAAACATATCATGAACCCAGATTTATGTGCACCACAGGGCCCCTTAAGGGGATCGACCAGGCACCGGCTTATAAGCCCAAGGGTGCCCTTAAGGCCAAATCCCCAGGACCGGTACGACATAAACCCTTTATATAAGTAGACCGTAATCTGCAATCCAACTTAAAACCCATCACTACCTAAAAACATCAGCTAGCTAGTCTGGAATGGTAAGGAATCGCCCCTAAGTACCGGTCGCAACGTGGCTAGAAAGAATAAAAGGATTAGGAGTCACAGAGACCACGCAAGCTTAAAGGAATAACAATAATTCATTCACCAGGTAGGCAAAAGCTTAAATCAAACAAATGAACGTTAAACCAATTACAAGTTACACACAATTTAGAAAGAGAGAATAAAGTCATACCTGGAGGAAAAGCTACACACGCACTAACGTGCGCGGGGAGAGACCGGATAGGATTCTCTCCGACTATATAGATTGGGTACTACACACGCACTCACGTGCGCGGGGAGAGATCGGATACGATTCTCCCCGAATGGATAGTTTCTCTTTCCTTTAAGCCAAACCACATCTTTGATCCAGGCGGCATGGCCATAAACACCCTGGAAGGGGGGTCAAATCTGGTTTTTAGGTTTCCACCATTTGGAGGATGTAATAAAACAATCTAGCAGAGAGGGGGGATTGGGTGATTACCCGAGTGGATTCTGACCAATTTTCAGGAGTTTCCAAAAGGGAATGAACCACAATTTCAATGGGAATGAAACATACTCCATTCAACTCCTTGGATTCCCCTGAGAATAACAAGACCAAACATGATATGAATATGTATTAATATGATGCAGTTGTCAAGAAAAAGCCTTAAGATGAATTATTATATAGTTTAATTGGGTTATAAGTATATAAGTGATTTTTTAACAGGATATTGAACATATAAACATATTATGAAGTTCCCAGAGGTTTAGATTATTTTAAACAGATGAATATAACTGGACTTTAACTTCATTGGGGACAGTGATATGACTCCCACAGGGGCATTGTGTCAGTCAGGGCTTTGCAACTACCCCCCGTACAGAGTAAAACCAGGGACACCCAAAGACCATCGACACCTTCCACTTGCAGGCTAAAGGAACATCCTAGGGGAAGGCTCTAAAAGTTTTATTGCTATTTGGCCAGGCTCTGGTCCGAGCTAATCAGCCATACGCAGGTACGTCTCCAGATTCTACAGGAATAAGGAAATAAGATTTCTAAGATTCAGGACCCCCATAAAATAGCTATTGAAATCATTTTTATGGGTATAAATTAAACAAAACCACGCAAAAGCAACAATCATACATGTGTAAGCATATACTAAATCAGTGTTTCCCAACCCTGTTCCTGAAGTACCCCTGCCTGCATATTTCAGATGTCTCCTTGATTTAACACAACCAGATCAGGTCATAAGGTACTCCACTAATGAGCTGATCAGCTGAATCAGGTGTGTTAAATTAGGGAGACCTATAAAATGTGCATGACAGGGTTTCTGCAGGAGCCCCTCAAAGTCATTGCACGGACCTCGTAGTCATGTGACCTGTGAAGTGTGAGAAGTAAGTTGCAAACGTTCCCAGCTGATCGACCAGTGGTTTGTTCTATGCTGATAATTGATTTCGCCTTGATCAATCCTTGATTTCGTTGATTTTGAGATAACATTCATCAACATGCCAAATAGGTGTGTAGTGGCAGGCTGTAACAAGACTCTAAACGATGGTGCGAGTTTGCATCACTTCCCAAAAAAGAGATGCCAAGTCTCACGCATTCGGTGGAGTCTCTCGCCTCTTAGTGGCATTCACCTTCCTGTGCCGTAGTCAGCAATTTTTCAATCAGGGCACTGGAGAAATTCACTTGCGGAAATGAAGTCATTGTGCATTAAGTTAATCAGTTTCACGTGCATTTCGGTGGATTTCCCCACTAGTGACACTAAAATCGATTATGACTCGGGAATTCTCACGCTTGTCTTTACTGAGGGATTGAAAGCAATGGATTTGCATAAAGACGTTTCAAATGGTCTTATTTCATTTACAAAATTTAAACGATCATGAAACACATGCATTGTTTCCAATCCCTGAGTAAAGAGAAGCACGAGAAGTCCAGAGTCACAATCGCTTTCCATGGTGAGGTCTACCTTCACGCAAGTGAAACTGAAACTTCAATGCACAAGGATTTTAATAACGCGTGAGAATCTCATTAATAAGTTTTCATTGAATAATTGCGGACTACGGTGAATAAGCCTAAAAAATGCGTAGGACCTACATCGAATGTGTGAGACTTGGCATCTCTAAGACCCGTTCTCCTTACTCCCCACTTGCTCTGCTGCTACCCCGCCGGGCCCTGCGCGGGTAGCCCGCAGCCCAGCCCCGCTGTACGGCTTCAGTGTAAATGTCTATGCAAGTGTGCTGTTAAGGGGCGCCCCGGTGGCTCATCGGTCTAAGCGCGCACACCATAAAAGGCCATGTCCTTCTCGCGGCGACCTGGGTTTGATTCCAGCTCGGGTCATTTCCCGCATGTCTTCCCCATTCTTCTCCCCAACCTTCCTGTCTATCTCCACTGTACAACTATCCAATAAAGGAAATAATTCCCAAAAAAATAATCTTTAAAAAAAAGAGTGCTGTTAAGACGAGCTGACAAGTGAGCTTGTGTTTACGTTGCTCTGTTGTTGTTAGTAACTTAGTATCCTTGATCATTGTTGTTGATGATGACATTCTAATTTTACATTTGTGTTTGTTTCTGAAACACTGGCCATATCGTGATCCTAGTCACCGAGGACTACTAGGACTTCGGTACGGCACATATCCGAAAGCGAAACCCAAACATAAACACAAGCGACCGGTCCATGCGAGAATGAAGTTGCGGTGTTTCTCAGTCACTTTTATGTTCGAAGTCCAAAATTTGCACTCATTTTGTGTAGTATACATGGGTTAAAGCAAAAAAAAAATCCTGAGCCTGAACTTTTTTTCAGGTTGGGGGATGATACATTCACATGGTCCACAAAAAAATTTGAACTGCAATAACAAGAAGGTAGGTGGCTCGCAATAGTACTCCACCTCACTACCTACAACATGGTAGTAACACTTTTAGAATACTTTGGATATGATTTGCTGCTAAGCTTTGCCCTTGACAGGTTACAAGATATGGTGACATTATAACGGAATGTTTGAAGTTTTGATTCACAACCATTCAGTTGAGGGTATATTAAAAAGGACATCAATTCACTTTTTAAACAGAATATGCACCATTTATTTAGAAAAACTATTTGTTAACAGTGCAACAGTGAATTGTAGATAATACTGTAATACCATATTGCAACATTTCCATAGGAAATTAATAGAAAATAGAAAATGTCAAATATTAAACGAAAACAATTAAAATGCTCCAAAAACTGGTAACTTAAATGTTGGGAAATAATAAATACAAAACAGAATACAGTAATCTATTTCTTTTTTTAGTGGGTTTTGAGTCATTAGAACTCTTCCTTTTTGCAGAGGCAGTTGAGGCGGGTGCAGAGGAGGCAGGGGAGGCCTTGGCTCGGCCATAAAAGAGAGGAAATAATCTGGTTTGTCCAGAAGAGGAGGTGGAAGTTGGTGGCCCAGAGGAGGAGGAGGGTGACCCAGTTGGAGGTGGTCTACCTGGCCCTGAGGAGGATGGCCCAGTAGAAGGTGGTCTACCTGGCCCTGAAGAGGTTAGCCCAGTGAGAGGTCTACCTGGCCCTGAAGAGGTTGGTCCAGTGGGAGGTGGTTTACCTGGCCCTGAGAATAATAATATTTATTTGTAGATGCATTTTCATTTCAATGAAATCTCAAGAGTGCTATAAAACACTGGATATCAGTAATAATCACGGAGGAGGTGGACAGTCCACCTGGCCGTGAAGAGGAGGATGGCCCAGTAGGAGGTGGTCCACCTGGCCCTGAGGAGGGAGATGGTCTACCTGGCCCTGAGAACAATAATAATAATACATTTTATTTGCAAATGCACTTTATATTTTAATTAAATCTCAAGAGTGCTATAAAACGATGAATAAAATAGTGTATATCAGCAATAATCACTGAGGAGATGGATGGCCTACCTGGCTCTGAGGAGGATGGCCCAGTCGGAGGATCTTTGGATGGTCCAGTGGATAGGTGTCGCCTGGCTGACCCAGAGGAGGTAGAGGATGGTCCAGCAGAGAAGGCTTTAGCTGGCCTTTTTGTTTTCCTGGCCTGGTTAACTCCCACCGCGGTTGAGTGCATCCTTATGGCCGCATCTATCCTTTTCTTTTTCAGTGCCTGTTCACTTGCCTTCTTTTTCTGTAGGTGGGGTTGATAGGTTTGATAAGAAGACAGGCAGGAACGCCTCAAAGCCTGGTTGATTATCATTGTTGAGGCCATCCAGTTCCTGTTTTTCATGGTTGACTTGATAATGGCGAGGCTCTCATATGTTTCAACATTCATGGAGCACCTGTCGGCCTCTATGATGTCGTCCATTAAATTGCATGATCCCTCCACCAGGGGCCCGGTGAAAACTGAAAGAAGGGCTTTCACAAGCTTCATCAGGGTCGGATACCTCATACCTCTTTCTTTTGTTGTCAAAGATGCCACTTGACTCCACCAGTTCACATCCACTCTGCTGTCCTCTTCAACGTAGATCTTAGCCAGAGGTACCAGGTCACGATCGATTTGGTAAGCCCGGACCTCCTCTTCCAGTTGGCCAAGCTCGTCCGGCCTAACAACATTAGGCAAAGCCTTTCCTAAGGTCATGAAAGCTCCACATACAGAGTCAGACTGAATAAGAGATGGTGTCAGAGCAGAGAGTGAGGTGATTACGCGGTTGTCAAGGGGAAGATTTTTGAGGAGGAACTCTGCAGACTTTATATAGCCTTCTCTAAGACAGTTGTACACGTTCCCAACCCATATTTTCTTCTCCACACGGGTCTTGTTCATGGCGGCGTAGGCAAACCTCCCAACGGAAAGCCTCTTGTTTGAAAGCTGTGAATCTGTACTCCGCACATCGATGTTGAGGATATCTTTAATGCTCAGGGGGATGGATTCTGGCTTCAAAAATTTGCTCAACACCTCTCTCACAAGGGCCACCATTTCAACGTGCAACAAGTGCACCATGGGTTTCTCATGCTGCAGTTTTTTTAGAAACACTTGAAACGTTGGAAGGACACCTGCAAACATAGAAATTAGACATTTTTTCAAGAGAAATTAAAACTCACAAAAAGCTCAGTTATTAACTATACAATGCTTTGGGAGAATCTCTGATTACTGTTGTTGAAAGAGAGACCTAACTGTTCCATTTGTACCTTGTCTTAAACCTATTATATTCTGTTCTGTTCTATTCTAAACAGCAAGTCATGTCATCAGGCAGAGATAGACCACAACCACTGTTAATAGCCTAACTCTTAATACATTTATATTAACTTGCAATGAGTTTTCCTACTCATATAAGATACCTCTGAACATGTCAACCATGACAGTCAGCCTTTCAAACTCTGTGAAGAGCACAGAGATCCGGGCCTTCCGGTTCTGCTTAACCTGTGTCCTGGATGCTGTAGCCTGTTCTTGTTGCAGAACTTTTATTCTGGCCTTTTCCTCAACTGTGACCTCATGCCTTTCAAGGACTTCGTTAAGTAGCTTTCTGTAGCACACACACACACGCACACACACATAGGCGTGTGCCCACACAGCATACATACATACATACATACATACACACACACACACACACACACACCCCACACATACTGTATAAGAACATACTTTAGTGTTGATTTGCTCCCTCCTAAATAAAACCTAACCACTCAAAGGCTACACATCATTACATAGTACAAGCAATGCACTTACTAGACTAACAGAGGCAGTAGACCTACAGTTAAAAATACTTAACATAAATTGGTGTAGATTGCATGATATTACCTGTATTTATGTTCTTCAGCTGGGTCCAGCACATGGTAGTACTGCACCACCAGCACATCCAGGAGTTCATTCAGTCTGTTGCATTCCTCAAGCATATGCAGAAATCTGCTACTGATAGGTCTGAGTAAGCTCTTTGGAGGAAGATGGAGCAGACTCTGGAATTCTGAAAAAATCTCCTTCTGTTTTGGTGACTTCTCAATGTCATAGTAAACATCAGAGCAGAACTCTTCAACATCTGAGCTGAGCGGACTGATGAGGGCCTTTGCAGCATTTGAGACCATATGGACAGTGTCTCCAGATATGTCTAGGAGGTAAGAGTTCTCCTTCCTGATTTGTGTCTCAAGTCCAGTCTTCTTTCCCCTCATGACTGCACAATTGTCCAGTAGAATACTGGTGACCTATTGCAGCCCCAAGCCATATGATTTCAGGACATCTTTCAGTTCCAGCATAAGTGCTGAGGCATTGGCTATATTAATTTTCCTGCTTGCCAAGTGCTGAGTTTTCACTGCATTTTCATCATCATCAAAAAAACAAACGAACAAGTATATTGAGGACTTTATCCATGTTCTGGTTCGTGGCTTCGTCAATATTTAATGAAAACATGGCGTTTTTGAGCTTTTCTGATAGGCGTTTTTTAAACTCTGGTGTTATCCCGTGAGTGTTCATATAGCTAGCATGCTGATTAGATATGGACAGATTGTAAGTACAATTTTGTCTTCGGCTATTTTTTGCATAAATCTACCAGGGGTTGGGCGAGCTTGAACGACAAATCGTGCTCTGCGATGAACGCGCACAGACGTATTTTCAAGTTACACACACGGTCAGTTATTGATGGCGGTACATCAGCTGTGACTGTTGTTCCTAGTAATCGTGTTGTTAGTTTGAGAGCGCGAACAGCTGCACTGTGAGCAGGATCTGCTTCGTGGCGTGGTAGCACCTTTTTTCCGCTACTTGAACATATTATTTTTTTCGAACATAAAGTGCAGAAGCAAGCACCTGCTTCTTTCAATTTCTTGCACCAGCTACCATACGGCTTATCGTCTCTCCCCATTTCTTCCATCCATGCCCAGCGCCATTTATTTTTAAGCCCTTTATCGATTTGGAGGATATTCTCCTGGGATTCATGTACTTACTCTCCATGATGCTTCGGGTCGGACAATCCAACATTACGTTTTTTCTATCGTTTGTTGTTGAATATTAGTTGGAGAGCGGGAGTTATGTTCCTCTCATATCATTGGCAGATTGTTAACAAGTGATTTCATACGTCATACGCATGTACCCGGAAATTGTGGAAATTGGTATAAATGCCCATGCACTAATAAAGACGCCTCCTCCCCTTTTCCGGCATACAAACCGATGTGAGTAGTGTTATATATCTTCCTTGCACAAAGCTAATCCTACACCTGACCTATTCGGCAGTATGACTGCGCCAACACAGGTAAACTTTTTTCCCCCCAGACGAACTCATTAACTTTTTTCGTTTCTTTTTTTTGCAAATGAACTCATATTTTTTTCTTTCTTTCTTTTTTTTCGCTGCGCCGGAAATCCGGCACGGTGCCAGAGTACTTTAAGCCCTGAGTATACAATGCAAGAACGCGTAAAACGATTGTACACGCATTTACGACCAATGCAAACTTTTCGTTTTGCAATCCCAGATGAGATCAGAGCTTTGTTCACGGAAAAGTTAAAAACCCACAAAATCTGGACATTTTCTGTCAAATCATTTCATTGAGTATGTAGAAAATGTATCGATAAGAATATTCGTCCCAAATAAGATAACTATAACTTTTCTTTCTTTCACAAATTGGCTGTTGAAATGAGGAGTCAAACAAGTCATTTTGTGTACAAGCTCAGTGCAACTTACTTCTCATACGTGGCAGCCGATTAGCTAATCGCTCGCGAGTTTGAAGGAGAGGTCTCAAAGTGTTTAGTTTCTTCATTTTTTTGCCAGTAAGACATACAATTATGAAAGGTAAAAGCTGGATTCGTGAATTACAGGCAATAATACATGTCTACTGCAGTTTTTTCCCCTAATTTAGTAGACCTTTAAATCAGAAAAGTAATTTATTGTAATTATGTCCCTTACAGCCCTTCCATCCAGGACATCTGCAGGGTGAATGGGATGGTCATCCTCTGGGTCATTCATTTGTACGGCAGGGTATTGCTCCCCTCTAATAGTTCCAATATTATGGAGAACAGCACATGCCACAATGATGTCACATGCTCTCTCTGGGGTGACCCTGAACTTACGCAGGCACTGGAACCGAGATTTGAGCATGCCTAAGGCCATCTCAACCTGGGCTCTAGTCCTGCAGTGGGCCACAGTAAAACGTTGTTGGGGCCCCGGCTCAGGTTCAGGGTAAGGGGTCAACAGAGAGGGCTGGCATGGATAGCCTCGATTCCCCCAGCAGGTAGCCATCAAACTCTCCTGTAATTATAGAGGACACATTTGAGTGCAATAAAAAAGGGAGATAAAGAACATTTGTATAAAGCTTTAGCTTCCTTACCACGTGCAAATCTGTTGCTCAGGCTACACTCCCGATAGATCCGGGAATCATGTACGGAGCCGGGTCACTTGGCTTCTACATTTGTGATGATGTAGGAGGCATCACATATGATCTTCACAGTGCAGAGAATGACATGAGCTGCAGTGTATTGTTATGTATACATTTTCTTGTACATCACTTTTAAGATGGTGGGTCATATACCTGGACATTGATGCTGTGAAAGGATTTTCTATTCACACAGCCCCCTTCATTCCTTCATTTTCAGCAGGAGCAGTGATGGGAACGTGTGCCCCATCCATGCATCCAATCACTTTTGGGAGCCCTGCAAAATGACTGCTAATTAAGCTACTAAACCCACTCTGAGGTCGCAGCAGAATGTATATCATAATTTAAAATAATAGAATATATGATTTGTACATCAGTCACCTGCAATCCTGTGGAATTCTTCTTTGACCTTTCTCACAGGTTTGTGTCAGGGGAACACTACCATCACTGGTAACAGGCGTTTCAGTGTGAGGGTGACTTTTCTTATAGCTCTACACACTGTTGCTTTACCGAATGTTCTGCATCCCCAATATTGTACAGAAAACTACCATTTGCAAAGAAACGTAGGGCTCTACACAAAATCTGCTCTGATGTGAGCGCACGTCCGCGGTGTGTGAGGTTGGTGATATATGGCCGGAGAATGTTATTCGGATAAATTATACTGTTGGATGAAAAGCGGTAGCGTTCCAAAAGATATTCCTCTGGGAATGACAGGACAGCCAATCTGGGCTGGAAGACTCTCTCATGACGTAAAGCATTTCGAATTAATTCTGCCTCAGAGTCGATTGGATTAGGAATGAATGGACAATCCATGTCCAGTAGGAGGAGACAGGTAGAAACTCAGGGTTTCTAAGAGAAAACCCGCCAGCAAGCAGGCTATGTTCACAGAGTCTGTTACCATGGTGACTTACTCAGAGTTTCATTTACCTCTTTCTGGAACGGATAACTCAGAGTTTCCCTCATCTCAGGGTTAACATACTCTCAGTTTTCACATAACCTGCTTTCTGGAATACCCCCCAGGTCAGCAGAAGAGTAAAAAATCTTTCCCAACATGAATAACTTATAGGGTTGTTGTATTCTTTGTCATACATAAATGTGGTCCAGTTCTGGTTAAACAGAGGCCATGCTTAAGCTACAGGTATATCTGAGTATTTAAAGCAGTGGAAACAGCCATTAGAGGGCTTTCAGCATGAGTAAACCCCGCCCATAGCGCTACTCTGTATGTATGGCTCTAGTTAACACAATGGAGGCAGCCATTACTGACAGCATTCAGTACAAGCAAACACAAATCTGTATTCTGTGGCTCATAACGTAGGATCACTCACTCAGACAGTTACTTACTCAGACACAGAGGCATCTGTAGGGCTGACCTCAGCGGTCAGCCAATAATCTGATATGAGTCACATGTGAGCAAAAAAAATCAGATTCAGGTCACTTTTAACTGAAGTGTGAACGTAGCCAAAGTTTGCTCTCAAAGCCAATTAAGAAAGTGTCCTGCTTAAATCCAGCTACATCCTTTAGAGTAATGTACAGTTCTGTTGCTGCCTGCCAGGTGTGTGGCTGTTGCAGTCATTGTTGCATTGCCTGCTCAAGATATTCATAGATGTCTGGGTCACCACACGGATCCTAATTTAGAGGGCCCTCTTGAAAAATAGTGAGGGATGCCTCCTCCACAGCAAAACCGCAGTCCCTTGATCCAAACCTACAACACACTATTCACTAATTACTACAGCATGGTAACTTTGAAATGAATGCAAAAACAAACGGGCTGCCCTCCAAATATCGCATATAAGGTGCTGAATCCAAAAGGAAAAAAGGCAAAAATTAAAGACGTTGGACAGCACTTGCTTGATAAAGCATTTTTAATCTTACAAAGGATAAAAAACGTTTCGGCTCACAGGCCTTCCTCAGCGTATACAAATCAGTGTGACCACCTGCATATAATATAGACTGATGATTAATCACAAACGTGTTTCTTTTTACCTCATGGTACCACTTACAATGATCCAATTAGGCATAAGTAAACCGCAAATTGACAATACATTATAAAAGGCAATGTCTCTCATTGAAATAGTATAGCAATCATAGGATAAACCGTAACAAAAATAATAAAAAAATGAAACAAAAGAAAAAAGTAAAACAAAAAACCTTTACCAACTTAACTCAAACCTTACAGAAAACGAGTTAAAGAAAAATCTTTGTTCATGCCATGTGGCGCAACAGAATTCAAAGTAAAAATATACCAAGCCTCTCTTTGGAGGAGGCAATTATCCCGATTGCCCCCCCTCGGTGTCTGATTAACAGTCTCCAAACCCATGAATCTCAATGAATAAACATCATGACCCATTTTATTAAAATGTCGACCGACAGGTGATCGATCATCTTTGTTTCTAATAGCACATTTATGTTCACAAATTCTTGTTTTAAGTTGATGCTTAGTCTTACCAACATAAATAAGACTGCATGGACAAAGTAAGAGAAGAACACCAAAAGTAGATAAACATGAGATCCTACCTCTCACCTTAAACGTTTTATTGGTCACAGGATCTGTCAAACTATTTTCTGTGATCATGTTACTACAAACAACACAATTATAACACTTAAAATTACCCGCTGGTATTTTAAAAGGAAACCAAGGTTGCTGTTTTCTGTCACAATTGGCTTGGACAAGATAATCCTTTAAATTCGAAGCCCTTTTATAGCAAAAGCGAGGAGGATCATGAAAAGACTCACCAATCTGAGGATCAGTACTCAATATATGCCAATGATGATTTATTATACATTTCAAATTTTTGGATATAGGACTGTAAGTAGAAAACAAAGTAATTGACCCACAAGTATTAGAACAGGAAGTGGACCGAAGAAGATCCTCACGTTTCATATGCCGTACTTTATCAAGACAATCACATAATAAGATGTCATCATAGCCCCTACTACGAAATCGTTGACACAACTCCTCTGCCTGCCTCTCAAAAGATTAAATCGTCATTACAAATAAATCATTACTCTTAACAATTGACTATATGGCAAACTGCATTTTAAAGAGGTAGGATGAAAACTACAAAAGTGTAAAAAATTGTTCCTATCAGTCTCTTTCTGATAAATCTCAGTATGGATCCTTGTACCGGATTTCTTTACCAAAACATCTAAAAAAGATATTGAATTTCTATCAAACGCCAAAGTAAATTTAATAGATGGCAAACAACTGTTCATGTAATCACAAAAGAGAATCAAGTCATCTTCCGTACCTGACCATATAAAAAAGATGTCGTCAATATACCTCTACCAAACCTTGATATACTGAAAAAAGTTGTTGTAATACACAAAATCTTGTTCAAATTTCCCCATGAAAAGATTAGCATAATTAGGTGCAACCGGAGAGCCCATCACTGTACCCTGAATTTGTAAATAGTATCTATTTTGAAACATAAAATAATTTTTAGTCAAAATTTCATGTGTCAAAGACACTAAAAACTCAGTAGAAGGTTGTAAAACTGTTCGAGACTGTAGAAAATAACTCAAGGCCTCTAGTCCCGCTTCATGGGGAATGCTAGTATATAAGCTGGATACATCCATCGTTCATAGAAAATCACTTGTGTTAATCTGGCGTATTGCAACCAATTTAGTAAGAAAATCTGTAGTATCTTCAAGAAAAGAAGGCAATTGATGAACCAAATCCTTAATGTAAAAATCAACAAACTTAGAAAGAGGTAACTTTGAAATGAAAAAATTATGAGCCATAACCAACAGTTATCTGAGGTTAATGACATGAACCTAAGTCTGTATTGGCCAAAAACTGCAATGACTTACCTGTGAGGTAGTGAATAGAGTGAATTCCTCCAGGGCATAAGGGATGTCTGCTGGCCGGATCCTGTGGCTGTTCCAGAGCTGCATGCAAGGAGCAGAAGAAATAACTGTAAAAAAAAAAAAAAAAAAAAGGCTAATCTGCTCGGTTTTCAGCATTGGGCCACATATTTTCATCGACATCACACCTGATATTTTCTCTGGCCAGGTATCTTGGGAAAAATCTTCTCGCATGCCTTATCCATCCCTGGCAGTGTTGAGCTGTGATGTCCTGGCATGCAACACCCATTGGATGATGATCGAATACCTTCCACCTCCAGGATGAAAACTCATCAATAGGGTTGAGGAAAGGGGAGTAAGGGGCAAGGAACAGGGACATCATCATCCTGGGATGGGCGTTAAACCAAGCTGTGACTGCACGTGCATGGTGGAATGCCACATTGTCCCAGGTGATCACATATGTTGGCAAGATACCCCTCAACTCACCCTGTCCCCTTTCTCCCTCAGGCACCAGTCTATCATACAGCTCATCTAAAACAGGAGAAGGCGGTCGGTGTTGTTGGGGCCAATTTGACATTTATGCAGGAGCACACCATTGTTCAAGATTGCTGCACACATGGTGATGTTGGCTCCTCTCTGGCCTGGCACAGCAACTATGGCTCTTTTACCAATTATGTTTCTGCCCTGCCCACATTTTTCAGCCAAGCTGAAGCCAGCCTCATCAATGTAGATCATGTCATGTGGGACTTGATTGGCCTCCAACTCCATGACTCTCAGTAAGCAATCAAATACTGTAAAATGTGTGTAAATGATTTACTTTACTTTACACACACATACACACACACACACACACACATATATATGTTCCTAGTGTAGTTTACTGCAAAACACACAATGTGCAGTACAGTGTATTTTGGATTGAATAACCTTACTGCACCTGGACACATTGGTGACGGAGTTCCTTGATGCGCTCACTGTTCCTTTCAAAAGGGACTTTATAAAGTTGTTTCATTTGGACTCTCTGTTTGGCCAGAGTCCGAGAAATAGATGTAAGGCTGATTGCTCTGATGTTTGCAAAGACAAGGTTCTCTTCTAAAATATTTGCCTGAATTTCTTTCAGTTTTACTGCATTGTCAGCAATCACCATGTTGACAATGGCCAGCTCCTGTTCTTCATTTAGGAGATTGCCCCTGCCCCCTGAAGGAGGTAGACGTTGAACCTTTAGAGGAACAAAATTACATATTAGGGCCGGTGTTAGAGATCAGTGATTTGTATGTTTGTTTTTAGTTAGTTTCTGGTTTTAGTTTGTTTCTTGTTAGTTTTTTAGTATTGCTAATTATTTATATATTTATTATATTTATTCGTTTTAGAGCATGTATGTTTCTGGATGATTGCTCTGTCTCTGGTCTTCAGTGTCTTCATCTCGTTTCTGTCTCGTGGCGTCTTGTCTTTTTCGTCACAGTCTCTACCCTGTAATTTCGGTTGGGTGTTTCCACTTCCTTCTCTCTCGCTGTTCTCATTGGCTATCCGCACCTGAGAGTAGTTTATTGAGGCACGGGTGTTTAGTTAGATTAGAGTTAGGACTCCACCCGTTTCCCCTCTCTCTCCTATCACTGTCCTTGCTTTTCTAGTTCCACCTCTCTCTACAGCTGTTCTGTGTTTAGCTGGGATTCCACTTAACATAACATAACATAACATGAATGGCGAGAACAGGCCGTTCAGCCCAACTAGGCTCGCCAGTTTCTTTGTACCATCGTGAATATATCACTTCAGATACTCAATGACTCAACGGTATCTAGCTTTAAGTCAAGTCTGCTCTTGAAAACTCCCAAGGTCTCTGCCTCAACAATATGGTCAGGCAAGCTGTTCCACACCGAAATTACTCTTTGGGTGAAGAAATATTTCCGAATATCAGTGCTAAATTTACCTTTAGTCAGCTTCCATTTGTGACCCCGAGTTCTACTAACAACACTTGGTTGAAGGAATCCTACATAATTCACTTTGTTAATCCCTTTAACATATTTAAAGACCTCAATCAAATCACCCCTTAGTCTCCTTTTTTCCTAAGACTAAAGAGATTAAGGATCTTCAGCCTTTTCTCATAGCTTTCATCTTTAATACCCGGAATTAGCTTTGTGGCTCTTCTCTGAACTTTCTCTAAAGCCTCTATGTCTTTCTTTAAAGTATGGTCCCCAGAACTGTACACAATACTCTAGATGTGGTCTGACGAATGTGTTGTACAAAAGAAGCATCACCTCCTTGGATTTGAACTCAATACTTTTGGCAATGTATCCCAGCATCCGATTGGCTTTTTTTTAACAGCTACGGCACAATGGCTAGAGCCTGTGAGGGTTTGGTCAACAATCACTCCCAGATCTTTCTCTTGTGGAGCACATTCCAGTTTAAAACCTCCCATGAAGTAATCCCGTCTAATGTTTTTATTACCTACATGTACTACTTTACATTTTCGCTACATTAAATTTCATTTGCCACATTTCTGCCCAATTCTGAATTCTATCCAAATCATCCTGAATCACTTTAGTGGACTCTAAACTATTTGCCAAGCCCCCAATTTAGTATCATCTGCAAATTTCACTAATCTGCTCTCAATATTCCTATCAAGGTCATTAATGTAGATGAGGAACAGCAGGGGTCCCAACACCGATCCCTGGGGGACGCCACTCCCCACCCTACCTAGCTCAGATGATATACCACTGACCACCACTCTTTGTGTTCTGTCCTGCAACCAGTTATGAATCCACTTCAGAATACCACCTGTAACTCCAATGGAGCTCATTTTAAAAATTAGTCTCTTATGCGGTACTGTGTCAAATGCTTTCTGAAAATCCAAATATATGATGTCATAAGCCCTGCTCTGGTCATAAGTCTTGGTGGCCTCTTCAAAAAATTCCAGAAGGTTTGTCAGGCATGACCTTCCTTTACGAAAACCATGTTGGCTATCCCTCAAGATATTGTTACGTTCAAGAAATAAGTCCAGCTCATCTTTTATGATAGATTCCAATATTTTGCACGCAATGCAAGTTAAACTGACTGGCCTGTAATTACCTGGCTCAGTATCGGTCCCCTTTTTATATATTGGTATTATATTGCCCTGTTTCCAATCATTTGGTATTTCTCCAGTTTCTAAAGACCGTCTAAAGATGGCAGATAGCGGCTTAAAGATGATCTCACTAACTTCCCTGAGCACTCTAGGAAATAAGCCATCAGGACCCGCCGCCTTATCTGCCTTTAGTTGATGCAACTTGTCTAATACGACGTTATCCCTAACCTCAATTTCCGCTAAATAATCTTGAGCATTGGACAAGCCCTCTGGCCGAATAAAGACCCGCTCTAAGGTAAAATTCTCAACAAAGTAACCGTTTAAGGTGTCCGCAATATCCTTATTATCATATAACAGCGATCCATTTTTATTCTTTATGCACTTAACCTGCTCTTTGACTTTCCTTTTTCTGCTACAGTACTGAAAGAAGCGCTTAGGGTTAGTTTTGCCCCCTCTGCAATTTGTCTTTCATACAGTCTTCTAGCATTCCTCAGCTCTTTTTTTTTTTTTTTTGACCACAGCCCGCATTTTACAGAATTCGGCCTTAGTAATCTCATTGTTATCCTCTATGTACATCTTATAAAGATTCCTCTTTTCCCTCAAACTCCTACGAATAGCTGCTGTCATCCACTGAGGATTCTGCTTTTTCAGCTTACTTTTGGACACCTTTGGAATGAATTTACATTGTGAATCAAGTAAAACCCCCTTAAATCTTTCCCACATCTCATTTACAGACTCACAGTCCAGGAGTGTCTCCCATTTTGTTTCACTTAGATATGACCGCATCCTGTCAAAGTTTGCTCGCCTAAAATTAAAAATTTTTGTTTTTGGAGACACCTTTTAACTTCCCATGAAACCTCAAAATTAATAGTAGAGTGATCACTTGTCCCAAGTGGCTCCAGTACCTCAACATTGCTAATTCTATCTGGGTCATTACAGAGCAGCAAATCTAAAATTGCCTTCTCTCTTGTAGGTTTATTAACATACTGCACCAAAAAATTATCATTTATGACATCTAGAAATTCTTCCTCCCCCCTACCCTGTCCTTTCACCATTTCCCAATCAATACCAGGATAATTTAAGTCTCCCATAATAATAGTCCCTCCTCCTCTACAAGCTTGCGTAATCCTCTTAAGGAGCATTTCATTGACTGTACTGTCCAAAGCTGGTGGTCGATAGCATACACCTATGTTTAAACCAGTCTCGTGTTTGCCAGTGAGCCTGACCCAGATATCTTCACAAGGCACGGAATATTCAATTTCAGGAATTTCCTGCACATTTATGTTTTTGTTCACATAGAGTGCTACACCCCCTCCTCGCCTATTACATCTATCCTTCCTAAAGAGCTTATAACCTTCTACATTATATTCATCTCCATCCTCTTCACTAAGCCATGTCTCTGTAATCCCAACTATGTCATAGCCTTCACTAATCATAACGGCCTCAAGTTCTTGAAATTTATTTTTAATGCTTCTTGCATTTAGATAAAAACATTTCAGGTTATCATGAACGCTCTTCCCTTCGATTTCCCATGCGCCTGCTGCTCAAAGCCCTCACCATGCTTTTTTGCTTTAAAAATATATCATCAATAGTGCATGTAACGCTGTCAGCCTCCATCAGGGCAGTCTGCATTTCCCTCTGTGTAACACTCTCTAACCTCCCTGCCCCCCCAAGTCCCTAGTTTAAATAACTCTCTGCTACCCTCAACATACGCTGACCCAGTGCAAAGGTACCCCTCCGGTTCAGGTGTAGCCCATCCGGCTTGAACAGGTCACCCCTGTCCCAGAAGTAGTTCCAGTGCCCCATAAACCTATACCCCTCTTTCCTACACCAGGTTCGTAGCCACGTGTTAAACCTCCAGATAAAATTCTGCTTCCCTCTGCTTGCACGTGGTACCGGTAGAATCCCGGAGAACACTACCGTGGAGGATCTGCTCCTAAGCTTTTCAGCTAATTCAACAAATTTGCTTTGCAGAACCTCAAACCTACCCTTACCTATGTCATTAGTCCCAACATGGATCATGACAACTGGATCCCTCCCCGCTCTGGCCAGGAGCTTGTCCGCACGCTCCAGGAGGTCTCCTACCTGGGCACCAGGCAGGCAACACACCGTACGAGACTCCTTGTCGCGTGAACAGACTAAACTGTCTATTCCTCTAAGTATTGAGTCCCCCACTATCAATAACTCTCTTTTTCTGAGGGGTAGAGGCCAACAGGGTGCCCTGCTGCTCATCAGTCCCCTCACTCTCAGGGTCAGGGGCCAATTCGAGTTCCTGCAAGGGCCGGAATCGGTTGGACACCTCAACCACTGGAGGAGCTGTCGCTGTACGGTGTGCACGCCCTTTCCTGCGCTGACGTCCTACCGTCACCCAACTTTCTCTCCCTGCCTGCTCTGGGGTCCCCACACCACCCTGCTTTGGCGTACAGACCATTTCTGTAAAACGACATACTACTTAGTTCCTCTAGGAACTCTACTGATTATGAACTATGTCGTGCCGCCAACTGGCCCTGAAGAACAAGGATCTTGCTCTCCAGATGCTCAATTAGCTGGCACCGTGACAGACAAACCCACCCTGGAAATCTCTTTCCAAAAGTGCAATCATCCTGCAACCGTCACATAGTTTTGGCCACATTTTGAACCCCCTACCTAATGACCTCGCTCACCCTAGATAACAAAGAAAATTACTAATGCCGAGACAGAAGCTCAGGAACCACAATTTATTAATTAATTAACCTGAGAAGCCCTAAGCAGCAGTCACAATAGAAACCGTGGGGAAACTATGTGAATGGATAATAAGCCTCTTTTAACAGGGGCTTAGTTTTAGTGAACAGAAATGAAATACCAAATTGAGAAACTCTATCGATAATAAGCACTCCTAATAAGCCAACTTGAATTTATCTAAACCCGGTACTATTAATATACTAACCCAAAAGTCTCACGGGGCTTAGCTGAGAACCCAGATAAAAGACTGGCTATACTACGCCCAGGAGAAACTTAATTTGTTTGCGTTTAAAAGACCCACTTTTCCCTCAGCTTCTTGTCGACTCGTTTCTACCACAGCTCGTTCTTGGTCAGTCTCGTTTCTGCGCTATTTTCTCGTTTCGATTGTTGAAAGCTCGTTTCTTGTGATTCTCCCGTAAGTCTTGTATTTGATTGTTTGTATTGCGTTGTGAGATTGCGGTTTGGTTGATTAGTACTTCGTTCTCCCTGATCCCCATTTTGTACCTATCTGTTTAGTATCTCCTGTGTTCTCCCTTATCCCATCCAACTCCCTTTTTCCTTCCCCTTCCATTCCCTTAGTTTCAGCCCCCTTTGTTACTGTCTTTTTGTGCGGACTGATTCTCTGGTTACTGGATTATTTTGCTTGTCCCCTGACTTCGATTCTGCATTTCTGTTTGCCTGGCTATTGATCCATTTCTGTTTGACCATGAGCTTTGTGAATCCCAATAAACGCCCTGCCGATGCTGAACTGCATTTGGAGTCTATGCCCGTTCCTTTCAGTCAGAAGAATACAGTTACTGTAATACATGTTCTGATCGTTACGCTGTTCAGTAGGAAAAGCCCTTATACAATATTCTACCTGTTGGTTGCTCAAAATCCAGACAATGGATGCCACTGTGTTCCGGCTGAGATTTGGCTGCACACGTTCTCCAGCCTCTCTACATGATAACCCATGGTTGATGGCATGGTCGATGATGGTAGTTCTTATTTCATCTGTCACCCTAACTCTGGCCCTCCTTTGAGCCCCACCAGGCATTCTAACTCTTCCTCTACCTCTAGGCATTTCTCTCGTCTTGTGCAAGTCCTCCACCTTGTCCCTGCTCTTGTATTTTGTTTTTTTTCTCACAAGATCTGCCCAAATAGGTGATGTGAATTTGCTAAAAAAAAAGGCTCTTTGTATCTTAAAGTCGGTTACTCCCTGATTATGTTTTGAGTAATAAATTTTAAAATAAACGCCACATTAATTTTTTAATTGCTGTTTTTGTCAGCTTAAATTTAGCGTCTGCTCAAACCCAGGGTAGCTTTCGCAATCTTCGACTATCTTCGGCAGTGACGTATGCGAAGGAAGTCAGGCTACCTGCGCTCATATACACAGTATAGAATTGCATTTGGAATACACACGACAATTGCTCAAATTTGCTAATGAAAAGACAACAAATATGCCAAACCGGTGCGTTGCAGACGGGTGTAGTAACACTGCCTGCAAAGAAAAAGGGATTAAGGTCCATATTTTTCCCGCCGTTGAAAGAATCAGAGCCCAGTGCATCCGTTTTGTCGGGTTCAGACGGAGAAATTTCACCGCTTCGAAGACGTCCGTGTTGTGTTCGCAGCACTTCTCAAGGGATTGCTACGAGGTCAAAACGGTCTTGAGGATGGACAAGACTGTGGAATCAGCATATTGATAAGAGAGGTTGGTTATTATATTACGCTGTAGGCCGTGACATTATAGTAATCAGATTTAAAATCAACCATGTACGCTAGACTTGGCTCCGGTCAGTCGCTGTGCATTTTGCATAGCCTATGTTGTTAGCCTATGGCATGACCTGGACCTAACTAGGCCCTACACTATTCTATTGGCTATAGCTACAGAGGCAGGGCCGGCGCTGGAAAATTCTGAAAATTTGGTGGCAAATTTCCATCCCTTTATTGACAACAATTAGTCCTGGCTAATTTTAGATGGTCTTTGCACTGGCACTCAGCAACGGTAATTTTTTTTTCCTGCGAGAGCGGCATTTCAGAACTCTTTTGCGAATGAAGGTAATTTCGGCGACAAGTATGTGCACCTGTTTTTGCAGCGTGTTCACTCAACTTGCTGTAAAAAATAGACAGCTGTCCAACTAGAAAATGTTAACGGACGAAACCACGTACTATTCACCAAAATTACCTTCATTCGCTGAAGAGTTCTGAAATGCTGTCGCGGAGTGCCAGTGCATAGACCTAATTATAATTAAATTATTAAAAACAGGTGTACGTACATGTCACCGAAATGACCTTCATTCGCAAAAGAGTTCTGAAATGCCGCTCTCGCTGGAAAAATTTGTTGTGCTGTGTTATTGATTTTGATCATGACTATCAATAAACTACGGTTTGCCTTACAGTATGGGCCTATCCATGAACCATGAAATCAAAATCAATCACATGAAGACGTGAAGAACGAGCGTCACCCTGAACCACTGCACATTGTCACTGAAGTTTGTTTACATCGATCAGCTGCAAAGTCCAACATCCCGCATGCATGGCCAATAAACAATCAGACGCACACTTAGGAGCCTACATCATGTTTCGAGTTTGAATTTTCAGAAAAATAACTTACGGTAGGCCAAGTACCAGATTGTCGACTTCGAGAAAAAAATGAATTGCCAACTTACCATGTATCGATATTATGTAGCTACGTCGATTTTCCTCCCCTCATTTGGTGCGTTGAGAGCTGCCACATTCTCGCCGCCTTCTCCTTACTCGGGCACAGGCTCAAACTGGTACGGCTCTATGTCTATTACATCATCATACTCCTGATCTACTCCCTCGACTGCAGCATCGTCAACTTCATTTAAGAACGCATCATCACTATCATTATCCGTAAAATCAGAATAATCTGAGAAGTCCGAAGAAGAGGTATCAATGTCCATTGTGTGTGCTTGCTTTTACTATTTTGTGCAATCTGGGTCAAGATGCTGGGTAGGCCTTCCTTCGCATGTCACTCAGTTAATTTGCATATGACCTGTTTTCGTAATAGTTGTCGTGCGTCTTCAGATCGGCTAGCGAGACTGGCAGATTAAAGTGCTGTTTTTATTGTAATATGCGATTTAATTAGATGAATGGCGAGTGATTGTGAGTAAGTTATACTATAACCACAAGGGACAGTTAGAAATTTGGCGGTTAAGTTTTCGATTTTCACAAGACTTTAAATGTATAGCCTACACACGCTGATGTTGTGCTAGCTGTGTGAAGAGTTTTGAAAAAGTGTTTTAAGTATAGAAAAATAGGTCATAGCGATCGTAAAAAAACTATAATACTGTACACACAAGTATGTAAGCTACGACCACTTTGCTTAAATATTTACATTTCATATATAAGTGTCAGGATTTCTGTTGATCCCCTGGGGAAAAAATAATTGTTTGTGGCTTCAACACAAAATACTTAAAACGTGAAGATAAAATGCATAAGATAAAGCATTTACGTTTGATTTGCCAATTATGATGTACAACATTGTTTAGACCCTCAGGTTTCTTATTTAGCTCTCTTTAAAATAGGCATTTTTGGTGCATTGTTAAAGTAAAACTTAATTCGTGAAATCTGCAAACAGTAAACTTCAGGCAGCAGCTCATTGGTTAAGCACAAAATTGATGTCATTATAATAAGGGATAGCTGACTTATATTTTAAAGAAAAAATTTGGGGAAAAATGTTTTGTTTTTCCCAAACAAACCTCTGTTTTCTGAATAGTGACCACTGTAATGGGGAGAAAAAAAAAAGCCACTAGATGGCAGTATTGACATTTTTTTTGTTAAGCAGTCTGGAGCTAGGTTTGGGGCATGTCCCAGGCATGCCTCAGAGGGGGCTGGAAAAGAGTATATAAGGAGAAAAATCGAGAGAGTGTAGTAGTTGGAGAAATTGCAAGGAGAAATTGTGGAAGGACACATTTGACCAGACCTGTCACTCTTTTCAAGACCTGTAAGGCTTTTTGTGGATTTTTGCCTGTGTTGGAGCATTTTCCTGTCCCAGGACATCGCAACACAGCAGCCCATCTCAATTACCAGGGGACTGTAAATATCTCTTTTTTTTTTTTATTTCAATCTTGGTCAGTAGGGTAGATTGTAGATTAGTTCTAAGTGTTTGTTTAATTAAATCTGTTCAAGTTTAAGAATTTTGTCTGTCATCCCTTGCTGTTCGTGACGTCATAACAAATTGACGCCATAACAAATTGGGGCGATAACAAAGTGGGGGCTCGGGTCCGGGATAGACCATTGTGTGAGTCATTTATTGAAAATCTAAAATTTCAAATTGTGAAATTGTTTTTTGAATTTTCCTAGATCTATATTAACAGATCAACAGCAATGGATGATTTCTTGGCATCACCAACCGTAGAGGTTTTGAAGTCTTTTAAAAAGATAGAACTGCTAGAAATATGCAGACAGTTAGAGCTGACAGATGTAAAACCAGCCATGCGAAAAGCAAGACTGGCTAGAGAGATTGTTGAATATTAAATTGATGAAAATGTGTTTGCACCAGGAGATCTGGAACAGTTTCCGGTGGAAAATCCAAATGTAGAAATGGAACTTAAATTAAAAATGCTAGAGATTGAAACAGAGGAAAGAGCATTGGAGAGAGCAGAAAGAGAAAAAGAAAAACAAAGAGAGTTCGAGAGAGCAGAAAGAGAGAAAGAAAGGCAGTTTGAGTTAGAAAAATTAGCAAGAGAAGAGAAAAAAGAAAGAGAAAGAGGAAAGAGCAGAAAGAGAGAGACAGAGACAGAGAGATTTCGATTTAGAAAAATTAGACAGGGAAGAAAGGCTCCAAATGGAGCAACTAAAAATTAAAATGGAAGCCGAAAACAAATTTCGTGCTAGCCAGGAGGTAAAGCTGGTGCCTCCATTCTCGGAGAAGGAGGTTGATAAGTATTTCCAGCGCTTCGAGAAGGTAGCAAAAGAGTTGTCAGTGGCCAAAGGAACACTGGCCTCTGATGTTGCAACTGTCCTCAAGGGTAAAAAAGCTCAACAAGCTTATTCGGCTTTGTCTGCAGATGATTCCTCTGATTATGAGGTTGTCAAAAAGGTTATTTTGACAGCTTATGAGTTGGTTCCAGAGGCTTACTGACAGAAATTCAGAGGTCTGAAGAAATCTGACAATCAGACTTATGTGCAATTTGCTAACGAGAAGAAGGTTTGCTTTGAGCGCTGGTGTACTTCTATGGAGGTCAAGGATGATTTCAACTCACTAAAAGAGATGGTGTTAGTTGAAGAATTCAAGAACTGGGTCAAGGATGATTTTAAGACCTACCTTACAGTTTTTCACGATTGTTAACACACAAAAATCTAAACTTTGGCACAATTTGCACAACCTTAACTTCACGTACCATTCGCTCGACCCGAATTGTCACTACTTCACACTCCCTTATGACTCCCCTAGACTCTGACTTTCCTTCTTTACACTCTGACGCCAATTGCACATCACCTTGTTGTCTAAACACTACACACAATGTTCAGTTGTTGCACACACCTCTCATGTAAAAGCTCAAAGCTTCAACCTACAATACACTCTGCAGTCAATTGCACATTAACTTGTTGTCAAAACACTACACACAATGTTCTGTTGTTACACACACTTCTCATGTGACATCTCAGTGGTATCAACCTTCAACACACAAGTGTTCAAAACTCAACAAATTCAGGTCTGGTGAGCAATTAGCAATCAGGACTGCAGCATATAAGTGCCTTGAGCCTCCTCCTCTGTGTTTGGTGAACAATGGAGAACCTTGAAGAGAGCAACCAGAGAAGGAGAAGTCTAAGAGTGAGAGGAGGAGGAGGAGAACAAGGAGGAGAACAAGGAGAAGGAGAAAGAGGACAAGGAGGGGAGGAGAGAGGAGAAGGAGGGCATGGAGGAGGAGAGAGAGAAGGAGGACATGGAGGAAGACAGAGAAGAGGAGGAGGAAGACAGAGAGGAGCAGAAGGAGCAGGAGAACAGAGAGGAGCAGGAGGAGCAGGAGAACAGAGAGGAGCAGGAGGAGGACAGAGAGGACCAGGAAGACAGAGAGGTGCAGGAGGAGGAGGACAGATTGGAGCACGAGGAGCAGGAGGACAGAGAGGAGCAGGAGGACAGAGAGGAGCAGGAGAACAGAGAGGAGCAGGAGGAGGAGGACAGAGAGGAGGAGGGGTAAGAAGAAGGAGAACCATTATATCTAATGAGATTCGGGCCACTGTGATAGACCATGTGCTGAACCATGGTTTGAGCATGAGGGAGGCTGGCTTGAGGGTCCAGCCCAATCTCAGCCGATTCACAGTTGGTGCCATCATAAGAACATTCAGGATGGAGAACAGGTACTAGTTTATACTTTACTATAAATCTATTTGTCTTGTGTACTGTAAAAACAATACAGCATTTGTGTACTATGTATTTGTGTACTGTATATACTGTATATACTGTGTACTGTAATACAATACTGCATTTCAATATAATACAGTGTGCTCACAGTAGTTATATTTTGCAGGACCGAAAGACAACCTCACAGTGGGGGGGAAAAAAGACATGTTTTCACACCAGAGCAGGAGACCCTAATTGTGAACATGGTTCGTGAAAACAATGCAATTACCCTAAGACAAATTAAACAGAAGATCCTAGCATATAATGCAGCTTTTAAATACGATCCAGAATGTCAGCCTGTCTACACTGGACCGTGTCCTCAAGAGGAATTCATTAGCTATGAAACAGGTCTACAGGGTCCCGTTCGAAAGAAACACAGACCATGTGAATGAGCTACGGCGCGACTTTGTGCTTGTAAGTCCCATACATTACAGTAAGCACTGACATACAGGTAATGTAGCCTACCTGTGATGTACAGCAATTTTTTTTTTTTTTTTCCTTTTCTACAGTGTCTTTTGACCTCTCTGTCCATACAGTAACTTGCATTCTCTCTGTTTTTGTTTCAGCGAATCCAGGAGCTTGATACGGCGAATGAACTATATGAATATATTTTCATAGATGAGGCTGGGTTTAATCTGGTCAAGAGAAGGCGCAGGGGAAGAAATATCATAGGCCAGCGGGCCATTGTTGGGGTCCCCAACCAGCGTGGTGGGAACATAACCATGTGTGCAGCAATAAATCACCATGGTGTCCTGCACCGCCATGTACATCTTGGTGCCTATAACACAGACTTGCTGCTGGCCTTCCTTGATGACCTCCACGAACAACTTGTTCCACCAGATCACACTGATGATCCACAAAGAATTAATTATGTTGTCATCTGGGACAATGTGAGTTTCCACCGGGCTCTGCTTGTACGTCAGTGGTTCCAGGACCACTCACATTTTACGGTGTTATTCCTCCCGTCGTACTCTCCATTCCTCAACCCCATAGAGGAGTTCTTCTCTGCTTGGAGGTGGAAGGTGTATGAGCGAAACCCCCAGACCCAGGTCCCACTCGTCCAGGCCTTGGAAGAAGCCTGTGGTGACGTCAGCCTCGAGTCCATTCAGGGATTCATGCGCCACTCAAGGTGGTTCTTCCAGAGATGTCTAGATAGGGAGAACATCGCCTGTGATGTGGACGAGGCCCTCTGGCCTGACAGAAACCGAAGGCATGATGATGCTTGATCATGATGATTCCTCAATCATGTACAAAATAAAAACATTTTTGGCTGCATATTTGTGTGCCGTTTTAAGTTTGTTTTATGAAAAAAAAGTAGGCTACACTGAGTCATTTTTACAAAAGGAGAAATATCTTATTGTCCAGAGTCATTGTCATTCATATGGTGTGTTCCATTTTACAATAGTGTTTTCAATTTTGCACTACAATGTGCTGTAAATGCTTGGTAGTGTGCAGCAAAAGCTTAGTTGTGTGTGCTCAATGAATGGTATGTGTCATTGGAAAATACGACTGTGTGTAGCAAATGAAAACATGAGTTCCATTTTGTGAACACAATGTAGAGATTTGATGGCAAGAGTCTTCTTGCAAAGGGAGTGTCAGGTTTAGCATTTTGTGTGTGCAGTTTTCAGTTTTGTGTGTGCAGTATTGAGAAAGCCGTTATTGTATTGAGAAACGTGTGTTTACAATCGTGAAAAACTGTAATGAGAAGCAAGCACTGAATTTGCAATCAGCTGCCAAGTTTGCAGACGAATATGTTCTCACACATAAGTCCAAATTTTAGTCTAGCAGTAAAAATAGATGGTCCCAATTTCAGAAGAAAGGTAACGGTGATACCCAAGATTCCTCACCCAAAGACAAAGACAAATCTGGTGATGGTGCTCAGAAATCCAGTCAAAGGTCTGATCAAAGTCACGAAAGCTGACAGTGACAAAAAGTGGTCTAGTTTGCAAGTATTGCAAGAAATCTGGTCATGTTACAACTAACTGTTGGTTCCTTAAAGCTAAGAAAGAAAAAAAAAGGATACCAAACCCAATGCCTTTGTGAAGACAAGATTAGAAACCCCTGTAGTAGATGACCGATCTGCTAAATTGCCTGCTCCTTGTGAGGCTAAGAAGCCTGATACTGCTGACTTTGTGAGGGAGGAATTTCTTCCATTTGTGTCAGAGGGATTTGTGGCTCTGAATGAGCATTCTCCTCCTGTCCCCATATATATCCTAAGGGATACGGAGCTTCTCAGTCACTTTTGTTGATGGACTCCTTGGAGTTACGTGATGAGACCGCTTCTGGGGATTTCATACTTGTACAAGGTATTGAAGGGAGGACTGTATCTGTACCCCTGCGCTCTGTATTATTGAAGTCAGATTTAGTTACAGGACAGGTAAAGGTGGGACTTATGTCAAGTCTACCTATCAAGGGTGTTTCTCTGTTGCTAGGCAATGACCTGGCTGGGGGCAATGTAGTTCCCCCTGTTCATCTTACTTCACAGCCGAGCACTGAAGATGGCGATGAAGACCCATCTCTGTATCCTTCCTGTGCAGTGACTCGTGCTATGGCCAAGAAGGCTCAAGAAGAAGATGATGTGGTGCCGTCCAGCACCTTGAATAGTCATGACTCAGGTAGTTCGCCTCATGACTCTGTTCAGCCTACTATGGTTTCTCCGTTTGAGGACTTATCAGACACTTTTATCAGTTCTCTGTTCAGCCAGCCAGATGGGTCTGGTGATTCTGATGTGTCTGGAGACTTGTCTCTGTCCAGAAAGCGGTTGATTCAGGAGCAAACCAATGATCCTGAAATTTGTGTACTAAAGAAGAGAGCCCTTCATGATGAAGAAATAGATGCAGTTCCAGTTGGGTATTATCTCAAGGATGGAGTGTTGATGCGGAAGTGGCGCCCTCCTGATATCCCTGCCAATGCAGATTGGGCAGTGGTCAAGCAAATTGTTGTTCCGAAGGTCGACAGGAATGAGATCTTAACAATGGCTCATAGTTTGCCTTTAGGAGGTCATCTTGGTGTTAACAAGACTGTTGACAAGATCATGAAACACTTCTTCTGGCCTGGACTTCGGAAAGATGTTTCCAACTTTTGCAAAACCTGTCACACTTGTCAGGTAGTTGGAAAACACCAGTTAGCCCACCTGTAGCTCCATTGCAGCCTATCCCAGCATTTGGGGAGCCCTTCTCCAAGGTCATTGTTGATTGTGTTAGTCCATTACCCAAGACTAGATCTGGAAATCAGTACTTGTTGACAATCATGCGTGCATCTACCAGATTCCCTGAAGCCATACCTCTACGCAACATCAAGGCAACTGCAATTTCGAAGGCTTTGATAAAGTTCTTCATGTTGTTTAGCCTTCCCAGGGAAATTCAGTCAGATCAAGGTAGCAATTTCACTTCCGGATTGTTTCAGCAGGTTGTGTATGAACTAGGTGCGAAGCAGATTCTTTCCAGTGCCTATCATCCGGAGAGTCAGAGTGCCTTAGAGCGGTTTCATTCCACTCTCAAGACAATGATTAGGGCTTATTGTTATGACCATGAGAAAGACTGGGATGAAGGTGTTCCTTTGCTGTTGTTTGCAGCTAGAGAAGCAGTGCAGGAGTCTACTGGATTCAGTCCGTTTGAGCTAGTGTTTGGCCATGAAGTGAGAGGACCTTTGCTATTGTTGAGTGAACAATGGCAAGAGGAAGAGCCGCATATCAGTCTGTTAGACTATGTTAGCAAGTTCAAAGAAAGACTGCGTGCAGCTTGTGACCTAGCCAAAGAGAACTTGAAATTGTAAAACCCACAAAACAATAACCAACGACGGAAATTGTAGGGCGAAGATTCAACGTGTTCTTTTGGCTGGTATTAGCACGCGTGACCTCCTGGCTGGTGTGAATCGCAATAAAATGGATCTATTTTTCTCCGTTCAAGGACAGGGCACAAAAAAAGCACAACGGTTACAATTAATCTGACTCCATAATAAATTTATAATAATGAATTTAGTGATACCCTCGTTAAATATCTGACTCCAAATTAGAATTAGAATTAGAATTAGAATCCATAATCTAGGGAAACCTGCGTGGGTCTCGAAGTGACTACACCTCGAACTCTTAGGAGACCATCGATGTTGCTAAACATGTACTCCCGGGTTCTTAGTACTGTTACCGGATCCTAGGTTCGTTGATTAGATTAGAGGTTAGAAGTCAGCCATCACTGCAACAGCATCTTTTGGCGTGAATACAGCGAACCCAGATCTATGCACGCCCATGGGTTCCTTCAGGGAATTTTAACAGATAACCGACTTTTCGTCCATGGGTTTCCTTATGGCTAAAATCCTAGAACCGGCAATACATAAACCCTTTATGTAAGTAGATCATGGTTGTCTCTCCAACTTAATAAAACCAATCTCCAGACCAGGCCCCTGGCCAGTCGTACCTCGGTCGGGATTATACCCAAAGGTATCCGTCACAACGCGGCTAGAAAGAATAAAAGGATTACGAGTCACAGAGACCACGCAAGTTTAAAGGAATAACAATAATTTATTCACCAGGTAGGCAAGAGCTTAAATCAACAGACCAAATATCAGTTACCACGAATTTAGACCAATGTAAAAGTCATACCTGGCGACAGCTACACACACACAGAGTTGGATGAGTGCGAAATCAGAGACGATCCGCCATAGCTAGAGAGTCTACTCACGCACTTACGTGCGCGGGGAGAGATCGGATACCATCTTCCCTGACTATATAGATTGGCTACATACGGCATAGGGAATGGCCACTCACGCACTTACGTACGCGGGGACAGATCGGATACGATCTTCCTAGAATGGATTGTTTCTCTTTGCTTTCAGCCAAATCACGCCTTTGATCCAGGCGGCATGGCCATAAACACCTGGAAGGGGGGTCGAATCCGGTTTTTGGGTTTCCACCATTGGGAGGATGGAATAAAACACTTCAGCAGAGAGAGGAGAATAGGGTGATTACCAGAGAGTATTCTGACCAAATTCTCAGGAGTTTCCAAAAGGGAATGAACCATAATTTCAATGGGAATGAAACATACTCCATTCAACTCCTTAGATTCCCCCGAGAATAACAAGACCAAACATGATATGAGTATGTACTAATATGATGCAGTTGTCATGAAAAAGTCTTAAGATGAGTTAATATATAGGTAAATTGGGTTATACGTCCAGAAGGGATTTCTTTGCAGAATATTGAACATATAAGCATAGTATGCAGTTCTCAGGGGTTTAGATTATTTTAAACAGATTAATATAACTGGACTTTAACTCAAGAATTAGGCCAGTAATATGACTCGCACAGGGGCATTGTGTCAGCCAGAGCCCTGCAACAACCCCCCCATACAGAGGAACAGTAAGACCGTTAACATCTTAGCAAGCATTTTGGGGAGGAAGTCCACAAAAGCTTTATTGCTATCTGGCATGGCTCTGGACCGAGCTTATCAGCCATTTGTTGCTTACAGCCTCTGGGCTCCCCCACACATCAGCGTTTGTAGATCTTACAGAGGTGCCACTCAGAACCCAACCCAAAGGCACAGATGAATTTTACTGGTTTCGGAATGGAACAATCTTTTGTAAAATGAAATATGCAACGTTTACAAAATCAAGTCAGGGAAAAATGAAAACTTGGTATGATCATAAGGCTAGAAGCCGTGAATTTAAACCAGGAGACAAGGTCCTTGTGTTGTTTCCCTTGCAGTCCAATCCATTGCAGGCTAGATTTCATGGTCCTTATGAAATTCTGACAAAACTCAATGATCTCAATTACATTGTGAAGACTCCAGATAGGAGAAAGCCAAAACAGTTGTGTCACATTAACATGCTGAAGCCTTATCATGATTGGAATGCTAGGGTTGCAGCTGTCACTTCCGATCCTCCAATGGCCGAGACTTGTGAAGATGAGGGGGAGTTTCAAGATGATGAACCTAGAATCAAAGCTGAAGTTCTTTCATGTAAATTGTCAATTCTGAAGTGTTGCAAAATCTTGATGTAAAACTCCAGCACTTAGAACCCTCACAGAAAGATCAGTTTGAGAGGTTGATCAAGAAATATAAAGATCTATTTCCTGATGTTCCAAAGAGAGTTTCTATAGCCTCTCATGATGTAGACGTTGGTGATGCCAAACCAATAAAACAGCATCCGTGCGGATGAATCCTGAAAAGAAAAGATTGCTGAGAAAGAGGTTGAGTACATGTTAGAACATGATATTATCAGACCCTCTAACTCAGATTGGAGTTCACCCTATGTTCTAGTTCCAAAACCAGATGGAAGTCCTAGATTCTGTATAGATTATTGCAAAGTCAATGCTGTAACTAGAACTGATGTGTTTCCAATACCTAGCATTGATGATTGTATCGATAGAGTAGGGCAAGCAAAGTTTCTGACCAAGATTGATTTATTGAAGGGTTATTGGTGTGTGCCTTTAACTGAGAGGGCCAAGAGCATCTCTGCTTTTGCCACACCATCTGGGTTATACCTGTATGAAGTCCTACCCTTTGGCATGAAAAATGCCCCAGCCACGTTCCAAAGGATGATACAGTCTACAATTGCTGGATTGCCACACACGGGTGCGTACATCGACGACCTGATCACATGGAGTGACTCCTGGGAAGAACATCTGAAAGATGTAGAGACGTTGTTCCAGCGCTTGACCCAGGCTAACCTGACTGTTAACCTGAACAAGAGTGACTTTGGTTGTGCTACTGTCACGTATCTTGGCTACGTCATAGGCCAGGGTAAGGTGGCACCCATAAATGCTAAAGTCCAAGCCATCATGGACTTTCCAGTTCCTGACAACAAAAAAGCTTTTCGCGCCGCTTCCTTGGAATGATCGGGTGCGACTGCACGTTCTGCAAGAACTTTGCTGAGATTGCTCTCAGTCTCACCAACCAACTGAAGAAAGGCGTAAAGTTCACTTGGGATGAAGCATGCCAAAGAGCCTTCGATCGCCTGAAGTCTCTGCTATGTCACTTCCCGTGCTCAAATCTCCTGACTTCAACAAACCGTTCTCCATGGCGGTCAATGCTAGTGACCAAGCTTGTGGATCTGTGCTCCTACAGAGAAGTGACTCTGATGACATTGAGCATCCCGTGGCATACTTCTCCAGGAAGTTCAATCGCCACCAAAAGAACTATTCCACAATTCAGAAGGAGCTGTTGGCTCTGGTTCTATCCTTAGAACACTTTGAGGTTTATGTTTGTACAGGGCAAAAGCTAATGATTGTATATACTGACCACAATCCGTTTATGTTTTTGAGTAAGATGAAAAACAAGAATCGGAGATTGTTGAATTGGAGTTTGATTTTACAGGAGTTTGACTTGGAAATTAAGCATGTAAAGGGTGCTGACAATGTAATTGCGGATTGCCTATCCCGCGTTTGAGTATGTGTATATATATCACATGTGTTTATTAGCATATTGTATTATATGTATATATACACAAGTGTCTACTTAACCATTTTTGTATTGAGAAGAAAAATTTTGCCTTTATGAGTCAAAATTTTTCCCCTTTTGGAATGGAGGTGTAATGGGGGGGAAAAAAAGCCACTAGATGGCAGTGTTGACATTTTTTTTGTTAAGCAGTCTGGAGCTAGGTTTGGGGCATGTCCCGGGCATGCCTCAGAGGGGGCTGGAAAAGAATATATTTGGAGAAAAATTGAGAGAGTGTAGTAGTTGGAGAAATTGCAAGGATATATTGTGGAAGGATACATTTGACCAGACCTGTCACTTTTTTCAAGACCTGTGAAGCTTTTTGTGGATTTTTGCCTGTGTTGGAGCATTTTCCTGTCCCAGGACATCGCAACACAGCAGCCCATCTCAATTACCAGGGGACTGTAAATATCTCTTTTTTTTTAATTTCAATCTTGGTCAGTAGGGTAGATTGTAGATTAGTTCTAAGTGTTTGTTTAATTAAATCTGTTAAAGTTTAAGAATTTTGTCTGTCATCCCTTGCTGTCCGTGACGTCATAACAAATTGACGCCATAACAAATTGGCGCGATAACACCACCAAGACTCGATACGTTGATTACTCGTCGAGGACCCAAACAAATGGCTTCTGGCACCGGCATGATAATTGCTATGATGATGTCGAAGAGTGCACTGTACAGCTGCCATATCCCCGTTCTCGTGTCCCACAGTCTGTGCAGAGTCTCATGGGAACCACACCAACACTTCTGATGCAGTCAATAAAGTTGTTTTTTATCACTTCGGGGTTGTTGTTGGTTGGTCCATATTTGAGCCACAATATTCTGTGGGAGAACCCGTCTATACAACCAGATACGGCAAATCCAGAAGGTTTTAATTTGTCCCGCGTGGATTCAGCTGCTGGAGCATTCTCATGACGGTCTGCCTTTTGACACGCAGACCATGTTTCTGCTTAAGAGTTATCCACATTGTTCGGTATCCAAACAGTTGTCCAGGTCTCAGCAGCTCTGATGATATTGCCCTCCTAACGACATTCAATGAAGAATATCCGCCCCTTCTCTGTTGTGCGAGGTCTTTTACAGTTTTTGCCGATTGCTTACACACTAAGAGCATATGCTAAAACCAAAGTGACCAAACCTTAAATCATTGTGACTACCCCTTAAGAGATGCCATCCTTTGAATGAGACATCAAACCTAGCTCCTGTCTCCCATGGCACTTATTGCAAAGAGTAAGGGGTTTCCCAGTGTCCTGGTAAAATTCCCAACCTGGCTCTTTCCATCTGGCAACCTTTTCATCGTCCAGTGTAAGTGGCTCAATGGTTCCCTCCCTCTTCACCTGAATCTGGTATGTGATGAGCATTCTGGTCCAAAATGGCTGCTGTGAATCAGTGGCGTTGCCAGAAAAAATGACACTGGGTGTGCCTTGGAAAAATGGAGTGTGCCACTTTAATTTTCTCAAACACAAAAGACTACACACCTTCACAAAAATAAAACAATCCATTACTCACTACCAGATAGCAATAAGTTATGTGGTAGTGATTGCCTATAGGCAACAATCAGGCAGAAAATATATTGATAACTGAAGCCTCAGTCTCTGCAAAACAGGATAGGCCTGCAGTTAATGTACCTGTACCAGAGCCTTCACAGAAATACACCCATCCATTACTCTCCATATCGCTACAACACAGTCATAACACAGTTAGCTTATACAGTTAATGTACCTGTACCAGAGCCTTCGCAGAAATACACCTATCCATTACTCTCCATATAGCTACAACACAGCCATAACACAGTTAGCTTATACAGTTAATGTACCTGTACCAGAGCCTTCACAGAAATACACCTATCCATTACTCTCCATATAGCTACAACACAGCCATAACACAGCTTATAAAAAGTGCTTTGGTCATTCTTTGGTTGTTATTTAAACAGCGCAATCATCATTTAAGCTTATCAAATAAAATAAAATAGGCCTTCTATAGATAACAACAGCAGAAAAGATAACAATTTGACCTTAGTCTCTGCAAAAGTGAAACAGAAGGCTATAGCATCACAAAAACACAACCAGTGCAATCAATCTTATATGCCTACTATGACAACTAGGCAGAAAGGATAACTAGGCCAGTTACAACACAGACTAGCCTAACCTCATCTGGACCACCTCATGAGATCCATAGTAAAGAGTGTGTACAATAGGATCAATGAAATGATTGAGTACCATAGCACTTTAAATTCTTACAAGAACATTACAGGCATTTTCTTGTAATATCATAGGATCTATAATACTACAAAGGATAATCAAGGTCACTTTCACCAATTAGCACCACAACTACATCAGGCCACTTGAGAGTAAGTAGCCTGCCCTGTTATAACTATATTTCAGTAATTGTTCGTTATGACTGCTAGATAACACTGTTACAGTATTACATGTTTAACATGCATCATTACACCCTCAAGAGGATGTGTTGCCAAAAAAAGAGTCAGAGTCAATTTCCCCAGTGATGTGAAGAGGAGCAAAAAAAAACTGTTACCTCAAGTTAGTAGGAGCAATCTAACAATCATTAAAAATTAAAACAACTACAAATGTGAGGTAATCATACTCCAACACTTTTTTCACAACCAAAGACCACACAATTGGGAAGCTTAATGTCCAGTTTATTGAAAATAAGGAACAGGAAAAGGCTTCCAAAGCTTAGGAAGTCGAGACTCGGGGTGCAGGGTGAGTGTCGTCTGTCTCATTGCAGGGGGTCCTCTGGTTCTAACCAAATTGGCTGTGGTTCTTCTGCTGAAAGAGAGAGAGGGTGAGAAAAAGAGAAAGGGTTAGACACCTATATTGGCTTGGATGGGAAATTGCACAGGAGATGTGGAGGGGCTTACTTTCCCAATGGAACATCACCAGTATGTTGATGTTGAACAAAGTATGGAAAGTGGCGTCAGTTACTGATGTGATGGGAATATGTTTAAAGATGTCTCATGTCCTTCAGTCTTTTGGACATGTAATACAGTATAGCTTATTTTTTATTTTATTTTATTTTATTTTTTGCATTCATTATGATTCCCCACTTAGCCCTGTATGTTTGGCCCAGTTTGACTTTTTATTCAGTTTTAATCTTGTATTTGGTCCTTCCCTCTCCATTTGCCATCAATCCTAAATCAGCTGAGCGGCAACAAAATCTAAGCAGGTAATAGTCAACTGATTGACAAATCCCAAAACACTCAAACCTTTGGTTACAATTTATTTTACTGCATACAAGTAAAAAAATTACACATAAAATCAATATTAATAGTGATGTATCACAATAAATAAAAGCCCTTTTTATTATTGAATAACATAAACTTTATTACACTAACGTCAGCTTTAACTCAAAATGGATAACCTCACTTCATCGCCTCCACTCATCGCAACACTGACAAAACCAATATATTTCTGCCAATTTTAAAATTAATAATTAATATTTGACTCCCCCACCCCACAAAAATCACATCTGAGAGACATTTTTCTCCAATTCCACGACGGCAGTGTATGAAATGGCATCGTAAGAACGGAATTTACAATTGGCCATTATGCTGCTCGTGATTAACGCTAGTTACTATGCGCTGCAACTTTAACTAGCTAGCTAGTATCCTAGCCCAATTTTTTGTCCGTAAACGTTGAATACATCGCCATATTTAGAGGGGGATAATCCAATTAAATGCTTTACTGTACATGTAAATTAAATTCAGATGTGCTGACGACATACAATATAATTCTTTAAACATCTTACCGTCTGTAAATACCTTCAGTAAATGCATCATGACCGGATCTTCTTCACTTCAACTCAGCAGCGTGACCAGTCTTCTTTGATAACTTCCAGGAACTATTCCATTGCTGTGAAAAAATTGGTCCACTGGAGTGAATGGAAATGACGTGACTCTCTCTCTCTCTCTATGGCTCTGGCCTGGGCGTGCCAGCAGCCTGACTACATGGCACCGGCACGTCCAGGCACATGTGTAGCCACGCCAGTGCTGTGAATCACCCAGGTGGGTGCTACACATTGGTGGTAGTTGAGGTGAGTTAACCTGCTTCATTGCACTATATAAGTGTAACTCATTATTATTATTTTTATTATTATTCTTATTTTTATTATTATTATGCAAATGAACTAATATCTTTCATATCATATATCATATCATATCATATCATGATATCATATCATATCATATCTTTTAATATCATCAAGTGTTTCAAAATTTCAAGTGTACAATGTCAAGGCCACTTGCAAAAGATGTTCCAAAATCTAAAAACAATCTGTTAAAAAACATTGGCTCCAGGAGGACTTAAATATATACATTTTAAAGTAAATTTTTGACGTGAAAAAAATACTTATGACTCATCATCTCATGAACTGCACCTTCAATTGATGGAAAGTTCCAGCTGTGGGGCCTTTGGGTATTCTCCTATATTGTGAAGAAAAAGTTCCTATGTGAAATAATACCAAAGCTACATGTTAATCAAATTGAAAAGGTAGCAAAATAAGTTTTTTTTTGGTTCAAAAGTCAGCTGCTCAAGAAGTGTTAGAAAACTTCATATGCATCGTCCTTGTACTAAGAGTAAGCGTGTTACAAGCCTAGTGGCCCATTGGGCGAGTGCTTAACCCCTGTTTCCATGGCATGAAGCGACTAGGAGTATTACTACTCCCCCTGGATGGGATGCCAGTCCATTGCAGGTACTCCCCCAGCTCTTAGTCAGGTTTCCCTGCCTATTTGCTGGTACCCATTTATACACCTGGGTGGAGTGAGGCGTGGAGTGTGGGAGTGAAGTGTTTTGCCCAAGAACACAATGCGAAGGCCGTGGCCGGGGCTTGAACTCAGGACCTTACGATCCCAAGTCAAGCCTACTTGACCACTGCGCTATCAAGTGGAACTGACACTACACTGGCTGCACCAGCTAACCTTTCCAATATGGCCGCCCCCATGGTGGAATCCACACGATAGATCAGCACCCATTCATCACTGGATAAAGTAGACAAACAGGTAGGCTAATGAAAAATAAGCTATGCCAAATACTTCAGCTATATGTCAACTGTTTTATCATTCAAGTCATTTTAGCAATAAGGTCCCCGAAATGCCCATTGTGACATATATGTCACAAAACTAAAATGAGATCAAAGGTAACCAAAAATTAAAAATTGCTATTGGGTTGTTATTAGCCCCTTCCCAGGACATATTAACAGAATACATAGATTTTTCTTTCAACTTTTACTATAGTTGGGCATTTAAGAGTTAATGTTAAAGTAGATGAAGACAAAAATATGTTTTCATAAAAATCTCCCATGATAATTTTCCCTCCAGGCAAAGTGTCCATAAGATTAATTAGATGCACGAGATTACCCTGAATGTGTTAAGCTTGTATGACTGTGGTCTATAAAGAAGAGCTTCATTTAACTTCAAGTGAGGTATACTAAAAAGCAAGCATTCCATATTCAAATGTGGCAAATCTATTACTGTCACATTAGTTTCTTATTTATACAGGGTGTATAAAAAAAATGTCCCACTTTGAAAAATTGCCCTAGAATTAATATTCTATAATTTTTTGAAAATCCTTTTACATAGGTTGATAGACAGTGGTTCAGTGCTTTTGTGTGCAATTGCACATACTCAACATGTCACGCATGAGTGAGCACAGGCTAATTACGTAAACTGCGATACATCTTTTTTGCGCGAAAAAGTGCTGGGATGAAAACAGGATCTGAAATCATAGGAAGTAACCTTACGTGTGCCCTTTGTTTATCACAAATTGCCATTACTTTTGAATTAACCCTTTCACACTTTCAGTCCTCAACATGTCCACCATTTCCTTCCTGGCACATTTGGGCCCTCCTCAGCATATCGTACACTGCACGGTGGATCAAATCTCTGTCCGTTATGAGAACATTGACTTCTGCTGTTATGCGTTCCTCAAGGTCATCCATGTCCCTAGGTGGAGTAACGTACACTTTTGACTTAAGATGACCCCACAAGAAAAAGTCAAGAGGGGTTAAGTCCGGTGACCTCGGGGGCCATTCCACGTTGAGGTGTAGGACAATCACTCGTTCTCCGAACAGTTTTGTAAGGCGGTCTGTTAGAATCCTCCGTCTCTTCCTCCATTGGGAGGCAATGGCTCAATTATCAGCCATTTTTCTTCCACCATAACATGAACGTTGAGGATTATCTGCAGATGCTTAACGAGGACATTGTTTCTGGCATTGACTAACTGCCCCGTTATCGTCGCTGCACTGATGAGAAGCCATGTCTGAGCAGATGTATGTACTTTAATGCATTCTTTTCCATGTGTTTCACAACTGCAAGCCAAACCTTTCTATGTCTATTTTCATTACCACAAATGGCAAATGCTACTGCCCTGAAAAAACAATTGCCATCCCCCCGAATACATTTTGTTTCACAAGGATCACCCAATGGTGTTGGCTCCTGGAGTTCACTTTCGGTTGATTCATATGGAATATCTAACTGGGAACATATTCTAAGCTGTTGGTCCACAGACAAGGGACAAAAGAAGAATTAGTCAAGTTGCGTTTCACTAACAAATACCACTGGCATCTTCTGCACATTTTGATCCACAATTACTTGTTTAATTGAAACTTGATTTCTTCACGCTTACATTTGATGCACTCAGCTTTCTCTTGTTCATTTTCGCTTCATATACGGGTGCTCCATGACAAACCTCAGGATGTCGTTTTTGTCTTTTGCCTTAGGTTGGTATCCAGCGATGTCCATTCCAAACAATGTTTTTTTTTGTGGGCAGGAATCTTCCAATCATTATATTCTGCATCTGATAATACAGCATCACCACCAAGAGTATTGACTTCTGTGGATTGCAAGATTGCACTTGTTTCATTTCTATCAATACTCATTGTACATGTGTTTCCACTTTGTCTGACATCAGGCATCACCTGCTTTACATTAACCCCAGTCACCTGTTTGTCTGCTATGTGAGTGAAGGGAGTTTGCTGGGTGATTGAGGCAATTCTTTACCTCACCCACGTTGGGAGATACATAACTATACTTGTCCCGTATTCTGATGCTGTGCCTTTCTCACTTCTTGAATGGGAGTCAAAGACAGCAAACCTTCCATCGCTTTTCATCACAAGGCATGTGGATGTGTCAATGGTGACAAAACATGCATCAGATGTCAGTGGGTGGGGCTCTTTCCATTGAATTGGGAACAGACAAGAGTCAAGTTCATCAGATTCCCATGAAAACACATTATTTTGCTGAATACAGCAGCTACACAGCTGTTGGCAACACACTGTTCTCCAGCATTTTCTCCAAAGTGAACATGGCCCTGGTGAAAGGTTCCTCTTCTCATCAACACAGTCTTGACTTCACCACAGAAGAATACAATTCATAGACATTTTTACTTTTGCTCTCAGTTTCTATGCTAGAGACAGGCTCAGAAAATCGCTCAGGCAAAGGCTCAGAGAATGGGTCATATAAGATCGGCACGATGGCCACGGACAATCTTGGCACGATGGCTGCGGACAATCTCGGCTCGACGGCCACAGATGATCTCGGCACAATGGATGCAGGCACCCTCTTCATCCTCGAGGTCATCTTTCTTGGCATCTGGAAAACACAAAACAAAGAAAAAACAAACAAAGCCTTCATCAAGCCTCTTGTACAAAGGCCTCAGTGTTTTCCCCAACAACATGTAGCCTGCTCTTCCACAATTTATGTTCTTGACTATTTCTATTCTTCACTACAGCCTCTATAGTTCATTTTCATTAACTAAAGTCAAAAGTTAGAATTATATATCAAAAACAATATACCAGTTGTATTAATTGTGAGGCTGCATTTATGCTTCTTAAAATGTCAAACATAGTCATCCAATTACAAATATCCGTAATACAGACAAAATGCAGGTTGAAAAAATGAAACGATGGACTAACCCTAATTTGTTCACCTAACCTTTCCAGTTCAGCAAATTAAGCCAATTAAGTCTTCAACAATATTTGACATACTCAATCTCATACATGCCAACTGTACGCTTTTGGCGGTAGACTACCCTTTCGGGGCATTTCATTCTGAAAAAAACGCCCCAAAAGCGATAAAGTAGGCATGTATGCAATCTGAACTGACTATCGATGACACATGGCTATGGTCATCTACGCTACAGGCTAAACTGCCTAGTGCAGTGCAAGTTGTCTTCATACTTGATACAGCCCTTAATTAAGGGGAATATGAGTGGACTGTAAAATTACAAGGGTCAGGTGAAGGATATGATGTTCACCACAGGTTGTCAGTTTTAACCATAGACTGTATAAAAAGATGGACGCAGCACCCTGGTCTGAAAAATGAAGTCCATGCGGAAGTACCGTAAAATTGCATTCTATTTAATGGCCAGCAGATGGCGACGTTGGTGGTTGCAGAAAGAAGTTCAATGCTATAGAAGTCTATGAGAAAATGACCCTACTTTCATAATGATTTTTCACATTATTTTATGGTAGCTATAGCAAGTTTCAAGTCTCCTTCGATATATCATGATGTTCATTTTTGTAAATTATGGTCCCATATGGACTAGAATAAAGAATAAAGCCAGAATATGCTTTAAGGGCGTGGCTATCCTCTGGTCCTCGTCCGATACGGTCAGATCCAGAGCCACGGTCCGCCCCGGACCTTCAATACACGCTCTCGTCCAATAGAAATCACATCCGGTTTCAAAATGACAACATGGCGCAATTCAAATTGCCAAAATCGAGGCTTCCTTTATGGTATGCTGAAACCAATGGGTGACGTCCCGGTAGCTTCATCCATCTTTTTATACAGTCCATGGTTTGAACGTGAAGCAAGAGACAGGATGATGGTGGATGCCCTTACGAATCAGTAGTTAAAGTGTGAGAACATACAGAATCAGGGTCCAGATTTTCTTCGGAGCAACTGTTGCTGATGTCCTATTTTATCATCAGCAACGATGTAGTTGCTCATTTCCCGCTTGCCACATTTTCTCGCTTCCCAGCATTGCTGCACTACTCATGTACCAGTCCACAGGTGCAATCAGTGGTAGACTGTTCAGCGGGCATGACAGAATTAATCCGGGCAAATCGCCGCATAGTTGAACCGGTTACTTTCTCTCTTATTGGTTACCTAACTTCCAACGACTCGGGATATATTCAGCGATAAGCCATCATGAACGCTCACTTATAGTACAGAACACAACTTTACAGTCTCTTCACCGCGACAAATTATAGCTTTATAAACCACTTTTGATGGTTGTACACTGGGCAAAATACCTTGGAATCCGGAGATATCTTGACCCCGTATATTTTGTGAGAGGGTGCGTATTCGGACGTATCCGGCTTTATCCTGATCACTGACGAATCCGGGGGAATCCGGGCGTGTTTTGAGTCAAGATTTGTTTATCACGTATCCGGACCGTATTTACGGTAACACATTTTAAGGCACATAGGGTGTAAGTACCGTAATACAACATTTCCAGAGCAGCAATGTCAAACTTTAACAAATAATAAGTTGCCTTTTAAAAGTGTAGCCTATTCAAGCTATCTCTAGAGCTTTTACTGTTCTTGCCCCTGTATGAATTTAAAGTGCTATTCACTTCCATCGAGAACAAAATATTTGGCATTATATTTGTTTAGTTTATCACGGATATCTGTCCAATTCCAAAGGATGCCTGACGCTATTACAGGCTGCGTCAAAGCATGCCAGTTTGATTAAGCCTATTTAAATGGTAAACAGACGGCACATTAATGTGACACCACCACTAAATGAAATGGACTGAACAAAATACCTCGAAATCCGGAGGTATCCTGATGCCATATATTTCATGACACGCTGCAGTGTTTCCCACAGACCAGCAAGTAATGTGTGGTGGCAGACCAATTTTTTTAAACAGAGATGATTTTCATTTTGTGGAGGGGGGAGAGATTACTCTAATTCTTTTTTTTTTTTGGGGGGAGGGGTGCTCAAATTACGCGTCTCCCAGTATTTATTTATTTTTTGAGAATTTTTTCCTTTTATATGATAGTTGTACAGTAGAGAGAGACAGATAAGTCGGGGAGAAGAATGTGGAAGACATGTGGCAAATGACCCGAGCCGGAATCGAACCCAGGTCGCCACAGGAAGGACACAGCCTTTATAGTGCGCGCTTAGACCGATGAGCCACCGGGGCACCCCCTCCCAGTAACTTTTAAAGTTTCCCGGTTTTTTTTCCTTCAGCGAACTTGGGCATGCAATATCAACATGCGGCAACTCCGCATTTACTTAGAATTAACGGGAATCAACTTGTGGCGCTCCACATTGAAGGTGTGGCGCCCCGCCACAGAATGGTCTATGTGTGGGAAACCCTGTGCTGTGTATTCGGAACATATCCGGCAGTATCCTGATTTCTGATCTTACGGGCGTGTTTTGATTTGTTTATCAAGATTTGTTTATCATGTATCCGACCGTATACGGAAACACATTTTCAGGCACATGGAGTGTGAGTACCTTAATGCAACAGGGCATAATTGCATGAAGAAATGTTTCCCGTGTTTTCCCCATTTATGACCTTTTAAATGTTTATTCCAGGGCGTCACCTTTTTTACTGCCCGTGCCCCAGTATGAATTTGAAGTGTCATTCACTTTCATTGCTAACAAAAATTTGGTATTGTATTTATTTGGTTTATCACGGATATCTGTCATATGCAGACGGATGTTTCACTCCAAATAACTCCTAAACTTGTGAATTATAAGGCTTACGTCCCGCATCGAATTCAAAATCATCCTGTTAACGTCAAAGCTCATGTACAAAGAGATGTAACTGTTAGAAGTTAAAACTTTAATCCGTTTTCATATTAACCTTTTAAACTACCAAAGTCTATATCTTAAGTGATATCAATATTATGGAGCATAATGGGCATGAACATAAATGCCAACCTGGGCGGGATGCGGGTGGTAGAAAATATACGGAGATATCATGAGCCCGGATATGGATAGTATTTCCTGGGATGTATCTGGAGTTCGCATATGCTCCAGATACAGACGGGTATCCGGAGATATTTTCCCCAGGATACCTCAAACACGTCTGGTATGCGGGTGCATGTATAGAGCCCGGATACGACGCGTATCAGAACAGTCCCAATCCGGAGTTGGGATACCCCCGGATACGAGACGTGCACAAACCGGTATCTGGAACATATCAATCCGTATTTCCCCGGATACAGATACTGATACAAATGATATACGGACGTATCCGAGTCGCGATATCTCCAGAAAGCCAGTGTTTTTGCCCAGTGGTACTTCGTTATTTTGGGTGTTCTCCAACTCTAATCAATGTCTTTGTATCTATATGTATATGTACCTTTCGCTATGGAAATGTTCGAAAAACTGTTTTCTCACCAATAAAAAAATGATGTGTTAGGCTTAGGCAATCCACCATTCATTTAATTCTTCTGTTTTTGTCCCAAGTGTTTATGGAGGCAGGCGTGCTGGGAAATTTGTTTGACTAATGTCCCCTATTGCGTTAACAATTTGGAAACGCACATCAATGACCACGGAGATTAGATGAAAATGTTGAAAAGCTAATGAGGAGGGGGAAAGCCTAGAGAATTAAAGAAGCAAGCATTGGAGGCGCAGACTTTCAAATGCTAAAACTTGACCAGCTGTTTGGCCATAATGATCCTCATGGGGCCACCAGTTTTCATTTGGAGGGGGACACGGAAGCGGTGAGATTGACATTAAATTAACAGGCAGTTGCAAGACTGTGTTCGGTTATAATTTGCTTGAGTTCCCAAAACAACCCCACTGACGGACACAATGTTATTAGCCTACTATGTAATGCATATTGGCCATGTTTACAGGGTCAGTTTAATTCCACTTTCATTCAGAATGAAATGCCATCCCGCGGTAGGAGTACCACACACAACCTCCAGCAAAATCGAATAAAATCACAACTTTTTCGGCTTACCTTAATGTTTAGATACCAAGTGAAATATTCGGGTGTGTAAAAACATAGAGCGCACATCCAGTTAAGAGAATATACACTTTAATTTCTAGACCGGCTATACATGCTAATAGCCTAAAAAGGTGGCAGCCATGACACTGATGACAATACTGGGGCATGCGCAGCGTATGCATAATTCATGAAATCACATAGGCACGCGCATGCATGGGGCGAGGGCGAGCACTCAGTTTCCGTGCGCTAGTGTGTTCAACACCTAGCCGTTTGTGTCATTGTGGGGTGTTGTTCACATCTGGACCTCTGCTTGCTTAATAATTCCTGTACTTAAGCTTGCCTAGGGCCTAACAACATTATGTTTGGGACTTACATTGAGGTTGGCTTTATGATATTATTCTAGTGATGATGTCTTGGTGTGCAGATAATGCTGCTTCCCTGTTGGGGGTCCTAAAGTAGCAGCTACGTTCGGGGGAGACGGCAGTGTGGTGGTGCCCGGAACCATAAACAGTGCGGTTCCAGGTGAAAAGTTTAATAATGCTGTCCACTGCCTCATACCACGAAAATTTATCTGCCTCATAACTTGAGCTGCAAGACTTTCGCACGGCGTCCCGCACTTTGATATAGCTATTGCAGCAGCATCTATCTTCTACCTATAGGCTATATCATTACTGAGTTGGCGATTTGCGTAATTTCACACATCTCCTCCGAAATCACCGTGAATAATGAGTCTATTTTCCGCACACACCGGTTTTACTGTGTGACAAAGGCGATGCGCCAGGATTCGAACTTAGTTATGAAGTGAAAACTGCATTTTGAAGCCGTTTTTGCTAGTAAAACCGGCTAATTCAATCAGCTGTGCGTAGCACGGGGTATCGGCTAGTTTTCTTCTATTTGTAATGGCACTGATCTATTGTCTATTGATCTGTGATAACCACGCGAATGTAACTACTCACAAATTATTCTAAAAACCTCAGAGTTTTTGTGCGTAGTACCCAGTGATGATTGTGTTTTCGTCCTGTGGAAACAATTTAGAATTGATATACTCGCTTATTTGGTTATTAATTGTTTATCCTTGCTTGCTCTTGATTTAGTATTGATTTACTTGTTTATTCAGTCGTTAAGTGTTTATCCTTGCTTGTTCTCGAGTGTGATTGCAACTTTTATAATCTAGCTTGTTCCCATGTAGAAGCATCATGAAGTGTGTTTACTGAAACAGTGTGTTCCTTCTGAAGCCTGGAGTGTTCTAGATAAGACCCAAGGAAATGTAAATTTCTGCAGGGGGAGAAACTTTTTAGGATTACTGGAGCCAGACTGACGTGGGATGCGCACGCACGCAGCTGACGCAGAGGGCGTACATCATGACGTTCTGCTCATACATATATCTAAGCAAAGGAGGAATTTCCTTTGTCTTTGTTCTTGCCTGTAACTAAGACCCTATTTGCAAGTAGTAAAGTATCCTATTTACTCTCATCTGTCTCAGTCTGATTTCTTTCAGGAATACAATTTAAAATTCCCACAACAGTCTGCCTACAGTTCAAGCAAGCATTGAATTTCTTCATTTGAATGGAGATATCTTTTCACCACTGCATTTGTTTGAACAAGACAGCCGTGACACATAACGGTAATCTGCCGTGCTCAAGTACGGTTGCTTTCACATTTGACACGAGTACGCATGGATGGTGCCTGAGTCCACCTCTTCCAACCGTACACTTGTGCTCACACGAACCAAACAAACTAAACTATCCCTATCCCTGTCCCTAACCTTAACTCAACTTGTCGGTAATCCTATCCCAATCCTTGTCCCTAACCCTAACCTTAACCTAACTCATAGGGAATCCTATCCCTAACCCTAATCTTCACCAAACTTGTAAATAATCCTATCCCTATCCCTAACTCTAACCTTAACCCAACTCATAGGGAATGCTATCCCTGTCCCTAACCCTAAACTTAACCCAACTCCTAGGGAATGCTATCCCTATCCCTGTCTCTAACCCTAAACTTAATCCAACTCATAGGGAAGGCTATCCCTAACCTTAACCCAACTCAAAGAGAATGCTATCCCTATCCCTGTCCCTAACCCTAACATTAACCCAACTCATAGGGAATGCTATCCCTATCCTTATCCCTAACCCTAACATTAACCCAACTCGGCCACAAACAATGATTTGTTCTGCTCAAATTATTCTACCCAGGATCAACAGATCAGCCGACTCACCGGCATAAAATACGTCAAAATGGATATTCACATGAAGTCTCCTCATTGACAACGATAAATAAATAAAAAGAGAAATGAATAAATATTTTATTTCTTTATACACAGCGCCCTCCATAATTATTGGCACCCCCGGTTAAGATGTGTTAAAAGCCTTAAAATAAATTCAATTTTTATTGCAGAAGCATACTCTCACACTGAAAATTGTAGAAAAATGTAACCTTCAACTCAAGTGAATTTTAAGGGGAAAAAAAAATCCCTGACTAAGAAATAATTATTTTTCATAAAATCACCTGTTCCACAATTATTGGCACCCCTAACAATTCCTAGGAAATAAATGTAATGGAAGTATTTCTGTCATTTCTACAGTAGTTTACAAAGTTGATCAGAGTATCTAGGAACATTTAATTAGTAATTCATCACTTCCTGTTTCCCTGGGGTATAAATATGATGTGACACAGAGGTCATTTCTCTTATCCACTCTTCAACATGGGAAAGACAAAGGAACACACCATTCAAGTAAGGCAGATGTGTGTCGACCTTCACAAGTCAGGCAATGGCTACAAGAAATAGCCACTCGCCTGCACCTGCCCATATCTACTGTCAGAGGAATTATTAAGAAGTTTAAAACAACTGGAACAGTGGTAAACAAGCCTGGACGAGGACGCAAGGTTATTTTGCCACCACGCACAGTGAGGAGGATGGTAAGAGAAATAAAAAGTTCTCCAAAGCTCACTGTTAAAGAATTGCAACAAATGGTAGCATCTTGGGGTCACAAAGTCTCCAAAACAACCATCAGGCGCTATCTACATCCCAACAAGCTGTTTGGGAGGCATGCACGGAAAAAACCTTTTCTCACTCACAATCATAAATGCAAACGTCTGGAGTTCGCTAAGCGGTACTGGGACTTCAACTGGGACCGTGTGCTTTGGTCAGATGAGACCAAGATGGAGCTTTTTGGCAACAAACACTCTAAGTGGGTCTGGTGGAACACAAAAGATGAGTATGCAGAAAAGCACCTCATACCCACTGTGAAGTATGGGGGAGGATCGGTGATGCTGTGGGCCTGTTTCTCTTCCAGAGGCCCTGGGAACCTTGTTAGGGTGCATGGCATCAGGAACGCTTTGAAATACCAGGACATTTTAAATCAAAATCTGGTGGCCTCTGCCCGAAAGCTGAAGATGGGTCGTCACTGGGTCTTTCAGCAAGATAATGACCCTAAACATGTGGCCAAATCTACACAGAAATGGTTCATCAGACACAGAATCAAGCTCCTCCCATGGCCATCTCAGTCCCCAGACCTCAACCCGATTGAAAACCTGTGGAGTGAGCTGAAGAGGAGAGTGCAGAGGGGAGGACCCAGGTCGCTGGATGATTTAGAGAGATTGTGCAAAGAGGAATGGTCGAAGATCCCTCTTTCTGTATTCTCCCATCTTGTGAAACATTATAGGAGAAGATTAGGTGCTGTTTTGTTGGCAAAAGGGGGTTGTACAAAGTATTAACATCAGGGGTGCTAATAATTAGGGCACACATGATTTGATGTAAAAGAATTATTTCTTAATGTGGGATTTTTTCCCCACTGAATAAATGCACTTGAATTAAAGGTTGGATTTTCCTCTTTTTTTTCATTGTGGTCCTATATTATTTAGAAAAAAAACTGAATTTATTAGAAGCTAAAGAACACATCTTAACCAGGGGTGCCAATTGAGGGCGCTGTATATATATATATATACAGTCGCGCCCAAAATTATTCATACCCCTACCAATTTTTGTTTTTTTTCGAGATAGTTTTTGACAAATCAAATTTATTCTTGCACAAATGACACAGTAAGTTGACATAAGGCGACAAGAAGTACAGTAAACAATTTTTCAAGAAATACAATACTTTTTGGTATTTTATTTGACAGATATACAAAAAATGCCATGTCCAGAATTATTCATACCCTTTTCTCAGTAATTGATGGCAAAGCCTTCATTCACGATTACAGCCTCCAAACGCTTCCTGTGGTTGATCACAAGGTTTCTACACGTCTCCACAGGGATTTTGGCCCACTCCTCTTTGGCAAACTTCTCCAGGTCCTTAAGGAATGAGGGTTTCCTTGCCATGACTTTGGTCTTCAGTTCCCTCCACAGATTTTTGATAGGAGTGAGGTCGGGGCCCTGGCTTGGCCACTCCAAAACGTTCACTTTGTTGTCCACTAACCATTTCTTGACGGATTTGGCCGTGTGTTTAGGATCATTATCCTGTTGGAAGATCCATTCCTGCCCAAGACCAAGTATTTCGGCGGATTGCTTAATGTTTTCACTGAGGATCTGGATATACTGGTCCTGTTTCATAATGCCATTCACTTTAACAAGGTTTCCGGGCCCATTCGCTGAAAAGCAACCCCAGAGAATGATACTCCTGCCACCTTGTTTGACCGTTGGGACCGTGTTTTTTGGGTTGAACGCTTCACCTTTCATACTCCAAACAAAAGCCCCATCTCTGTGCCTAAACAGCTCCATCTTTGTTTCATCGTCCATAACATTGACAGCCAGAAGCTTGTATCTTCATCCAGGTGAGTTTTGCGAAGGCTAAACAACCTCTTGTGTGTCTGGGTTGGAGAAGTGTAAGTGGTCGTCAAGAGTATCATGCTCTGGGGTTGCTTTTTCAGCAATGGGCCTGGAAACCTTGTTAAAGTTAATGGCATTATGAAACAGGACCAGTATATCCAGTTCCTCAGTGAAAACATTAAGCAATCCGGGTATGAAAAACTTGGTCTTGGGCAGGAATGGATCTTCCAACAGGATAATGATCCTAAATACACGGCCAAATCTGTCAAGAAATGGTTTGGACAACAAAGTGAATGTTTTGAGCTTTGGTTGAGCTCTTTTTCACTCATCAAAAAATCTGTGGAGGGAACTGAAGACCAAAGTCAAAAAACCCTCATTCCTAAGGACCTGGAAAAAAGCCAAAGAGGAGGGGGCATTCCCTGTTGACGTATCAGAAACCTTGTGATCAACCACAGGATTTTTTTTGTAATTCCGGGCTTTGCCATCAATTTCTGAGAAAAGGGTATGAATAATTCTGGACATTGCATTTTTTGTAAATCTATCAAATAAAATACCAAAAAGTATTGTATTTCTTGAAAATTTTGTTTACTGTACTTCTTATAGCCTTATGTCAACTTACTGTGTAATTTGTGCAAGAATAAATTTGATTAGTCAAAAAATATCCCCAAAAAAAAAAATTGGTAGGGGTATGAATAATTTTGGGGTCTATATATATATATATATATATATATATAAGCAGAACCTTTGGTTCATACCTTTGGTTGTCTTTCACCCTTCAGCGCCCTGAAGCAAAATCAGTCCGAAAAAGGCACTGCTAACGGCATTCATGTTGTCGCTATCAGAACTTGGTCAAGCCTCATATTTTTCTTCCGTAGGCTAAACTGAAACATGTATACACATATCCGCCCGCAATATCCAAACAGAAGCCTTCCCAGCACCAAACCTTATTTTCTATTTTCCCCCATTCAGAATGAAGTGATGTGTGGGGTCTTCTGAGCATTTCTCACCAGATCTCGGTCCATTCAATCTGAAATTTTTCTTGGTCTTTCAGATCTTGCCTTGACTTCAATTGTTCCATTTATCCTTGTTTCTTACGTGTTTCTGACAGTAGAAATTATCTTGATTTTAACATCCCTCTCTTGTTTAGTGGAAGTGAATTATTTGATTTTGACATCCTTGGACAACTGTTTAGCAAGAGAGACTCAACAGCCACCACAGTCGGATACTTTAGAAGGCATGGAGATACTGCAGAATATATAGTTCAACCCTGGAATTATATTCACCTGACTCATTGATTGAAGCCCCAACAAGTAGATCACCTGGGTCTGGGCCTTAGTAATCATCTTCTTAAAAGGTAACAAAGAATAATCCAAAAGGGTTCCCAAACTTTTGCACAGGGCCCTTTTTCCTTTCTTATCATTTAAAAACTCATTTAAAAAAATCATTAGAATAAAAAGAAACCTTGCTTTTAAATTTGCAGAAAGGTGTCATGTTTAACTTTGTAGCATTTAGTGTTCAGTTTTGCTTTCAATCACTTGGAGATTAATTGTAACGGACATTTAAACCAGGGGTGCCAAAATTTTTGCACCCCGCTGTATATTTTTTGTGAAATTTTTGTTGTGGACTAACCTTTTTTTTTTTTTTTTGTGTCTGGACTTATGAAAAGACCACTGTGGACATTATGGACAATGATACATGGTCCCTCCCCCTTGCATCCTGCTCCTTTCTAATTGTTCGCCAACGATTGGCCTGCAGTCAGCCTGCTCTGATATAAATTGGGTGGCATTTGCCTGGTTTTCGGGCTTCCCTGGGCGTGTCAAGCAGTACCTGCTCTTCTCAGACGTGCGTCAGCTGCTCCGGTGTGGGCAACCCACGAGTCGGCCAGCCACTACAAAACCCTCAATGAGCCAGAAATCATGATAGCGGCGCATCCCTCCTCCATTCAAGCTCCTGCGTGACTGCAGCATGTGCCCAGATGAGACGGTTCGGCGGATGACCAGAGTTCAGTGATGAGCCAGTGATCACGATAAGTAAAGGGAGGATAATCAATCTGTGAGGGTGTGATTTGTGTGAATGGGCTGCTGAGTGTAAATAAGCCCGACTGTAATTGCGAGTGTTTGATTCCAGCGTCTTCCGCATCTGATTGACATGAGGAGCCTTGTCAGACCAATCAGACGCGAAGCGTCAGGGGCAGCTGACACACCACGCCAACGTGGAGCCACGCCCCCGCCTCAGGACGGCCTCTTGTTTGTGGACTGAGTATACACTTATTTAGGTGGGCAAGTGCCCGGGGAAGAGCCTGGAGGATTGCTTTTATTTTATTGTTTTAAATTCATTAGGGCCCAAGCACCGACCGGTGCCAGGAACCTATTGTTTTTGAAGGATTTTATTATTATTCTTCTTCTTCTTCTTCTTGGCTATTATTAGGGCCCGAGCACCGACTGGTGCCAGGGCCCGGAACGGGTCCTGTCACAGAAGGTGCGAGGAACCTATTGTTTTTGAAGGGATTTTTATTCTTCTTCTTCTTCTTCTTCTTCTTGGCTATTATTATTATTATTTTTTATTCTGCTGCGAGAACGTGTTTTTGAGGGCCTTGCCATGCACGAAAACTCACAAAAATTTGCAGAGACGTCATTCGTGGTGAAAATTTCAAAGTTTTGTTATTTTTGTGCTTGGACATGCCCCGGTGGCTCTATAGCGCCACCAAACACGCAGCCATTTTGGAACGCAATTGCTCGGATTCTCACGAAATTCGATATGGCCATAGTAGTCATTATGAAGTTTCTTGTCAATTTTTTTTTATTTTTTTTTGCCTCACAGGAAGTGAGCTATGAGCCATTTCCTGCGTTTTTTCAGATTTTACAAACACATTTTTGAGGGTCTTATCATACTAGAAAACTCGCCAAACTTGGCTCATAGGTTGAAAACATAAATCTCTTCGATTTGATGTCTCATTTGGCAGTGAGTGTGACATGGTGGCTCTATAGCGCCCCCTAATAGATAATTGCATTTTTGAGGGCCTCAGCATGCTCGAAAACTCACGAAATTTTGCAAACTTATAAAGCCGGTCATATGTTTTACTATGATATAGGGTTTACAGATGGGCATGGCAAAATCGCATTATAGCGCCACCTAGAAAATTTCAATGAAGCAGCCCTCTTGCATGTTTAGCCTACATGTACAAAATTCGAGTCCATGTAGATTATGCCAAGCCCTAAAAAAAAGTCTCTTGGTGCCATGACCTAGACTCAACAGGAAGTCCGCCATTTTTTATTGAAATTGCAACTTTTTTTGATTTTTCATCATTCACAGGCGTCGTACTTTAACGAACTCCTCCTAGATATTTTATCCAATCAACTTAAAATTTGGCGTATGATATCTAAAGACCTTGCCGATGTTAAATTGCGCAGCTTTTTTGGATTCATCTGACGATGTATCCGTGGCGTTGCGGCGAAATTTGGATGTTCCGCCATGAAACAGGAAGTTGGTTTTACTCCCACATACTATGTGAGATTTGCCTGAAACTTTACAAGCTTGATAAAATTGTCCTCTCAAGTATAAATATATGCTGATATTTGATCGGGATTGGCCAGGTGGCTCCACAGCGCCCACTAGCCACGGCCATGTTAAGATAAAAGTGCTTGAATGTTCATGAAATTTGGTGTGATCATTGAATTTGTCATGCAGGGTTATGGAAACTTTTTTGAAATTTTTTGGCCAAACAGGAAGTGAGCTATGAGCCATTTCCTGCGTTTATCCAAATTTTACGAACACATGTTTGAGGGCTTTACAATACTCCAAAACTTGGAAAACGTTGCAGAAATTAAAACTATCTTATGGTTTTCAATTTGATACACTAATTGGAATTAAATGTGGGACAATGGCTCTATAGCGCCCCCAATCATTTTTTTAAAACAATTGCCCTTTTGATTGTCTAAACATGCTTAAATACTCACGAAATTTTGCAGACGTATTAAGCCGGTCATTTCTTTAACAAGGATATTGGGAACACGCATGGGTGTGGCAAAATAGCATTAAAGCGCCCGCTAGAAAATTTCAATGAAGTAGCCCTCGCAGCCCGTTTAACCTACATGTACGAAATTCGGTGTGCATGTGGATTATGCCGAGACCTAAAAAAAAGTCTCTTGGTGCCGTGAACTAGACTCAACAGGAAGTCCGCCATTTTTTATTGAAATTGCAGCTTTTTTTTATTTTTTGCCATTAACAGGCATCGTACTTTATCGAACTCCTCTTAGACGTTTTATCCAATCAACTTCAAATTTGGCATATGACATCTAAAGACCTTGCCAATGTTAAATTGCGAAGCTTTTTTGGATTCATCCAAAGATGTATCCGTGGCGTCGCGGCAAATTTCGATGTTCCGCCATGAAAGAGGAAGTTGGTTTTACTCCCACATACTTTGTAAGATTTGCCCGAAACTTTAAAAGCTTGATAACAGTCTCCTCCCAAGTATAATTTGATGCTACTTTTAGATCGGGAGTGGCCAGGTGGCTCCACAGCGCCCTCTAGCTCTGGCCATTTTAAGATAAAAGTGCAATGTTCATGAAATTTGGTGTGATCATTTCAATTTGTCATCCAGGGTTAAACAATTTTTTTAAGTTTTTTGGCCACACAGGAAGTGAGCTATAAGCCATTTCCTTAGCTTATCCAAATTTGATGCCTGCACACATGTTTGAAAAAGCTGGAATACTCGAAAAATTGCAAAATGTTGCAGAAATTATAATTGTCTTATCAAACACTTAATTTCATATATCAATTGGCAGTAAATGTGGCACAATGGCTCTATAGTGCCCCTAATTTTTTTTCAAAAGAATTGCCCTTTTGAGGGTCTCAACATGATTGAAAATTTACAAAAATCAACACATTGTTGAGCCCGGTTACCACTTTGGTATAGGTTTTGCACACAGGCATGTCAAAATGTTATCATAGCATTCCTCCAGAAAATTTCAACAAAACAGTTCTCATAGTTCAGTTCACCTACATGAACAAAATTTTCAGAGACATGAAACGTGGAAGACTTGTAAAAAAAAATAATATAGTGCCATGACCCGAAACCAACAGGAATGCATTATTATGAATTAAAATTTCAACTTTTTTTCATGAACAGGTGTCATCAGTTTAAAGGTGCTCCAACTATTGATTTCAGGAGTGGTTTTTGCACTCCACTCAGTGAAACACATTGTACACAGTATAGCAGTGTCCAACGGCTGTGAGCGGAAACCTGAACCTGTCAACATCTCGGCACCACCCCAACGTGCACGAACGGCGAGGGTTCTTTCAACGCTGCTTGCAGCTTTAATTATTATTTTTTTATTCTGCTGCGAGAAACGCGCTTTTTGAGGGCCTTGCCATGCACGAAACTCACAAAAATTTGCAGAGACGTCAGTCGTGGTGAAAATTTCAAAATTTTGTTATTTTTGTGCTTGGACATGCCCTGTGGCTCTATAGCGCCACCAAACATTGTTTTGGAAACTGTTGCTCGGATTCTCACGAAATTCGATATGGCCATAGTAGTCATTATGAAGTTTCTTGTCAATTTTTTTGAAATTTTTTGCCTAACAGGAAGTGAGCTATGAGCCATTTCCTGCATTTTTTCAGATTTTACAAACTCATTTTTGAGGGTCTTATCATGCTAGAAAACTACAAACTGGGCTCATAGGTTAAAAATATAAATCTCTTCGATTTGATGTCTCATTTGGCAGTGGGTGTGACATGGTGGCTCTATAGCAAGACAATAGATAATTGCATTTTTGAGGGCCCTCAGCATGGCTCGAAAACTACGAAATTTTGCGAGTTTATAAAGCCGGTCATATGTTTTACTATGATATAGGGTTTACAGATGGGCATGGCAAAATCGCATTATAAGCGCCACCTAGAAAATTTCAATGAAGCAGCCCTCGGAGCATGTTTAACACATGTACAAAATTAGTCCATGTAGATTATGCCAAGCCCTAAAAAAAAGTCTCTTGGTGCCATGACCTAGACTCAACAGGAAGTCTGCCATTTTTAATTGAAATTGCAACTTTTTTTGATTTTTTTCGCCATTCACAGGCGTTGTACCCTGTGAACTCCTCCTAGACATTTTATCCAATCAACTTAAAATTTGGCGTATGACATCTAAAGACCTTGCCGATGTTAAATTGCGAAGTTTTTCAGTTCTAACATTAAACATCCGTTGTCTTTGCAGTGTATTCAATGTTCCGAATGAAACAGGAAGTTGGTTTTACTCCCACATACTATGTGAGATTTGCCTGAAACTTTACAAGCTTGATAAAATTGTCCTCCCAAGTATAAATATATGCTGATATTTGATCGGGATTGGCCAGGTGGCTCCACAGCGCCCTCTAGCACTGGCCATTTTAAGATAAAAGTGCTTGAATGTTCATGAAATTTGGTGTGATCATTGAATTTGTCATCCAGGGTTATGGTAATTTTTTTGAAGTTTTTGGCCAAACAGGAAGTGAGCTATAAGCCATTTCCTGCATTTTTCCAAATTTTACGAACACACGTTTGAAGGCCTTAGAATACTCGAAAAATTGCAAAACGTTGCAGAAATTATAATTGTCTTATCGTCGCTAATTTCATATATCAATTGGCAGTAAATGTGGCACAATGGCTCTATAGTGCCCCCTAATTTTTTTCAAAAGAATTGCCCTTTTGAGGGTCTCAACATGATTGAAAATTTACAAAAATCAACACACTTGTTGAGCCCGGTATTACGATTACTTTGGTATAGGTTTTGCACACAAGCATGTCAAAATGTTATCATAGCGCCCTCCAGAAAATTTCAACAAAACAGTTCTCATAGTTCAGTTCACCTACATGAACAAAATTTGGTGGAGACATGAAATGTGCCAAGACTTGTAAAAAAATAATATAGTGCCATGACCCGAACCCAACAGGAAGTGCATTATTTTGAATTAAAATTTCAACTTTTTTTCATGAACAGGTGTCATACTTTAAGGTGCTCCAACTATTGATTTCAGGAGTGGTGTTTGCACTTCACTCAGTGAAACACATTGTACACAGTATAGCAGTGTCCAATGGCTGTGAACGGAAACCTGAACCTGTCAACATCTCGGCACCACCGCAACGTGCGAGGGGGGCGAGGGCCCTTTCAACGCTGCTTGCAGCTTTAATTCTTCTTCTTATTATTATTATTTTTCTGCTGCAAGAATTTGTTTTTGAGGGCTTTCCCATGCCCGAAAACTCACCAAAATTTGCAGATATGTCAGTTGTGGCGAAAATTACAAATTATTGTTATTGTTGTGCTTGGACATGCCCTGGTGGCTCTATAGCGCCACCAAACATGCGGCCATTTTGGAACACAACTGCTCGGATTCTCACGAAATTTGGTGGGGCCATAATACTCATTATGAATTTTTTTGTCAATTTTTTTGAAATTTTTTTGCCCAACAGGAAAAAAAATTTCCTCTTGGTTTTTCAGATTTTACTGAAACACATTTTTGAGGGCCTTATCATAGTCAAAAACTCGCCAAACTTGGCTCATAGGTTGAAAATATGAATCTCTTCGATTTGATGTCCCATTTGGCTGTGGATGTGACATGGTGGCTCTATAGCGCCCCCTAATACATAATTGCATTTTTAAGGGCCTCAACATGCTCGAAAACTCACGAAATTTTGCACACTTATTAAGCCTGTCATAAGTTTTACTATAATATAGGGTTTACAGATGGGCGTGGCAAAATCACATTATAGCGCCACCTAGAAAATGTCTATGAATCAGCCCTCGCAGCGTGTGTAACCTACATGTACTTAATTCGGTGTCCATGTAGATTATGCCAATACCTAAAAAAAAGTCCCTTGCTGCTGTGACCTAAACTCAACAGGAAGTCCGCCATTTATAATTGAAATTGCAACTTTTTTTGATTTTTCGCCATTCACAGGCGTCGTACTTTAACGAACTCCTCCTAGAGATTTTATCCGATCAACTTCAAATTTGGCGTATGATATCTAAAGACGTTGCCCATGTTAAATTGCGAAGCTTTTTTGGATTCATCGAACGATGTATCCGTGGCGTTGTGGCGAAATTTGATGTTCCGCCATGAAACAGAAAGTTGGTTTTACTCCCACATCCTTTGTGAGATTTGCCTGAAAATTTACAAGCTTGATATAAGTGTCCTCCCAAGTCTACCCATATGCTGATATTAGATTGGGAGTGGCCAGGTGGCTCCACAGCGCCCACTCGCCAAGGCCATGTTAAGATAAAATTGCTTGAATGTTCATGAAATTTGGTCTGATCATTGCATTTTTCATGCTGGGTTATGGTAATTTTTTAGAAATCATTTGGCCAAACAGGAAGTGAGCTATGAGCCATTTCCTGCATTTTTCCAAATTTTACAAACAAATGTTTAAAGGCCTTTGGATATTCCAAAACTTGCAAAAGGTTGCAAAAATATTAAGTGTCTCCTGGTCTTCCATTTACTACCCCAATTGGCAATTAATGTGGCACAATGGCTCTATAGTGCCCCCTAATTATTTTTCAAAAGAATTGCCCTTTTGAGGGTCTCAACATGCTTGAAAACTTACACTCAGGAAAACACATTGTACACAGTCTTGCAGTGTCCAATGGTGGTGAATGCAAACCTGCACCCGTCAACATCTCGCCCTCACCCCCAACGCGCATGAGGCGTGCGAGGGCCCTTTCAACGCTGCTTGCAGCTTTAATTTTCCTTCTATTTTATTCTCATTGTATTGTTGAATACTTGCCAGTAACTATATTGTTTTTTTGCAGTAGTTTAAGTATCTTGCTCTTGTACTACTTTTTAACCTGTTGTAATAAAATAATTGCGGTGCCTAAATCTGCCCTCCTGTGTCTGTGTTGGTGTGGCCCGGGGATTTCAATATTAGTGCAACACTGTGACATGTACACAAGCACAATATAAACCTCCTTCTACCTGGTGGTGACACCCTGCAAGTGTGGTGTGCATTGCCGTTGACTTAAGGAGACAACGCAGACGTTCTCATGTGTATTTCCATGAGGGGATTTCACTGGTAAATTCCATCCATCGCAAGCTGAATTTATTTAATTTGGTTATTATTCTTGTTATTTTTACTATTATTTATGTTTTTTTTAATCATATAGCCTTACCCAAGGCAATATATTTGCTTAAGGACTATGCCCAAGGCTAAAGAACAGCAGGGTCTTAAACAGTACTTGAACCAGCAACCTTCGGTTTACAAAAGGCCTACAGTGGGCTTCATATTAGCGGTTGCCCGAGATGACTAAAATCTTACTTCGGGCAGGCAAACATTTACCATCACTTATCCGATCGGACAACATTCCAAGATTATAGGCCATCTACGTAAAGACATCTAATTTAATCCAATAAATAACAAAAAGGTAGCCACGGTTGCCTGTGTTTTACCTGTCTAATCTTTCCACCTATGCTCCGCAAACGTTAGTTTCGTATGGTTGCGCACATTTAACCTACCTTTATTTCACCGTCGCAATGACACTAAGTTGTGTCGTACTCATCAACCAGTCAAACTAATGGCCAATATTTCAATCCCTCATTGCATTTGCGTTGCGTTTCAAATTAACTATTTGAAGTAAAGTTAGGCTAACTGAAAAGTTATGTCATTTTATGTAATTTCTAAATAATTCAATGGTTACATTACTACATTATGTTATTACATAATGGTACACGTCATCAGTATGCCCAAACTGAAATCGCTATTTTTCATGCCTCCGGAGTTGATGAGGAAAAAAGGAAGAAAGGAAGCTGCTTTGACTCTTAAACCTCTCAGATTTTGTTAGAGTGAGGGATGACTAAAGTATACATGCAATACCTAGGAAAAATGTGTTTTCCAGGTAATGGATCCTTTAAACACCAAAACACCATATAAAAATACATTTCAATTGTTAAATCCACATTTCAATTTGTAATTTTAGGTTTAAAGCTATACACATACTGTATACTGATATATTTGCAAACCATACACAATGTAAATGACAACAAAAACAATCTTTGTTGGTCATATTTATTAATAAACAACCTTTTTTTCCAAAACAAAATTTCCATACATAAAAAGCTCTAGATTCCACTTACCATACCTCTTAATACTACAGTCTTCATTACACAGTTTACAGTGCCAAAATAATGGTTCCATAAAAGCAATTCTCTTTTCACTTGTCTCACAGAACAATACACATAGTAAAATAATACAGTGAAAAACTTTTCCTCAAATTAAAAAAAAATCTAAGTATTCCCAGATAAAGTATACCATAAAAAGAAATAGAAATTGGTAACTCTGACACAATTTTGCATACTCAATACAGCAAAGCAACTCAGAATGTGCATGTCACCATTGTCATATTATTTATCAGGGCTTTCAAAAGTAGCCGGCGGCCGGCGATTATCGCCGTCTACTTGGGATACGACAACCGGCAACTCAATAACTCTGTTTTTCGACATTATGAAATTCTTTCGGTGACATTTGTAGTTTTTTTTATCTGGTTTTAAGCCGTATTTTCAATCAAATAAGAATCTTTTGAAGTCATTTCCTTGTTTTGGTCAGCCATTGCAGTTACCGTCATCGCAATGCACAAACTAGCTTCTGTATGCGGCCTTCCTATCACAATTTCTCCCGAATAAACGGTTTTGATAAGTAGAAGTGCTTGTAGGGACAGCCAGCCTTTATATCCCGTGCGCTTGCCTATTTATATCGCCTCGCCATTAACGCGCAATTGGTCCTCTTCACACGCCACATCTCCAATTCCTCGCGCAAAAAAAAAAAAAAAAAAAATTAATAATAATAAAATAAATATTTACTTGGGCTACTCTAAGGGGTTCATGGACAAAAGAGGACTATGGCACAGTATGAATAAATAAAACGTTTTAATTTAATTAAATTTTGAGACAATATTCCGTGTTTTAACTTGCATGACAGGAGTGCACAGGTGCTTTACGCTTGTCAACCGGTCACGCGCAATGAGTATTATTGGAGGATTAACCTGTTCGGCTGTGAATTAGTTTGTCTTTCATCCACAAAGAAGACTGTTTTCAAAGTTAAGAAACCATAGCCTATTTAACATTAGCTTAACTGTGATGGAGAACTGAAAATGTTATGTGAAAGTTACAGAAAGGCTAGAAGTGTAGATTGAATGAACCTGCACTTATTATGGTGACTCTAGCCAAACATTGCGAGTGACGGGTGGCTATTATGTCCCCACAAGGCATTATTTATTTTTTTTAGATAGATAGATATTTTTATTGCAGGCTCATAGCCCATATAAAAACATTGACATGCACTGTTAATTGGAGCATACAAGAATAATAAGAGAAAACTACAATAAATAAAATAAATATCACAGTACCTTTTTCTTACACTTAAGGTAGGTATACACTCCCAAAATTGGCTTTTTTTTTTTAAATTGTTTTTGACATTTTCGTAAAATAACCTTCAGTAAGTTCATAGTGTGTGTACTTGATAGGACTATCAAAAATATGGACATCTGTTGTTTTTTGTCAATTTCTCAAAAATGTTGATTTTGACCTGCCAAGCATTGCTTCAAACACAATTTCTCCTCTTTCTCTCATGCTGTCATTGTGAAACTTGGAATATAAGTTCACCAGATGCATGTCTATGGACTGATCAGGTATTTTGAAGAAATCATTTGTAACTCTAGATTTTGCGGTAATTAGGTACCCAATAAAGTAAAAGAAAAAAACACTAAAAGAATCATTATATCAATTGATTAGCAATTGTTGAGCACATCTGAAAAATGATTAGCAAAAGTTAGAAAACAGTATATCAGATTTTAAATGACAAAAGGACTTTTTTATTCTTTCTTTATGACAAATTACAATCACAATAGAAATACAACTCCACTCTGAAAGCAAAACAAATAATTTCCAAAAGGCACTAATTTTACCTTGAACAATCATAATTTAATACAGCACACTTCCGTTTCCCAATGAAATTTCTGTAAACTACTTGTAACCTGCAGTACAGCTGTCTTATCAAAACCTTACTGTAGCATAATGTTGTTTAACACCTAATCAGAGATGTGAAAGGATCCATTCCCATTAAAATCCTGTCAAACAAGGCACTCTCCAACTCAGTCACATTTAGACATCACATCATGTATCTGAATGATCAGAGATCATTGTGCATGCTTCAGGAGAGGCCGGCGAACTCGCGATTCCCTAAACCACATAGCAATGAGACAAGTTTTATTGACTTTGATGGGCTTACCGTGATGTTTGGGTGGCTGGAGGAACATTCGGGTGCGTAAAAACGTGAAGGCGATTCAGAGTTAAAGCCGAAAGTGGAGGTCTGATCCATAATTATTTCCATTAGAGAAAAAACAATTCACATCGCTTTAGTATAACAATGATTACAAAGATTCCTCTTAACTAGCGTCAGCTAGATAGGACATAGAGATATATAATAGAACCAAAGAAAACGAGGAAGTACCTTTGCTTCAGCCAGTTAGCATGTTAGCTTCCTGCTTCCGCATTTCCCAAGGATGCAATTTTGTGGCCAAAGACGCTGAAGCTCCATAGACACCAATTGAAAAGTTTGCATTTTTTTCTTGCCAAATAAAGCGAAAACAAAAGAAAATGTATTCGGTAATCCTTCATTATTTTGCTCTTTGTCTGACGCAACTGTTTGATGTTTTCAAGAGGGTCTGTAAAATAAGAACTGCTACTTAGAGCTTGATGACAGCTCGTGCACGAGTTTGGGTGTCCAGCTGTTGCTCTGACTGCAGCAGTTCAGCCAATGAGTGTATAGTGTGCGCGCGTTCCGGATTAACAGTGTTGCTCGTCATTTCCCCTCAAACACATTCGCCAATCCGCACAGACGACACATTTTCTTGGCCATTTGTGCTGTGTAATCAGATTGGCAATCTTATGAAATGGTGCCGGAAATAAGCACCCATGGAACGCCATTTTTATAGATGGCGTCGGTCAATTCCGTACTTCCTGGGCTGAAGTAGCTAGCCTAGCATCTCCCATTGAAAGTAATAGGGGTGGTACTTCCTCGCTCTCTCCAGTTCTATTATATTACCTCCATGAGCTAGGAAGATGGCTAGCTTTATAATCTGAAGAGTAACGTAATACGCAATAGCATGCATAACAAGATAATGCAGCTAAAACTAGCCATGAAATAACATGTCTCAGGCCCGAACTGTCTGTTTGCTCTATCAGTAAAATAAGCTGGTAATCAATGTTGAAAGAGATCGTCTGCTTGCGATGGCGTAGAAAGTGACAAATCAGAGCAATAGAAACTTATCCAATAGGCATCATAACTACCATAGGTTCACTTGCCAGCTAGCTGTACCTAAGCGATTGCTTTTGAACTAGCTAGCAAACTAGCTAACGTCCCATAAATGAAAAATTCAGTTCGGTCGGGCGAAACTGCCGTGAAACCTCAGATAAGTACATGCCTATGACAGCTGGCAAAGTTAGTAAAGTTGGGACAAGAAACAGATTATATCGCCTAAATATGATGATCATTTACAAAGATTTTCCTTAGTTAACGTTAGTCAGTTTACTAGCCAACTAGGTGGCTATATCCAAAGAGCAACGTAATTTAATACGTGATGGCTCACATAGCAGAGTCTGGCCGTCATGATCAAAGATGATACAGCGTACGAGCATACGAAAGCCTCCCGAGTCTCAAGTGCATGCAAGCGCTCCCCAGAAGCTGATTGGTTGGTATGCAAATGAGGAACATCATTTTCCAGCCAATCAAAGTCATTAAAACTTCTCCTATTGCTGTGTGGCTCGGGAACTCAGAAGTTCGCAGGCCAGTGAGTCGGGATTTGTGAAATATCATTAAGAATTTTTGAATCGCATTTTTTTGCGAGGGGATTGTTATGTTGATTAGCATTTTGTCAAAACTGCTGAAATTTGATTCGCATTTGCGATGCAAATCCGCCTTATCTGATCACTGCATCCAGGACCTGTTTGGTTAAGCCAAGCCATAACTCTTTAATTTTTTCACATTGCCATATCAAATGTAATAGTGATCCTTCGCACATTTTACACATTTACCGTTCTCCCGTAATCCCATTTTGGACAGGAGAGATGGGGTGCATGTAAGGGTTTGTGCCTTGCAGCCGCTCCCCTTCCTCATTCTCTTGCCTCCACCGTGACAGGCTGCAGGTGCGGCCTGTTAAGGTGGAGGTGATTGAGGAGTATTTAGGGCTGGCTCCTGCAGCCCCATGTGCCTTTGCATTTTTCCGTTTTCTCTTCGGAGAAGTGTTCTGCTCTCATTTGCCTCCCGCTGCTGTGTAGCTTTTATTATGTATTAGACTCCGTTTTTACCAGCCTTGGCACTTGAGCCTTCTTGTTTTCGTTTGGGCCTGCGGTCCCAGTGCCCGCCAGATTGCCGTTTGGCATCCGGCGGGTAGGAAACCATAACAGTGCAATACAGACGGTTCAGGATTTTAAATTGCCTCAATTTGTTTTTTGTAGAGCGAAATGGATAGCTTGCATTTTTCCAGACATTGGTCCAGAAAATTTCATCCTCTTCCTTACCAAGATCTCTAGCCCATTTTCACCTCTGAAGACCCGAGCTCTTGTTCGTTATGCATTTTTTATTTCTCTTTGCTATTTGGGCTTATTGGTTTATCAGAGGTTTCATTCAGCAAAGCATAAAATAATGAAATTGATGTTTTATCTCTTGAGTTCAAGCAAAAAAGTAAGCTTTCTAACTTATGTACATTTTCACTCACTTGATCTATTGGTACACAATTATTTATAGCATGTTTTAATGTAATATAATTTAAATATTCAGATTGTTTTACCTGTTTCTGTGATGAGGTCATTAAATGTCTTAAAACAGCCATTTGTCTGGAGATGTTGGACTTCAGTAACCCCATTACCTTTCCATGTATTCCAGTTTATTGTTTTCTTATTTACTATTATATTAGGATTATTCAACAGTGGTTGGTTCCCTGAATAGATTGGGTTAATGCTCAGGACTTTTTTTGGATAACTACAATATTTCAAAGTAGGTTTCTATTGGGCCATGTAATATTTCTTTAGGTTTTGCTTTCATGTAATTTAGGCTTTTTAGCCCTATATTCATTTTCTCCATAGTCATCTTTTCTATTTGCACCCAGTCTTTACTAGTTGCTGTTGGGTCGAACCAGTGTCGTAATTGTTGGCAGCCAAAGGCCAAATAATAATGATAAAAATTGGGCATTTTGAGTCCCCCTTTCTGATTGGAGCTAGATAGTCTCAAATATGAGCACCTTGCCTTTTTCCCTTGCCATATAAACCTACAAAGAGTCTTATGCAGGGAGTCAAACCAATTCTTTGATATAGGACGTGGTAGCATTCTGAGGATATAATTTAAACTAGGTAGTACGGTCATTTTAACCGCATTAATTCTTTCCCATAATGATACTGGCAAATTTGACCATCTTGTTATATTCTTATTTATTTTGCTCATAATTTGAGCAAGATTAATATCGCGTGTTTGATGCATAATTGGTGTGATCCTTAATCCTAAGTAGTTTATTTCTGTTTCCTTCCATTTAATTTTTGTATTCTGTATGCAGTCAATAGTACAACGATTATTTAATGGCATTAATTCTGATTTTGACCAGTTTACCTTATATCCAGAAAGTTCACTAAAATCCATAATAATTTGGTTCAAGCAAGTGAGTGATGAGTCCACATCAGTTAAATACAAGATTATATCTTCTGCATATAATGATATTTTATGTTTGTCGTCCAATTATTACACCTTATATCTTTAACTGATCTTATTTTTATAGCAAGTGGTTCAATCATCAGATTAAATAATAATGCTGATGCTGGACAGCCTTGCTTTGTTCCCCAGTGTAGGGTAAATGGTCTCGATATTTGTTCTTTAGTTTTTATGGATGCTTTACGATTTGTATAAAGCATGCGTATCCACTGTTGAAAATGACAACCAAAACCATATTTTTTAAGATGTAGAACAAAAATGGCCATTCAACCCTATCAAAGGCCTTCTCTGCATCAAGAGTGCAAACAGCAGCAGAAATACGATATTGTTTTGCGAACTTAATAATATTAAATAATTTTCGAGTATTATCGGAAGAGTGTCTGTTTTTCATGAAGCCAGTCTGATCTGCATGTATCAATTTTTGTACAACTAATGCGAGTCTTGCAGTTAATATTTTTGTCAAGATTTTATTGTCGAGGTTTGCCAATGATAGAGGTCGATAATTACTGCATAATAAAGGATCCTTATCTTTTTTATGAATCAAAGTGAAATGTGAATAATTTAAAGTGAGAGAGAGGGGTCCGTGCATGAATGCAGTTTGATAGATTTCGAGAAGTATTGGAGACAATTTGTTACAAGATGTTTGATAAAATTCAGCACTATAGCCATCTGGTCTACGTGATTTATTTTTGATTAAAGAATGGATGGCTTCCTGTATTTCTGATAGAGTTATAGATTTTTCTAGGTCATCTCTCTCCTCTTTGGATATGGAAGGTACTGTAATGTCTTTAAAAAATACATCAAATGATTCATATGTACCGATGGTGTCTGACTTGTAAAGATTCTCATAAAATGATAAAAACGTTGAATTTATTTCTTCCGGGTCAGTGGTAGTTGATTGATTTCTTTTAATACTAGATATGTTGTTTCTGGTCATTTGTTTTTTAAGTCTTATGTCTGCCTGCTTTTTTTCCGTTTTCAAAATAGTCCAATTTTGCTTTATTTAGTTTATATTGAATTTATTTCGCATAATTTCATCGTATTTTATTTTTAATTTACATAATGTGGCCCAAGATTCATTATCAAATTGATTTGATAAAGAGACTTGTAATGTTTTAATTTTATTTAATAGTTCATTTTCTTCATTGTATCTCTTTTTGTTCTGGATACTCGCTATTTTTATTAGTTCCCCCTTAGGCAACATTTTAAAGTTTCCCAGACTATAGGAAAATTAGGAATAGAATCCTTATTTATTTCCATGAAAGCATTTATGTATTCTATTATTTTAGTTTTAATTTGTACGCCTTCCAGTAGAGAATTATTGACCTTCCACTGTTTGCAAAGGAAAATGGCTGAGAACAAGTTAGGTATAATAATTGTAATAAACCGATGTTGTGAGGCCGCTCAATTTTCAGGTGTGGCTACGCCACTGATGTGAAAAGCACAAAATTGCGCATCCAAATGAATGATTGTCTTTTGCCTGAACGAGGTGAATAAACAACACCTGATAGTGCGGAGTGTTTTCGGATTGAATGTAGGCTATAGTTAATTAGAAAAAAATGACTGCGATCGAGTCAGAACGAATAAATGTTTTAAAGAGATGTTTAGTGCCCGCCCAATTTTAAGTTCTGGCTACGCCACTGGTTTACGTACACTAAAAAAAGAAAGACCGAGAAACAGAAAGATAACTTACAACGAAAAGCTCGTTCGAGGTGGTATTTCATTGTCAACTGACGAACGTTGGATGGACTGATCAGGTATTTTACGAATACGATATTTTACTTTCCAAATGTATTTTCCAAATTAACTTACTATATCAAAGTGTACGGATGTCCGACTGATGTCATTATTATCATTAATAGTAAGTAGGCTATTTCATTATTCCATCATAACAATTCCATCGTCAAAACTCAAAATCATATCTGCACCCCTGAATTTCCCATTTCCTCATTATCATCATCATTCGATAATTATTCCATCAACTTCAGTCGTTACCGAATACCGAATCGCCGTATTCATCATCACTATTACTATCAACCGGGACTATCAATCACAACGACAATAAATATATCATGTATTTTGTATCAATATCATCAAAATTCATCTAGACCAAGACCAAGACCAAGGAGGTAGGTATTAATACATTCTTGATTAAAATCTCCAAATTGACACTGATTGATTCTCCATCTGTTTCCCATTCAAGTAAGTTGATAAGCTAATCGTTGGCGCACGACAGTCGTGAGCTACAGGAATAAATAATGCAGCCTACATAAGCGAATGTCTGGGTGATGCCATTAATGATTACCCATCATTTTATCGTGTGCACAATCAATGTACTGATTTTCGGGAAACGGGTATTGCAATTTTCTTCCCGGGACCCGAACCTTCCGGGCGGGACCCAGGTACCCGGTTTTTAGTCACAGGCCAACACACAACCGAGGAGGGTGAGCAAAACAGTGGAGAAGTGACAGGACTTGCAGATTCGCGAAATGATGCAATTTATCGATAAAAGTCGTATTTTGATCAACATAACGTCTGAAATTAATAATTTCACTCATAAGCCGTGTAATAAGCGGGATAATGTAGAGTTAGTCTGTTGTTATGGAGAAATCAAGACTGAGACATCCTTCATCGTAGCCCATACAGTCTATGGTCTTAGCTGTGCCTCGGTCGCTGGTAGGTACTCAAGATGGCGCTCGCAACAAAAACGTCACGTGACTGAAATCCATGAATACATTCACAAAGGTTATGCTTTTTTACTCCAGAATCCCATTGATAAATATATATCTGCCCATGGGGTCTGTAATGATTTCATGGATTTTAAATGGTAGTTTCTTGCTAAACAATATTGCTACACCATGTTTAGACTTAAAACCAAAATTGATAATCGGAAGAAGTTAAGTATTATTCACATCTTGAGAGTAGTACCAGTACCTTAGACACCACTGAGGCCAAGGCTATTGGTCTGTAATTACTTTTATCACATACATCACCAGTTTTGTCTTTCAACATGGGAATCAACACTATCTTTACCATATTCGGTGGTAAAACACCATGAGTGAGGCAAGCATTGAACAAGGCGGCGAGTAACACAGATATTTTTTCCCCAGCAAACTTGATGTGCTCTGCAGAAGGACCATCAAGACCACAGGATTTACCACAAATCAAGTTTGTTAATAGCATCACAAATTTCAGGAAAAGATTTGAATCAACATTTACCCGTTTAATTGCCGACAATACATAATTTTTCGATGAGGCAGAATTAACAATTTTGAATAACTCTGCATAATATTCACGCCACATATTAGCAATATTACTCTGACCCGTAACTCCCGCTACTGTTTCTGCTAGTGGTAGCTTCTTATTACTTTGCATTAAAACATCTTTCCAAAACTGAACACAGTCTTTGTTCAGAAGGTTCTGAGCAAAGGCATCTGCTCTTGCAGTAGCCTTTTGCTTTCTACAAGCTCTCAGAGCATACTTAAACCGAGCTCTAGTTGTTCTCATCAAGTCAAAGACACCACCTTGCCTTGGCTTATTCACTCTTTAGGTATATGACCGAAACATGATGTCAGTTATGTGTAACGTTATGTGTAACGTTAATAACATGTTGCGAGTGACAGCTGGCAACAGTTTGGTATCAGTTCAGGTAACTTAAAGGGGACCTATTTTGCTATATTTCCAAGGTTATATTTTGATCTTGGACTCCCCTAGAGTACTCCTGATCGTTCAAAGTCCAAAACAGGGTCCTTATTTAGCTCATACTGCCATCCTCAAAAAGCCCCATTCGTAGTCCATTGTAGTCTCTGCCTGAAACGCCTCATTGGGGTGGCTCTTCTGCTATGGCCCCCACTCCCCGTGTGCCCACTTTCTTCTGACTGGCCAGCTCTGTGGAGGACGGAGTTGGGCGGGACGAGGCTGCAGAACGCAGCTTTCCGGGTCCGCCTCCCCAGAGTGAAACGTAAGACACGTCTGCCATCTGATAAGGAAGCGGCGGGCAAATTCCGCAATCTAACGTTATACTTGAATATAGATCTAATGAAATGAACTTGTTCTAATAAACGCAGTGGCGAAAGTGGAGGACACAGTGCGAAAATCTGGCAGCTCAAGCTCAAATTTACTATCGGCTACAGTTTGCTACAGCAACAGTGGTGAGTACAGCGGTTTTTCTACTCTATAGGTAGGATGCAGGGAAAGCTAGAATCCACTACATGCAGACACATTTGTAGAACGGGTCGACATACCCACGTGTAGATCGGAGACCGTAGAAATCTGGTGGGTCTGAGTTTAGAGGGAAACATAGACAGTGAGGAGCAGCTAAAAGTGGACCAACAGCTTATGGACTGCTTCGGTGTGTATAATAAGGACCTGCTGGTTCGTGTGCACAGCTGTGGTGTGTCGTTAGCGTGGAGAAACGAACAGCTTCTGCGCTGGTATATGACGGAGGGGCAAAAGCTCCAGGCTAAACGGCCTTTTCGGAAATGCCCTTGGTAATGGTTTACTCATTGCGTCGGAATGACCAGCGTTTCTCGCGCAGAGAATGGGCACATTATGGATAGTCTTGGCGAGAGCTAGATAGAGCTCCGGTTATGTTATGAGCATAATACAGGTTTTACAGACCGTAAGTTCCGTTTGCGTGAACCGTTGCTTATGTGGAGCTAGCAAATCGATCACTTTTATAGGAAAGAATTTAATATTCAATCGCCGATTTAATATTCAATCGACAGCAATGCAGAGAAATCGTTTGTGATACCAGACACTTTATAGCCTGTGCGTTTCCCTATTGCTTTCACCGGTAGCATCAGAGAGCTTACCCAGATATTGGAGAAGTATCAGGCAGACCCCGGTCATGGATAAGTAAAGCGATCGTTTCACAAGCACCCAAAAACGCACCCCAAGCTTTGCAAAACCTACGTCTGGTCTAACTGCACCTCTCCGGTCAACTTCAACTGTAGTGGCTACAATCAGGCAACATTATGATGAAACTGTCACATTGATGCTTAGCGAAGTAGCACAAGCATACCGATCAGAATTGCTGCATGTAAGTTAACCAGGAGCATTTTTAATTAGCAGAGCACGGGAACTAACATGCAGTGGCTGATAAGCGGTCATGACTTGGAATGTAATCTGTTGCGCGAAAAATTAGTTTCGCGTCCGGTGTGAAAGCGGCTTGACGTGCCCGCATTCGTGTCTTTGCATTGACTTTGAATGTAATCTGTCGCGCGAAAAATTAGTTTCGCGTCCGGTGTGAAAGCTGCTTAATGCGCCCATAACGCGTGTATTCGCCTCTTTGCATTGACTTTGAATGTAACCTGTCGCGCGAAAAATTAGTTTCGCGTCCGGTGTGAAAGCTGCTTAACGCGCCCATAACGCGTGTATTCGCGTCTTCGCATTGACTTTGAATGTAGGCCAATCTGTCCCGCGAAAAATTGGTTTCGCGTCCGATGTGAAAGCAGCTTTATGGATAGTACGCGACAGCTAGAGAGAGCTGGGTTATGTTATGAACATAATACAGGTTTTACAGACCATTAGCGCGGACAAGTTGCTTATGTGGAGCTAGCGAATCGATCACTTCTACAGGAAAGAATTTCCTATTTAATCTCCGCCTTTTTCGGCTTTTTATTAGCCACAACAACTTCTAAAGGGGGATGAAATTATGTCACGGTAGTGCAGAGAAATCATTTGTTATACCAGACACAGTAGAGCTTCTGCGTTTCACATTGCTTTCTCGGTAGCACCAGAGAGCTTGCCCAGACATTTGTGAAGTATCCGGCTGATCCCGGTCATGGATAAGTGAAGCGATCACAAGCAGCCGTAAACAAACCCAAACACGTATCCCAAGCTCTGCAAAACCTACGTCTGGTCTAACTGTGCTTTTCAGCCCAACTTTGCGGACAGATACAGCACCTCTCCTGTTAGCTTCAACTGTGGTGGCTACAATTGGGCAAAGTTATGATGAAACTGCCACATTGATGCTTACCGAAGTAACACAAGCATACCGATCAGAATTACTGCATATAAGTTAACCAGGAGAATTTTTAATTAGCACGTCACGCGAACTAACATGCAGTAGCTGGTAACCGAGCGGTCATAACAACCACAGAGACAAACCCTTGCAATACAGGTTTTACAGACAGCAAGTTCCGTTACCGTGGACAGTTGTACCAAGCATCCAAATTACAAACAAGTATAAAAAGTTAGCTTCAAATGAGGTTTATGTTCACACACCTTCTGTAGAATTCCCCCTGATATCACTCCTGCATATTTAGGACACAAAAATTAGCAACAGTAACTTGGCTACGTTAGCCGCAGTGCTACAGCCACAATCAACTGGCTATCACATCAGGTTGGCTTATGGATCCAGGATTTATCTTCAGATATTTTAGAAAGCTTGCGCTTGAGGCCAGTTGTTAGTGCTAACTATCGTTAGCGGTCCTGCTAGCCAGTAGCCACCTGTAACACGTTAGCTTCACTTACATTATTTGCTGTTATATCGTTACTTACAGCTTGTGGCTCCGAGCCCTTGATCGATGCAGCAGCTTCAGGTTTGAGATGCAGCTGAAACGCTTATCTGGTGTCGAATTATCCTTTATTAACAAAGCTGTCTTTGGTGAAATGCTGAGCACAAGCAGCTAAAGTTCCCTTTGGCCGTGGCTGTTTGCTGCCAGCAAACAAAAAAAAAGCTACCCACTGATTTCTGGCAGCATCGTCTTTTGGAAGAGAAATAGGTGTTTTTCTTCGCGTCCAAAAGTAAACGGACAAGCAGCTTTGGAAGAGATACTGATAAAACTGCACCTCAAATGATCTGCGGTTCTTCTTTTGTATTTCCAAAAGTGTAGACGCTACTAAGGCATAGTATGATCTGCCGTTGTTAGTGCCTGCTAGAATAGTTTCCGGTGTGGGCAGGTCCAGCGCCGTGGTTGGCTCTGGCTAGGTCTGTATTAATTGGACGGCACAACCTGACGTCAGGTTTTGCCCAGATCTCGTGAAAAATCTCGGGAGAAGCTGTTCAGAGAGGAAATCACGTTCACGAAATCACGTTCTTGGATTACGGCAAAACCCCTGTATCTTATGTTTAGAAACTTTTCAGAGGTTGAGCATGGACAACCAACATTATAACATTACTAATATGTATTAAAAGAAGGATCAGCATAATAGGTCCCCTTTAAAGCTATTTTTTGTGCAGTCACTCTTGGTTACATAGAAACTGTATGAAGCTTGAAAAGTTTTGCAATGCATCTCTGAACTCCCCGGGTTGTCTTGACAGACATTAATAATAATGATGCTAGTTTATGAGTAAGCTTAATAATTTGATCTATAATATAACTTTTGCGGGGGTCATAGGTTTATCTCGCGCCACACTCTGCAGCAAAAGTATAAAGTGCACTAGCACCAAATTTTCAAAGGCGTTTGTGCTCCATGTGCGGTTAATCGCTGTATATTCCTAAATGCAAGGGTTTCGTGCCCTTGCGGGGCAGTCTTCAGGAGAGAGACTATTGGAACCTGCTCGTTAAAAGTGTTGTTGTTTAAGAAATCAGCTAAAGTAACACATTTAATGCTGTTTTACTGGTCCTATACAGCACATCTATGTACTTTCTGGATTTTTAGCGTGTAACAAGTCAGTCAACAAAATGTTCATTTTATGATTGTAATAAAATGTACAATACATGGTTGGGATTGGAATTAGATGGCTGTAAGGCCATTTCATTCATGCAAATTATTTATACTATATGACACCTGTTAAGAATTTGAAGATGATCTTGTGAGTATTGAGAGTATATCAAGCTTCAGGTTTAACACTGTTAAATCTGAATGCAATCACGATAGGTTCTAAGACTATTTAACTTATATAACCTGTTAGTCCTCGTTTGACCTGAAGATGGCCAAGTAACCTACAACCTACCATTTTCAGCTGCGTAATGTTTGGTTGCATGCCACGCTGAATATTTTCCTGCTCTCATTCACCCAACCATATACTGTTTCTGATGCATTCTTGATTTTCATTGCGCCATCATGAGAACAAGACGAACAAGATGTCTAAAGATAAGGCAGGAGCATGAAAGAGGAGGGGCCTTGTGTCTTGTTTTCAAGATCAACTACCTATTTAGAAAAAAGTCCATCAGCCAGAACAACCACAGCTAGAAAACAACCAGAATAATAGCCAGAATGATGCTGATGAGTGTTTTTCAGCGATTGGAAAAATAGTGCAGAAAATACTTGTAAGATTCCCAACTTCTAATTGGGTGGGCTGCCTACATTCCTTCATGATCTGTCTTAATGAACTAAAGAGATGAATGTAGGCCATTTTTAAAGTTTCTAGTCTATCATCAGTCCTTTTTAATTACAAAGTGATTAATGATTGCCTGATAGGCAACAAAAATAATTGAAGGCAACTCAGGTTAGGTATTATAAGTCCAAATCTATGGTACAAAGTTTGCCAATCGGGATGTCGGCCTGAAGACAGGATTGTTCTCCAAAAAGAAACCAGTTCAACAGACGGAACCACATTTACTCAATAGTTTTATGGCTCAAATGTGTGAAATGGTCATTTTGGGTTTTTTTCTATTTATAAGCTGTGTTAAAGTCTCATTTAGCATGATTTATGGATGTGAGTTTTTTGCCAGTCGTCATCATTCATACCTATACAATAAGTTTTTGACGAAATTTTCACTATAGCATACAATTATTTACAAGAGTAGACAGTTTTTCATTGACCTTGACCCTTTATTTTGCTCTAAAAGTGAACCAAATTAATGCACTTCACTTAACTTTAATGTGTACAAAATTTTCCTCCCTGGGAGCAAACCCCATAAGATGGTTTATTGCTGACCAGTGCACACACGTATTTTCCCAGTCTCACTCCAAGGTATTCTGAAAAGTTGGCAGCCCTGTGACAGAGGCTATGATGCAGGCAGTCTTTATTTCCCCTCTCTCGTATTGTAATGAATGCCAGCAGGAGCGCAGAATTATTGAGGATACAAGAATCAAGCATGGCTGGACCCGTAAGTGAAAGACTCAAAACTATCACAACACTGTTCTTTTTTTTTTTGACAAGATAGGTAAATATATATTATGCCCATCATATCCAAAAAGAGCCATCATATCATGCAGAACGTTTTGATTACCAACAGTTAATGGAACTGTTTCCAAAGTTGGACACTTTTTCTCTCACATTCTGATGAAATTTCCCTTAAACTACAAATATAAATAATTGCATTATGTTTTCTGTCAATTCAGTGGTACTGAATGAAAGTCCCATTTCTCATGTTTCTAACCAGATATTGTTTTACTCATTTACGGAGGCTTTGTCTTCACAATAGTTGGCAAAAGGACGCTTATGTTGGTGATTTAGCTGTGCCTTAAATGTTTCCCGTTTGGGACACTCATATATAGCTTCTCACTGTAAAATTGTAAGTGCTGATGGTTTCGCAAAGGTTGTTCTTGAGTCGGTTAAATCAGCGTCAGTATTAGATTTAGTGTAGTGTATAAAATGCCAAATTTGGTAGTGCTCCGAACTGGAGGCTGGGTCCTGACAATATCGGTACCACTAATATCCTAGATGAACTGGGTGTTAATTTTAAGGCAAATCTTAGTGCTTCTGTGGATATTCACAATAGCATATCAGCTGCGCGGCGTAGAGCCTTTAGTCTACTGAAGGGGGGTGTGTCCAGGTACTGGGCGGAGCTGCCCTGGCACTGAGCTTCAAATGCCCCTGCTGATCTGCTTGCTCATGACCGACAGCAGCCCCTGAAGACGGGGAGGCCCATAAGGTCAACTGCTAAGCAACGGACGGTTTCCTCCAGGGCCGCTCAAATCTGGCTCTTAAATCCAAAACCAATTCTATAACAAAGATTCTTTAACAGACAGAATAATGCTTCATTAACAGAGTATTGACTCATTAACAAACAAAGAAACTGTGCATTAACTGACAGACTAAGGTTTCATGAACAGAGTAACGCTTCATTAACAGACAGAGCGATTGTTATTTAACAGAGAAATGATGTCTTAACAGATAGAATAACGCTTCATTAGCAGACAGAGTAACTATTCAATAACAGGCAGAGAAATGCTTCATTAACAGACAGAGAAACTGTTCATTAACTGTAACTGTTAATTAACAGCCAGAGTAGCAATTAATTACAAGACAGAGTAAGGATTTGTCATCAGGATGAGCAACGATTTGTTAATACACATAGTAAAGATTCATTAAAGCAACACTAGGCGCCCATGGGTTTGAGGGCGGAACTTTCAAATCCTGCAGTTCAATGCGACTACGCCCAACACTAATCACAGCGCACCATGATGCTTCAAAGCCACGCCTGAAAACCTGTGCGCGTGGGGTTTGATTGAAAGCTGTATAATTCCAATCATTTGAGTTGGTCGTACGTTTGATTGGCTGTTGTTTTTTAGCTCTTGCCCCTTACAGGATAGACGTATTTTTTTTATTCCAGTGTCAAACATCTTGTGTTTCATAGCTCTATCAATCACTGTCGAGCTAGAATAAGAAATTTAAGAAATTGTAACAAATCTGCGGGAGCCTGGTGTACCTTTAAATGACAGAGTAACTGTTTGTTGAATGAGATGCATTACGTCTCTAATTTTTTTAGACTTAAGCTTCTTCTATATCAGACAAGAAAAGAAAAACTAAACAAAAATAAGATGGACAGACTGACATACAACTGACAGAGAATCATTTAATTTCCACAGCAAATGTCATCCCCCCGATATACGGTACCCCAAAAATACACAAACCAGGAGCACCCCTACAGCCCATGGTAGACAGTATTGGATTGGTCGCATATAACTTGTCAAAGGTTATTAAATATTAAAACCACTTCTAGGCCAGACAGATCAGCTCTATAAAAACTCAAAACAGCTTGCACAAGAACTGAAGAACATCAAAGTAGAAACAGATGAAATACTAATATCCCATGATGTCATATCACTGTTCATCAAAACACCAGTAGAAGCAACTCTAAAGATAGTACAGGACCGCCTTACAGCAGACAAAACACACAAGAAACGCAGAAATCTAACAGTTCAAGACATTTCACAACTACTGGAGTTCATAGCCATATCCACCTATTTTCAGTTCCGGGATAAAATCTACAAACAAAAAGAAGGATTTGCCATGGGAGACCCACTATCGGCCATTATGTGTGGTTTATTAATGGAAAACCTGGACGCGAGGACCATAACATCAGCACCTGAGCAATGCCGGTTAACATTATGGAAGAGATATGTGGATGACATACTCGAAAAGGTAAAGTCAGGACACACACAGGAGATCACGGACCACTTAAACACCATAGATCATACCGGAAAAACAAAATTCACACACGAGGAAGAATCTGAAAAATCCATAGCCTTTTTAGACATGAAAATACACCACAGGGACGACGCGGCCATAAAGATAAAAATCCATAGGAAATCTACGCATACAGGCCAGTATTTCCCCTGCGAACCATGACCTTGGTTGACCTTGGTTCAAGTAACCATGGTCAACCCTGGTCAAACCATGGTTTTGACATTTTTGTTCAATGGAACACCATGGTTGACCTTGGTTGGCCTCGGTTCACCATGGTCAACCATGGTTAAAGCATGTTTAAAAATGGTCAACCATGATTAACCATGGTGCAAAAACTCCCCAAGCGGGTGCAACCATGCCTCAACCATGGTCGGCCATTTTTAACCATGCTTTAACCATGGTTGATCATTAAACAGTGTCCTCTTAACTTCTGCTGAACATTCACTTAAGTTTCTCATGATATGGTTACCTCTCACATAGAAAGATCGTAGTTGCCTAGATATATTGTCATCATCCGAGAAACTGCTCAAGGTTATCATTCCTAAATACTTATAACTGGAGACAAAATTCAAACCATTGTACAAATAGACTTTTGGTGAGTTTAACAGGGTTTTGCCCTTTGGTAACACAGACATGCAGACAGTGTTAGATTTGTTGAAAAGAATATCATGTGCATCACCAAACCCAGAACAAATGGTTACAAGTTTCTGTAGACCCTCGATAGAAGGACACATTAGAATGAGATCATCTGCATAAGACAGATGATTTATAATTCTGCTACCAATCATACATCCAATTTTACTATTACATAAGTTCACACTGAGATCATCAATATATACATTAAAAAATCTAGGTGATCGAATACCACCTTGCCTGACACCATTATTAATAGGAAATACGTCACTCACATGGGCACCCCACTTGACGCAACCTTGCTGACAAGTATACCAGAAAATAATGATTCGTACATATATGTGAGGGATTCCTCGATCAACGAGCTTCTTAAAAAGGGTCCAGTGATTAACACGATCAAAGGCCTTAGAGGCATCCTTAAAACATAAATACACTGGACTGGAACGGGATTTATCGTAGTCGATCAGTTCACGTAAAGAATAGATACATAAATCGGCAGCATGTTTACACTTAAAACCAAATTGATAATCGGAGGAAGTTAAGTATTCGTCACATCTTGAGAGCAATACCAATTCCAGTACCTTAGACACCACTGAGGCCAAGGCTATTGGGCTGTAATTACTTTTATCACATGCATCACCAGTTTTGTCTTTCAACATGGGAATCAACACTATCTTTACCATATTCAGAGGTAAAACACCATGAGTGAGGCAAGCATTGAACAAGGCGGTGAGTAACACAGATATTTTTCCCCCAGCAAACTTGATGTGCTCTGCAGAAAGACCATCAAGACCACAGGATTTACCACAAATCAAGTTTGTTAATAACATCACAAATTTCTGGAAAAGATTTGAATCAACATTTACCCGTTTAATTGCTGACAATACATAATTTTTGGATGAGGCAGAATTAACACTATTGAATAACTCTGCATAATATTCACGCCACATATCAACAATATTTCTCTGACCCATAACTTCCGCTACTGTTTCTGCTAGTGGTAGCTTCTTATTACTTTGCTCAGACACATCTTTCCAAAACTGAACACAGTCTTTGTTCAGAAGGTTCTGAGCAAAGGCATCTGCTCTAGCAGTAGCCTCCTGCTTTCTACAAGCTCTCAGAGCATACTTAAACCGAGCTCGAGTTGTTCTCATCAAGTCAAAGACACAACCTTGCCTTGGCTTATTCACTCTTTAGTTATATGACCGAAACATGACGTCAGTTTATGTGTAATGTTAATAACATGTTGCGAGTGACAGCTGGCAATAGTTTGGTATCAGTTCAGGTAACTTAAAGCTATTTTTTGTGCAGTCACTCTTGGTTACATAGAAACTGTATGAAGCTTGAAAAGTGTTGCAATGCATCTCTGAACTCCCTGGGTTATCTTGACAGACATTAATAAAAATGCCGCTAGTTTATGAGTAAGCTTAATAATTTGATCGATAATATTACTTTTGCGGGGGGCCTTGGTTTATCTCGCGCCACACTCTGCAGCAAAAGTATATAGTGCACTAGCAGCAAACTTTCAGAGGCGTTTGTGCTCCATGTGCGGTTAATCGCTGTATTTTCCTAATGCAAGGGTTTCATGCCCTTGCAGGGCAGTCTTCAGGAGAGAGACTATTGGAACTTGCTCGTTAAAAGTGTTGTTGTTTAAGAAATCAGCTAAAGTAGCATATTTAATGCTGTTTTACTGGTCCTATACAGCACATCTATGTACTTTCTGGATTTTTAGCGTGTAACAAGTCAGTCAACAAAATGTTCATTTTATGATTGTAATAAAATGTACAATACATGGTTGGGATTGGAATTAGATGGCTGTAAGGCCATTTCATTCATGCAAATTATTTATACTATATAACACCTGTTAAGAATTTGAAGATGATCTTATGAGTACTGAGAGTATATCAACCTTCAGGTTTAACACTGTTAAATCTGAATGCAATCACGATAGGTTGTAAGACTATTTAACTTATATAACCTTTTAGTCCTCGTTTGACCTGAAGATGGCCAAGTAACCTACAACCTACCATTTTCAGCTGCGTAATGTTTGGTTGCATGCCACGCTGAATATTTTCCTGCTCTCATTCACCCAACCATATACTGTTTCTGATGCATTCTTGATTTTCATTGCGCCATCACGAGAACAAGACGAACAAGATGTCTAAAGATAAGGCAGGAGCATGAAAGAGGAGGGACCTTGTGTCTTGTTTTCAAGATCAACTACCTATTTAGAAAAAAGTCCATCAGCCAGAACAACCACAGCTAGAAAACAACCAGAATAATAGGCAGAATGATGCTGATGAGTGTTTTTCAGTGATTGGAAAAATAGTTCAGAAAATACCAGTAAGATTCTTAACTTCTAATTGGGTGGGCTGCCTACATTCCTTCATGATCTGTCTTAATGAACTAAAGAGATGAATGTAGGCCATTTTTAAAGTTTCTAGTCTATGATCAGTCCTTTTTAATTACAAAGTGATTAATGATTGCCTGATAGGCAACAAAAATAATTGAAGGCAACTCAGGTTAGGTATAGGTTTTCCCGGTCAATTTCATAATTTTGTCATTCAAGTTCATATTCCGAGCATTCAATTTCACGTATTTCACGTTCGCAGCGCTGAATCAGCTTTCAAATTCCCAATCTGTTCATTCAAATTCACTATCCAAGCAATCAATTGTTCATTAGCGTCATTCAAATTCAAAACAGGAGCATGCATTTCAGCAATGAGCATTCAAATTCATTTCAAGCCGGCGGCGGAACCTCATTGGATATTCATATTCGTGAAAAGGCAACCATGTTCCAAATAAGTGCATTCAATTTAAATGAATCATTGCATTTAGTGATCTTGGGGTCTATGTGTGGCTTTTTTTTTTTTTTTTTTTCCATTTAGTTTTGAATAAATTGGCTTCATCATCAATACAGCTGCTTTGGGTAGGGCCTATATCTGTTCATTCTCAAGTGTAACCTCATTCGGGTGCAATGGCAGCTCAACGCGTACGCTACAGGCGCATTACAAACGAGGATAGGGGAAGGTTGATCGACGCCTTCGAGAACGACAAGCTTAACTACATTGCTTTGGCAGATCCCCCTTGGAATAAATGACTGAAGTGTTCGTATCTTCGTAGGAGGGTTTCAAGCTGGAGACATCTTTGAACATGTTGAGCAGTGTATACTTGATGTTATATTTCTTGTTTTAGTTCAATATTCTTAAAGAATTATTCAATAAATGTTTTCGTTAAAAGTCATAACACGAACATTTGTTGTTGATTGGTATCTTATTTACTTTCCACCCGTGAGATTGTGATATCATGTTGTTTATCAGTTGGTCTTCGGATTGACGCATTGTGTGGATGTTGTCTTTGTTATGTGTGGTGTTATCAAGGAGTGTAAGTTAGAAAATGACGTTGTGTTGTTTGGATGTACTGCTGACTTGGCCTTATCATTTAAAATTTCTTGAAATGAAACAACGAGAATACATGAACATATACAAGGACATGATATCACTGTGATATCACGGAGATACAATAACAGAACAATATAGAACCTTAAAAAAACATATATATACATAGAAGACTATGGAATTGGAAATACAAATTTCGCGTGTGTGTGTTGCGGGGAGGGTGTGCTGGTGGGTTCTGTATGTGTGTTCGTTTTATGAGAAACGTTCGCCGCCTTCTCCCCCCAATTACCCCCTTCTTCAAAAATCTATCCTGTCTTCTCCACTAAATTGAGTGCACGAAGTAGGACATTGATCACCAGAAAATGAAATTGAATGCCCCAAACAGGCTCATCGTGATTATCGCACGAATTTGAATGCACAAGTAGGAAATGCAATGCTTGCATTTGGAAATTGATTCACATGCGTGAATTTGATTTGCCGGAAACGAAATAGAGTTCGCATAAATGAAATTGATCGCTCGGATTCTGAATTTGAATGCCCGAATATTTTTGCGTGCGTGCGTGCGCTGTGTGAATTTGAATGCACGTTCATGAATTGGAATGACAAAAGTATGAAATTGACCGGGAAAACCTATAATATAAGTCCAAATCTATGGTACAAAGTTTGCCAATCGGGATGTCGGCCTGAAGGAAGGATTGTTCTCCAAAAACAAACCAGTTTAACAGACGGAACCACATTTACTCAATATTTTTATGGCTCAAATGTGTGAAATGGTCATTTTGGGTTTTTTCTATTTATAAGCTGTGTTAAAGTCTCATTTAGCATGATTTATGGATGTGAGTTTTTTGCCAGTCGTCATCATTCATACCTATACAATAAGTTTTTGACGAAATTTTCACTATAGCATACAATTATTTACAAGAGTAGACAGTTTTTCATTGACCTTGACCATTTATTTTGCTCTAAAAGTGAACCAAATTAATGCACTTCACTTAACTTTAATGTGTACAAAATTTTCCTCCCTGGGAGCAAACCCCATAAGATGGTTTATTGCTGACCAGTGCACACACGTATTTTCCCAGTCTCACTCCAAGGTATTCTGAAAAGTTGGCAGCCCTGTGACAGAGGCTATGATGCAGGCAGTCTTTATTTCCCCTCTCTCGTATTGTAATGAATGCCAGCAGGAGCGCAGAATTATTGAGGATACAAGAATCAAGCATGGCTGGACCCGTAAGTGAAAGACTCAAAACTATCACAACACTGTTCTTTTTTTTTGACAAGATAGGTAAATGTATATTATGCCCATCATATCCAAAGAGCCATCATATCATGCAGAACGTTTTGATTACCAACAGTTAATGGAACTGTTTCCAAAGTTGGACACTTTTTCTCTCACATTCTGATGAAATTTCCCTTAAACTACAAATATAAATAATTGCATTATGTTTTCTGTCAATTCAGTGGTACTGAATGAAAGTCTCATTTCTCATGTTTCTAACCAGATATTGTTTTACTCATTTACGGAGGCTTTGTCTTCACAATAGTTGGCAAAAGGACACTTATGTTGGTGATTTAGCTGTGCCTTAAATGTTTCCCGTTTGGGACACTCATATGTAGCTTCTCACTGTAAAATTGTAAGTGCTGATGGTTTCGCAAAGGTTGTTCTTGAGTCGGTTAAATCAGCGTCAGTATTAGATTTAGTGTAGTGTATAAAATGCCAAATTTGGTAGTGCTCCGAACTGGAGGCTGGGTCCTGACAATATCGGTACCACTAATATCCCAGATGACCTGGGTGTTAATTTTAAGACAAATCTTAGTGCTTCTGTGCATATTCACAATAGCATATCAGCTGCGCGGCGTAGAGCCTTTAGTCTACTGAAGGGGGGTGTGTCCAGGTGCTGGGCGGAGCTGCCCTGGCACTGAGCTTCAAATGCCCCTGCTGCTCTGCTTGCTCATGACTGACAGCAGCCCCTGAAGATGGGGAGGCCCATAAGGTCAACTGCTAAGCAACGGACGGTTTCCTCCAGGGCCGAGGAGTATTGACTCATTAACAAAGAAACTGTGCATTAACGGACAGAGTAAGGTTTCATTAACAAACAGAGTAACGCTCCATTAACAGACAGAGCGATAGTTATTTAACAGAGAAATGATGTATTAACAGATAGAATAACGCTTCATTAGCAGACAGAGTAACTATTCAATAACAGGCAGAGTAATGCTTCATTAACAGTTCATTAACAGTAACTGTTAATTAACAGCCAGAGTAGCAATTAATTACAAGACAGAGTAAGGATTTGTTATCAGGCAGAGCAACGATTTGTTAATACACATAGTAAAGATTCATTAAAGCAACACTAGGCGCCCGTGGGTTTGAGGGCGAAACTTTCAAATCCTGCAGTTCAATGCGACTACGCCTAGCACCAATCACAGCGCACCATGATGCTTCAAAGCCACGCCTGAAAACCTGTGCGCGTGGGGTTTGATTGAAAGCTGTATCATTCCAATCATTTGAGTTGGTCGTATGTTTGATTGGCTGTTGTTTTTTAGCTCTTGCCCCTTACAGGATAGACGTATTTTTTTCATTCCAGTGTCAAACATCTTGTGTTTCATAGCTCTATCTATCACTGTAGAGGTAGAAAAAGAATTTTAAAAAATTGTAACAAATCTGCCGGAGCCTAGTGTACCTTTAAATGACAGAGTTACTGTTTGTTGAATGAGATGCATTATGTCTCTAATTTTTTTAGACTTAAGGTTCTTCTATATCAGACAAGAAAAGAAAAACTAAAGAAAAATAAAATGGACAGACTGACATACAACTGACATACAATCCTTTAATTCCCGCAGCAAATATCATCCCCCCGATATACGGTACCCCAAAAATACACAAACCAGGAGCACCCCTACAGCCCATGGTAGACAGTTTTGGATTGGTCGCATATAACTTGTCAAAGGTTATTAAATATTAAAACCACTTCTAGGCCAGACAGATCAGCTCTATAAAAACTCAAAACAGCTTGCACAAGAACTGAAGAACATCAAAGTAGAAACAGATGAAATATTAATATCCCATGATGTCATATCACTGTTCATCAAAACACCAGTAGAAGCAACTCTAAAGATAGTACAGGACCGCCTTACAGCAGACAAAACACACAAGAAATGCAGAAATCTAACAGTTCAAGACATTTCACAACTACTGGAGTTCATAGCCATATCCACCTATTTTCAGTTCCGGGATAAAATCTACAAACAAAAAGAAGGATTTGCCATGGGAGACCCACTATCGGCCATTATGTGTGGTTTATTAATGGAAAACCTGGACGCAAGGACCATAACATCAGCACCTGAGCAATGCCGGTTAACATTATGGAAGAGATATGTGGATGACATACTCGAAAAGGTAAAGTCAGGACACACACAGGAGCTCACGGACCACTTAAACACCATAGATCATACCGGAAAAACAAAATTCACACACGAGGAAGAATCTGAAAAATCCATAGCCTTTTTAGACATGAAAATACACCACAGGGACGATGGGGCCATAAAGATAAAAATCAATAGGAAATCTACGCATACAGGCCAGTATTTATTATGGACATCAGAACACCCCACAACACACGAATTGTCAGTGATCAGAAACTTATATGAACGTGCCAGTGAGGTAACGGAGGAGGAGGACAGAAAGCATGAGGAAAAACACATTCAGAATGCACTTAAGAAATGCCAATACCCGAAATGGGCCATAGAAAAGGGAATACGAGAGGTTAAAAATAAAAACAAAGACAACATACAGAAAGGCAAAAAGAAACGCATAAACAACACAGGGAACAGAGGTGCAGTGACACTACCGTACATCAGAGGAGTCACTGAACGTATACAAAGGGTCATGAATAAATATCACATCAAAACACCCGTCAGACTATACACTAAGCTGAGACAGCTATTAGTTCATCCAAAGGACAAAATTGAACAAAACAATAAATGCAATGTTATGTAGGAGATACCATGCCGCTCTTGCAATAAAATGTATATTGGAGAAACAGGACGAAGTTTCAGCACACGAAAGAAAGAACACAAAATGGAACGCAATAAAGAAACAGAAAACAGACAGATGAGATCAGTAAAAGAAAAGGCACAACAAAAGAACCTTAAACCAGCCGTTACAGACCACTGTAAAAGGGAAAATCATATTATGGACTGGGACAAGGCCAAAGTCATCTGCACTGAGGAAAACAGACACCAACGCTACATCATGGAGGTGATAGAAATCGGGAAGCGAGCCCAAAGGACGATGAACCGGGACGAGGGGGCGTACACGCTGTTGCACACTTGGAGCACCGTTCTAAAGGAGCGAACAGACAGCCGGCCGCGTGACCGACCTGACAGATTTTGACAGGTCGGTCATGCCTCTGTAACAACAGCTGATAAGACGCGTCACACCACCATCAGGTGACGCTTCTGAAGAAGACGGGGTTCCCATCGAAACATGTCAAGGTATAAAAACATAACTATGTTTTTTTTTTTTCTTGTCCGATATAGAAGTAGATAAACCTTTCTAGAGTAACTGTTTATTAACAAAGTATGGATTCATTAACAGGCAGAGTATTGCTTCATTCACAAAGAGTGATGGTTATTTAACAAATTAACAATTCATTAACAGATAGAATCACGCTACATTAACAGTCAGATTAACAATTCATTAACATATAGAGCAGGGCTATTCAACCTTGTCCAGAAAGGGCAGGTGTGGGTGCAGGCTTTCATTCCAGCAAAGCAGCTACACACCTGACACCACTAATCAACCCCAAGAGTCTTTGCTAATGAGCTTGATTAGTAGAATCAGGTGTGTAGCTGCTTGGCTGGAATGAAAGCTGCACCCACAGTGGCTCTTCCAGGACAAGGTTGAATAGCCCTGATATAGAGTAATGGTTTATTCACAGAGTAAGGATTCGTTAACAGACAAAATAAAGCTTCATTAACAGAAACTGTTCATTAACAGACTGAGTATGGATTCATTAACAGAGTAACACCTCTTTAACAGACAGAGTACCTGTTGATTAACAGAAAAATGTTTCTTTAACGGACAGATTAACAATTCATTTACACAGTGTTTCCCAACCCATTCCTCGGGGCACACCAGTCAGATCCAGGTATGTGTTGTGTTCCACCTTAAGCACACCTAATGCGAATGATCAAGCCAAGATTAGTCATATCAGGACTGCTTAAGGTGGCACGCAACAAATACCTGGATCTGACTGGTGTGCTCTGAGGACTGGGCTGGGAAACACTGCATTAACAGACAGAGTCATGGTTCACAAACAGAACACACATGCAAACACTCTAAAATGTCAACAACGTAATGTGACATGTCTATGGCCATTTATTTGTTGCCGAAGAATTCTTCTAGACCAAAATCCACAAATCCTTCAAGATATAATTTTATTTCTTTGTAAAATTTTCACGTACACAGTCTGCTTCAAGACAAAGATTAGAATACACTTTGATGGGTCATAAATGAGGCTTGAACATTTTTGAATCATAGAACATTTTTGTTTCTGTTATTATAGTCATCCTAACATTAATGTTGAGCTTTGCATGAAAATACTGATGGTGCAAAATCAGCTTGGTTTGGCTTTGGGTCAGGCCAGCCCAACGCAAAACAAATGCTGCAAACCCTTGAATGCTCCTTTGGCGGGAAATTCTTACGATAATGGCTCTAACCCATGCCTGCCTTTGTCTTTTTCAGCACGGAAAGAGAAAAAAATCTGATGTCACTTCTCTTTTTAAAGTGGTTTGTACAACTCAAAACATAACATGAAGGCACCATGTTAAGCTCTTGCCACACACACACAAACACACACACCATACCACGAAGTTAACTCTCTCCTTAAGCCGAAAGGGTCAATAACATGATCCATAAGACAATGCAATCATGTATGTAAGACGATTAAAAAACAGGGAGAAGACAATGCAATGGTCCATTGCTGTGCTTGTTGGCTTAAAAAATGCGGTCCAACTGAACCAAATAGCACGCACAACTCAAACGCTTATAATTTTGGGGGCACAGTAAAAAACAGCAATTCTCAAAAAGATAACCAGCACTCACAATCAGGTCCTATTAAAGGACAATTTAATAGACACAAAATGCACGGAAGCAGGAGGCGGACATTTCGACTCACAGGTCTTTTTCGACGTAAAAACAGGAAGTAAGTCCGTCCCTTAAATAGGGCCTCCGGTGTATAAGAAAATTGTGACCAGGTGGAATAAATAAGTGACCATATCAACCTTATCGATATAAATATAGGAATACATACAATTAAACAAGACAATGAATTACATGACGAAAAAGCAATAACAACAACAAAAGTATCAATAAACAAGACTAAGTCAATAACATTTACAAAAAACAATTAAGCAAAAATTTTCTGATGCACCAGTGGCCCCATTTTAGGGACGTACTTACTTCCTGTTTTTACGTTGAAAAAGACCTTTGAGTCAAAATGTCCGCCTGCTGCTTCTGTGCATTTTGTGTCTATTAAATTGTCCTTTAATTGGACCTGATTGTGAGTGCAGGTTATCTTTTTGAGATTTGCTTGTTGGCTTCAAATTGGTACCTTATTAAATCTCACTGCTCTCTCATTTACTTCTGATTAATAAGGCACACTAAAGTGAATACAGAAAAACTCAAGTATGAATTAGGGCAGCTTTGTGAACATTGTAATGGATTATTTCTCATGTGAAATTTGGTAAGTATGTAAGCAGACATTGTCTTATAATGTTTGCTATCAGTCCCCACCTTGACTGGACAGAGGACGAGACGGTAAGTTGTTAAAGCTCAGCCTAGCTGTCATGGTCCATAAATGGGTTGCTGGTTTTTTCTTGGGTGGACTCATCGTGTATAAAGATGATTTTAAAAGAAGTGAATGAAAAAATGAGGCAAGTTGTCGCCATGGAAAAGCTCATAGCAACCAACACTTCCTGCTGTGCACGTCAACAAGAGCCTTAGAATCCGCTGATCCCACATAAGATCGGAGAGGGGAGGCAAAATGCTTGCGCCCCCCTCCCCCCAACCTCCCCCCAACCTATTTTATAAACAACAAGGGCAGAGCAACTGCAGCGATGGGGGCTGGGGCTGTTGCCCTGAGAGACCGCTGTGAGCCACTGAGAAGCTTTTGCGGGCAAACAATTGTTAGAAAATCTGATTTTACAGTCAAAGTAATTGGTGGCCCACTCATTGTGCTATGTCAAGAAATGAGGAGATCTTTTCCTGACCAGTTCCATCTAATCCCATGGGAGCCGCTCAATGATGCTAATTCAAGAGTGCTGCCATATTTGATTTACAGGAGTGGGAGGCTCTTTGAGGAAATGCACACTGGCTGCCTAAAGGGAAAGAGATGAATAGGAATAAAAGCTGAATCAGAATATTGGGAGATAAATTGGTCCCTAAGAAAAATTAACCCTTTGTTACATGTCTCTTTGCCTATTAAGGGGGGGGGGGGGGATTTGGTCACTTTAATAACCACTATGCAACAAAGGGTTAATACCATGCAGATATGCTTTAACATCTAAAAGTACTGTCAAAAATGGAATGATTTTGCCCCAATTATAATTAGGTCTATGCACTGGCACTTAGCAACATAATTTTTTTTTTTTTTTTTCCAGCGAGAGCGGCATTTCAGAACTCTTCAGCGAATGAAGGTAATTCTGATGACAAGTATACGTGGTTTCCTCCATTTACATTTTCCAGTCTGACAGATGTCTATTTTTTACAGCAAGTTGCGTGACCATGCTGCAAAAACAGGTGTAGGTACTTGCCGAAATTACCTTCATTCGCAAATGAGTTCTGAAATGCCGCTCTCGCTGGAAAAAAAAATAAAAAATTTATGTTGCTAAGTGCCAGTGCATAGACCTAATTATAATTAAATTATTTTCTCTACTGAATGTAGCCCATTATTTGCTGTTAGATCACATGGGGGAGAGAAGCTGTGTCTTCAATTGCCACTTGATTATTCTTGAATTGGAAAACGTGTTTATAAAGGAAAACCATCTAGAATTAGCCAGGATTAATTGTTGTCAATAAAGGGATGGATAATAAGTCTAGCGCTGGACTGGACCCGCCATTACGAGTTATCTCGTAGTTGGCAGTCAACGTGTTAAAAGCAGAGTCGAAATACACCCAAGGTACCTGACATGAGAGAGAATATTAGAGGCTAACAGGCCAAGGGTGTTCACGTCCAGCATTTCAGGGTGTCCAAATACAATGACTTCAGTCTTGCTTTCATTCAGATTAAGGGAGTTTAAATTCATCCATGACTTTATATCCTTCAGACAATCAAGCAGGGGCTGCAATGAATCTTTACTTTTAAGATTTAAAGGCAGATATATTTGCACATTGTCAGCATAACAGTGGAAGAGACATTGTGCCTTTCAAAAATTGATGCCAGAGGCAGCATATAAAGAGAGAATAGAGTGGGACCTAGGACAGAACCTTGAGGAACACCAAAGGTAAGTGGAGCTGTCTCAGAGGAATACTCACCCAGGTGGACAGAAAAACTCCCACCTTTCAGGCAGGACTGAAACCACCTGAGTACCACTCCTTTAATTCCCACACAATTTTCTATTCGTGACTAAAGGATTGAGTGATTAACAGTGTCGAAGGCAGCTGTTAAATCTAAAAGCAACAATATGGCAGAGTCTCCTGAATCAACTGTTAAAATAAAATCAAATCATTAAAAACTCTTAAAAGGGCTGTTTCAGTGCTATGATGAGGTTTAAAACCAGACAGAAACTTTTCATATAAATTATGAGTCAATAAAAAGATTGTAATTGACCAGGGACCACTTTCTCCAGGACTTTAGACAGGAAAGGCAGTTTATAAATGGGCCTGAAATTCGACAGCACAGAAAGGTCAAGCTTTTTCCTTTTTTATTAAGGGCTGTACAGCAGCATGTTTGAAGGCCTTTGGAACATACTGTAAGACGGGAAATCCAGCTGGAGTACAGGGAAGCAGAATGTGTTTATGGCTGTGTGTCTGTGGGGACTGGTGGCTTGGTGATTAGGCAGGTCTCTGGCGATGTGAGGGGGTTACTATCACAGCCGCCCCCGTGAACACTCTTTTTCTCCCCTGGCTTAGGGAGGGATTAGGTTAGGCCCCCGAACCTAGGCCAGAACAGGCGGCGGCGGGGCTGCAAAGTTCCGAGGGCACGTTAAAGATGGAGTATAGTGCAGGGGAGTAAACTGAAGGCCCCTGTGTCCAGTGAAGTATGAATTGACATACTGCCGTGGTACCGTCTAGACGGCGTGTTGTCGCCTGTAAGTGTGTGGGCATCACGTGGTACGTGGGCGACAGCTCACACCTAAGCAGAGGGACGCGAAGTACGACCTCTGTGAACAGGCAAGGCGGGTGAAAACGGTCAAAGTTTCTATTCCCATAGCTAAGTGGGGTAGGGATCAGACCATCGGTTCCCACCTGGGTGGCTGGTAACCACTACGGGATTTGGGGATCGCTAAAGGGTTACCGGCGGGTCGGGTCGCGATGGCAGTAAGACCCTAAAGTTGGCCCATTTTTCAATGTACAGTCAAGCCACCATAAGCCAAAAACGAATCGTTAGTAGGTGAGTGGTGCTTCTGTGATCGGTAAGCTTTAAAAAGAAGACACCAGGAAGCAGAAGGCAGAGTTCTCAACCTGGGGAAGCCCGGGCGAAGATCTCTGTGGAAAGGGATCTAGCCTAGAACTGCACCCTGGGAAGGGAGGTTCGAAGGATCAAAGTGATATGTTTCATGAAACTAGGCCTAAAACTCATCTGTTTACATTTTTTGACACGATAGTAATGTCAAACCCTTCTCATATATTCCACATACTACTATGCAATACTTATGTGCTCATAACCAAAATTGCTTATAGAATAATCCAGTATAAGAGCTTTTCATAACATCTGCAACATATTAGTACATATTCATATCATTTTCGGTCTTGTTATTCTCAGGGGAATCCAAGGAGTTGAATGGAGTATGTTTCATTCCCATTGAAATTATGGTTCATTCCCTTTTGGAAACTCCTGAAAATTAGTCAGAATCCTCTCGGGTAATCATTCTGCTCTTCTCTCTCTGCTAAATTGTTTTATTACATCCTTCTAATGGTGGAAACCCAAAAACCAGATTCGACCCCCCTTCTAGGTAATTTATGGCCATGCCGCCTGGATCAAAGACGTGATTGGGCTTAAAGAAAAGACAGACAATCAGTTCGGGGAAGATCGTATCCGATGTCTCCACGCGTACGCAAGTGCGTGTGTAGCCTCTTTAATTATGGAAGATCGCAGCCGACTTCCCACACGTGCATCTCTATGCCGTGTGTAGCCTCTATAGCTATGGCAGATCGTCTCTCTGATCTCGCCCTCGCACAACTCTGTCTGCGCAGCTTTCGCCAGGTATGACTTTTAAATTTGTCTAAATTTGTGGTAACTGCTTTTTGGTCTGTTGATTTAAGCTCTTGCCTACCTGGTGAATAAATTGTTATTCCTTTAAACTTGCGTGGTCTCTGTGACTCCTAATCCTTTTATTCTTTCTAGCCACATTACGACCTGTACTTAGGGGGCGATTCTTTATCATTCCAGACTTGCTAGCTGATGTTCATAGGTAGTGATGGGTTTTAAGTTGGATTGTAAATTACGGTATACTTATATAAAGGGTTCATGTAGTACCGGTTCTGGGGATTTAGTATTAAAGGGCACCCCTGGGCTTATAAGCCGGTGCCTGTCAGATTCGCCTTAAGGAACCCTTGGGTTCACATAAATCTGGGTTCAGTATATGTTTATGCCAAGATGCTACTATCATGGTGATTTCTTCCATCCTCTAAAACTATCACCGAACTAAGATCCGGCAATTATGCTAAAACCCGGGGGCATATATTGAGTAACGCAGGCCTTCACTTACGAGTCCGAGGTATAATCACCCCAAGGTCCACGCATGTTTTCCCTAAATTATAAATTCTAATTCTAATTTGGAGTCAGATATTTAACGAGAGTATAACTAAATTTGGTATTCTAAATTTACTATGGAGACAGATCAATTGTAACCATTGTGCTTTTGTGCCCTGTTCTTCGAACGGAGAAAATTGATTCATTTTATTGTGATTCGCACTAGCCCAGTGGTTCTCAAACTCGGTCCTGGCGCCCCACTGTGTATGCTGGTTTTTGTTCCAGCAGCAACTGCAATTCTAGAATTTTAAAAAGCTGTTAATTTGTCTTAATTAGCAGCATTCCATGTTTAGAGTAGTTATTTACCATCTTAAGTCACATTTTGATGGACATATCCATTCTGCCATGAGGAATAAAAACCCTTGAACATATTGTGCTTAATTTTCAATATTGTCAGGATTTTCAGGTGAAAACGTTTTTAAACAGACCAAATTAGACTCTGAGAAAATCAGTAAGCTCCAAATTAGGTTTCTGAACACAGGTGTCTTGAGTTTTTCCCAGATAACCTGCCTGAACCAAATAAAATCAACATGAAACACAACAGGTGTGACCCCATTGTTTGCCAAGTAAATTGTTGGGTTTTGCCACCATGAGTCAAGAGTTTCACCAATGAGCAACCTATTGATTGTTTATGTTGATTAAATGTTTGGTTAAATTGTTTCCCTTTGCAGATAATTACAATGTATCTCAATAGGGATATTAGCATAAATGCACCTACTTAAAACAAATCAACAGCTTGTTAAAATCCTAAGATTGCAGTTGTGGTTGGATCAAAAACCAGCATACACAGTGGGGCGCCAGGACTGAGTTTGAGAACCACCGCACTAGCCAAAAGATCGCGCTTGTAACACCAGCCTAAAGAACATGTTGAGCCTTCGCCCCCTGCAATTTCCGTCGTTGGCATTGTTTTGTGGGGTTTTACAAAACCCAGAGACAAGACAGGTATTTATCAGTGAAAAAATACATGGTCCAACAGTGTCAAAGATGTTCTTAAGAAGACGAGATGGAATAATATTTAACAGGCAGTTTTTGGGGCGAAGATGGTGGACCACCTCAGACAAGGAGGACATTGATATGGGCTCAAACTGATCAAAGACAGCTGGACAAACAGGAGGAGAAGAAGGGTCATAGTCAGTACATGAGGGTAAGGAAGAATGAAGAATAGTGATTTTGTCAATGAAGAATTTGAGCAAGGTGTCACAGAGGGCTGAAGAAGGTCTGATAGGAGCTGAAGTACCGGGTATTGTCAGAGAGTTAAAAACATTGAAAAGAACCTGAGGCCTATGATGGTTTTTGTGACCAGGCTAGAAATAAAGTTTGGTTTTGCAAATTTAACAGCTCTTTGATACTCAAACTGCGATGCAAGATTTCATTAAAAAAACTTGTAGGTTTTTCTTCTTCTACCTTCTCTCAGCTTGTCGGCATGCACGTCTGAGAGCACAGGTAGAGTTGTTTAGCCATTGTTCAGAAGGTAATTTAGTGCCTTTCATATTCAGGGGTGCAACAACATCCAGGATGCTCATGCAGGTTGAATTTAACAGACTAAATAGTTTTTCAACACTGAGAACAACACATCCATCTGCGTCTTAAGAGCAGAAAACCACAATGATGTTTTGTAATTGATCAAATGGCCATAGCATGCAGAAGAAGAAGGCTTGAGTACAGAACAAGGGACTGCAGTTGTGAACAGTACAGGCAAGTGGTCCGATATGCATGCATTGCAGATCTCATTTACAGAAACACTTAAACCATAGAACAACACAAGCTCCAATGTATGACCTTTTTTGTGAGTGGGACCAGAGACCGACTGAGTGATATTAAAAGAAGTCTTTAGCCACAAGTTTGGTTTCACAGCAAACGTGTATATTAAAATCATCACAGATTAAAAAGTGATCACAGTCCATCATTAAACCGGCAACAAAGTCAGCAAAATCTTGAATAAAGTCCTTGCTACATTTTGGTGGACGATATACCACAGCACACAGCACAGGCGATGAGAGATTAAACTTAAAGAGCTGCAGTTCAAAACTGGAGAAGGTGACAGCTATAGACAGCTGGCACTGAAAGATGGATTTAAATACAGTCGCTATCCCTCCACCTTTTCCAGAGGTTCGAGGAGAGCTTAAGTATGAACAGTTAGGAGGAAGTAGCTCAGAAAAAGGCGTGGACTCACCATCTCGAAGCCAGGTCTCAGTCAAGACCATAAAATCCGGCTAACGGGATTTAAAAAAGTCATTCAGCACAAAAAAAATTTTGTTAGCTAGATCTAGCATTAATTAGTGCTATACGGAGAGATAAATCCATTATGTCTGATTTTGGAGCATGAGGCAGCATGTGTATAGGTTGGCAAAATTCACACCGTGACAACAGTCGGGCTGGTCAGAAATAAACGCCGGATTCACCGGGCTGGTGGCGGCTCTCGGAACCCGAGCTGCTAAGTCAGGAGTCCTCTTTTTCTTTAAAGGCCAGCCTGTTTTTGGAACGGCCTCACCGTATAATGCACCGGGATAGACAGGGGAACTGTACCGATGGCTGATACATCCGATCCACACGAGGGAGCCAGTGAATATGAAAGTTTACTTTATGCAGGTTGTAGCAGACAGAGGAAGCAGTAATTAGTGACTGGTGTTTGGGTCAGGCATGTGGCTGTTGAGTGTAGTCACTTGCCGGCAGAGTTATAAACAGATTTTCTGTTAAAGTGTGGGCGCCCAAGCTATTAGAGTGGAGATCATCGTTCCGAAAGAACGAACCGTAATTCCAACAGAGATTAAAATTATCAATAAAAGCAATGCTGCGAACTACACAAGTTGACTGCAGCTGGAGATAAAAATCTGTTTACCGCTGACCCCAAGAGCGTCAAGGAGATCGCAGAAGACCCGTTTTAAGATTTCTGACTTTTGATGGGAAATGTCATTACAGCCAAGATGGACGATAATGTTTCAGGCCTGAGGGTGTCTGACAAGGATGCTGGGGATTTTATTCAGGAGATCATTAACCATAGCGCCTAGGAAGGAGGGTCACCGCAGATCTTTTCCTGACGTTCCTCACAATCGAGTTGCCAATAATGAGCGTGGACAGAAGGGGATAAGTCGATGAAGGGGACTTTACTGGGGACGTAGTGGCTGGACTGAGACGGGCAGAGAGGTTAGCTGGGGCTCATTGCAGTGCTGGTGTAAAGAGCGGTGTAGAACGGTGAGCCCTTGTGCGGGAGGAGTGCTCAGTTTCGGCCGATGGAGGAAACGAAGGTGAAAGAGAGCCTCAGGACCTGCGGGATGGCACGGGACGTGGAGGAGGCTGGGAATCCACTGGCATTGGGGGAAAATCATGCAGGTCAAGGATGTCATATTTGTCTTCCAGATGGATGTTATGGTGTGGGGTGTATGACTGGAGCTCTTCCCTTCCCTGTTGCGAGCTCCGACCAGCTTCCAGGACTCAAGGTGAGATGGTGTAGAGCTGACTGGGGCTTTCTTTGGCTTTTCCCCGAGCCGTAACTAAGAGTTTTCAGGGACTGGGGCTGCATCAGTTGCAGGACGGACAGTAGTAACTGGCTTTGGAGGCACCGCTTCAGCAGCCTCTACTACAGGGCAGGAAGCAGTGGTATCAGGCTCACCGGCACACGTTGTTTCAGATTGTGTTGGACCGATGATGATGGAGTCCAGAAGTTTTTCGGCTTCCTGGATCTGGTACAGTTGGAGATTCTTCCCTCTAGCACAGCAATCTTCTCAGCCAAGTGGGCACAGATGACACAGCTGGATGATGAGGTGAGTGGAGCAATGGATTGTATATCGAAGATGGGTTAGCGATATGGGTTCAACAAGTGCATCCACAGGGGAAAATCAGGCTTCAGTATGCAAAAGCCTGTTCTCTTTAGTGGTTAGCTCCAATGCTAAGAACAAGCCGGATTGCTATCCCGGTGGTTGGGCTATCCAGAAATCGTGTAATTAAAAGAGTCTGTGCAACCGATCACTGAAAATACTTCGCCTTGTAAAACCAGGAGGCTAAAACAACTAGGACAGCATTAAAAATATTGCTAAAAACTGATTAAAATAGAATAAAAATGCCGCAAAATGGCAGAACTTCCAACAAGTACACGAAGTGCCAACGCATGCGCAGCCAAGTCCCAAGTCGAGTACCACTCCGATAGGTTTCCACTGTTGAGAGAAATCTCTTCTGCTTCTCCCTGTCCCTCCCTCTCTATTCTCGTCTCCCTTGCCGTCTCGCTCTATCTATCTCTGGCTATTTCTCACTCCCTCTGCGGAAGGATGTGCTGTCCATCCTCAGGTCAGTGAAGATAGGAAATAGGAAATACACACACGCACACCTACGCACACATAAACACAAACATGTACAAACACACATACACACATAAACATACATATATACATACATACATACATCCACTCACATACACATACACTTGCACATACGTACACACATTTTGTGTATACAACCACACACATACATACATGCACAAATACACACATGGATACACACATACATACACAAACACACACGTTGCCTACACACACATAGACACATACATGCAGGCACACAACACACACACACACATACATTACAAGTAAACATCCACGCACACTCGCAATACACATACACACGCACATACACACAATAATACACGCGTAGACATGTATACACACTCATAAAACATGCAGTAAAAGTCAAGTTTTTTCACCCTTTACTTATGTTTTTGCTCATGTTTTGTGTGAAATATTTGCAATTTTAACTTCATTTTAAATAACCACATATGGCACAAGGTAAAAGTGGGAATAGTGAGGAGAAAGAATCTGTTATTTTGCAGGGTAATGTCCTAAACTTTTTTTTGTCTAGAATCCAGAATATATTCTGGATCACCCCTGCGAATCATGACCGTGGTTGACCTTGGTTGACCTTGGTTGACCCTGGTTCAAGTAAACGTGGTCAACCCTGGTCAAACCATGGTTTTGACATTTTTGTTAGATGGAACACCATGGTTGACCTTGGTTGACCTCGGTTCACCATGGTCAACCATGGTTAAAGATGGTTAAAAATGGTCAACCGTGATTAACCATGGTGCAAAAACTCCCGAAGCGGGTGCAACCATGCTTCAACCATGGTCGACCATATTTTAACCATGCTTTAACCATGGTTGACCATGGTGAACCGAGGTCAAGCAAGGTCAACCATGGTCACGGTTCGCAGGGGCACTTCCAAACAGGGACGAAACCTTAACCTCCTTGATGGGGCAATAAATGGAACCATCCATGACCTATTTGATTCATCCTCTCCCCTCATTCCCAGAGCGGATGCCGCCTCATTATGCTCTTCGAATGAAGATCTTTTCGAACAGAACCAGGACAAGCCAGTCCAGGATTTGCATCCCATGCTAGCTGTCCCAGCTAAAGAAGCCGAAAATGAACTTTTCTCCCTCGCTTGAGACCCTGCTCCTCATTATCCAAACCATATACAGGAAGCGTGTGAGTCCAAGCATCTGCAGAAGCTGTGTTTATAAACATATTTCATTCACACAATTATTTTAAAAGTTTAAATGAAACGGCAAAGATATTGTTTGTATACAGTTCGATCCATGCAGAGAACTCAGACATACTACAAATTTTCAAGTATAGCTTTCGTTTATCATACCGTAAACGTGCATTGGTATTTGGCGACGCCCTTCGTGTAGCCCATTTCACTTGCTCCATACCAAACTTTTGCCATGTACATTCACTCTCGTTAAAAGCAGGAGGGAAAAAAATGATTTTAAACATTAGTCTTCCTGCTGCGACGAGATTCCACAATTTTGCCTGCAATTTGTCCTGCAATCCAATTCATTCTTTTCACATATTTTCATAATCTAATGGGAACAAATATTTTTACTGTATTCTGTAGTGTATTTTACTCAAAGAAGAAAGTGGAATGTTACTTCTATTCCTCTGGTCCTGGGTAACCCTTGGCCAGTGCGCCTCAACCCTGGCATTGACTGGAAGAACCTGCAGGTCTGGGAGTGAAGCCCCACCTGATGGAAGCCACTCAGTCTTCTCAATCCAACATGCATCTCTTGGGTCTCCTCCTGAGTTATACAGAGTGCCCTCTGAATATTGGGTCCTCCAAGAGGCCTTTTCAAAGCCCTAAACCACTGCACTGCCTCCACATCGATCCTATGACTGAGCCACAGAGTTGCTGCCAGGCACCACTCCTCCTGAGGCCGACTCTTCTTGTGATCCAGCCCAGAAACTGAGGCCTTGGTGATGTACATCCGGGGGTCCCTGGCGGCTGGCATCATTTGTCACTCCTTATCGCTTGCTGGTGCTGGATTCTTCATCATTGGGAAGGACAGTGGCCTCTGCCTGCCCATCGATTATCGGGGCCTCAACACCATTACGATACATCACTTTTGGTGCAGATGAGTCTGTTTTTGAGTTATGTGCATTGTTATGGTGGCTTCATGGTACAGCGACTAGCCTGCATTGGACACAGATTCATAACTCCAAATGTTATGTTTAGGAGGGTAATTACTGTTTCACCAAGCAATATAGATGTAGTATAAACCTTTTAATTCAATCAGTGAAATTATCATTTTAAAACTCTTCTCCTGTTTCATCATCTTTTCCTTTTCCAATATTGCATTTTGACTGAAGGTCTGAAACCACTTATTGTGAAAAATGTGAAAAATAGGGGATATAATGAAGGGACAAACACTTTTTAACTGTGTTTTTTCTTCCCCCAGCACATAATGCGAGCACAAGTCATTAAGCAACCCATAATATGCATAAACGCCCTGTAATCAATTTTTTAAATTATCATTATCACTCCATCTGTGTGTCTTCTCATCACTTGTAACCGTTCCAGCTATTGAACCATTGTATAAACAGCTATCACATTTAAGCAAGTTGTGCATATTGGGCGTCTCCAGAAGCCTATTTGATGTGAAGGTCATAGCTTCGATTCTGACCTAATTTCTTCTCGAGTGAAGGTCGGGCATGCCCACCAGTAAGGCATGCCAAGTGTGTACATAGCACTGAGGGCAATCTAGTTCCATAAAAATCAAGTCTTCTTCTCCCAGCTGTTCCACAGAGTTCATTTTTATAAAATTTATGTTGTAGAAATTATGAAATTGTTGAGTGTCATTATTTTTACAATGTTAGTCTCAATAATGTAGATTGGGTTTAATATTGTTACGACTGGAAAGTTTACAAGACAGTCTCCGAAAATCTCAAGGGAAACACTCAGGTATTTAAGGGTTAAAGATTTGTTCCATGGAAAATTACACATGAAATACACAAAAAGATGTCAGTCATTATATGAGGGCCGTTCATCACAGAGCTTTAACGTTTCGTCCGAAGTGCAGAGTGCAGATGCACGGAGGACAGGAAGTGAAAGACTGGATGCAAGTGCAAGGGTGGACTTGGTTGTAGTTTTAATAGCTGTCTGCACTGCAGACAGCGCAAGCCTAGCAATCAAACAAAAGGAACTGAGATTCCACAATAGTGCACACTATGTTAATACAATGGTGGGCTGTGCTACAGGCGCATTGCATTACAAATAGGAAAGCAAAATGGAAGAGAGGTTCTTTTAAATTAAGCGTGCTGATAAAAATAATGAACAGCATGGATTCTAGGTTTGAGATAAAGTACACGAGTATGAAGATCAAGCCTATACAAAGACTACAATGTCACTCAGGCATGCGGTTAAACAGACTTCACAAAGAGACAGTGGCTGTGTTTACATGGATTGTTTTCCTCAATCTGATTGAAATCAAACGGATTAAATGAATATGATTCGATGTGTATACATGAACGCTAAGTAAAGCGATCCATGTTTAATCCGCGTATACGTGGCCCCAGCTGAAACCGATTACAGTTTCTTTGACATGCGCAAAAGGTCCCACTAACGTCATTACGTGATTACGTGACTCCTACGTACTAGGGAGCGCATGCGGGAACGAATAATCCTATCCATCAACCGAATCCACTCTGTTCAGCCGTTTATATGCAGCATCAAGCTGATTATCAATCGGCATATACTACCTCTTTCAATCCGATCGAAAATTTAAACCGATCCGGATGAATCGGATCAGCTAAGGTGGTTACACGAGACATTTTGAATCTGACTAACCTGTCAATCCGATTATAAGTAGGATTTTTGGACCCATGTAAACGCAGCCATCGTGAGGCACTATCTTGTATAGGCACTGCTACCACTCAGTGCAAACAGGGAGCAGGTGAACATGCTGATTGAATAATGAGAAGTGATTAATTAATAATGAGTGAGGACTGCTCCGGGCTTCAGTAGACTGGTGAGCTGGACGGCTGGAGGCAAATCCTCACAGTGTGGGCAGGCTTTGTGGGAGTCGGCCAAGAGCTGTAGATCCAAGATGTCATTGCAATCTACCCAGCTCTTCTCCTCTGGACCATAGCCTCCCCAGTCCACCAGGTCCTGCAGCTTGCCTGCTTTCTTTCTTGATTGGAGGAGGCACTCAGCTGGTAAGCTGGGTCTCCGTCAACCTCCAGGACAGAGAGCGGGTCTTCGGGGGGGTAGCCTCAGCCAGGGGTCCAGCAATCACCGATCTAAGAAGAGAAGTGTGAAAGGTATTGTGAATGTGGTAGTGAGACGGCAACTGTAAGAAGATTCATTGACCGTCCGGAGGACATGGAAAGGACCTATGAACCATGGGCTCAACTTTTTTGAGGGCAGTCGGAGGTGCAGGTCCCTCGTAGAGAGCCAGACTCGGTCCCCCAGCTGGTATTAGGGGGAGTCCCGACATCTCCGGTCCACCTTCTGGTGGTGGAGAGATCTTCTGATCTGGAAGGTGGTAGTCTCCCAGATCTGCTCCACCTCCTTGAACCAGGCATCTATCATTGGGACTTCAGTCTGGCTCTGGTCTTACAGGCACAGGGGAGGTTGCCATCCGAGCAGGCACTGGAAGGGGCTGAGTCCAGTGGAAGCACTCTTCAAAGAGTCCTGGGCGTACTCCGCCCAGGGCAGGTATCTAAACCAATCCCTTTGGCACTGGTGGCAGTAAGTTTGGAGGAACCTCCCCAGATCCTGGATGGCTCGTGAGGCTGGCTGTGGCTCCCAGCTTCTTGAAAAAAGCTCTCTACACTTGAGATGTGAACTGAGGCCCACGGTCCGAGATGATGTCCTCCAGAAGGCCAAAGTTTCTGAATACCGGCTCAAATATGACGTGGGCAACCTGGAGGGCAGATGGTAATGCAACGAAAGGCAAAAATTTACAGAATTTAGAGAATCGATCAACAATCACCAGTATGCATGTGTTACCTTCTGATGAGGGTAGATCGGTGACAAAATCAACAGCGATATGTTACCATGGATGATGGGGAACCGGTAGTCGGTTAAGTTAACCTGCAGGCAGCTGTTGTGGTGTTTTCTCCTGCGAACCGTGACCATAGTTGACCTTGGTTGACCTCGGTTCACCATGGTCAACCATGATTAAAGCATGGTTAAAATGGCATCACCATGGCTTGAAGCATGGTTGCACCTGCTGTCAGTTTTTTGCACCATGGTTAACCATGGTTGACCATTTTTAACCATGCTGTAACCATGGTTGACCATGGTGAACCGAGGTCAACCAAGGTCAACCATGGTGTTCCATTTAACATAAATGTCAAAACCATGGTTTGACCAGGGTTGACCACGGTTACTTGAACCAGGGTCAACCAAGGTCAACCAAGGTCAACCACGGTCATGGTTCGCAGGGAAAATTCAAAACAAGTGAAAAATAATGCCCTCCTGGCCTGCTGCGGATTCATTCGTTGTGTCATTCACAAATACTCCAGTTTTCGGTGATCGGGTAAGACGAGGAAGGATGGCGGGCCCCCTCCAACCAGTGCCTCCGCTCCTCCAATGCAGGTCTTACTGCTAAGAACTCCCGGTTGCCCAAGTCATAGTTGGCCTCTGCAGGTGTCAGCTTGCGTGAGAAGTGTGCATAGGGGTACAGCTTTTCCTGTGCTCCGTGTCACTGTAACAGGACCGCCCCCATGCCCGCATTGGTGGCGTCAGCTTCCACGACGAAAGGCTTTTCCGGGTCTGGCAACTTGAGTATAGATGCAGTTACAAACAGTTCCTTGAGAGTATTGAACGCGTGCTGCACCTCTGAATATGTATCCAAACCAAGAAGCTAGCTTGCTATAATGTAAGCTAATTTAACGCAAAATAAACTTTTCAGGGTTGCATAACAGGACAGAAACCTGCAGGCAAGACAAGTATATTGTCCTGACCTAACAAACAAGTGGTGCCAGGCATAACAGACCTCCCCTGGAACATAAATGTTTAGTTTGCATAAGATCAATGATGTAATGTGTAAAATTCTGATTTGATAAACATGTTAATGATATGAGGTCCGCAAATATCACTCAAGTTAAAAGTTTATGGTTCCTACTAAATGCTTAAATGGGACTTCCTGTATGATGACAATAATAAACAACTTTCTGTCCAACCATTTGTGAATAATAACGGAAATATGTTATTCTGAACAATCGCCTGACCCCCTGGCCTTTGACCCCTAACTGGTGGTGAAACCATAGAAGCTACCCTATCATTTAGCAGATAGCTGGAAACAGAATTGAAAGATGGACATTTTGGTTTTTGTTTGAAGTCAATATGACGATTTTAAAGGAAGTTATCCATCCCGAGCGAGGTAATAAAGAGAGTAGCGAATGCTTAGTTGTCAAATGCAAAGCAACTCACCTAGCAGCCAAATACATGTGAATTAGACACCAGCCAGAAACACAGAACACGACTGTTTACGGAGTTGAAATAATTAGGCCAAAATTGGTAAGTGGCCACCAAACATTCTCACCAAGAACTAAGAACACGAGCCCTTCGACATCCTCCATTTTTCATCTGTTTGTGTCGTGTGGGGTGATGTGTTTTGTGTCGTGTTGGAGATGATGTCACTGTACTTTCCATAGTCAATCCTGCATACAATTGATTAGGAACTAGGTTGCGTGGAAAACGAGGACCTGGTATCGAAACCAAAAAGAGTCGAGTCGAGCCAGCACCAGGTAGTGGAAAAAATAGTGGCAAAGCCACTGCGCCCGCTTGGCCAAACGTGGCCAAAATGGAACGCCCCCTATTGGCGAAAATTTCGGTCCGATTGGGCTCAAAATCGAACTTGGTCTAGACATTATGACGCTATATACACATATGAAATATGAAAAGAATCGGTGAAAACTGAAGACGCTGAGAGAAAAACAAGCTAAAAACGTTTATGCACGCACGCAAGACAAGACCAAAAAGTTTATAGTATAAGCCCCTTTGGGCCTTTTGAGCCGCATGCACGGGACAAAAAAATTTGAGCACCTTTTACAGAATAAGGGAGCTAGAGCTGTTTGAAGTTTTACAGAAAAAGTTAATAAGAGCAGTAGAATAGAGTTGGCCCAAAATAAATCATATCCTTGTGATGATCCTTTTTCCTTAGTTAACGTTAGCTAGCATACTAGCTGCCAAGATGGCTACAAAAAATTTGAATGCACCAATACATCGCGCAGCTTGCCATCATGACATTATCAGTAAGCCTCCGGAAGCTAGAAGCTGATTGGTTGAAATATGTTTTCGCCGAACAACCCCTAATGAGTGACAGAAAAACCCGCCTTTGATGAGACGCTGACAGATTTCATTTTAATTTTCATTGTGTCCCAAAAAAGAGCGTGGTGACATGTAAAAATGCAATGGACTGGGAGGACCCCTAAATATTGTGCCATGTATTGCACTCTTTGAAAATGAAATTGCAAATGTCGATCATTATTATATCATTATTATTTCATGATTAGAAAACAGCATTTTCATTATCAAATATGAAAAGGATTGTAAATGAAAATGCAATGAAGGCTTATTGCATTGAATATTATTGTCCACTGTAAAGAATGAAAAATTAAATGTCAATCATTTTTTCATTATCATTTGAATATAGTCATAGATTTCCTACATAAAATTGAAATTAATTGGTTAAATTTTCAAAATATTGTCCAAATAACTCATTCATATAAAATTATAATGAAATATGTTCCAGTGGATTACATTTTCATTTGAATATTGTCCACTATGGGCTGCCATACATAGAGTAAGGGAGCTAGAGCTGTTTAAAGTTTTGCAGAAAAAGCCGCCTGGTGGCCAGACCAAGAACTTCAGCAGAACCAAAATCAAACTCCGGCTAGATCTTGTGCCCATATATATGCATATAAAATAGGAAAAGGATCCATTGAGAACTAAGGGCGCTATGGCGCTGAAACGAAATTGGCACATTTTATGACCTTCGACCTATATAAGCTTTAAAATTAGGTCAAATCAAAAACCCAATATATATATATGATGACTCCTTGGCAGAACAACCCATAGTAAAAATTTACGCATCGTAGCTCAAAGAATAAGGGAGCTAGAGCCGTTTGATGTTTTCCAGAAAAAGCCCCCTGGTTGCCAAACCGAGAATCACAGCATGCCCAAAATCAAACTTGGGCTATATCTTTGGCCCATATACATGCATATAAAATAGGAAAAGGATCCGTTGAGAACTGAGGGCGCTGAAACAAAATCGGCACATTTTATGACTTTTGACCTATATAAGATTTAAAATTAGGACAAATCAAAAACCCATTACATATATGATGAACCCTTGGCAGAACAACCCACAGTAAAAATTTGAGTATCATAGCTCAAAGAATAAGAGAACTAGAGCCGTTTGACATTTTCCAGAAAAAGCCCCCTGGTTGCCAAACCGAGAATCGCAGCATGCCCAAAATCAAACGTGGGCTAGATCTTGGGCCCATATACATGCATATAAAATATGAAAAGGATCCGTGGAAAACTGAAAGCTGTATCGTGCTGAAACAACAATTGTGGACGCACGCATGGACGCATGGGCGCACGGACACACGGAGACACGACAGACCGTTACTAATGACCCTAAGCGCAGCATTAGCCCGAAAAAAAAAAGAGCCAGTAGTTCCACTCACACATTCATTTTTGTGTTCTGCTTTTGCCATTTGTCATAATCACCATACCCCCCCCAAAAAATGTTGTCTGAGTCCATTTTAGCCTTCTCTCCTGGTGTTTCTAACTTCTTGACCCAAAGGGCTCTATTTTAATGATCTAAGCAGACGGCCTGAAGCACATGGCGCAAATGCATTTAGGACATGTCCAAATCCATTTTTGCTTGTTTAATGGCAGGTTATCTGGGTGCACGGTAAGGTGCATGGTTTAAAGGGGTTCTACTTAATCTCTTAATTAATCATGGATGTGTTTTGGGCGTAGAATGAAATCAGTGTCACCTCCCATTCCCTTTGGAAGCCAGATGCCCACACATCTTGCAAATTGCTATTATAAGGATGGATTTTCAAAATAATAGGAAAAAAACTTCTCTACAGAGGAAATGACTGCTTGTGCATGAAGTGATGGCGCGTGGGCTCATCTCTGAGGGCTCATCTCTGAGCACCATTGTTGTGCACAGAGATCAAGGATTGTGGACTGGACTCAGGTGCGAAGATGGATCTGGTATTTATTATGCCTCCGCGCGGCATAGCAGGAAGGCACAGCAAGACACAATACAAAGAACACGGAATTGAGGTTCCAGGATAATTAGTGATACACGCAAATGTGGGAGATAAGTCTACACAAGACTGGAAACAGAATTGAGGTTCCAGGATAATAACAGCACTGAAAATAAATAGCAATGGTGCGGAAGTTAAAGTTAGTGATAAACGAGAATGCGGGAGACAAGGCTGAGCAAGAGGAGAGATTTTTAAATATTTTTCAAAATTGTTTTAATCAGATTTATGTAAAAAGTTATCATACACCATTAATCTCAGGGTTGCATTTGAACGTGTGCATAAAACAAGGAACCTAAATTTTTACAAGTTTTAATTCAGTGTCACAAGTGAAAATATAATTATGTGTGGCTGGAGCAATGACAGACAGAAATTAAAATGATTGAGGAAAAAAACAGCTCAGGAGAAAGAAATTAAAATAATGTTATTCTGATCATATAACTGTATCCCATTGAATAATATCCAACATGAGTGAAATGAACTTATTTCTGCTTTAGAGACAGTGAGGCTGGAGAAGAAATGGATCAATCTGGATGACAGAAGAACAAAAATAACAGTAAGTGAATACCAGATTGTTGACATCTCATCCTTGAAGGTCAAGTCGAATGTATGGAAGAAATCTGAATTTATAACCAGTGGAGTGTAAGCATGTTGTGCACTCACATATGAAGCCGCATAATACTGTTTTAATCATGCACCCTTAAAATAGCAGTCTAAAACTGACAATTGATTTTAAACCAGGTTTTTGTTAGTCAATCGTGCAGATGTTTTCTGCTGTCACAAGATAGCAATATGCCAGCAATGCGACTGACCACACCTCATTTTAAGACCAACATGCCCATGGGCACTCAATTTGGCGCAAGCGAATTTACAATTTATGCAGCGTGGACGCTAGGTTTGTGCCGATTGGCGATCCGATCGTGTATCGGCGATTGAGAGGACGATCGACGATGGTTCTTTTTCCTTGGCGATTTTATAAAACACATACACACACGCTACAGCTGTGCAGGACCACATCCGTTGTGCTCTGGCTGGCTCAGCTGACCGGCGCTGGAGCATGTGAGCTGAGCAGAGGAATGGACAGGTCTGTAGTAGCGCAACGAAAACAATGATACCCAAAAGAGTCTGTTCAGGCGCCAGGCAGCTTTACTGCCAAATTAGAAATACCGTTTCCTCGCTACAGCTGGAAAAAAAAGGAAAGAAACAAGCATCCCAAGGTTTATTCAAGCAATATATTTAAGTGAACAAGCAAAATTCAAAAAAGAACCTCAAACCCATAAGCAATTCAGTGCGGCCTTTCTTTTTGTGGGACAGCAAAATAATTCAGAATGGGTGCACAGAGGTCAGAAAAACCCAAATCTTTACCAAACTCTTCAGCTGCAACATTCAAAGAAAAGAAAAGGCGCGACAACTTTGGCAAAACAATAATCCAACTTCAGTCTAAATAAAAATAACACCCCAAAGCTCAGACACAAGTTTTCAAGAATACAAAATAAAGAAGATTAATCATTGACACGAAAATAAACAAATGAAGACTGGGGGCAGGGAATATTTTGAGTTATTTGATTTTACAGTCTTGCTGGCGGTGCAGTCGTCCGGGATTATAAGGCACAGGGAAACCGATAGCTTAAGTGCGCGTTTCCAAAAAACAGAATCGGGGGTTCTTACAGACCTTATCGCCTGTGAGGGAGATGTTCTGTTTTCCCGGAGCAGGTTTTCCAGTGTCTTTTTTCAGTTCAATATAAATCCCTCCCAGGGCCGTTCCAGTTGATCACTGGAGGATTTTTTCCTTATTTAGTTTTTCTTTTCTTCCTCTCTTTTCTTTAATAAAAAAACACCAGCCTTCTGCCATTCAAAAACTCGCGCCACGCACTTGTTCACTCCTGAATACACACCCAGTACTATGCACTTCCCGTAACACACAGCACAGCACCCCCTTCCAGGACCTGTCATCTACTTATAGGTTCGCAGGGACTCGTCATCATTACAAAAGAAAAACCCGATTCAATAATATCAATAACAAGAACCATAACAATTATTTAGGGTTCTTTTTTTCCCCCGAGTAATCACAGTACATAAAACGGGAGGGATAATTTCATAATTGGATAAGTATATGTGCTACACTGTGAGCGACACTGGTGGTTGTGGTGACCTGAAGGATCTCCTCCCATTCAGCACACAGCAGCCGCAGCGCAGCAACACGCCCCCCCCCCCCCGCGATGTCATCGTGTATTGGCGATCTCCCAGGGGGAACTCTAGTGGACGCTAGACGGGAAAATGATAATTGCGTCGGTCATCAAGTAGCAAAGACATTTTTGTCATGCTTAACGCCACTACATACTGGGTGTTAGAGGCCACAGTGTCAGCAAAATTTAGCCTGGAATTAAAATGTGTCAAATTAATGCATTAAAAGACTGACATGTTGGGATCTCCTCCATGGATGAGAAAGTGATGCACACCCTCAGAACAACCTGAAACTAGGCACAATTGAGTATTCAACAGGCCCAAGGTATAATGTTTGCACAGATCAAATTACATTCAGTGACCATGCCCAGTTTGGAGTGGTGCATCATCACAAAGGAACTTGCAAAACAAAAGTGACACTCAGAGAAATTTTTCAAACGGACCAGAAGGCTTTAGAAGGCTGTGAAGACCAGAAGATTTTGGGCTTCTATTGAGAGACTGGTGAGTCAAAGGTTTCCCCAAATATTAATGATCAACTCTGTATATCTGTTGGTTGTGGTTTTGGCTGTATGTGATGTGAGGAAATCATTCCAGCAGGTGTATGCATATAATCTGTCATGAGTAAGCCACAGTCGGCATGGCTGCTCATAGGGAATTTGGTTATTGATGGTGGGGTTGGAAAGGATCGTTCAAACTATGACCATATTAAGCTGAATGCCAGGGCTAGCATGGTCATCGTTCAAGTGACAGAAGTCTGTTTTGTGTATTAAAGTCATCGATAGTAGTCGGCACAAGCAGAAGGCATTAGTGCCTCATTGCAGCTCAGTTCAAAAACTTTATCTGGAGTTTGATGAGAGCTCATCAGTTCAAGTCAAACAGCTTTGCCATGAGTTCTTCCATGAGACAGAATATGGTGCGAAACTAGGGGTCAATAAGGCTGATGCCAACACCTGCAATTCCAAAATGACTGGTAGAATGTTTGGGTTTTTTCATGCTACAATGAAAGTGAATGTGTGAACCCTAAAGGCACAACCTTGATTGAAATGTGATTTTTTGATTTTTTTAGGGGTTTACAATAATATTTGTTTTGTTTTATGATGGGAAATCATGTCACTTACCGGTGACAGAGAATAGCACAAAAGTGATCCATATGAGATAAAACACCAGAGGCAGTAAAAAGGAACATGGTCCCACTCAGTGTGCTTCTACAAATATTGTGACTATTTCTTCTTCCTCCAATTCCAGAGAACAGCTTGAAAATTAGACAAAAATCTATTACATTTCATGGAGTTATCATGCAAAATTCTGTTTCTTCATTTCGGTGAGTAATTTTAACAGATTGAGTTCGAAACCTTCCATTTCTATGGCATGATACAGTCTAAGCAACTTCACGCAATTGTGGTGAATGAATTGTGCAATGCGAATTTTGTTTTAATCACACTGATCACATTGAGTAATTCACATCAGTGCATCCTTCTTCAATAGCTTACAGTTGGAAGACACTGCGCTCGTTACCAGTACCCTCTGTCAGGTGGATGCATTACAATGCATTTATTTTTAGCATAGATTTTTTGGAAAAAGTCTTAGAAGTAGGGGAGTAGGCTGTTGAATTAAAGGCGCTGGAATAATTTTTGTCTTAAATTTTCATTTAATGGTGTGAGCTCTGGTTATTCTTCTGTCATAAGAAGATATTCATCCATTGATGAACACTGGTTTTGTTTTTGATCTTAAACGCAAAACAGGTTTGTCCTGATGGACAGGTTTGCCGAGGCAACAATAAAAACACAAATTAGGAGGCAAACATCGGGAAGTGTGAACCCTCTCTCAGTGTTGGAACAGATCACCTTCGTCAAGAGCTGACAAAATTCTGATGTCCTCAGCTGAGGATGGGGGGTTATCAATTCTGTATATTCCTGCTCAACGCCTTTATGCAAAAGTGCAAATCTGTGTGTCTGTGTATTTGTGGACATGAACAAAAAAAATGTTTTATATATACTGCATATTACTGTAGAAAAGATTCAACTGCTGCAGTCACATTTTCAGATCTGAAAGCTACTAACAATGATAAATTTGGTCTCTAGGACCTCTCAAATTTTCAATGTAGCTGTCACAAAGAATTACCACTTGACGGTCATCAGAAACAGTAAAAATTTCCCGTTTTCAACAGCTCCGTGGTGACACATAGACGTTTTTAACTTTGGTTACAAGAAGAAAAAGACCCCAGAACTTTTCTCAGCACATGGTTCCCAAGATAGGTATCGCACACGTGTAACATCAGTCACAGGGAACATAAATTTATTTCACTGCTAAACTTTCCTTCATGATTTATAAATGTCTTTCACTTTCTCTTACTAGAAGTTATGAGTAACCCATTTACAGTAAAAACAAAAAAAATCTGTTCAGCTTTTTGTGCTGAGAGGGCAGGGCTAAAATCTGTAACATGAGTCATGCGCAACGTCAGTCACACTATATTAATGTACAGCATTACTGAAAATGAAGAGGCATTTTCTTGGTTTTTATTTTTTGCTGTGTATTTCAGTGGGATATGGTCTTGTAATGATATAAGGAAGAACTTTCTATTTGCAGTAGTTTTTGAATCAAAGTTGTCATATTTTTTCCATGCCCATTTTTTTCATTACGTCAGGCTGGGAAACTTCCACCTCAACACAAAGGAAACATGGATCTAATGATGAATTGATAATATTTCCATGTCAAGCAAGGGCCAAGTGTAGCAAACCACAAAAACTGCAGTTAAATAATTCATGGCATTGACAGCCGTTGGCAATTTTTTAGCTTTTTTTTCATGTAATCCTCAAACTCATAACATCAGTCTCAACAGATTTACCCAAAAGCCAAATCTGGCAATGTATGCATTCCCCTGTTTAAGGTGGTAACTACCCATCATTTTCATGAAAAAGTCAAAATTAAATTTTTCACATTTTGTTATCCTCACAGGCAACCATACTGAATACACTTTCAAGTCAGCAAATTAGTATTTTGATGAATAATTCTATTTTTGCAGAAGAAGGGTCTTTAAAATTGTTGATTTCATGCAAAAGGTTTGTTCATGTACATCCTCATTATATATTCAAACAGTCAAAAATTTCCCTCAGGAACAACAAAATTCTCACTAAGGATGAACAAGTTCTGGGGAGTTGCATGGTGGCACTTAGAATCAGAATGAGGCAATAAATCAGCTGCAGTGGATTCAATGTCCGAAAGGAGTTTACTTAGGAAAGGATGTGCTGGAGTTCAGGGTGTAATTTGACTCAATAATCAACTATAATAGTGGACTAAAAGCGTGCAGTGATGTTCTAAAGCACACAGGACTTGATCCTGGGTCATACTGTTTGGCAGGGTATAATAAAATCGATGGCAATAGGCAATGCCAGGCTGAGCGTAAAGTCTCTGAAAAGGAATCCAGGAGGAGAATGATGGAAAGATGGAAAAAGACGGGCAGACAGGACTGGCTTCAAGAAAAGGAAGGAACACTGTACGAGTCTGGGGCATTTTGAGGCCCATTCGTTGCATGTTGAAAGCTGTTTGTGGGTAAGAAAGTGATGCACGAACTTCCAATGCGTTTTTCTCTAAAACTTGGTTTTATGACTTCAAACAGTTATACTATTTATACTTTGCCAAAAGTATTAGTCCCACTGACTTGAGCTTTGGAAAGAAGCTAGAATTTATGGAGTTTTATGCAGCCTACCAAACTGAACTCTCAACGATAAATACTGAGGTAGCTGTTGCCATGGATACCCCTAAAAACACTGAATGTGAAGGACTAAATCTAAAAAAAATTTGTAAAAACATTTTCTGTGGACTGAGATTCTAGATTTTGGTAGGTTACATAAAGGAAATGGTCTTGTTTTATTTGGAAAAAAAAATCCAAATCAATATATCAATTAGCTATGAAGTATTTATTGTTTAAAGTTTTTGTTTACACAATGGAGGCCATCTTGAATTCTCGTTGCCATGGTAACCAAAATTACCAAAATTGGGGTCAAATGTAATGTTTCACTCCCAACAACTATCTGACAAGTTGGAATGAAAAAAATTCCTCAGTATGTGAAAATTGGTCTGCTAGGGGTAGTTACCACCGTAAGGCTTTATAATTCAAGATTTGAGCTTCATAAAGAAGGGGAAAATAGCTTTAACCCCTTTGTGTAGATGTGTCCGCCAGCGGACATGAAGCTGCAAATTTATGCACGCAGTTACAATATTCTATCACTAGATGGCACACCCGGATCAGTTATTGAATATTCACAAGCAAGCCGAGCTCGAACACGGTTAGAACATGGACAAGTTCACTCCAGTCCCTGTTTTTCAGGAGTTGCCTGAATTAAACTTTTCAGCTAAGCCTGATGTGCAAACTGCTCAATATACTTGCCCATAGTATCTATCCAGCAGTTCAAAAAAAATGATCTCTTGCTACAGAAAAAAAATCTTTGTCCTCTGTGGCAAACACTTCAGATACAGTGAGCCAATGGTATCCCAATTAGTAATTAAGAAAAATGTTTTCTGAAGCAAAAATTCAATATGGTATTAATACTGTCATTCTACTATCAATTACAGTCATCACGTATCAAAAATGCATAGTTCCCTACCATGGATTTACGCATAGACTCCTCCATCGATGAATTCAGCACTCCCTTATATCCTTGTAAGTACTTATCTTGATAGCCAATCACTCAATTATTTACTAAGGCTCATCTGCATAATTCATACTTATAGTTCACGCCCATGAGAAACTTCCACGGTACTGATGTATTGATTGACTCATTTCTTATCCAATTCCAGCAATTTTCAACTTTCGACAGTAACTGAAAGACATTTATTGGACAATCAGAATAGTATACAAACCTCTGCGTAAAAGTAAGGTAGGTTGAATTCTCCTAATGTTGGGCATGGTTGCGCAGCTGTAAATGACGCGATTTCAAAGAAAAAAAGACACCCAAAACCGACCTGAAGTATTCAGTTACATTTATGGGATTTAAATGAGGTATGGTCATGGTCAATGGGAATTATTCCAAATGAAACAGGACTGGAGGAATCCTTCTACCTGATACATCTGTCTCTGGAGTAGGGATTCAATGAAAAAAGATTATACTGCTACTGTGTTTGCATTTTGCTCAATGTGGCTTTTTGTTTTAGAATTTATACCATATTCAACTAAATCTAATGCCAAGGTTTTGCTTTGTTAAATATGTGTAAGCTGCGCTGCAAAGGCAGGGAGGACAAAATGCATTTTTCCACAGACGCATTCCGGTAAACTTATCTTAATGGCCCATGCATCCTGACAGAGACACTTCTAGGCTGTGAAATGCAGAGAGAACTAAACTCATTCTCTTTCTCACAGACGTAGGACTGGTAAATTCACCCCCTATTGTCTTAAGGGCACCTGCATCCTGCAGAGATATTTCAGGGCCGTGGGAGCATATCGATCAGGGTGTCCCTCAATTCACCCTAAAACGACCTTCCTGAACTTACCCTGTGCTGGACAATGCCACAGGGTCATCAACCAGACATTTACAGAACTGAGCCCTGGGAATGACAGGTTCGAAGGATCAAAGTGGCAAAATACTCATTTCACCAACAATGTTACAAATATAATGTGTATTTCTGTTATATTGTAGGATAAGAGCTGATTAATGACATTAATGCGGATTATCCTTGTAATTCTGTATTGTGCCGGAGGTTTCATGGCAAACTGTAGTGCAAGCATATCGTGTTTGGTATCATTTTACTCCACTAAAATTCCGAAATCGCATGGGGCATATTTCAAAGGGATTAAAATTGTACTAAACCCTCATTCAATAAGTATGAAAAGAAATATACTTCTACTTCTCCTCGTGGTGATGTCCCCTCCCAAATTCCCCCTGAGGAGGGGTTGCCTTCCTGATTACCCAAATGATTTATAACCCTGCTGTAGGAAGCGCTTCTTGAGTTCGGGCATAAAAGGTAAGAAAACAAACTATTCGAGGAGGATCGCAACCGACTTCCCACACGTGCATCTCCATGCCGTATATAGCCAATAATCTATAGTTATGGAAGATCGCAGACTACTTCCCACACATGCATCTGTATGTGTGTAGCCGTTATCACAATGGAAGATTGCATTCAACTTCCCCCACGCGCACCTCCATGCCGTGGGTAGCTTTAATCTAGTCATGGAAGATCTTAGGCGATTTCTCACACGTGCTCTTGCAGCTGTGTGCAGACGTGATATAGCTATGGAGGCTTGTATTCATTCTTCCCGCATTGTACACTTTGTGTATATGTGTAGTTGTGAGCTGCGCCAGGTATGATTTGACTTCTTCTTTATATTTCCTGTAACGGTATAATTTGGTTTTTCTGATTTAAGCTTGTGCCTTCCTGGCAAAAATAAATTGTTCATTGCATTCTGTTGTGGTTTTCTGACTCTAACTAACTTATATTCTACCAGCCCGGAGTCCTGTCGCCCAATGGGGTATAATGTAGGGATATGAGGCCTGCCTGATCACCAGGCCTTCCTGTTAGGTACACGGTGGTGTTCCATGCTGCAACTGGTGTTATTCTGAATGGCATCGAGAGTGTGTCATTAAACTTAAGAGTCCCTACATGCCTTCTTTTTTTTTTGTTTTATTTCGCTATACTTTTATATAGTCACTGAACGCCTCTTGCGGTATACTTCAAAAGTTTTAATTGTACATTAATTCCGGCCCCTGTGGTCACTAGTCATAGCTATTCTCTATGTCAAACCACCGGGCAGAATAGGACGGCCAGCCTCTGAGTTCTCCACCGAGTTGGGCTGTACAGATGTTTTTGGTCTGGCAGACGTAAGGTATTGACCACTTATGAGTCCGATGCACAACATAGCTCTAAATTCATAAATTGGAGTCAGATCAAACTAATCAAACGCATGGTTTACTTGTAACCGCGATTGATTAAAACTAAATTTTATGTTCTAAATTTAATACGGAATCAGATACGCTGTAACCGCTATGCTAGGCGCCCCTGTTCTTATGAACAGCGGAAGTTGATCAATTAATATCTGTTTTATCCCGATTCACTCCAACTGAGGAAGAACGCGCTATGCCTTCCCCTCTGGCTATTTCCGTCGTTGGTATAGCTGTGAGGTGTTTACATATGCAAGCAGCTCAAGCACTTTGAGAAGACCCCCTGGTACATTCATTGCACCATTCTGTTCAATCTTGGGTGGAATATTGCATGATTTTTCCTGATAATGGAGTGTCTATTCTGTTAAAATAAGGTATATTTCAGTTGATTTGTGTTAAATATATGATTATTTTATGATTTGACTGTTCACCATTTTGGGGGATGTTAGAGTTTGGGGAGCCACCTGGAGAGCTCTCTTATTTGGCCTCTAGAGAGTAGGTAATTTAGAATTTAATGCTTAGGTTAATTACACTTCTGGTCAAGGAGTTTATGATCCCAGAAATGTGTAGCCATTTTTCAGTTTTCAGTATTATTTTTTTTACAATTTCAATGCTGAATTTTCATGAAGATTTTTTATTATGTTTGCAGCCCTTTTTCTCTTCCAAAATCATGAAAATAAACTGAAATACGATGGAATTCTACAACCCCAATTCCGAAAGAGTTGGGACAAAGTGTAAATTGTGAATATAATCAAAATGCAATGACTTTCAGATCACATGAGCCAATATGTTATTTACAACAGAACATAGATAACATTTCAAATGTTGAAACTGAAACATTTTACATTTTTATCCACAAAATTAGCTTATTTCAAAATTTTTGGCTGCAACAGGTCTCAAAAAAGTTGGGACACAGGCAAAAAAGGGCTGAAAAAGCAATTAATATATAAGAGAATCAGCTGAAAGAACATTTAGCAAGTAATTAAGTTAACTGGCATCAGGTGTGTAACATTATTGGCTATAAAAGGGATGTCTTAGATAGGCTGAGTCTCTCAGAAGTAAAGATGGCCAGAGGCTCTCCAACCTATGAAGGCTTGCATAAATAAATTGTGGAATACTTAAAAAACAATGTTCCTCAACGTCAAATTGAAAAGGCTTTGAAGGTCTCATCATCGACAGTGCATAACATCATCAAAAGATTCAGAGAAACTGGAAAAATCTCGAAGCGTAAGGGACAAGGCCGAAGACCTTTACTCGATGCCCGTGATCTTCGGGCCCTCAGACGCCACTGCATCACTCACCGGCATGATTCTGTCATTGACATTACTAAATGGGCCCAGGAATACTTCAAGAAACCACTGTCTGTAAACACAGTCCGCCGTGCCATCCACAGATGCCACCTAAAACTCTATCATGCAAAAAGGAAGCCATTATTGAGCACGATCCAGAAGTGCCGCCGTGTTTTGTGGGCCAAGGCTCATTTAAAATGGACTGTAGCAAAGTGGCAAAGTGTCCTGTGGTCAGACGAGTCCAAATTTGACATTCTTGTTGGAAATCATGGGCGCGTGTCCCTCCGGCTAACAAGGAGAAAGACCACCCCTCCTGTTATCAGCGATCAGTTCAAAAGCCAGCATCTCTGATGGTATGGAGATGCATTAGTGAATATGGTGTGGGACACTTGCATATTTTTAAAAGCACCATGAATGCTGAAAGGTTTACAATGGTTTTAGAGTAACATGTGCTCCCCTCCAGATGACATATATTCCAGGGAAGGCCTTGTGTATTTCAGCAGGACAATGCAAAACCACATACTGCAGCTATTACAACAGCATGGCTTCATAGTAGAAGAGTCCGTGTGCTGACCTGGCCTGCCTGCAGTCCTGATCTTTCACCGATTGAGAACGTTTGGCACATAATTAAAGGAAAAGTCCTTCAAAGGAGACCCAAAACTCTCCAGCAGCTGGAAGCCTGTATTAAACAAGAGTGGGATCAATTTCCAATGGCTAAACTCAAGAAACTTGTCTCCTCAATGCCCAGACGCCTCCACTCTGTGTTAAAAAGAAGTGGGGATGCTACATCATGGTAAACAGGCCCCTGTCCCAACTTTTTTGAGACCTGCAGCAGCCATCAAATTTGAAATGAGCTCACTTTGCGGATAAAATTGTAAAAATTCTCAGTTTCAACATTTGCAATGTTATCTCTGTACTATTGTGAATAAAATACTGGCTGGTGTGATATGAAAGTCATTGCATTTTGATTTTATTAAAGGGGACCTATTTTGCTATATTTCCAAGGTTATATTTTGATCTTGGACTCCAGTACTCCTGATCATTCAAAGTCCAAAACAGGGTCTTTATTTAGCTCATACTGCCATCCTCAAAAAACCCCACTTGTAGTCCATTGTAGTCTCTGCCTGAAACGCCTCATTGGGGTGGCTCTTCCACTATGGCCCCCACTCCCCGTGTGCCCACTTTTTTCTGACTGGCTAGCTCTGTGGAGGGCGGAGTTGGGCGGGAGAGGCTGCAGAATGCAGTTTTCTGGATCCGCCTCCCCAGAGTGAAACGTGAGACACGTCTGCCATCTGATAAAGAAGTGGCGGGCAAATTCCGAAATCTATCACTATACTTGAATATAGATCTAATGAAGTGAACTTGTTCTAATAAACGCAGCGACGAAAGTGGAGGACGCAGCGACGAAAATCTGGCAGCTCAAGCTCAAATTTGCTATCGGCTACAGTTTGCTACGGCAACAGTGGTGAGTACAGCGGTTTTTCTACTTTATAGCTAGGATGCAGGGAAAGCTAGAATCCACCCCATAAAGACACATTTGTAGAACGGGTCGACATACCCACGTGCAGACTGGAGACCGTAGAAATCCGTGGGTCTGAGTTAAGAGGGAAACATAGACAGTGGGGAGCAGCTAAAAGTGGACCAACAGTTTATGGACTGCTTCGGTGTGTATTATAAGGACCTGCTGGTTCGTGTGCATAACTGTGGTGTGTCGTTAGCATGGAGAAACGAACAGCTTCTGCGCTGGTATATGACGGAGGGGTGAAAGCTCCAGGCTAAACGGCCTTTTCGGAAATTGCCCGTGGTAATGGTTTACTCATTGGCCGAATGACCAGCGTTCCTCGCGGAGAATGGGCGCGTTATGGATAGTGCGGAGAGCTAGATAAAGCTCCGGTTATGTTTTGAGCATAATATACAGGTTTTACAGACCGTAAGTTCCGTTTGCGTGAACCGTTGCTTATGTGGAGCTAGCGAATCGATAACTTTTATAGGAAAGAATTTAATATTTAATCGGCTATTTAATATTCAGTCAACGGCAATGCAGAGAAATCGTTTGTGATACCAGACACGTTATAGCCTGTGCGCTTCCCTATTGCTTTCACCGGTAGCATCAGAGAGCTTGCCCAGGTATTGGAGAAGTATCAGGCAGACCCCGGTCATGGATAAGTAAAGTGATCGTTTCACAAGCACCCAAAAACGCACCCCAAGCTTTGCAAAACCTACGTCTGGTCTAACTGCACCTCTCCGGTTAGCTTCAACTGTAGTGGCTACAATCAGGCAATGTTATGATGAAACTTTCACATTGATGCTTACCGAAGTAACACAAGCATACCGATCAGAATTGCTGCATATAAGTTAACCAGGAGCATTTTTAATTAGCAGAGCACGCAAACTACCATGCAGTAACTGATAAGTGGTCATGACTTTGAATGTAATCTGTTGCGCGAAAAATTTGTTTCGCGTCCGGTGTAAAAGCAGCTTGACGTGCCCATAATACGTGTATTCGCGTCTTTGCATTGACTTTGAATGTAACCTGTCGCGTGAAAAATTAGTTTTGTGTCCGGTGTGAAAGCTGCTTAATGCGCCCATAACGCGTGTATTCGCGTCTTTGCATTGACTTTGAATGTAGGCTAATCTGTCCCGCGAAAAATTTGTTTCGCGTCCGATGTGAAAGCAGCTTTATGGATAGCCTAGTACGCGACAGCTAGAGAGAGCTCAGTTATGTTATGAACATAATACAGGTTTTACAGACCGTAAGTTCCTTTAGCGCGGACAAGTTGCTTATGTGGAGCAAGCGAATTGATCACTTCTACAGAAAATAATTTCCTATTTAATCTCTGCCTTTTTCGGCTTTTTATTAGCCACAACAACTTCTAAAGGGGGATGAAATTAGGTCACGGTAGTGCAGAGAAATCATTTTAAACCGGTAGAGCTTCTGCGTTTCGCATTGCTTTCACTGTAGCACCAGAGAGCTTGCCCAGACATTTGTGAAGTATCCGGCTGATCCCGGTAATGGATAAAAGAGGCGATCACAAGCAGCCGTAAACAAACCCAAACACCTATCCCAAGCTCTGCAAAACCTACGTCTGGTCTAACTGTGCTTTTCAGCCTAACTTTGCGGACACATACAGCTCCTCTCCAGTTAGCTTCAACTGTAGAGGCTACAATCGGGCAACGTTATGATGAAACTGCCACATTGATGCTTACCGAAGCAACACAAGCATACCGATCAGAATTACTGCATATAAGTTAACCAGGAGCATTTTTAATTAGCACGGCATGTGAACTAACATGCAGTAGCTGGTAACAGAGCTGTCATAACAACCACAGAGACAAACCCTTGCAATACAGGTTTTACAGACAGCAAGTTCCGTTACCGTGGACAGTTGTACCAAGCATCCAAATTACAAACAAGTATTAAAAGTTAGCTTCAAATGAGGTTTATGTTCACACACCTCCTGTAGAATTTCCCCTGATATCACTCTTGAATATTTAGGACACAAACATTAGCAACAGTAACTTGGCTACGTTAGCCGCAGTGCTACAGCCACAATCAACTGGCTATCACGTCAGGTTGGCTTATGCAGATAAAGCAACTTACAGCCTCTGTGTCTGTGAGTCACAGACAGTCACGACCGATCCAGGATTTATCTTCAGATATTTTAGAAAGCCTGCGCTTGAGGCCAGTTGTTAGTGCTAACTACCGTTAGCGGTCCTGCTAGCCAGCGTAACACTTTAGCTTCACTTACATTATTTGCCGTTATATCGTTACTTACAGCTTGTGGCTCCAAGCGCTTGATCGATGCAGCTGCTTGAGGTTTGAGAAGCAGCTGAAACGCTGATCCTGTGTGGAATTATTTTTTATTAACAAAGCTGTCTTTGGTGAAATGCTGAGCACAAGCAGCTAATGCTCCCTTTGGCTATGGCTATTTGCTGCCAGCAAACAAAAAAAGCTACCCACTGATTTCTGGTGGCATCGTCTTTTGGAAGAGAAATAGGTGTTTTTCTTCGCGTCCAAAAAGTAAATGGACAAGCAGCTTTGGAAGAGATACTGACAAAACTGCACCTCAAATGATCTCTTGGTTCTTCTTTTGTATTTCCAAAAGTGTAGACGCTACTAAAGCATAGTATGATCTGCCATTGTTAGTGCCTGCTAGAATAGTTTCCGGTGTGGGCAGGTCCAGCGCTGTGGTTGGCTCTGGCTAGGTCTGTATTAATTGGACGGCACAACCTGACGTCAGGTTTTGCCTAGATCTCGTGAAGATCTCGGGAGGAGCTGTTCAGAGAGGAAATCATGTTCACGAAATCACGTTCTTGGATTACGGAAAAACCCCTGTATCTTATGTTTAGAAACTTTTCAGAGGTTGAGTATGGACAACCAACATTATAACATTACTAACATGTATTAAAAGAAGGATCAGCATAATAGGTCCCCTTGAACAATTTACACTTTGTCCCAACTATTTCGGAATTGGGGTTGTCGATGCTACAAGTGTCTTGACTCAGTTGAGCTGTACCCTTCCTCTCGGTGAAGCGGTAATCTTGAATTATAAAGCCTTAAATAAGGTAACAAATAAATAGCCAGATTTGGCTTCTGCACAAAGGGGTTAATGAAACAAGACACTTGTAGCATTTAGAATGCCACCTTGTTTAAGTTTATTTTCATTATTTCAGTACAGAATAAGGGTCCCAGACATAAAAAGTCTTCATGTAAATTCAGTTTTGAAGTTGTAAAAAAAAAACCAAAAAAAAAAAAAAAAAAATACTGAGAATTAAAAAATGGCAGGGCTGTAAAACATACATTTCCAGGATCATAAACTCCTTGACCACAAGTGTGCTACATCTGAGTGTAAAAAATTACTGTTTATAAGCCAAATAAGAAGTGGCTCCCTGAATAGCTTTCCAAGTTGCTCCCCAAGCTCTCCAAGCAGCTTTGAAAGTGGCTAAGCAAACTGCACACAATCAAATCATAAAATAATCATATTTTTACCAAATAAACTGTTTTGACTCATGAAGCTCAACATAAATTAATGATTCGCAAATGAAAATTGGTATGAGTCCATGAATATAGGCAGGGATGGACATCAATAGTTTCCATAAAGCTGTTCAAAACCCTGAAAAAAAAAAAGTTTTTTTTATCATCAAAAAGCACTGAAATATTCTTTTTCACCAGAGCCTCACTAGCCAGCGCACATTCATAAAAAATAGCTTATCAAAATAGCTTATTTTACTGCCAGAATGTTTACCTTGCAAGGAAACAGTGTGCAGTTACCAGCTCCAATGACATCAACAAGAGGTTGGACTTTAACAGTCATGCAAAATGAAGAAAAAAAGTGAAAACTATTCACAAGGAGCACCAGGCTGCGTACTGTACATGTGTGCTATGTGTGAATAAGAAAAAATAACATGCAGGTGCAGTGACATACAGAACAAAACACAATCATATTCCCTTATTTGAATACTTTTCTCCATAGCCTACAGAGTGCAACTTTTGTTGCATTTGCCCTGAAATCTTACTAACAGGCGAACTACATTCTCCCCACCTTCTCATCAGACCCTTGCAGCCAACCTGCTAGTATTCACCAAGTGCATAAGCACACAGTAATCTAGCACAAACACTTTCCATGCACTGTAAGGTGCAGGTAAAACTTCCTTACCATAATAATCGCAATCTACCTTATAAATACAAAAAAGATATTCCTACATCAGGAAAAAGCAGGCAATAGGCTACTCTTGTTATGATTCTGTTCTGTTTTGCTCTGTTCTGTTCTTGTTCTGTTCATGTTTTGCCCATGCCTTGTTCCATGCCATGTTTTGTTTCTGTTCATTCTGTATTTTCCTGCCATAGTCCATTTCCCCAGTTTTATTCCGGTCATTGTTTTGCATTTTGCCATGCTTTGCACTTTGTCTCCCCTGTCTGGTCTTGTGTTATGTGACAGCTTATTTCCCCCAGTATTGTGTGCCACACTTTCAGGTGATTTCATGGTTTCTGGGTTTTCAATCATTCCTTCTAATCTCATTTGCTTCCTTCGCCTTGCTGTTCTGTCATTACTAACCAATACTAACAGTTTGTTGTTTTAGTTAAATTTACTAACTCTGACTAACATTGTATATAATACTAACTTACTAATGAGCACTAGGGATTGTATAGCTGCACCTTACTAATTGATTAACAAGCTCTCAGCACTCGCCCTATTCTAGTCTCCGCCTCTTGTCTTCACTCAATCTACTTGGCTGCGTTTCAGCGGATCCTCTGCACCTGTTTAACTCTGTTCTGCCTCTCATTATCTGTGCAAGTTAGAACTCCCTAACCGGAGCTGTATGTTTGTCAATAGGCTGTCTCGTGATCCCTGTCCGCGTTTTGGCTTTTGCCATTTTCATGTGATTAGGTTCTCCCTCGTGTTTGCTCCTTCGTAATTAGTCTGATCCAATTCACCTGTCCCTAATCATAGCATGTGACTTCTCTTGTGTGTATTTAAGCAGTCCTCTCACAGCAGTTCCCGTCAGAACGTTTTCCTTGTGCTTCTTTTACTCACTTTGTGATTCAGTTCTGACTGGACCGTCCCTGATTACAATTTTGGCTCTGTTTTGATTGCCTTCTGCATCTGTGTATCAAACCCTTTTTGCCCGACTTGTTTTTGCCTTTCTTCCTCTGGATTTTTGGTTTTTGGATTGTGGATTTGTACTGTTGCCTCCTGCTCTGACTGGACCGTTTTACTGCACTGCTTGGTTCTCGCGACTGGTTCCTTCACAACTCTACCTTGAATGCAAATCAGTGCATCCAATATAACAATTAAACATGTCCTCAAGCTGGCTGAGAAATAACATAGCATAAACCAGTTGAGAGACATTTTATAAATGCGGTAGGCATTCAAAAACATTTTGGCACACTGCAGTGTTATCAGCTAAGGCTAACAGCAATAATAATCAATCTGACTATAATGGTATCAAAATCATGGCAACGGTAGAATACGGGAAAGATGGTATAACTAGCTAAATATGAAATATTATGCTGTAATACTTAATTGCGAGCCATAACAGTCATCGAAGAAATAGATTTCCCCACAATGATAGGCTAATTCCAATCAATGCATCCAACTACACATACCTGAACTCACGGAACTCTGGTTTGTGTGTTATGCTTTTCTATATGAATGCCTCAAGCTAGAACAAAATATGAGCTATATTTGTTATGTATTGCAGCGGTGGCTGAATGATCATATAGACAAACTGCAGTTCGTTCCTACATACAGAAATTCATTCTTGCTAAAGTTGTACATCAGCACTGTTTCCATTGATAAAACATGGAATCAAAGGGAGAAATATTACAAATTTTATTGCAAAATTTTACACAGTCAAATAGGTAAATAGACTAATGTAGAATATAAATATGACATCTTTCAGATCACTTGTCACACTCACAAATAGTAAATAGTATGCTTTATCTGACTGTTTCAGCCATTCACAGCCCCTAACACTCCCAGTTCATCGCAATCCATCCCATTACCACAAGTGCATCTTGTCACCGAAATAAAATGCGTATAGTCACACTCCCAGAGCACTGGGAATAGCACCCTACTGGTGCGTTGCATGAAAAATAAGTCCCATATTGTAAAGCATTTACTACATAGATTGAGTTCTCAAATGGCATGTTTTGGGAGGATGCCTTTGATTTGTTGTTCCTTATTTTCCTTTTTTTTCATTATTTTTAAGGCATGGTTTGAGCTTCCCCTATCACCAGTTCACCAGCCGCCACTGCTATATACTCCAGTCCAGCTGACGCCTCCAACATGTGGAACGGATTGTTCGGCGGCAATTATGTGCAATCTAAGCCTTATTATTATTATTACAGGTTAATGACTGTTCCAACTATCACGTAGTGTGTCTTTTATTTAATGTACATGTACATACACACACCAGCTACCGGCGCTACACACTTTTATATTATCAATACTGTATAGGCCTAGAAAGGCATGAATGTTTGTCAGTGCTGGGATATGCCACAAGCGATCGCTGCAGCAACAGTCTCCTTGTGGCACACTGGCACCGACAAACTTTTCTTAGCAATGTCATCATTGCAGAATATTTTACTTACTTGGCATTTTCCAGGGACAGGGCGACTAATCTCTTCCCCCTACGCATCCACGCCATGACGATTAAACAAACAAAAAGGTTCTCTGAGCAACATGAATCGTGAACTGGGGCTAAAACAAGGTCGCCGCCATTGTTGACCAAAAGCTGTCTACTGATTGGTTGAGTTGCTAGGTTCTACTGTGGCGAAGTGGGGAAAATCGGTTGACTTGCTAGGTTTTGCCATTGGAATATCAGCATATTTAGGGGCCAAATTGCAATATGCTCTGCATTAACATAAAGTGAAAAACCCAGTAACTCCAAAAATTGTATCAACTAAATTTTTATGAAAAAGTGAGTTACTAGGTTTTGCCTTTGCACAGGAGAGCTCTGCTGACATCAAAGGTAGGAGGTGATCATAATAATGTGACTCGACCGTGGTCGGTAATTGTGGGTTGTAAAAGTGAAGAGGGAAAATTGGTGTCCGCATAACAATTAGTTTTTGTGTGATGTAAATTCCTAGTGCTTCTATTGTTCTGCCTTTTCCCTTTTATGACAGTACAGATAGAGGAGGAGGGGTGGTAGGTGCATTGGCGGTGATTTCTAGTCAAGTCAGCGGGGGATGAGACTATTGCTGATATTTAACCTCTAATTAATTGCTCTTTGACCAAAACTTACCGAATTAGCTGCCGACAAAGAGCAAAAACAAACCACTTTGAACAGACATAACCATAAATAATGCCTAACCTGAGTGAGAGCAGTAAATCAGCTGGGCAGTAAATCAATGACGATGAGGTTCATTGTAAGCAAAATGAAGTGAATACCCAAGTGGTCACTGTCTTGATTTGCTGCGAAGGAGCAAATAAAAGGATTATCTTCATCAGTCACATTTTCCCTTGTCTGAACACGGCCCAAAATCTTATAAAATTAAGTGCGTACAGGGGCAGGGCTCATCCTTGGCCTTAGGTGGACTTTCCTGCAAGACAATGACTCAAAGTATACCTAAACAGCCATGCCAAATTGGTTCTCGGACTTAAAAAAAAAAAAAAACCAGTGTTCTGTTTTGGCCAACTCAGTCAACAGATATCCATATGCTTAAAAACCTGTGGGCTGAACTGAAGAGGGAAGTTGATAGGCGTAAACCCAGGCATGTGACTAACCTTGTAAGGATCTGCATGGAGGAATGGTCCAGATCCCTCTGAATTTGTATCTTCACCTTGTCAAACAGTACATGAAAAGACTCCATGCTGTTATTTGCACTGAAGGTGGTTGTAGTAAGGTTGGAAAACTTGTGTTTGGAGGAAATAGATTCTTCATCAATTAGATTGGTTCCATTGAAACAATAAAAAGTACAGCATTTCTAACTTGTTCACATTTTGAGTTTATCGCTATGATGTTATTTATATTTATAGTATTTTTGGTCAGGGGTGCTATTAATTCTGGAGCCAACTGTATGTGATCTTTATGACATGGACATAGTAAGTTGTTTGCACCTTGTGGGATATAAATATGCACTTACATTATTTTCAGAGGCCACTGATATCTAATTTGATAACATTTCTCCACAGAGACCCAAAGGGCAAACAAGACTGTTGAAGAAACTGCAGTCATGGCTGAAGCAGGTCCATTTTCCCAGAAACTTGATCCTGGTGGCCGTGTTTCCAAGTGTAATTCCCAGGGATGCACCTGCTGCCAGCATATAAAAGATGGCATTTCTACATTTCAGAGCAAAGCCACTGGAGAATCGCATGCAATCAAACAAAAATTGAATTGTAGGACATCAAATGTCATCTATGTCATTGAGTGCAAACGATGCCAGATGCAGTATGTTGGGAAGACTACAAGCAGATTACAGAGAAGATTCAGAGACCATCTGTCTTCCATCAGAAGGAAAGAACATCGGCCGATCCCTGATCATTACAAAAAGGAAGGCCATTCTCCTGCTGATGTGATTGTATATCCAATTGAGCTGGTTGATGGTCCCAAAAAATTAGAAGAACGGGAACACTTCTGGATTAGAGAGCTTGACACAGTTAATAATGGGCTAAATTTGGGCCCATATAAATGTGGTAAGTTCTACTGCGTGAGTAACATTTGCATGGTTCAAATGAGGATGGGTAAGCATAATTTGCTTTTCCAGAAAAATGAGTGCAGATGCTGACAAATTTCATTGTTTACAAAAATGATGGGAATCACTGTTACAGTATGAGTCACTTTACCATGATGAAGAGCATTCCCATTCCAAATAGGGTTTTATTCTATAATTGGGAGAAAAAGGCACGATCATGTTAGGACACTCAGAGCACTTTCAAAAATAATACATACAATTAATCAACGGGATTCAAATTTTAATTTATTTTGAAATGGAGTCAACCATACAGTACATTCAGGTCCATAAATATTTGACTACATTTATGAGTTGAAATGAAAAGATTAATATGCATGCGAAGTGCAAACTTTCAACTTTAACTTGAGGGTGTTGGAATTACTGGCAGCACAGCTTGTCCTTCGCATTTAATACTCCTTCATTATTTCATTCATTAGTAAACATAAAATTTGGTTAAAAGGTCTTGAGTTGATTTCAACCACCTGTGACCATGTGCCATTTGCATTTCAAATCCGTTGCTGTGACCTCTTACTATGGAGTCCAAAGAGCTGTCCCTGTCCGTAAAGCTAGCCATTGATATGCAAAAAAATCGAAACACACTCATCAGAAAAACAGTAAAAGCATTAAATGTGGCCACATCAACTAATTGGTTTGATGCTAAAAAGAAAGAACATGCTGGTCAGCTTATCAACACCACAAGGCTTGTAGGATCATGGATGGCAAATGTTTTGGATGATAGGAAAATTCTTCCTCTGGTGTAGAAAAAAACTCCTTCATAACACTTGTTCAGATGAGAATGCCCTCCAGGATGTTCAACGTAGGCAAATCCGAGTAAAAGTCAACGACTGGGTCCAAAACAACAGGTGAGGTGTTTTTGGTGTGTGGTGATTAGTAGCAATCAAAAATGATTCAAGTAAGGACAAGTGGTGAACCAGCAACAAGGTCATGGGTGACCAAGGCTTGTTGATACATGTGAGATGCAGAGGCTTGCCCGTCTGGTCAAATCCCACCGAAAAGCCACTGGAACACAAATTGTAGAAAAAGGCGAGTATGGCTAGTAGAAAGGTCGTCAGCTGAGAATTGACAAGGTCTATCTGCACTTTTGAGATTTTTGAGAAAAATTGCAATTGAAAATCCAGAACTTCGGTAGCGTCGATTCTTTTTCGTCAGGCTGCATAGTCTTTTTTTCTTTGAATGACCAGTATACTCTGCAGCTTAAATGAGCCTGTCATATCTCTCCTATCAAGGCATCTTCCCAGAGTTCTTGATACCAAATTTTGCAGATCGACCATTGTAACTTCAGATTTTATCAAGTTCTGATATAACAAGGGTCTGTCTGCAAATTGCATGTTTAAAAAAAATAGACCAGTGAAGGATCTGTCATTCAAAACGGCCATTTAGAGACACCATTATATTTTTTGATTTTCATCAAATATGAAATTATTCTAGCCAAAGAGTACATTTTGGATAACAACTTCTCATTTATTAACACATAATGGTTTGGTGAAGATCCTAAAACCGGAATCACACTTGCCTGATAATGTCATTAGGATCTGCACTGAAACATTGCGCGTTAATAAATCAGAAGTTGTAACGCATAAAAGTAGTCTTTGCTTATGCTTCACTCACAACCCGCCGTAAGTGATTTGGACACAGACGGGTCACAGAGTTTGGTAGCTCGCATCTGAGCCGTAGGGTCACGGTGAACAAGGAGTAAAGTTTTGGAAAGAGTACGGGCCAAGTGCTTGTCAAGTACAGGTGGCGTGCCTCGACTTGCTCGAGGCGTGGGAAAGCGTATGTCTGACACACATTATCAGTGCGTTTATAGTGAGTGTGGAGTGTGTGTGACTTGCATTTTACCAGTTTTGTGCGCTAGGTTTACGGGCCGCACTTGTGACAATTGTGATTAGCACGTGACAATCACTCATGACTTGCGTGTGACACTACACAATCAGTTCCTTAGTTCCTCCCCAATATACTGTTGATACCCAGAGTCTCGCCCCTCGTGCCGCGTGCGGGTAGAAAGTGTACTTCAGTATTGGGGGCCGCACAAATAGCAAGTGTGGAGTACTTGGGTGCATCTCAAAGCGTAGGCTGCATCCTTCGAAGACTGCATTTTTAGGAGTCGTCACTCACTGCCATCTGCCAAACAGACATTTAGGGTAGGGATAAGGTTAAATTTAGGGTCAGAGTTCAGTTTGGGGCTAGGTTTAGGGTTAGGGGTTAGAGTTAAGGTTAGGGAAACCAGGGACAACTAGCTTAAACCAAAGCTGTTTAATGGAGATGAAATAACATGATGTCAGTCTGGCGGATGAAATTAAATTGACGACCCTAAAAATGCAGCCTTCAAAAGGATGCAGCCTATGCTTTGAGATACACCCCTTGGATAGTACTTCTGAGGCTCGTCACTCGTACAATGACCGTGTGTCACTAGTGCGTCTTACTGTTATCACAAAGCCTCTACTAGCCATGCTGCTGACTTGGTTCAGGCGTACAAAAGAGGTATGGGTCCCATATAAAGGTTTAACTTCTTCTACATCAGACAAGAAAAGAAAAACGTAGTTATGTTTTGTTTCGACGAGAACCCCCGTCTTCTTCAAAGCGTCACCTGATGGTGGTGTGACATGTCTTATCAGCTGTTGTTACTGAGGCGTGACCGACCTGTCAAAATCTGACAGGTCGGTCACGCCTCCTGCTGTCTGTTCGCTCCTTTAGAACGGTGCTCCAAGTGTGCAACAGGATGTACGCCCCCTCGTCCCGGTTCATCGTCCTTTGGGCTCGCTTCCGGATTTCTATCGCCTCCATAATCCAGCGTTGGTGTCTGTTTTCCTCAGTGCGGATGACTTTGGCCTTGTCCCAGTCCATAATATGATTTTCCCTGTTACAATGGTCCATAATGGCTGATTTAAGGTTCTCTTGTTGTGCCTTTTCTTTTACTGACCTCATCTGTCTCTTCTCCGTTTCCTTATCGCATTCCGTTTTGTGTTCTTTCTTTCGTGTGCTGAAACTTCGTCCTGTATCTCCAATATAAGTTTTATTGCAAGAGCGACATGGTACCTCCTACATAACGTTGCATTTATTGTTTTGTTCATTTTTGTCCTTTGGATGAACTAAAAGCTGTCTAAACTTAGTGTGAGGTCTGACCGGTGTATTGATGTGATATTTATTCATGACCCTTTGTATACGTTCGGTGACAAGATACAAAGGTGTCATGAATAAATATCATGTCAATACACCGGTAATACATGAGCAAAATTAGGGAGGTTTTAGTTCGGGAATGTCTAGGTGGCCTCTCCAAGCTGACACTGTGTGCTGTTTCACATCTCTCAGATACCAAACTGTAAAATTAATTTAATTTCACTTATATGCCACTACAGGCATACATTCCATCCATATACAACCACTTTTTAATTTTTAGAATTTTTTTTTATTATTATTATTATTATTATTATTATTATTATTATTTCTGCCAGTCCTGCAGCCTATACAATTTCACATTCAAAGATAATACATGCAAAGAAAATTAAGTTTGACTCCACTGGATCAGATATATTAAAAAAAGCAAATAAATAAAATTATAAATACAAAGGTAATGTAAAGAAATGGCAAAAAAAAGTAAAAAGAACAAAAACTCCAGCACTTTATACAGGAAAAATACACAGATTGTCATTGTCCGCACCTGCCAAGGCTGGAATTTGAACCCTCAGTTTAGACCATTCTAACCACTAGGCTACATCACCTGATCTGGGTGTGTGTCAAATTTCTGTGGTGAAAGCTCAAAGCTTTCCAACCAGACACACAATATTTTATCTGTCAGTGACCATTTTACAGCTGGACCTGCAAATGTTATGATTTTTCCTGCAAATGTCACCATCAACGACCTGTTGTTGATACTGCATTGGTGCGGAAAGATATTCAGTTCAGGGGGTGCTGCTGACGAGCATACTGAATTGTGATGTCAAAATTTGAACATTAGTTTCATTGTTTTGGAATTAGCAAGGATGGCCTTGAAACTCGATAGTTTTCGATTATAAATAATCACAAAATAAAAAAAGGTACTGATTTAGGCTACATAATGCTGGCAAAAAGGCTATCCATACAAGCTCCTTCATAATCCAAAATATGAATATGAAAACACAGTGCTGAAAAGCTTTGAAATCAGTTTAGCTTTGGACAGGCTCAGTGATGCACATACAGCGCCCTCCATAATTATTGGCACCCCTGGTTAAGATGTGTTCTTTAGCTTCTAATAAATTCAGTTTTTTTCTAAATAATATAGGACCACAATGAAAAAAAGCGGAAAATCCAACCTTTAATTCAAGTGCATTTATTCAATGGGAAAAAAATCCCACATTAAGAAATAATTCTTTTACATCAAATCATGTGTGCCACAATTATTAGCACCCCTGATGTTAATACTTTGTACAACCCCCTTTTGCCAACAAAACAGCGCCTAATCTTCTCCTATAATGTTTCACAAGATGGGAGAATACAGAAAGAGGGATCTTTGACCATTCCTCTTTGCACAATCTCTCTAAATCATCCAGCGACCTGGGTCCTCTCCTCTGCCCTCTCCTCTTCAGCTCACTCCACAGGTTTTCAATGGGGTTGAGGTCTGGGGACTGAGATGGCCATGGGAGGAGCTTGATTCTGTGTCTGGTGAAACATTTCTGTGTAGATTTGGCCACATGTTTAGGGTCATTATCTTGCTGAAAGACCCAGTGACGACCCATCTTCAGCTTTCGGGCAGAGGCCACCAGATTTTGATTTAAAATGTCCTGGTTTTTCAAAGCATTCATGATGCCATGCACCCTAACAAGGTTCCCAGGGCCTCTGGAAGAGAAACAGGCCCACAGCATCACCGATCCTCCCCCATACTTCACAGTGGGCATGAGGTGCTTTTCTGCATACTCATCTTTTGTGTTCCGCCAGACCCACTTAGAGTGTCTGTTGCCAAAAAGCTCTATCTTGGTCTCATCTGACCAAAGCACACGGTCCCAATTGAAGTCCCAGTACCACTTAGTGAACTCCAGACGTTTATGCTTTATGATTGTGAGTGAGAAAAGGTTTTTTCCGTGCATGCCTCCCAAACAGCTTGTTGGCATGTAGATAGCGCCTGATGGTTGTTTTGGAGACTTTGTGACCCCAAGATGCTACCATTTGTTGCAATTCTTTAACAGTGAGCTTTGGAGAACTTTTTATTTCTCTTACCATCCTCCTCACTGTGCGTGGTGGCAAAATAACCTTGCGTCCTCATCCAGGCTTGTTTACCACTGTTCCAGTTGTTTTAAACTTGTTAATGATTCCTCTGACAGTAGATATGGGCAGGTGCAGGCGAGTGGCTATTTTCTTGTAGCCATTGCCTGACTTGTGAAGGTCGACACACATCTGCCTTACTTGAATGGTGTGTTCCTTTGTCTTTCCCATGTTGAAGAGTGGATAAGAGAAATGGCCTCTGTGTCACATCATATTTATACCCCAGGGAAACAGGAAGTGATGAATTACTAATTAAATGTTCCTAGATACTCTGATCAACTTTGTAAACTACTGTAGAAATGACAGAAATACTTCAATTACATTTATTTCCTAGGAATTGTTAGGGGTGCCAATAATTGTGGAACAGGTGATTTTATGAAAAATAATTATTTCTTAGTCAGGTATTTTTTTTTTTTTCTTAAAATTCATTTGAGTTGGAGGTTACATTTTTCTACAATTTTCAGTGTGAGAGTATGCTTCTGCAATAAAAATTGAATTTATTTTAAGGCTTTTAACACATCTTAACCAGGGGTGCCAATCATTATGGAGGGCACTGTAACTGTCATCTACTAGTGTAAATGAATGGCCAGCTTGAAGGAACTAAAACTATAACCTATAATGTATACTTCTAGTTGGCTACGCTATATCTTACAGAAAATCTTAGCAGTATTTGCAAAAAAAAAGTAAATGAACTACATGATGCTGGTACCACCAGAGCACCCTTGGCTAAAGGTTTATGATCGATTTTCTAATCGTGTCATCAGTGCTGCGTCTTGGACACCCGGATGAAGAGAGGGGCTGAGCTGTCAACTGTTCACCTCCTGGTGGTGAGTTGGATTAGATGGCGGGGAAGATTGCCAGACAGACCTGGGAACCCTAACCATGTAGTAAGGGTGGACTGGGAATGTTTGGTAGAGGACCCTGTCCGGACAATTTTCAACTCACACCTCCGGAAGAGCTTTTCCCATATCCCGAGGGAGGCTGGGGACATGGAGTACGAGTGGACCCTGTTCAAAGTCTCTATTGTGGAAGCGGTTGCTGCGAGCTGTGCCTGAAAGTTGTCGGTGCCAGTTGTGGTGGTAACCCAAGAACCGGTTAGTGGACCCCAGCAGTGTGGGAGGCCGTCAAGCTGAAGAGGGTGGCCTTTCGGGCTTGGTTAGCCCAGAGAACCCCCAACTCGGCAGACCGGTACCGGCAGGCTAGAAGGACTGCAGCCATGGTAGTTGCTGAAGCAAAAACTCGGGTTTGGGAGGAGTTCGGGGAGGCTATGGAGAAGGACTTTCGGGTGGCCTCAAAGAGGTTCTGGCAAGCCGTCAGACGACTCAGGAAGGAGAGGCAGGGCTTTGCCCAGGCTGTTCTCAGCAGGGGTGGTGAACTGCTGACCTCAACTGAGGATATCGTCTGGCGGTGGAAAGAGCACTTTGAGGGACTCCTGAATCTGGCAGACATGCCCTCCATTTAGTAGGCAGGGACGGAGGACTCGGGCGAGTCATTGCCCGTTTCCGCGGTGGAAGTCACTGAGGTGGTCGAAAAGCTCCGCAGTGGCAAATCACCAGGCATGGAAGAGATTTGTCCTGAGATGCTAAAGGCCCTGGATGTTGGTGGGCTGTCATGGTTGACACGCCTGTTCAACATCACATGGATGTCCGGTACAGTACCCATGAAGTGGCAGACTGGGGTGGTGGTTCCCATTTTTAAAAAAGGGAACCGGAGTTGTGCTCCAACAATAGGGGGATCACACTGCTCAGCCTCCCAGGAAATGTCTATGCCAGGGTGCTGGAAAGGAGGCTCCGCCCGATTGTCGAACCTCGGATTCCGGAGGAGCAATGCGGGTTCCGTTCCGGTCGTGGAACAGCGGACCAGATTTTTACCTTCGCACGGATACTGGAGGGGTCCTGGGAGTTTGCCCCTCCAGTCTACATGTGTTTTTTGGACTTGGAGAAGGCTTATGACCGTGTCACATGAGATATCCTGTGGGGGGTGCCGCAGGAGTATGGGGCTCCAGGGCCTTTAATTTGAACCATTCGATCCCTGTACAACCAAAGCCAAAGTTGTGTCCATATTCTCGGCATTAAGTCAGACTCGTTTCCAGTTGGTGTTGGACTCAGCCAAGGGTGTGCCTTGTCACCTATTCTGCTCATGATTTTCATGGACAGGATATCAAGACGCAGCCGAGGTTTGGAGGGTGTCCAGTTTGGTGGCCTCAGGATTTCATCTCTGCTGTTTGCTGATGATGTGGTCCTGTTAACATCATTATGCTGTGACCTCCAACGCACACTGGAGCAGTTCGCAGCTGAGTGTGAAGCGATGGGAATGAGGATCAGCACCTCCAAATCTGAGGCTATGGTTCTCTCCCGGAAGGTGGATTGTCTCCTTCAAGAAGGGGGTCAGTTGTTTCCCCAAGTGGAGGAGTTCAAGTATCTCAGGGTCTTGTTCATGAGTGAGGGTAGGATGGAGCATGAGATTGACAAACGGATCGCTGCAGCGTCCGCAGTGAAGCGGGCGTTGTTCCGGTTTGTTGTGGTGAAGAAGGAGCTGAGCATAAAAGCGAAGCTCTTGATTTACTGGTCGATCTATGTTCCAACCTTCACCTATGGTCACAAGCTTTTGGTAGTGACCGAAAGAATAAGATCGCAAATACAAGTGGCCAAAATGAGCTTTCTCCGTAGGGTGGCTGGGCTGACCCTTATAGATAGGGTGAGGAGCTCGGACATCCGGGAGCGGCTCAGCGTAGAACTACTGCTCCTCCGCGCCAAGAGGAGTCAGTTGAGGTGGTTCGGGCATCTAGTCCGGCTGCCTCCTGCACGCCTCCCCTTAGAGGTTTTCCAGGCATGTCCAACTATGAGGAGGCCCCGAGGAAGACCCAGGAAATGTTGGAGGGACTATATCTCCCGGCTGGCCTGGGAACGGTTTGGGGTCCCCCAGGTAGAGTTGGAGGAAGTGGCTGGGGAGGGGAGCGCCTGGGCCTCTCTACTTAGTCCGTTACCCCCGCGACCCGGCCCAGGATAAGCGGAAGAAAATGGACGGATGGATGGATACATGATGCTGCCAGTTATGGTGCCACACCCTCATTTTGCTTGTAAACAAACCACTGCGTGCAGATTTGATGACCAGCTGCTCACCAATCCAAGCTGTTTTGTTTCATGAGATTATTACACAACTAAATAAAATATTCACACACTCCTGAGATTTTTGGTATCTGCCTCTCAATTATGAACATATATTTCATAATGCATCACATAAGCAGCTACGTAGACCTACATCACAAAACCTCATCATGCTGAACTGCACCATCATAAATAACCAAATATCCTACCTATAGGCTGATTCAGAGGCCCAAATTGCACACAACATTTCTTAGAATATAAAATAAAAATCCATTTCAACACTGTTAACAACTCACTTGTTTGTGTCAAATTTATTTTACTTTGCTTTAAGTGTGAGTAAAATGTGCAGAATTAATGACCACCAAGCATTTTATCTCTATTCCGGTCCTCATTATTAAGGTAGGCCACCGACCAAAAATGTCCTAATCTACAATGGCTAAGTCATCCGCATGATTTGCATTAATTTGAGCATGCATGTAACTTAGTGAAGGAAGTACAAGCAGGAACTGAAGATAGCAGTAGTGAAGGCCAGGCAGAATATCAACAGGCATGATATCCAACGTTTGGAGATGTCAATGGGTCCCACAAAGGGTTCGCAACAACAGGAATGGAATCGCGTTCCCATGCAAGCATAAACTTTTGAGGCTGTAAAATTTGCAGACTGAATAAAAATGACTGTAATTCCCATGCACAGATCAAACAATATTTTTGAGAGAAGCCTTTAAGCAAGAACTGTGCACTTTTAGGCACAGAGGGCCTGATTTACTAAAGGTTTGCATGTGTAAAAACGCGTCATAAACTTGACAGCACGCAAAACACATGTTGAAGCTGATCTATTGACTCGGCGCACCGAGGATTGCGTCTGTCAAACAGGCAAAATAATCCATTTAGCGCATTTGCCTTCAATGAATATGCAATATAGGCGTGTCTGCCAGAACATGCAAAATATTGGGAGGAGTAGATGCTAATAGATTAATTTAGCACATGCAATGTGATTTACCAAACCTGAAACTGATTGCGGTGGCTGTTTTTGTGTCTATATTTAGCATGTTTGAAAGCCAGGTCTTAATTGTGCGCACAAATGGCTGCGGTTATTGTTGCTAGGAGGAGGCGTCGGCACAACGAAAGGCAAAGGAGAGAACGAATCTTTTCTGCTCGCGTCAAAATTTAAAATCTCAGACAAAACTCCTGGTGAAAGCTCAAAACAACAAGAACATTGGATTCATACTTTTTGCAAAACACTTCAGACAGAGATGCAGCTGGCTTTGGTGAAATGTGGCTCTCACTGAATAAAGAAAAATCTCCTGAAGAATCCATCTGAAACCTCACACCATGTGAGTGGATGCGTTTTATAGCTTTGCCTTTTAACTTTGAGTGATCGCTGACTTTATTAAGCTGACAGTCTGACTCCGCAGCACACACCATGCCGGCCACCCGCAGCGTCTGAATGCGAGCAGATTATGGAATCTATCGGAGCTCAAAGCCATGACTTTGAAAACACCAAACTACTTGCCTTAACGAATTTTGTTGGTTTATAATATGAAGAACTGTAAAATATAATTTCCATGAGGGTGTTCAGTCAGACAGCGACACATCACAGGCGTTTTCACCCTCTCATCTGCAGCAAACGTCAAGCTTCATGCAGCCTGCGCAATTTATATTTTTATAATGTTGATTAATGTTGAAATTACGTTTTTGTGCCCCAATAATTATATATATCCACCAGATAATACATTAAATCAGTCATGTTTGGGACCCACATGTCTCTGTTAAGTATGGTGTTGCCTTAACTATGACCAATGTTATAATGGTAACCAAAATTATACCTTAAACATAATGCGTTGCTGAATACCCCTCGGCTAAGGTCAAAGGTCAAATCACCAAAAAAACCTGACGTTGCAAATCTATGGGTCACAGTTACCCTACCAAATTTGAAAAGGCTACGATCAATAGTTGCTTCGTATTGGCCCGGACAAAGTCATGGACAGACACACGACAGACATACAGACAGACAAAAAGTTGACGGCAATAACCCCCTGGCCAAAGTTGGCCAAGGGGTAAAAACAAGTTTATTTGCCGGATTCCCGAGAAAATGGGCTACTTTTCCCGGGATAGAAAATGTCTCATTTTTTGGGAAAAATATTAATCCCTATTGTGCACCCTTGCTGGAAAATAAAATCCTCTGGGAAATGCATAAGCAAAAATACTTTTTGTAAATCATGACATTACGCTTTTTCAGTGCACGTTCAACTAAACGTTCACACGACGCACATTCATTTTTATTTGGTACATATCTGAATCAATCAAATATAAGCTATCCAATAATAGAAATGTGCATTTGCACTGGTATGGGCCTACCTCGGTCTGCAGTTTGTGGTTCAAGGGTGTCATATCCTTGTATTCCAGTTATCTGTGTAAAACCCACAAAACAATAACCAACGGCGGAAATTGTAGGGCAAAGGTTCAACGTGTTCTTTTGGCTGGAATTAGCACGCGCGACGTCCTGGCTGGTGCGAATCACAATAAAATGGATACATTTTTCTCCGTTCAAGGACGGGCACAAAAGCACAACGGTTACCATTAATCTGACTCCATAATAAATTTATAATAATGAATTTAGTTATACCCTCGTTAAATATCTGACTCCAAATTAGAATTAGAATTAGAATCCATAATCTAGAGAAACCTGCGTGGGTCTCGAGTGACTACACCTTCACCTCTTAGGAGACTACCGCTGTCGCTAACATGTACTCCCGGTTTTTAGTACTGTTACCGATCCTAGGTTCGTTGATTAGATTAGAGGTTGGAAGTCAGCCATCACTGCAACAGCATCTTTTGGCTTGAATACAGCGAACCCAGATCTATGCAAGCCCATGGGTTCCTTCAGGAATTTTAACAGATAACTGACTTTTTCGTCCATGGGTTTCCTTTAGGCTAAAATCCCAGAACCGGCAATACATAAACCCTTTATGTAAGTAGATCATGGTTGTCTCTCCAACTTAATAAAACCAATTCCCATACCGGGCCGCTGGCCAGTCGTACCTCGGTCGGGATTATACCCCTAGGTATCCGTCGCAACGCGGCTAGAAAGAATAAAAGGATTAAGAGTCCCGGAGACCACGCAAGCTTAAAGGAATGACAATAATTTATTCACCAGGTAGGCTAAAGCTTAAATCAAACAAATCAACACTAAGCCAATTACAAGTTACACACAATTTAGAAAAGGAGAATAGAGTCATACCTGGAGGAAAAGGATACACGCACTAATGTGCGCGGGAAGTTCGAATTACGATATTACATCATTGAAAAGGCTACTCACGCACTTGCGTACGCGGGGACAGATCGGATACGATCTTCCCCGAATGGTTTGTTTCTCTTTGCTTTAAGCCAAACCACGTCTTTGATCCAGGCGGCATGGCCATAAAAACCTGGAAGGGGGGTCGAATCCGGGTTTTGGGTTTCCCCCATTGGGAGGATGTAATAAAACACTTCCGCAGAGAGAGGAGAATAGGGTGATTACCAGAGAGTATTCTGACCAAATTCTCAGGAGTTTCCAAAAGGAATGAACCATAATTTCAATGGGAATGAAACATACTCCATTCAACTCCCAAGAATTATGACCAAGGAATCACATTTTTTTCCCCTAAAGAGCGTAGGGATAATCTTTTTTGACTTCCAAAAATATAATAACTTGGAAAAACAGTATATGATGGAATGCTGAAAATCAAAATATTGCAGTAAATAAGTCACAATGGGGATGCTATTGATGGGGATGCTATTGTAATCATTCACATGAAGCACTTCCTTACACATTAGCATATTCTTTTAGTAAATAGCTAGTAAAAATATTTGCCAAAACAGGTGATCAGACTGTAAATCATACAGGAGGGGAGTGTTTAGCGGTAGACGGTGGCAGCAAGTGGGCGGGGCTTCGAGCTACCTGTCCCGATGAAGAGCACGCTATAGGGTCTCTGGTCCAGCGCGATAACGCGGTCCACCGCCAGCCGGGTGAAGTTTATTCCCTTGGTCAGCAGTAGGGGGCGGCCCGTGGCGGCCTTCTCCATTAGCGGGTGTCTCTTGGCAAAGTTGAGGGTGGAGTCGGGGAGCTGCAAGGAGCTTTTGTAGCCGTTCTCACGGTGCCAGTTGGTGATGCACTGTGAGACAAGGGGAGCAGACAGAAACAACACGCGATTAACCGCCATCCCTCTGCTGACCTGACGGCTCTAAAACAGTGGCTCCCAATCCACCCCTCAAGTACTAAAGGCCAGATCCAGGTATTTGCTCCATTCTAGTTCAGGCTCAACCACCCTACCAACAAACCCATACAAAACTAATCAAGCTTCTGAATTAGGCATGCTCTTGTGGAACGCATGAACTACCTGGACATCGGTGTTGGTATCACAAGAGAGGCTGGTGAATCACTGCTGAAGAGCACCGACTCAAAAAACTCACAAAAAAAAAAGAAAAGTAGAACAAAACTCCTGAAAGCATTAAACCCAGAGATGAGAGAATGCTTCTCATTAAACCAACAAGAAGCAGAGATGCCATATGCAATCAGCAGCTAACTGGACTGGGATTAAAAAAAAAAAAAATCACAGAGCTATGCTTTGGACTGCAAAATCTTCAGATTCATTGAAGCGAGGCAGTGATTGAAAGCTCAGTCTGAGCGCTGTGATGGAGATCATACAGCCCACTTACCAGGCAAAAAAAACCTGCATTTTTATAATGAAAGCAGAGAATATTACAGGAAAAATATACTTCACCCCCAACAATACTAACGACTAGAAACAGATGGCGAGGAACCATATATGAAAACAAGTACGACACTTCTCTGATTGATTGATTTATATTGATGGAAAACAATAACTAATAAAGTAAAAATCAATTTTAGTTATTATATCCTTGAGTAGTAGCACAATATATTTCTCATTCTCTCCCTCTCTCCCCATACATCATTTCACGCTCTCCCTCCCACCACAGGTGTCTTGGCTCACTCAGGCAATTTTTTCTCTTAACATCTTTTTCTTTTTAGGTGATTGTTTGGTTTGGGGGTGTTCTGTGGCTGAGATGTGTTATTACCACTATGGTTTTAAATCACCGAGATGGGCTGCAGGCAGATTTCTAAGTTTCCTTTAGAGATTTTGTTCAATAGCGCCAGTTCTAGCTGGCTCGATTACAAGTCAAAAATACCCCATCCTCCATTCAAGTCGATGGTAATTCTGATGTAAAAAACAATAATTAGATCATTTAATTCTGCATGCAAATTTACGCTCAGGAAATGTTTCATGAATGGCTCGACAGCAGATTACGTCAGCGAATCTAACGGGCTTAGTCGTTCAGTGAGCGACTCATACAGTCTACAGTTAAAACTTAAACACTGTCCTCCTCTGTGGTACTTACAGAGCCGGGCCGGGGGCTTGGTACGGGGCCCGTGTAGAGGCCCCAACGCTGAGACTCCTCCTGGAACTCCTTAGGGGCTCCATCAAACACCTCCTCTCACCTTACTAATGTGGTACTCTGCATTGTGCTGATGTCCAAAGCATCACCTCTGAGAGAAAGAGGATGGAGAGTAAGAGAGGGACAGATAGAGAGAATGAGAGACAGAGAGAGAGAGAAAGAGTGAGAAGAGAGTGAGAATGGCAAGTAATAAACAGAGTGAGAATGGAGAGTAAGAGATAGAGAGATGGAGGGAGTGAGAGAAGATAGATATTGTATATATATATATATTTATATATACACACACACATACAATCCGGAAATGTTCTGCATACAGCACCTTCAAAACCCATCTCAAAAACTGGCTTATAACAAACCAACGCCGCGAGCGTGAGTGGTTTGATCTTTTGCGCTCATTTATCAGGCATCTTAGTTTTCCAGTGTCTTGATCCTCTCTAGGCGGCAGGGGAGGACCAACTCATCTGGATTCTCTTTTTTCTTATGCATTTTACTGTCCTATATTTATTTATTGCCTATTTATGTTTTCTACTTTGTCTATTGTGTGTGTTATCTTTTGTCTACCTGCCAAGGGACTACAAATGCAAACTAGCAGTCCTGCTAACTTTGGCACATATACATTTTGTATTCTATTATACAGATGTTTTTTAATGTGCACTGTCCCTTTTAAATAAATAAGTAAATAGATAAATAAAAATATAAATAGAGAGACAATGGGGAGAATAGAGAGCAGAAATATAAACGAGGCAAAGAGAGACAAAAAGAGGGGCAGGCCGAGAGAGAACAGGAGAGAATGAGACCGTAAAAGAGAGAGGAGATATAAAACAAATTAAGAAAGGGAAGGGGCGACAGAGAGAGGATGGAAAAAGACATAAAGAAAGGAAAAGTTCAGGAAGAGGAAGAGAAAGAGAGGAGGAGTGTGACGGAGAGAGAGACTAGAGGACAGAGACAGGCTGGAGAGTAATATTCCGAACAGAAACTCAAACAAAACAAAGAGGGTTTAGATATAAAGTGTAAAATAGTTTTTCCTGGGGGAGCATACAGTCTGTAAGGCTCAGTCAGACTTGAGCTACTCCCTGGTCTCTTGTCTGACTCACCATTGGGCGTGGAAGATGCCGTAGAAGGAAGTGGACCTCCAGTCAGGGCCGGGCAGGGTGTACACTGCTCGCAGGTGATTAAAGGTCACATGACGCCGGGAGGGAGCAGACGTATGGCCTTCTGAAGGTATCCACTTCTTTCTGCAGGTGCGGTGTTTCCTTGTCTCCTGATTGACAACAGTGCTGTCAATCACAATGAAAATGCAAGCATGCTTGTGTGTGTGTCCATGCGTGCAAGTATGGCAGTGTATGCACCCAGATATGAGTGGGTTTCATGCATGTGTGCATGTATCCTTGTGTCTGAGGGTGAATGAGTGTGAATGTGTGTGTGTGTGTATGCATATTTTGAATGTGTGTGTGTGTGTGTGTGTGTGTGTGTGTGATGTGCAAGCCTGCCCTTGAGTATCTGTGTGTGCGAGTGTGTGTGTGTGTGTGTGTGTGTGTACCTGTGAGTTGGTGAGCCTACCAGTATGTGTTCTCAGACGTGTGTCCAATTTAATGGTTGTATGTGTATATCCATTTCCAGGTATGGTTTGTGATTTGAAAGCGTGCACTCCAAGCATGTTGCTTGTTGTGCTCTCAAGCATAATTGCATGTTGGGTATGTGCAAGACTCACCTTTGCAGTAATCTGGCGATGTCACAGAACAGTGAGCTCAGTTGTCACAGGCTGTGCCCTCCCAGCAGGCTCACTGAAGAAGAAGTAAATCTTGTCGCTGCCTCCCTCTCTGCCCTGGGCTACCTCCAACCAAGGCTTCAGGCCCACGAAGTTCGGCCTGGAAAGAGACCGAGCAGAGAGGAGTGAGAATCACCCCAGCAACGGCTCATTAAGAGCCTCCGTCAGTCAGAGAGAGACCAGAGGAACAGAGAGGAGAAGAGAGAGACAAGAGAGTGCTGTAATAGCTTTAGATTAGGAGAAGTGGTGAGAGGGAGAGAGAGAGACAGAGAGAGAGAGAGAGAGGGAAGGGAGAGAAACAGGGAAGGGAGGGAGTGCTGTAATTGCTTTAGATTGGGAGAGGGAGTGGTGACAGCAAGAGAGAGGGAAAGAAAAAGATAAACATAGAGAGGGAGGGGAGAGATAGTGAAAAAGGAAGGAGTGCGGTAATGATTTTATTGAGGGATGAGAGGCTGAAAGTGAGAGAGAGAAAGAAAGAGAGAGAGGAGAGAGAGAGAGAGAGGAGAGAGGCATATTCTTCAGTCACCACTCCTCTTGCTGTACGAAGTGCTGCTCTTTCATGCACCCACCCCATCTATCTTGTTTTTCTCCCCAGTCAACACTTCCTGCTATTTCCTGGTCTATGTCACATCCTTTAGTCTGTGCCCTGCCTTAGAGCACTGAACATTTTGCTGTTGTGACAACTTCCCAAGTGGTTTCTTTTTAAACAAGTTGTCACATGACAGGTTTTCAACAGCTTTGATTTCGATAGCTTACAAAAGCTGCATTCAGGGCTCTAAGGGTTAAAGTATCCAACCGTCTCACCCAATTCCTGCAGTTGTTTATTCTGTCATCGCTTTATCTCCTATGTGTATCACCATCCCAGCAGCACCAGCCTAACTGTGTGCTGAACAGGAGGAAACCTGCTATGATGGCAGAACAGGAACAGGTTGAGATCTTGAGATCCTTTGTTCTCGATCAATCTGATCATTTTCAGTTCTCATTTTCAGGCTGTTGTGATCCAGGATCACTGGCTCCTGTCCCAATCCCTCCTTCGGAATCAGAAAACATCTCAGCCTCACACACCTCTGTTCTGTCTGAGAAAAACCCAGCAGTCAACCTTTTATCCCTCCCACCTCAGTCTGGGTCCCTCCTCTCCTTTCCATAATGCCTTGTCCTCCCGTCCCACTCCGCCTCCACCTGCCTCCTGTCTGCCCTCCCACTCCTGGCCACCGCAGTCCGGATCCTGTCTCGCCATGTTTCACACCACTGCCTGTCCTGTGCCCCTCACTGTATCTGCTTTATAAATCCCTTGTTTCATCTCTCAGCCCTCACCCCTCATTTTACTCCCAAATTGTCCTCACACACCCCATCCCGCCCAGCCCCGTCCTCTCCTCGGGAGGGCCTGCAACTTTCACTCTCTTTTCAGCATTAGGTATTTTTCTCCTTTTAAGGCCGACACAGACTGCCTTAAAAGGAGAAGAAGTACCCTGAGTAGCGCGGGGTGAGAGTGGAGATGAGGAGAGGGTCGGCTAATAAAAACACACACAGATTTAGGGCCTTAAATGTGGAGCGTATGTGGCGTGTGCACAGGCCCGTATGAACAATCGCTGCGTTCATGTGAGAGACTGCGGAGAGAGACAGAGAGAGGGAGGGAGAGATGAGTATGGAGAAATAAAGGGCAGTATATGAAGTGCTTACTCTCGCAGTCTGAGGGATTTAGTGCTTTCAGTTCTTCTCTGGAGTGTGGGGGTGGGGGTCGGGGGGTGGAGGAGATGAAGGTGCAGATAATATTTACCCCCCCATCCTCCTCTCACGCAGACCCCGCCTCTGTAATTATGTGTGGCTTCGAGTAGTTTACGTTTCGATGGGTGGGGGTGGGGGGTGGGGTAAGGAAACACGATACACGTTTAGCTGCTTACTCTTCTCTCTTTCACTCTCTGTCTTTCCTCGATATATTCCACCTTTCCCTCACCCCGTTCCTCCCCGTACCTCCTGACTGTCCCAAAAAAAGCCACACTGACCCAGATCCTGAGTTAACGGGTTGCTTTCCGAAGCCCTGCTGCGGGGGGAATCTGCAGTGGACATCTGAGGCCTGTGCGTGTGCCCTGCAAACAGTTAAAATCTTCACTGTAGTACCCCCCACCCCTCTTCCACCTACCCCCCGCCCTCTCTCTCTCTCTTGCTCTCTCTCTCTCTCTCTCCACCCCACCTCCTCACTCCCTCCCTCCATCCAAAATTACAGACCCCAGGCCCTGCTTAAACTCAGGCGCTGCGGTCAAAGCGAGAGAGCGAGCAAGACAGTGAGAGGGGAGAGAGGGAGAGAGAGAGAGAGAGAGGTGCACTTTTTTGTGCTGGAAAAAAATGGCTGCTTCGAGGCTTTGATCTCGAGAGAGGACGAGGGGGCTAGAGCGAAGGATAAGGGTAATTTAGGGTAAAAACTGAAGGACGATAAGGGTAATTTGGGGTAAAAACTGAAGGAGGATAAGGGTAATTTAGGGTAAAAACTGAAGGAGGATAAGGGTAATTTAGGGTAGAAACTGAGGGAGTAAACAAAGGAATGAGATTTATAAAGAAAGCAAGATACAGTGAGAGAATGAGGGAGCACAGAGACAGACGGTGAGTTTGTTAAGCGAAACATGACGAAGACAGAGATCCAGACTGCAGTGTAGAGAGTGGGAGGGCCGGAGGGCGATCTTTCTACCCGCCAATTAAAGCTAATGACGGGTTAGTGCAGGCAGTCAAGGGCTGGGTGGAGGGCGGAGTCTGTGTGTGGAGGCAGGGCCTGGCAGTCTGAGCTAAGGACGGAGGACAAACGCGTCGGCGGAAAGAAAAGTGTGTCGTGCGTTTTCCCTTTGCGCAAAAAAAAACTGGCCCGCGCCTGGTGTCTTTTTCGGGGATTTAATTTTCCGAGAGAGATGCGCTTATTCAGACAGCGCGTGATATATTTTTCCACTTTGTTACTGGCGCTTCCACCTGCTATTTAAACCAGAAAGCCACAAGGGCGGTATTTTTTGCTCCCCAACCCTCCCTTTCTGTAGCATTTTATGGAAAGAAGTGTCCTGGAATCAGTCATGGAGAAGCAGGAGCTGTGATTTTTCCTCTTTTAGTTTCAGTTTGAGTTTCTGAGCCCCTTCTCCACAGGTCACCTGTTAATCTTGTTGTTAATCTGCCTTTTACCACTTCTTCTGGATCCTTCCACACCCTGTCAACCCTCTCTTCCTCAGTCTTCCCTCCTCTCTCTCTCTCTCTCTCCCCTCCCTCTCTTTCTCAGTCTCTATTGTTGTCTCCTTGCCTGAGAGTCTCGCGCAGTTATAGCACTTCCAGTCAAGACAGACCTACCCCCCACTCTCTCTCTCTCTTTCTCGCTGTTTTCCCCCCTCTCATCTTCCTGCTGTCCTCATTCTCACATCCTCTGTCACTTTTCTCTCCGCCTCGTAATGTGACACAGTTACAGCACAAACTCGACAGCCGTACCCCTCTCAGCAGTCAGCTGTTGTTCATGAGCTAACTAGCACGGAGAGGAGGGTTGGAGCTGGAAGTGAGTTGGCGCCTGTGAAGCCATCAACCTCTGTGTGAGCTTTCCCGTCTGTCGCCCTCTGTACCTGTCTGTCGCTCCGCGCACCCTCGCAAATGTGTCTAGGTATGTCTGCGTGTGTAGGTGTTCATGTGCGTGTGTTTATAAGCAAGTCTTTTCTTGTTTTACTTTGTATTTATCTGTTTGCTGCATCAAAGGGCTTAAAATAGTGGTTTAATTACAGTGTAGTCTGTGAGCTCTGCCATAGTTATGAGCTATATACAGAGCCTGGCTGTATTTATAGCACGTCCTCTGAAAGCAGGGCCAGAAAAGTGGCTCAAATCAGTCCCGCTCAGAGAAATCTCAGCTGCGATTCAGGCTAACCTGCCCGCGCTGCTGCTCCCACCACACTGACCCCATTTCACTCAAACCAGAGGTTTCTGGAAGGACATAACAACCCGCAATATCGCCATAAAATGGGAGGTGGGGATCGCAGTGTCCTTTACGGGGTTGGGCCCTGGTGACTTTGCCTCACTTTCTTTGGTTTCCCCGCTTGAGGTATGTCGGCCATTAAGCCTTGATCTTTTTGCGCGATCAGGACCTCGTAAAACTTCTGCCCTATCTCTGCCTGCACCTTCTCTCCGTTTTCTTAAAGAATGGTGACAGAAACAAAAGATTCCCCCTTTCCCCCTCCTCCCCACCTCACCGCCGTGAAGAGACTGCCAAAGAAAAGGCTCGGTGCTGCGGCGCTGGGATCGTTCATCTTCCGAGCGCATGAAATTGACTTTAATACCAAACTGTAGTTTCAACAGTGCAGACATAGACAGATTCACTCTCACCCTTGAGAAATGTTCTGGTTTGTAGGGGTTTTTTTGTGTGCTTGATTGTGTGTCTTTGTGTGTGTGTGTGTGTGTGTGTGTGTATGCGTCTGTGTTTATGTGCTGCGGAACCAAAACAGATGTGGTTTGTTTCCAGAGGGGCAAATTATCCTAACACACCCAACACCATAACGCACAAAGCCCTGTTTCACAAAATTTGTCAGATACTTTTCATCTCATTTAATTAAAGTGTGACTCATCTTTTATTGTTCTCTGCTCCACCCTCTCTCTCCTTCTCTCTCTCTATCTCTCTCTGTTTATATATCTCTTCTATCCACCTTTCTTCATCCTTCTCCTGTTACCCCTTTCCTCATCACCTGTCTCTTTCCCTCTGCTACCCTCTCTCTCTCTCTCTTTCTCTCTGTTTATATCTCTTCTATCTACCTTTCTTTGTCCTTTTCCTGTTGCCCCTTTCCTCATCATCTGTCTTTCTTCTGTCTCCCTTCCTTCTGTCTGCGCCATTATCTCTCTCGCTCTCTCTCTCTCTCTCTCGCACTCGCACATTTGCGCTCTCTGACACTCACGCTAGAGTATGACCTCACGTTTGGTTTTATCTGTTAGCCCGGCCATCATTCATGGGAAAAAAATTCAATTATCCAAGCCCGGCCGATCGTAAATGAGTTAAGAACTCTTGAGTACTGTGTCAGGTAATGGGACACCTTTAAATTAATTAATCATCGCTGTGGAAACTGCCCCGTCTGGGCGTGAGATGTTGTCAGGTGCTCTGACCTCTCGTGAAAATGGGGCCAGGACTGACTGTCTCGAGGTGTAACATTCGCTGTCACACATTTAAAACACAAGTGCTTGACACAGAGACGTTTGCTTGCAAGGACTCCTCTCTGTGACGAATAGCGAGCGATCAGCACTCAGAAACAGTTCAGGAATGTAAAAACTGTAACCATAATACTTAGCTGAAACATCAAGAAATTATGCATGAAAAAGCCAATATTAATAACAGTTGTAAAATTTTAAAGTGCAGATCATTGCACAGTTTATTTTTGCATTCAGCATCTTAATGACCTAGAGGGAGAAAGTGTCCTTAAAATGTGGGAATCTGGATGTACTGTGGATGCTGCAATACATTCTGTCTGACTGCATTAATAGAAATGGCCTATAAACTTTGGCGACAGAATTGGAAGTAATTTTTTTTGCCCTGCTAGGACAACCAAGTTCATCACTGCAAAAAAAAAAAAAAGGTCTTAAAAGCTTATTTTACCTCTCTCTGGAAGAAAATATTTGTATCTTTTATGTTACTTGCTTCCCACCATGTAAATTAGATATTAAACCCTTAGAGCGCTGAAATAAATTTTAAAAAATTTATATTTAAATGTATCTTGTGCTGTTGAAAACCTATCATGTGGCAACTTGTTTAAAACCCCTTTGCGCAGATATATACCCCGGCATCCGTAAATTCAGAAATGTAATTCCTAAACAATTCTGTAATTGAATTTCCAAATTTATTGCTTCACTGGAATAATTTTCAACAGTCTCTGTGACACAAATAATGAGTTATAAAGCCTAAATAGGCTCATGCATAACAGGAAAATTTGACTTATCTGTATTCTGCGCAAAGGGGTTAAAAGAGCTCCTCGCAGAAGCTCTTTTAAACAAGTCGCCACATGATAGGTTTTCAACAGCTTTGAATTTGATATCTTACATCATTGAGCAACACTGTTGTATTCAGCGCTCTAAGAGTTAGCTTAATGCAAGACTGAGATTGACATATTTATTTGGTTTTTGCGATGTGTAAGTGGCATCAGTGTACTAGAGGTGCAAGCCTGTGAGCAGTCATGAATATATCACCTAAAATGTTCTCCTGTCTCGTGTTTTAGATGTGTGCGACAGTGTGGCCAGATTCCGGGCGGAGGGAGTGTGGAACTACACTATGCTGACTCTGGGGGAGCACGAACGCGTCCTCTACGTCGGGGCCAGAGAGGCCATCTTTGCCCTGGACCCCAGTGACATCAGCAAGCAGCTCCGCCCCCAGGTACGATGTCCACCTGTCACAATCTGCGCCCATCACTGCCCCAAGTTTTGAACAATTCTCCAAATTTTGCCTCACAGTCTTTTTGAAATGCTTAAAATGAAGGGGTTTGAATGTGTGGGTGACTTATATTTTACATTTGCAGCATGTTTTTTACTGACATTACATTGTAGAATTGCTCACAAATATTAATAGATATCTCTAGATAGACCAGAACCCAGTTCTTATTTTCAATTTTCCAGAACTCCTCTAGAGACTTCTTCAATTAGGTCAACACCTAGTATATGGATGGGCTGTTTATCGTCTGTGTGTGAAATTTTGGGCAATTTGGTAATTGCTGGATTTTACTGTAATTGCTCCTTGAATTTTCTGTATTGTTCTTGGTGATAATTGTTGCTAGAGTGTACCTGTGTGGATCTGCTGTCAAAGGCCCCTGATGATGCTATAGAAACTGTTCCAAATCAGTCTAAAAGAGCAATGGCCAATGAAGAAAGGGCTCCTGGCCAGCTGACCAATGGTGTAACTTCATCAGTTACTCTTTCTCTCTGCCATGGCCATCTGCAGATGTAGGGCCGGACCGTGCCAGTCTAGAAAAAAATCTGAAAAACTTTTGAGCACAGATTATTGCTCATATTCTCCCAGGGTACAGTGGAACATGTGTGCGCATGCGCGCACGTGTGTGTGTGTGTGTGTGTGTGTGTGTGCGCATGCGCGGTGTGTGTGCGTGTGTGCAAGGCAGTGTGTGTGTGCTGTTTGCGTGTGTGGGTGTGTGTGTGTGTGTGCACGCATTTGCGTGTGTTTGTGTGTGTGCTCAGCACCAAATGTAATGGTAGTCCCTCCTAACCCACACCTCCCCCTCAGTCCCTAATTGGACCTCCCTCTCTCTCACAGATCGACTGGGCCGCCCCGCAAGAGAAGAAGAGGGAGTGTGTGACCAAGGGCAAAAACAACCAGGTAAAGAGGCCGGTGTCGCTGCACAGTAAGACACACATACACGCACAGTAACACACAAATACACACACAGTAACAGACACATACACGCACACACTGACACAATTTTGGCCATGTTCGTTGGCCTGTTCGATGACTTAATCCATTTTTGATCCATTTGCGAGATTTCCTGTTTTCACCAGTTCTGGGCGATAGCGTGACGTGCAGCTCTATATCTGGAAAGCTGTGGGATCAAGATTTCCGTCCTTGTCAGTGGGTTGTTATGGGATGTTTGATTGCTTCAGTGAACAGTGTTGATTCCCAGCAGTCTGTCCTGCTTTAACGGTCACATTCAGTGACAAGAGGCGTTCAATCAAAGCAGCAATGCACATCTTGTACCAAAAAAAGCATCAAGTCAATAAAATCAGGCCGAGTGTAACAGTCTTATTTTAGCGTTATGATTTGGGCATGCCTCTATGTCTCGCAATGTTCTGTTCAATTCAAAGAAAAAGAGCTTGGTTTTTACTTGTGCTAGGGAACAAATTAACTCATTACATGCAGCCCCCTATCAATGCGGTTTACAAGTAGTCTATTTGTTCCCAACTACTCTTTACTTTCTAATTTTTTTAAAATCCTGAAGTGGTTATTACTGTCTACAATTACACATAATATTTCAGTAATTTCCCAGCTCTGCTCATGATCTCTATTATTGAATTTAAGAAATATTGTAAGTTCTCTTGTGATTCCTTCCACTCTTTTTTCAATATTCTGTGATTTTTAACAGCTGAGCCGTGACTGCACCGAGACTTCAGCCAATCTGTAACGTGACAAACACCCAATCTCACTGGTGTTTATCTCTCTCTCCCTCCTCTCTCTCTCTCTCTCTCTCTCTCTCTCTCTCTGTGACAGACGGAGTGCTTCAATTACATCCGCTTCTTGCAGAGCTACAATCACACATACCTGTACACCTGCGGCACATATGCCTTCCAGCCCACCTGTACCTACATTGTGAGTGTTTCTATCCGAGGTCTGCGTGGGCATTGGAGCTCTGTGGGTGGTGGCGGGGGTGGGCTGGGGTAGTATTGTGGGTGGGCATTTCAGGAAATATGGGTCAGGGGGTTGGTGCAGGCAGAGTGATTGTGACTTTGTGGGAGCACTGTGGTGGGAAGGAGGGGGGAGTACGGTGGGTAGGTCGGAGGTTGGGGTTGGCATTTTGGTTCTGAGGGGGCAGCGTAGGGGCGCAGTATAAATTGGCTGATAAGGAGCTTGGCTGTGGTGGATCAATAAGTCTTGCTCTCGGCCTCTCTCATCTATTTTTAAAGCCGTAGCTCTGAGTGGGTTCAGCTACCCTGCTAACAGTTTTCAGGCCGCCTGAACATTTCGAGAACATTAGGAAGATTGAAGCCAGTGTTCCCAGCACATTTGTTTTGTCAGGCTTTGCAGATGTGTCCTGAATCTTACCTCGCCATCACAGCAAACTGCTCAAACTGCTTCAGAATGCCGTCTAGTTATAAAATGAAAGTTGTGTGTTATCAGGAATGGAACTGGAATTGTGGACTCATTTGCCTGCATTCAATTTGGGATGATCCTATTGTACAAATCTGAGATGAATTGTTTTTCTGTGGCTAAGCGAACTGTCTTAGAGCAAAGCAGTGCTCTAACAATCTTAGTTTTAATTTTATCTTAGCAGCTTGGGCTCACAACCAATTCATGATAAAAAAAAAAAACTAACCACAGAATTCTGGTTTGGCTTTGAGTGTTCTAAATTGTTTATCTATTGATTGATTGATCGATCGATTGATTGATTGATTAGTTTATGGCTCTTTCTGAAATTCATCCCGTGACATACAGCAATCATCAGATATAGAAGACAACCAACAGCAGCAACATCAATAATGTATAGCTACAGCCACAATGCTTCCTAGCATTACAGTAGGTATAGACCTGCACAACATAGAATTAAAATTATGTTGCATGTAATGAAATACTGTAATAAGAAGCTGCATGCATGCACAGTAGTCATGTTACTCAGGTGATGCGAATGTGAGTTTGCTGTATCAGGTGAGTTGGCAGATTAACAGGAGCGTAGGATAACAGGCCTTTTTCCCTGCTCTCTGCTGAACCCCTGACTGTGAGCTGACAGCCCAGCAGGGCTCAGGCTATTCCTCACTCAGTGTGGATCCGGTCACAGCTGTCAAAGGCCAGACACTGCCACCAGCACAGTCGCAGTGTGTGTCACTCTCGCCGACTGCGCGAGGGCTGCTATCTAACCCAGCCAATCTGTGTGTGTGTGTGTGTGTGTGTGTGTGTGTGTGTGTTTGTTTGTTTGTGTGTGGCTGTCCTACAGAATGCAGATCGTTTCACTTTGGATGGCGCCGCCCTGGATGATGGGAAGGGGAAGTGTCCTTACGACCCGGCCAAGGGCCATACTGGACTACTGGTTGGTAAGTGTTCGTTTCTGTGTGTTAGCGCTGAAGGAGCAGTGTGTGTGTATCAGTAATGAGGGACCTGTGTGTGTATTTGCACTGAAGGAGCAGTGTGTGTATCAGCACTGAGGTAGCTGTGTGTGTGCAAATGCGCGTGTCCGTCATTACGGGCATATTAGATTTGGGGGGCAGGGGGTCAAGTTCACAATAATTCAGCCAGTTAAGGAAAATAAATGGAAACTGAGTTCATTTGAAATCCCTCACTGGACTTTTTCTGCACTTTCTGTCCCCCTGAGCTGAAGCTCAGTTTTGCTGACAGAACTGACTCGTAATTGACCTCCTCGGTTCGTGGTTAACCAGGAGCGCTAACCGCACCGGTCTGTCTGTGTCCCCCCCAGATAAGGAGCTGTACTCGGCCACCGATAATAACTTCCTGGGCACCGAGCCGGTGATTCTGAGGAACCTGGGACAGCACTCTAGTATGAAGAGCGAGTCCTCCATCTGGCTCAAGGGTGAGGTGGAGGAACCAGGATGGTGGGAGGGACGACTGGGGCTGACTGGAGAGATGGAACAAGATAGGGAAGAGTGTGATGAAAAGAGATAGTGATCGAGACTGGGGATTGACATCGATAGGGGAAAAGGAGCGAGATAGTGACTTGTTGGATGGAGTGAAATCGACAGGGTCCAGGGAGATGGAACTAGATACAAAGCTGTACACAAAGGAGACGGAACAAGATGGTGACTGGAGGGGTGGAATGAAATCAACACAGTCTAGAGAGAAGGATTTGGATTGAAACACTAATTCCTTAAATTTTGAGCATTGTTCTGTTTTGTTTCATTTTGTTTGCTAATAATTCCTGACTGTTTAATTAGCTACTTAATTGCCCAGCTCATGATCTTGTTTAGTAGCTAATTACTTGAATCAGGTGTGCTGAATAGGAGGTAGAACAGAAACCTACAGGATGGTAGCTCTCCAGGAACAGGGTTGGTGACCCTGATCTGGATGGTAATACAAAAGCAGATGGATCAAGATGGCAACTAAAGGGGTGGAATGAAATCGACACAGTCTAGGGAGATGGATCTAGTTATACACGAAGGAGATGGAACTGGATGGTGATTGATGGAGTGGACTGAGAGAAACATAGTCTAGGGAAATGGAATAGTGTAGCAGTACACATAGGAGATGGAACAAAATAGCGATGAGTAGGATAGAACAAGATAGCAACTGCAGGAGGAAATTAGATAGCATCTGGTCAGATGGGGCCAAAGAGATGTAGACCGTAGATGGACAACTAACGTCTGAGGGGATGGAACAAGATAGCAGCTGGTAGGCTAGCATGAGAGTATGAGATGAGGTGGGATTGTCATGGAGCTAAAAGATATAGATGAAAGAAATGATGAGGTTTGGAGAGACTCATGAGGGGGGTAGAATGAGATTGGGTGAGACGGTTGGATACTTTTAACCTTAGAGCCCTGAATGCAGCTTTTTAAGTTATTGAATAGTTAAAGAGGCTTCAAACATAGACACTTGTGCTTAAAAGAGCTCCCTTGGGGAAGCTCTTTTAAACAAGTTAAGTCACATGACAGGTTTTCAACAGCATATGATGATTTATTTATAATTTTTTTAAAATCTATTTCAGTGCTCTAAGGGTAAGAACAGACTAAAGGATGTGACATAGACCAGGAAATAACGAGAGGTATTTGAACTGGGGAAAAACGAGATGAGTAGAGGTGGTGCATGAAAAGAGCAGCACTTCGTACAGCTTGAGAGGGGTGGTGACTGTGGAAGAATATCTGCTCTCTCTCTCTCTTTCTTTCTATCTCTCACTTTCAGCACTCTCTGTCCTAATGTAAAATCATTACCGCACTCCTTCCTTTTTCACTATCTCTCCCCTCCCTCTCTATGTTTATTTTTTCTTTCCCCTCTCTCTTGCTGTCACCACTCTCTCCCAATCTAAAGCAACATGAGCGCACTCCCCTTCCCTTCCCTCGTTTCTTCCTCTCTCTCTCTCTCTCTCTCTGTCTTCTCTCTCCTACCACTTTCACACGCAAATTCACTCTCTTGTCTCTCTCTTCTCCTCTCTGTTCCTCTGGTCTCTCTCTGACTGACGGAGGCTCTTAATGAGCCGTTGCTGGGGTGATTCTCACTCCTCTCTGCTCGGTCTCTTTCAGAGCCGAACTTCGTGGGCTCGGCCTTGGTTCGGGAGAGCAGCGGGAGCAGAGAGGGAGACGACGACAAGATTTACTTCTTCTTCAGTGAGCACGCGGAGGAGCTGGCCTGTGACAACGAGCTCACTGTTGCGCGTGTCGCCCGGGTCTGCAAGGTGAGAGTGCGCACATACTGACACGTGTGCAATTATGCGCGAGAGCACAACAAGCAAACATGTATGCAGGTGCACGCACCTCAAAATGCACAAACACGCACACAAATGGATATGCACATACTGTACGTAGAATTGGACACACGTGCGAGAACACATACTGGTAGGCTCACCAACTCACAGGTACACACACACTGACTTGCACACACATGGGCACACTCGCACATACAGATACTCAAGGGCAGGCTTGCACATACGCGCACACACACACACACACACACAGGTGCACACATTCAAAATATGCATACACACACACACACATTCACACTCATTCACCCTCAGACACAAGGATACATGCACACATGCATGAAACCCACTCATATCTGGGGTGCATACACCATACTTGCATCAAAGATGGACACACACACAAGATGCTTGCATTTTCATTGTGATTGACAGCACTGTTGTCCAATCAGGACCAGGGAGGCACACGCACCCTGCAGAAGAAGTGGACCACCTTCCAGAAGGCCCGCCTCGTCTGCTCCCTCCCCGAGCGTCATGTGACCTTTAATCACCTGCGAGCAGTGTACACCCTGCCCGGCCCTGACTGGAGGTCCACTTCCTTCTACGGCATCTTCCACGCCCAATGGTGAGTCAGACAAGAGACCAGGAGTAGCCTGTCTGATTGAGCCTTACAGACTGTATGCTCCCCCAGGAAAACTATTTTACACTTATATCTAAACCCTTGTTTTGTTTATTTCTGTTCGAATATTACCTCCGCCTGTCTCTGTCCTCTAGTCTCTCTCTCCATTGTTCCTCCTCTCTCTTTCTCTCCTCTTCCTGAACTTTTTTCCTTTTCTTATGTCTTTTTTCCATCCTCTCTGTCGCCTTCCTCTTTCTCTTTAATTTGTTTTACATTCCTCTTTACGTCTTCATTCTCTGTTCTCTCGCCTGCTCCCTCTTTTTGTCTCTTCTTGCCTCGCTTATATTTCTGCCTCATTCTCATTGTCTCTATTTTATATTTTTATTTATCTATTTACTTATTTATTTGGTGCGACAGTGCACATTAAAAAACATCTGTATAATAGAATACAAAATGTATATATGCCAAAGTTAGCAGGACTGCTAGTTTGCATTTGTAGTCCCTTGGCAGGTAGACAAAAGATAACGCACACAATAGACAAAGTAGAAAACATAAATAGACAATAAATAAATATAGGACAATAAAATGCATAAGAAAAAAGAGAATCCAGTGAGTTGGTTCTCCTCTGCCGCCCACAGAGGATCAAGACACTGGAGACCGAGACGCATGATAAATGAGCGCAAATTATCAAAACCACCACGCCGCGGGGCGCTGGTTTGTTATAAGCCAGTTTTTGAGATGGGTTTTGAAGGTGCTGTATGCAGAACATTCGATTGTATGTGTATATATAAATATATATATATATACAATATCTATCTTCTTCTCACTCCTCCATCTCTATCTCTTACTCTCCATTCTCAATCCTGTTTATCCTCTGCCATTCTCACTCTCTTCTCACTCTTTCTCTCTGTCTCTCATTCTCTCTATCTGTCCCTCTCTTACTCTCCATCCTCTTTCTCTCAGGGGTGATGTGGACGTGTCAGCTGTGTGCAGGTACCACATTGGTAAGGTGAAGGAGGTGTTTGATGGGCCCTATAAGGAGTTCCAGGAGGAGTCTCAGCGTTGGGGCCTCTACACGGGCCCCGTACCAAGCCCCCGGCCCGGTTTGTAAGTACCATAGAGGAGTACAGTGTTTAAGTTTTAACTGTAGATCAAAGGAGTCGCTTCACTGAACGATTAAGCCCAAGTAGATTCGCTGACGAATTCGTTGTCGAGCCGATCTATGAAACATTTCCTGAGCGTAAATTTGCATGCAGAATTAAATGATCTAATTATTGTTTTTTACATCAGAATTACCATCGACTTGAATGGAGGATGGGGTATTTTTGACTTGTAATCGAGCCAGCTAGGGCAGCGCTATTGAACAAAATCTCTAAAGGAAACTTAGAAATCTGCCTGCAGCCCATCTCCGGAAATTTGATTTAAAACCATAGTGAACGCCAATAACACCATCTATTACACAAGAACACCCCAAACCAAACAATCACCTAAAAGAAAAAGATGTTAAAAAAAAGAGGAAAAAATTGCCTGAGTAGGCAAGACACGAGAGAAAGAGGGGGATGGTGGGAGGGGGAGAGCGTGAAATGATGTATGGGGAGAGAGGGAGAGAATGAGAAATATATTGTGCTACTACTCAAGGATATAATAACTAAAATTGATTTTTACTTTTTATTAGTTATTGCTTTTCCATCAATATAAAATCAACTGAATCAGAGGCGGCCCACGGTTTTCAAGTGGCGCGGCCCCGCCATCTGTTTCTAGTCGCTAGTATTGTTGGGGTGAAGTATATTTTCCTGTAATATTCTCTGCTTTCATTATAAAAAATGCAGGTTTTTTGCCTGGTAAGGGCTGTGGCGATCTCCATCATACGCTTCAGACTGAGCTTTCAATCACTGCCTTCAATGAATCTGAAGATTTGCAGTCCAAAGCATAGCTCTGTGATTTTTTTTTTTTTAATCCCAGTCCAGTTAGAAGGCTGTTGATTGCATATGGCATCTCTGCTTCTTTTTGTTGGCTTTGCACGAGAAGCATTCTTCATCTCTGGGTTTAATGCTTTCAGGAGTTTTTGTTTCACTTTTCTTTTTTTTTTTGTGAGTTTTGAGTCGGTGCTCAGCAGTGATTCCACCAGCCCTCTTAGATAGCCACCAACACCGATGTCCAGGTAGTTCATGCGTTCCACCAAGAGCATGCCTAATTCAAGGGCTTGATTAGTTTTGTATCATTTTGTTGAGAGTAGAATTAGTTGAGCCTGAACTAGAATGGAGCAAATACCTGGATCTGGCCTTTAGTACTTGAGGGGTGGATTGGGAGCCACTGTTTTAGAGCCGTCAGGTCAGCAGAGGGATGGCGGTTAATCGCGTGTTGTTTCTGTCTGCTCCCCTTGTCTCACAGTGCATCACCAACTGGCACCGTGAGAACGGCTACAAAAGCTCCTTGCAGCTCCCCGACTCCACCCTCAACTTTGCCAAGAGACACCACATCGGAGAAGGTCAGCCACGGTCATTTCTACTGCTGACTAAGGGAATAACTTCACTCCGGGTTGGCGGACTTCAACAAGGCTGGACCAGAGACCCTATAGCGTGCTCTTCATCGGGACAGGTAGCTCGAAGCCCCGCCCACTTGCTGCCACCGTCTACCGCTAAACACTCCCCTCCTGTATGATTTACAGTCACAGTCTGCCTGTTTGGCAAATATTTTTTATTAAGCTATTTACTAAAAGAATATGCTACAATGTAGGGAAGTGCTTCATGTGAATGATTACAATAGCATCCCCATCAATAGCATCCCCATTGTGACTTATTTACTGCAATATTTTGATTTTCAGCATTCCATCATATACTGTTTTTTCCAAGTTATTATATTTTTGGAAGTCCAAAAGAAAAGATTGTCAACTCTTTAGGGGAAAAAAATGTGATTCCTTGGTCATAATTCTTGCTGTCATTTTTGCTCCTCTCCTCTATAATGGCTGTGGGAGGGAGTAGGGCGCACTGACAGAGTTGGTAGGTGTGAATCATGCAGAGCAGGTCAGTTTATGATGTAGAAAACAGCAGGAATGTCAAATAACATTTCAAATGGTGTTATGGAAAAGGGGGGTCTAATTGCTAAACTGGGGAATCAACCTTATCTTGGCTTTTTGAAATGGTTAATGCGACTATACGGATAAAACGAACTGGGAAAAAGTATTTTCCAGTATATGGGTCCTTTAAATTTTGTCTCTATTTAAAGGACAAAAAAAAATTCCAATGATGAGACTGCCCTCGTTAGATAATTTCTACTCAATCAAATGGCAATATGGAAGCATTCTGGATATTAACTATTTGAAAAGAAGATATAGGAAAGGTATATACTTTTTCTAGTCTCATGACAAGACACAAATACTTTTTGTTCATCCAGATGGAATAAAGAGCTTTTGACTTTATACGTATGTGGTCATGGATTAGCCTCTGGTTTCTCAGGCTGTGGCCTTGTTTGACTGCGTTATGGTCCAGGATAGATCATCACCGCTGAATGTCACTGATCACAGATTGTGTGCGGCCCCTCCCTGTGCCCCCCCCGGGCTCTGCTTAGCGCTGGATTCAACAGGCTTTCTCTCCGCAGTGCTCCTTGCCAAAGCTCTGTCCCGACAGCAGGCTTCATTAGCCTTTAACTTCGGGCAAAGCGAGAGCAGCTGAAGCACACACACAAAATCTGTCGTACTTCTTAACTGGCCACGAGACCGTGAGGGATTTAGCCTGGGTGATAATCTCTTCCGCTCAAAATTCGATCCATGATCCACTTACTGCTTCGTCTTATAATTTTATTTGGCCTTGATCATAACTGCAGTTGGGATGTACTCTGTTCTGTGTTATTCTAAAATGAGAGCTCTCTCTCGCTGCTTGTTGAAGCCAAACCATCGCAATTTGGAGAGTCTTCAGGAGACTCAGTCAAGGGGCGTTGTCAAGGACAGGGCTAGAGCTGTGTACGTTCTGTAATGCAACATTATGCTCCAATTATCCAACCATCCATCAATTTATCGTCTAATTTAACCTTCTGTTGCAGTTTGAGGGTGGGTAGAAGGGTGGTTTGATTCTGTTTCAGCATGCTTTGGGCAAGAAGCAGGACAATACTGTGGACAATCCATCCATTTCAATTCATGTCTGGGCAACACACATTATTCACCCACACACTCATACCTATGGCAATTGGGTATCTCCATCCATACCCACCACCATACCTGCATGTCTCAAATTAGCCTAGCATGCAGGTCTTTGGTCTGTGTGAAGTGCTTTGAGCAAACCCACAAAGATATGGGGAGAGCATCTGCAAACTCCATACAGAACAGTGTCTGCCACTCTGAGGTCACTATGCCAACAACTGTAGCACTCTATCACTCCTATTAAAAAAGCGCCAAATCCAGGAACATGCTGGAACTAAGGAGTAGTACAGTATAAGGGGTTAGGAGCTGAGCAGGTAACTAAAGGTTGCTGGTCTTATTCTTGCTGGGCCTAAATCCAGAAAAGCTTGCATGCTGGCCGCTTGTATCTGAATAACGACATGGTTCTTGCTTTTTTGGCTCTTAACTCCAGAATTTGGGTTACCAAAACAGTGAATTTGTGGTTCACTCAAAAGTAGAGATCGTTAGACTTAATTTGTGGGTATTTGCATCCATATCATATGAACCGTGTAGCAGTTCTATCCATTTTTATTCACTTTTACTGTAATAATACTTTATGACTTTACTGTGTGCTGTGTATGCAGCAGCACGGAGACTCTTTGCCAACTGTGAAACATTGTTATGGCTTTGGATAAGAGAATCAACTGAATGCCTGTAATTTTGGAAGAAGCTGTAAGGACCAGAAGGTAACTGACCATTATTTGACAGATCAATAGTTGAATCTGGGACTGGAGGTATCATATTCATTTGAAAGAAAGTGTATTAAAACGTATTAGGCTGAAACTGACCTGCGTCAGCCTCCTAATCGCGAACATAACCCCAGATATCATATTAAAGGAGAAACTAATCTCACTTCAGTACTCTGGGTCAAATTTATCAGCTGAGTAATCGACAGTGCACCGACAGTTATTGTTGGCCCTCCGTTCCATTAATCCTGTTGAATTTCACACTCAGGCGGCCTATCAGTACTAAACGTATAGCTCCTGTACGCCAGTAGCATTGGTGTGTGGCTGACTTTAATTTCAACCGGTGATGGTAGAGGGTAGTACATGAGCCCCGTAATGGAGTTTGAGTGAGCTGTCAATCACTGACCTGCTTGAGCGAATTAGGAGGTTTTGTTCGCCAGAGTTAGACGGGATAGTGTTTTTCTTTTTTTTTTTTTAACTGCTGGCTAATGGTACCTCTGTCTATCGTTAGCGTAATGGAGCAATGTTCTCTCATCTATGGTTCAAAGCCTGTGAAGAGAATGTTCTATAGAAGTCAATGTCCTATAACTTCATTGCTTTCAATCACCAATGGCAATTGTTACATCAGCAATTGGACGTACCATTAACAGCTTTCTAATTGAGCATTTGTGCCTGTGTGACTTAAAATGGACTAACGACTAGAAGTCAGCCTCTGGTTCAGAACTGGATGAAACCGGCGATGTGTGCTCCCAATTGCTTTAATTTCAAGTTTTGAGTCACCATGGGAACCGGCAGGCTCTTTGACTGTTTGGTGCTTGTGGTACTCGGACTTTGTGCAATGGGGTGACCTTCGGCCCATTTTATACGCTGTAAAAAAAAATTTTTAATTGACTAATTGGAGAGCTGTTTCTGTTTACCTTGTTACATTAGTTGGGTTCAGTAACTTCCTAGAGAAAGACTTACATCAAAAAAGTTCACTAAACTTTAAAGTAGTTAATCAGCTGCAAAGCATTTTTGAGTTTGCTCGACTTCACACTCCGAGTTCCTTCAAAACTGGGTTTGTCAGTGACTACTTGAACTTGAAGCTTGAGCAAATTCAAAAATGCTTTGCAGCTGGTTGCCCTACTTAAGTTTAGACAACTTCTTATTTTTTTACAGTGTAAGGTGCTTCTCTAGGAAGTCTGCTGAGTCGAGCTCTGTTGTAGCCAAGATCAGGTTAGAGCAGCTCTCTGCCCCTTAAGGTCATGGCTGTACACCACACACTGCCTCAGGGGGGTTGGGATGGTGTTTGGCCCCACATTGCCCAATCACCCGTAAGTGGCTCTGTACTAAGGCCTCGGCTGAATAACTGTACTGTAACGGCTGGTTTGTGTCTTGTCTCCCCCGGTAGCTGAGGGATGGCTCCAGAGGGCCGTGGTTCTGGATTCAGAGGCCCACGTGATTGAAGAGATCCAGCCTTGATCATCCCCAGCCTGTAGATGTTTCTCACAATCTCTCACTCAAAGGTAAAGGATGCTCTTACAGTTTTTACATGCCCCCTCAAGTTGATCGAGGTAAGGCACTTGTTTCAATTTAGTTTGATTCCAGGAAAACAAATTGAAAGTCCATTCAAATGGTTAAATGCCTGCAGAGCTTTGCTTGCTTTTATCGCATGGCCAATTGAATTAATATTTTTTTCCCTAATGGGTCTTTCAGCTTGTGTCAGCAGAACAAGGACGTATAGGTTTAAATTAGATAGAAGCACATTTTTATCTCATATTTTTCCCCGTTTGCTCAGAGAGTTTGTCAATTTGAGGAAGAGCTTGCCTGCTCACTTGTAGATACATGGACCCTTTGTTCCGGCGTCCGTGTCTATTGTTTCGTACTCTGTGGTCGTTAAGTATAAGGAGTCAGGATTGACCCAATGGCTTGTCATCCTCATTAGTTTTATCTACTGCCTCATGTGGTACATGCAGTTCTGCGCTAAAATGAGTCTTCTGTGGAAAATTTCTATTCAGAATGGAAATTGGCTTAGGACTTGGTTTAATCAGAGTCTATTGATCTAGCTTGTTGTGTCTTACATACTTTATTAGGCCTTATAATAGAACTTGTCCTTGGAACTCACTGTTCATGAAAAAAGCAAGTACTCTTGACCCCTTCTGCAAATACGAATCTCTTTCTCCTGTAGAAGTTCTGATAAGGAACTGACTACGATAAAGCTCTAACATTTTGATCCCCCCGCCTCTGGTAGAAGTTCCTGTATGTGGGCTCGTGCTCGGAGGTGCTCCAGCTCCCATTGGCTAACTGCAGCCGGTACCAGTCCAGCCCCGACTGCCTTCTCTCCCGGGACCCGTACTGCGCCTGGGATAGCGAGGGGAGAGTGTGTGTGCGCATCGACCTCCACCGCGGGTGAGTCTCATTTTCACATTTTACATTCTGCGCCACAGAATAGCTCAGTCGCTGAATGCTTGATTGACAGCTGTAGAGACAGTGGTTCAGTTGGAACCCGGCGATGAATTTGACTTCATAAATTTAAAAAAAAAAAAAAAAACATAAGCCTGGCCCCTCACCTCTTTTCCCAGCATGCAGCTGTTTTTAGTGGCATTACTCCTGAGTGCATAGAAAGATAATCATGTTCTCTATTGAGCTTAAGTACCCAAATGGAGCATTTGTTCGGTCTGATGTGGTGACAGGAAGGTTCCGGACAATGACGGCTGTGCTCCTTGCCATTCCTTGCCCCTCTTCCCATCCCCTTTCCCTCTCCGCCACAGTTCCACCCCTCCACCCTATCCCAGACCTCCTTAGATCGCTTCATCAGGAACAAGGCCAAATTCGACAAGCCTGTGTTTATTCCCAGCTCAGGTAAGCCAAGGCCAAGCCAAATAAAGTCCTCTACTAAACAGAGTAGCCCATGTCTCTAACAAAATGCGAACAAATAATACTGTAAGACATCAGTCAATTTAGAGGGCTGATTTATACTGCTGTGTCAGGCTGTCAATTCCATTTAGGTTCACTCATTTCACTGTGATTGATTGCCATACAGCTCGATTAACTGAATAATGCCTATGGAACCGAGATGCAAGAATCAATTTCGGAGGCCTTGGTGTGTTAGCTGGTTGTTGTTTTAACCGATTGTTTTTGCTTAATTTGCTCTAAAGCTGGATACACCAGTGGGTCCATCCAATATTGATCATAGTAAAAATGTTTCCAGCAACGCGATCAATAGTAGCAGATAAAATAAATTAATGGGTGAATTAAGTAATTAGGAGCAGAAGTCAGTGAGGTCCCCCAAATAGGTCTGCCTCCCATTATTTACCCCCTGTTATGCGGCCTATGGGGAACATTCAATGAATTGATTGAATTTCCATTTGTGTACTGATTCAAAATGGAATTGACCCCTGGACCCTGCTGTCTTTTATGGGGTTTATATCAGGGATATTTGTGAAATGTGTTGTGACAGATTGTAATTTAATTTAGTTTAGAGAAACTGGTGGAAGTGCTGACGTGTTCCCCACGCCCCCCCCCCCATCCACAGACCCATCCCGCTGTGAAGAACGTGACGTGGTGGTGGGTTCGACCTGGTCCTTCCGCGTCAGCTGGTGTTCAACTTGGCTCAGCCCTCCTGGCTTTAAACGACAGAGAGCTCCCCCTAGGGGGTGATGCTGGAAGCGCGGCGGGACCGCGCTTTGACAGGACCCTTCGGGCCCTCGTCATCCCTGACGCCGGGCCCCAGCAGGCTGGTCGCTACACCTGCTTCTCCGAGGAGCAGGGAGTCAAGTTCATGACGGAGCGCTACTCAGGCTGTGGTGATTAGTGCGCCTGTGTTCATGCAGGCCCGCGACCCGGACGGGAGCATGGGCCTGTTCTGGGTCCTGGTGATCACTTTGGGGGCTGTCTGCCTGCTCCTAATGGGCCTGGCGCTCTATCTGAGGCGCAGGCTGAAGCTCGCTCTGGGGAAGGGTGCAGAGATGAAGCCGCTGGAGAGCACGCTGGTGTACCCCATCACCCTCCCCAAGGAACCGCCCACTTTCGTTCCCAGCAAGATAGCGGGCGACGAGGATCGTTTCTGGGAAACTGGTGCCAATCTACTACCGGACGGGTCACTGAAGATCGTGCCGGGCCACGCCCTCTGTCCCGGCAGCACCGGGCCGGGTGCACCCACCGCCATCCCGGGACAGCCCATCCACTCCCCGAGCCGGCTCAGCCTCACCAACATCCGCGGCTCCGGCGGTAACGGCTACATCCGGCTGAACCTGAGCTCGGCGAGCGAGGAGCGGGGCGGCGGGGGTCCGCTCGGGGGCGGTTTGGGCGGGGGCCTGGGGCACGAGTACTCCAGCCCGTTTAAAGAGGAGCTCCGCAGGACCCTGCAGCAAAGGAGCGTTCTGCCGGACGCCAATCCCGAGGAGTCGTCCGTGTAGCTCCGCCTGGTCATCGGAATCCCACCTTCTGCGACTGCAACTCTTTTTAAAAAGATGAAAGATTTTAAAAACTGCAACTAACCTACCTCCCTCCTTCTCGGAGCCCCTGCCTCCCCTCCTCTTCCTCTCTCTCACAGTTCATGCGGTCTCTCGACAGTTTGCGACTCATTCGTGCGGGGAGATGGCATCAACCATTTGATCGGACGGGCGGAAGTTGGACTTGAAGCTGTTTGTTCGCAAAGCTATGCCTCTGGCACCCGGCCCACACTCATTTTTCCTCCGGAAGCATCACGGTCACGTTCTTTAGCCACCTCATTAACGCTTAACAACTGTGTAAATTCTGTAATTAAAGACAAGCGGGGTAATCCACGGGCATGGTGATCAAGCAAACTGGAGCAGGGGAAAGGCCCTTTACGCTGAGAGTGATTGGACTTTGTGGGACTCCACTGTGGTCCAATCAGACAATGTGACTGGGGCTGCAGCAGAGCCAATCAGCAAGCAACTGGGGTGCCACAAGTGAGAATGGACCACTTCAACTTCAGACCTTCAATTCCTAAAAGCTTTTCTGTACGCAGGGTAAGATTGAGCATCTGATACAAAGAGAGCAAACGAGAGAGCGAAAGACGGAGAGATAAAAAGAACAAAATAAAAACTGAGAATTAGATGACAATCATGTACCCCCTCTGCCCGCTGGGAGGTGAACTGCGGGGGTGAAAGGAGGGAGCGCTGGAGAAAATGAAACGAGTGCGATGAGAAGGCAGCAGGGCAGTTTTTTTTTTTTTTACTATGAAGATATCAAACTCTTTCTCAATGATTCTGTTTGTACTTTGAACTATTTTCCTTTGCGATGGTCTCTTTTGGCTCCTGCTATATTGTTAATATATTGTGATGGTGTTAATTAAGGAGCCTTATCAAAGGAGCTGTGTTATTTTTTATCTCTGGACCTGTGTAGGCAGGCAAGGAAGATGATGGGTGAAAAAGACTCTGAGCACCTGTTCATGAATGGTCCAGTGGTTCGCCCACCCACCCCTTATTCTTCTCTATAGGACTTGTACCCTGGCGCCCCTGAACACTTTTCCCAGAATGCATTTCTGCATGTCTCCCTGTTGGCCTTTCTATTTACCTATTTTATTTCCTATGTTATTGTGCACACTCAATTTAAAAAGCAAACTGGTGTAAACTAAGCTCGCCCTCTTCAGCGTGGGTGGAAGCCTGGTTTATTATATGGGCTGGATCACAGCAAAACAAACAAGTGTTTTTTTAAAATCAATATTTCACATACAGGGTCCCCTGTGCTTGGGGTGTGTGGGCAAGAGTTCTATTTAGAAAGTAAGCAAACCTAATTTACAGTGATATTTTGCAGTTGAAATGGATGTCTCAATAAGTGCTTTATTGTGTGTGTGTTTGGGAGGGGGGTGTCTGGATCTGCCAAAAACCTGGCCTTTGGCCCTGCCTCTTTGGCCAAATTCGGTGTTCAGTGTTCTACAGTGTTCTCTGGAGGGGTGGAGCCATGGCACCATCCTGGGATGAAGCCCCACCCCCTCCACTTCAGGGATATGGTTGGGCAGCCTGCGAGTAGGACGGACAGCTTGAATGGCATCTGGACAGACGAATCGACAGCGAGAAGAATAGTCCAGTGATGGCAATCACGGCCTGCCTACACAGGTACCCCATGCTGGTGAAACTCATTAAATTAATGGTTTACTTTTTTGTCATGCCACTCATGTGACCCATTCCATATGATGATATCACAATGTTATTAAACAGATACCTGCATATAAAAAGTTAAAATTTGTCTTTACAAAATTCTCGCAAATGGCAAAAGGGGTTTTATTTCTTCAAATTTTCAACAATATTATTGTTCTTTGTCAAAACTGTTATTGCTTTTTGAGTTATGAAATGTTTACAGTATGTGTAGGAGGAGAGGAGAATTTTTAATGTATACAAAAATATTTTTATAATGTATGTACTGGAAAATGCTAGCTTTTGCCCTGGTGTTCGATTGTTTAATCAGTTGCCGATGTTTTCACAAAATATATGCATATTTTACTTTATGGTAAATAATGTATAATAATACACATATTTAGCCAACAAATCTTACCTGGAGTGAAATTGCATTGTTGGGGAATGCATTCATTAAGCTGAATTCTGTAAGCAGCAGCAGAGCTGGCTCATGTATTCTTGTGCACAACTAAGACCAGCCTTACTATCACTATATCACTGAATATAACTCAGCTCTGCTAGCTATACTACTCCATGCCGAGATCAGAGAAGTGGCCCAAGACACATTTGAGCTGAAGTCAAATAAATTGAATCGCAACTCCTATTTGTCAACCCAGTTTTGTACCCACCCAGTGTGTAGTGCCCTCAGGGAAGGTTTGTATACATGATGCCTTCACACTGAAGCTGTTTGATCTCCACTTCAAGCTTTCCTTCACAACTTGGCCACCCAAAATCCATTTTTTTCAATGTCAAAAAACTGCCCTTGTTCTAAGTTTGGTTTGTATTCCTGAGTTTCTACTGGCTTGAAGAAAACATCAAACTAACCATCTCTCTCCCTCTCCCCCATCTTTTTCTGTCACAATCTTTCTTTCTCTCCCTTCCCCTCTCTGTTTCTATTTATCAGGGGGCAGATTTGTATCCGCAGACAACTGCCAGGACGCCAAAAAATCGAAGACTTTGCCTGGAGCAGGATGCTGTAGCTAATGAGAAAACAAGTTGTATGGAGACATGGAATGTTGAACAGATTCCTTGGTGGAGAGGCATTCAAAATGGCCGCCGTGGTTTATTATGGTGTCACGTTCTGCAGTCAGCCTGGAGATGCATGCAGTAGTCAAAATGGTTGAAATCAATCTTGACCTCAATCAGCCAAATGTATTGTTAATTTTTATTTTTTTCTTTCAGTGTAAATTTAGCCTCTTTACACGGGGCTGAACATTCACTCTGAAATTCCCAAAATAACTGGGAATTATCCTGTTGACTTCCTTGCAGCCATATTCATTCAAGAACTGTCCTCCTGATTTGGGAGGGTGATGTGGCGCCGCCAGCAGGTTCTCTTCGTACCTAACAGACGAGCTTGCCCAGAGGACTCTGTGGAACATCTTCAGTATACAGCCCACTGTCATCCAGGCTGTGTTCAAATAGTCTTTTTTTGCTGAGGAAAATTCCTAATGCCTTGGAAATAACCCAAAAGTTTTCATCAGGCAGCCATGATGAGAGGTGTTCTAATTCTCTTAAATGCAAAAGAAAGATGTTGCAATGCATCCTTACTTATCTCCTTTAGCAAAGGATACACTGGCCTATAGGAGAAAGAAAGGAGATGATGGCGTCTCAGGATTCCTTGTGGCAGAAATATTTGAAGCGATGCATTGTCCTTCTGGCTGTACACGAAAACCTACTAACGATGTCGCCTAGTGTGTTTGCAGTCAAATTCTCTTGGCACTGAGGTTGTTTTTTCCTAAGCCCTTTTGAATTCTCCTTCACATCTTTCCTTGACCTCATGACGTTTTCCATCCAGGTCAAGGAAAAGTGGTTGTGAATTAGACGATAGAAAGTAACTTTTCTGACTATTCAGCCGCAGACCACATTTACCAGCAGGATTAACCAGTTACACGTGGTACAGAGCCTCCACAAGAAAATTCCCCTGCGTGACACTTAGCTCTTGGCACATTGGGTTACAATGGACCTAGTGGCTGCTGGGACGGCACTGGGCTGTTCAGACTGGATGTATGGGTAGAAGTTCATCCACACGCCACAGTGTGGTGCCTAAAACAAATGTCCCGGACAGCCAGGGATTTTATCATTATTACTGCATGTTATATTGTGTATAAACTTAGATTGGGGTCAATTCCGGAATTGAATTGGAATTGATAAATCAGGGGTGGAATTAGAATTGGAATATATTATTTGGAATTGAAGTGGAATTGATGAAACGGAATTGACCCCAACCCTGCATTCTCAAATGACAATTGCTGTTTTACACGTAGCTCTTCACACCATGGAATAGCCAAAGGAGACTGCAAATTTTTTCTTTATGGTTGTTTGCCAGATGGTTTTTCCTTATTTATTTTGTTTCCTTGTTCATTTAAGTTGTGAAAGTCCGCCCATAATCTAGACTGAAGCTGTGCTTTTGTGATTGCTTTTGTTTCTCTGCTACTGCTTAACTGTTTGGTCACTCACTTTTGATGAGACAATTTTCAGATAACAAGAAGAAAAGGAAAAAACAAAACAAAAACGCCGGTCATTCTATTTTCTAAAACACAAGGCTTGCTTACTACACGGAGAAAAGAAGGGCATGTATTCCTAAAGTGGCGGTTCTAACGAAGAAAAATTTGAAAGTAATGAGGTGGTAGCAGACAATTATTTCAGAGACTGTGGACTCTAGCAGCCCTTTAACTGTTTAATGCCTGTTTACATTTTTTGAAAAAAAAAATATCTTGTGTGGTTAATGATGTTTCAAAATGATATTACTTCAAATGATTTGTGATTTTTCTTTCAGGGCAATTATTTATTTTGTCTAAAAAGCCAAAAATGGTTTAATGGGGAAAAATTGCATGCAAAAAATTGTTCTTGTGCTTTATTTTGACTAATTAGAATGTAAGACTCCATCCAATTGGCATGCAAAAGGCTCAGAAATACTGAGTTTGGCTGAAGCTACATGATTCTTTTACCTGGAGGGTATTAAAATCTGGTTATGTCTTTACATTTATGCAACAAAAAAAGGCTCAATCAAGCAATGCCTTCCCTTCACATGCCTTTTAAATGTTATTTTCTCTGCTACAGCTTTAGTTCTCAATCTCTATGTTTTCCATTTGTTTTTTTTTTGTTTTCACATGGTTCTGTTGTTTTTTTTATTTTTTGCAGGATTATGTTGTTTAGTAACTTATTTTTGCCTGTACAAATGTTCATATTTATTACCTGTGTACATAATTCTTATTTTTTATATATATATAAATAAATGTAGAGATCACTTCATTCACTTGGCATCTGTGTCATGCAATGAATTTGATCAAGCCAAATATACAGAAGAGGTGATATATAAAGAAGCGTACACAGTGTGGTATATCATATTAAAGGTATAGTCAGGTTCTACAGAATAAATATGAAACAACCAAAGGCCTGTTTTTCACATTCATATTTGTATTATAGGTATATTATAAATGATCTGCCATTCAGCTGCCATTCACCTCAGTTGTAACCCAGGACAGCAGGCCTTAGGATGCCAAGCAATAATACTGATGTATGACAATAATAGTGATGTTAGCTAATGCAGAACAGGCCCAGTCCTGCTGAGCAATGCTTTCTCTTGGAAAACATTTATTTTGTCCCTCGTAAAATAACAGTTATTTTGTACTAACGTTTCCCCAGGAGAGAAAAGGAGCACATTTCCGGAATATTCGCCCACAAAGCAATAGAAGTCTGTCACATTAAGCAAGCTCAGAAGTGCCCGATAGAACTGCATGCTTCAGCTCTACACCCAGTCCCTGATCAGTATCATTGTGTGTGTGCTTTTGTGATGATGCTGTGTGTTTTGTCAGTGTCTGAGTGATATGTACCAGGCTTATATCAATGGCAGTGAGGACTAGAAAACATTTTTTCCCATGAGAGTGAGGAGACATTGGGAAGTGAGGACATTTTCTCCTGTCCTCACAACTACAGAGGCAAATTGTGACTTCATTAGTTAAGGTTAGGGGTAAGGTTAGTCTAAGGATAGGTTAAGGTTAGAGGGATGGTCAGTTTGGCATGCATTGCTTATTGTTAAGATTAGAAGTAGGAAACATTGACAAAGGAATGAATGTAGCCAATGTAATATCCCCACACGACACATGATGGATGGAGCAAGGCCAGGTGTGTGTAGCATTCCCACCATTCATTAACCAGACAGGATGTCATAAACAGGAGTACTATCCTCTAAACAAATGTCTTCTTCATGTGTTTTGTATGTATGTATATCTGCATGTTCTCAGTGAGTGCTTGTGCACTTCATTTTCCCAGTGCTGTCGGCCACTGGCTCTCTGTGTTCTATCTCCATGGTGTGTTTGTCCCTGGAGGGAATCACAGCATGCTCTCCGGTGATCACCAGCTGTGTTAGAGATGTTTAGCCACTGGCCAACACATCTGGGCTCTATGAACCGGGCTAACTCTCCCTATAAATAAAGTAATCATTTCACATGTGGCAGCCTCCGTGGCCATGCAAAGAAGAGAGGGAGAGAGGTGAATGGAGGAGGGAGGGGAAGAGGGGTCTTATCAAGAGGTGGGGAAATGTCGAGCAGCTGATGGAGACACCATCGGGGAGCCAGAGGGTAAAGGAAGACAGCCGATCAGATTGCAGTCAGCCAAGGGCTTGCCTCCACTGCCTCTTTTTTTTTTTCCCTTTTCTCTTGTGCGGGAAACGAATAAAACAGATTGTGTCATGTTAGCAATAACCTGCCCATCTGACGAACTGGGGCAGGGGAAACAACAGAAGAATCAGAACACAGATAGGATAGATAGAGAATGCAGCTGTGTTTTGTTTCTCTTTTCTGGCGAGTGGTAGATCAGAGGAATGGAAAAATTAGAAGAGGGAGCAGGATCTCTCTCTCTCGCTCTATCTCTCTTTTTCTCTCATTTCTGCCAAGCAGAGTCCCTGCACTTCCTCTCACATCAAAACACAATGGTTTACTGTTCTGAGGGGCAAAGCAGCAAGGCTAGAGTCCTCTCAAAACACACCCTTTCATGGAAGCTTTTCTTCTCGTGGCTCTCAGCGAAGACGATTAAGAGCATTAGCTCCTAAAGAAATGTATGAATGTACCCAGGAAAAGCACTGATAAATACACTGCTGAGAGTTAATTTATATGTTTTGAAGGTCGAGTAATATATCAAACTACAAAGTCAGTATAATAAATATACCATTTCAGCTAAGGGTCAATGTTAAGGTTTTTGTTTTCACAGACGGTCAGACGCAGATCATTTCAAAGTGACTGATCCTGAGCTACTGAGAAGTGTGAACGTAAATAACCCATTTAGTGACATTTAACTTCATTCCACAATTGAGGGAAACATTCCCACTCTTGAAATTTAGAGCCTGTGTGTACTCTGCTAAACCCATCAAGTTGAATGAAGATGGACCATTGCTTTATGAGAAGAAGAATATTGCCAATGCCTGTACTCAGCTGAGAGCTTTACTCAAGAGTCAGCTTCTAATAGGCAGCGTATTCAGCACTCATACTCAATATTTTCTATTTGTACTGAGAATGGCTTGACTTAAGTTGACTTAAAAACGATCAGCAAGACAAATTATGCAGCTATCCCTAATGGCATATACCCAAGGGTTCACAAATAATTAGGTGAGATTATCTTAAAACCACCACCTGCTATTCTTATGGCAGTCTTTTGAAACTGGAGAAATACCAGATGATAGGAATCGGGGTAATACAATGCCAAAGTATATTTTAAGAAAGGGGTCGGAATGACCCAGGAAACTGCGGGCTCGAGGCCTTTAAAAGAATGAAATATCTCATTGGAGATAAGTCAGAAAGAAGAAATGACATCCTGAGGGCCAGGCAACATAGTCTGGAAAGGAAAGGTCATGCCCAACAAATCTGAAAATCTTTCAACAGGGTTACTAAGACTTGATCAGAGCAGGGCTGCAGTGGTGGTATCATATATTTGGATTTCAAAACTATTCGAGCAAGAACTATAAATGAGACTCCATTAAAATTGGCGATAAAATTATAGGAGGCATTTCAGAGTGGACTGGTGTAGGGGTGGAGTGTAGTTAGCAGCAGTGGGCAGGATTTTATCTGAGCTGGGTGCTCTGGGAAGTGGAGTCCAATGTGAAGCATAACTTAAGCCAATGCAGGAACCTGAAAGACTGGTTAACCCAGATAACACAAAATTTGAGGCTAGCAAAAACATTTGGAGTCAAAATAACAATAGCTGTTCAGTAGGGAAACCCCACAAAGTCAAGATGGTCAGAATTTAGAGACCTTCATCATTCAATCACATCTGCACAAACTGTATATAATTTCTTTCAAAAACTGCTCATCAGATTCAAGCTATGACTGTTATGCTTAGTTGGTTTTGCAGTTTGCTGCCGCGCAATCGCTGCTGTTCCTGTTGCTTTGCGTATTCTGGTCACAATTAATAATCTTGTTTCTTTTCATTTATTGATATTTTTCAAGTGGTCACCCAGCACCGCCAGCTTCCACATGTTGTTTGGATCTGCTTTCAGGTACCGGGGTACCATTTGAAGAGGTTGTTTCATAAAACACAACAGTGCTAAAATTACAAAAATTAAGACAGATACTAACGGAGTGATAGCCCGGTACTTACATATTATGGTGCAAAAACCACTTGGAAACGAGAAGTATATGTATTTTTCACAGTCAAAGATTGTAAGTTTCATGAAATGAAGCTACCAACACAGAAAAAATGAGTGGAAAATGATATAATCCGTTTTGGAAACAAACTCTTCATTTGCTCATGAGTTAGATATTACTTCTCTCTGTATTCAGGGTAAAAGTATGAGTATGTCCGAGTACCCAAAGTAGATCTATTCAGCACCAAACGAATAATAGAGTATGACATCAAACTCAATACATGGCTTTTCATTTTAATATGTGAGTCATCCCAACTGAATGAAGATCATTTAGGATGATTTGGACTAAATCCAGAAGCTGGCAGAAACCTGGTAATTTAAATTCAACAGAGCTAAAGTTCTACATGTGGGGAATCAAAATAAAATGCTGGACTGTTATGGACTGATCAAAATTGAAATGCCCAATTTGAAAAAGGCTTGGTTTACCAAAGCATTTCAGGTTGTCGTCACAGGACTGTAGCACAAAAACAAAAAAAAAAAAACACACACACAACACCAGACTGGTGGAATATAACTGTATACTGTATATCAAGTAGTATTATGTACAAATCCCTGGATGTTATACTTTCCATATAGAATACCTTTGTCAGGTGTACACTCAGAACTTTGTGCAATCCTGGGGACCATATTAGACTAAAGCTGTAAAGCTTCTGGAAAAAGGTTCAAAGAATGGCTATAAAATTAGTTGCTGGTGTAAATGTTAAACTGCCAGTTTGAGGACATGTTTAATTGTTATATTGGATGCACTGATTTGCATTTAAGGTAGAGTTGTGAGGTATCGCTCAGGAACCAGTCGCGAGAACCAAGGAGTGCAGTAAAACTGGATTTTATTATGGAAGGGGGAAAACCCCCGCAGAGCAGGAGGCAACAGTACAAAGTCCACAATCCAAAAACCAAAAATCCAGAGGACGAAATCCGAGTCGTTAACAGGGCAGCAATCACAGTGCTCGTAGTCAGGCAAAAAGGGTTTGATACACAGATGCAGAAGGTAATCCAAAACAGAGCAAAATTGTAATCAGGGACAGTCCAGTCAGAAGTGAATCACAAAGAATACGAGGCGAAAACAAGCATAGCACAAGGGAAACGTTCTGACGGGGAACTACTGTGAGAAGACTGCTTAAATACACACAAGGGAAGTCACATGCTATGATTAGGGACAGGTGAATTGGATCAGACTAATTACGAAGGAGCAAACACGAGGGAGAACCTAATCACATGAAAATGGCAAAAGCCAAAACGCGGACAGGGATCACGAGACAGCCTATTGACAAACATACAGCTCCGGTTAGGGAGTTCTAACGTGCACAGATAATGAGAGGCAGAACAGAGTTAAACAGGTGCGGAGGATCCGCTGAAACGCAGCCAAGTAGATTGAGTGAAGACAAGAGGCGGAGACTAGAATAGGGCGAGTGCTGAGAGCTTGTTAATCAATTAGTAAAGTGAAGCTATACAATCCCTAGTGCTCATTAGTAAGTTAGTACTATATACAATGTTAGTCACAGTTAGTAAATTTAACTAAAACAACAAACTGTTAGTATTGGTTAGTAATGACAGAACAGCAAGGCGAAGGAAGCAAACGAGATTAGAAGGAATGATTGAAAACCCAGAAACCATGAAATCACCTGAAAGTGTGGCACACAATACTGGGGGAAATAAGCTGTCACATAACACAAGACCAGACAGGGGAGACAAAGTGCAAAGCATGGCAAAATACAAAACAATGACTGGAATAAAACTGGGGAAATGGACTATGGCAGGAAAATACAGAATGAAAAGAAACAAAACATGGCATGGAACAAGGCATGGGCAAAACATGAACAGAACAAGAACAGAACAGAGCAAAACAGAACAGAATCATAACAAGAGTAGCGTGTTGCCTGCTTTTTCCTGATGTAGGAATATCTTTTTTGTATTTATAAGGTAGATTGCGATTATTATGGTAAGGAAGTTTTACCTGCACCTTACAGTGCATGGAAAGTGTTTGTGCTAGATTACTGTGTGCTTATGCACTTGGTGAATACTAGCAGGTTGGCTGCAAGGGTCTGATGAGAAGGTGGGGAGAATGTAGTTCGCCTGTTAGTAAGATTTCAGGGCAAATGCAACAAAAGTTGCACTCTGTAGGCTATGGAGAAAAGTATTCAAATAAAGGAATATGATTGTGTTTTGTGTTATGATTCTGCTATGACTGTCATGATTCTGATCTGCTTTGCCATGTTTTGATGTTCTGTCTGATTTGGATTTGGATTTCTGCAATGTCTGACTATTCTTTGAAATGTGTATTGTGATTTGGTACTTAGAATTGTTCATCTATTGTCTTAGTTTAGTTTTTCCATGTTTTGCATTTTACCATAGTTACACTCCAGTCCATGTTTTTGTTATCACCATGCATTGCACTTTGTCTCCCCCTGTCTGGTCTCTTGTCTCTTGTCTGCTCACAGCCCCTGTATTGCGTGCCACTCTTTCGGGTGATTTAATGGATTCTGGTTTTCAACCATTCCTTCCAATCTCGTTTACTTCCTTCTTCTTGCTTTTTCTGGATTACTAACCAATACTAACAGTTTGTTGTTTTTGTTAAATTACTAACCAAGACTAACATTGTACATAGTACTAACTTACTAACAAGCACTAGGGATTGTATAGCTGCACTCTACTAATTGACTAACGATCTCTCAGCATTCGCCCTGTTCTAGTCTCCGCCTCTTGCCTTCACTCAATTTACTTTGCTGTGCTTCTAGCAGATTCTCTGCACCTGTCTAATCACTGTTCTGCCACTCACTCTGTGCACGTAGAAATCCCTAACCGGATCTGTCTTGTGATCCCTGTCCGCGTTTTGGCTTTTGCCTATTTCATATGATTAGGTTCTCCCTTATGTTTGCTTCCTTTGTAATTAGCCTCATTTCCTGCACCTGTGTTCCATGTATCATGTGATCTCCCAGGAGTGTATAATAGGTGTCTTTTCACAGCACTTCCTTGTCAGAATGTTTCTCTTGTTTACCTGTGCTGCTTTCGTATTTGCCTTGTACTCATAGTGTTACTCTTCTGACTGGACCGTCCGACTTACAATTTTTGGCTCTGCATTTTGGATTATTGTTGCATCTGTGTTTACGAACCCTTTTTTGCCTGACTACGATTTTTGTGATTGCTGCCCTGTTAACGGTTTGGATTACGCCCACTGGTTTTTGGTTTTTGCTTCTCTGACAAACCTGTGCCTGTGTACCGAACCTATTTTTGCCTGACCACGAGTACTGTGTTTGCTGCCCTGGTTTTCGACTCTGTTTCTGCCCTCCTGGATTATGACTTTTGGATTGTGGACTCTGTACCTTTGCCTTCTTCCCTGCGGGGGTTACCCCCCTCGCTCAATAAAATCACATTACCTGCAATCCTGTGTTCTCGCGACTGGTTCCTGAATGATACCTCACATTTTGTTCTGTATGTCACTGCACCTGCTTTTTTTTTTTTTTTTTTTTTTCCTGATTCACACATAGCACACACGTACAGTATGCAGCCTGGTGCTCCTTGTGAATAGTTTTCACTTTCTTCATTTTGCATGACTGTTAAAGTCCAACCTCTTGATGTCATTGGAGCTGGTAACTGCACAGTGTTTCCTTGCAAGGTAAACATTCTGGCAGTAAAATAAGCTATTTTTATGAATGTGCGCTGGCTAGTGAGGCTCTGGTGAAAAATAATATTTCAGTGCTTTTTGATTAAAAAACTTTTTTTTTTTTTTTTTTTTTCTCCAGGGTTTTGAACCGCTTTATGGAAACTATTGATGTCCATCCCTGCCTATATTCATGGACTCATACCAATTTTCATTTGCGAATCATTTATGTTGAGCTTCATGAGTCAAAACAGTTTATTTGGTAAATATGATTTGACTGTGTGCAGTTTGCTTAGCTGCTTGGGGAGCTACTTGGAAAGCTATTCAGGGAGCCACTTCTCATTTGGCTTATAAACAGTAATTTTTTTACTCAAATGTAGCACACTTGTGGTCAAGGAGTTTATGATCCTGGAAATGTGTTTTACAGCCCTGCCATTTTTAATTGTTTTGGTTTTATTTTTTCAACTTCAACTGAATTTACATGAAGACTTTATGTTTGGGACCCTTATTCTGGACTGAAATAATGAAAATAAACTTAAATAAGGTGGCATTCTAAATGCTACAAGTGTCTTGTTTCATTAACCCCTTTGCGCAGAAGCCAAATCTGGCTATTTATTTGTTACCTTATTTAAGGCTTTATAATTCAAAATTACCGCTTCACAGAGAGGAAGGGTACAGCTCAACTGAGTCAAGACACTTGTAGCATCTACAACCCCAATTCCGAAATAGTTGGGACAAAGTGTAAATTGTTAAAGGGGACCTATTATGCTGATCCTTTTAATACATGTTAGTAATGTTATGTTGGTTGTCCATACTCAACCTCTGAAAAGTTTCTAAACATAAGATACAGGGGTTTTTCCGTAATCCAAGAACGTGAACATGATTTCCTCTCTGAACAGCTCCTCCCGAGATCTTCACGAGATCTGGGCAAAACCTGACGTCAGGTTGTGCCGTCTAATTAATACAGACCTAGCCAGAGCCAACCATGGCGCTGGACCTGCCCACACCGGGAACTATTCTAGCAGGCACTAACAATGGCAGATCATACTATGCCTTAGTAGCGTCTACACTTTTGGAAATACAAAAGAAGAACCGCAGATCATTTGAGGTGCAGTTTTGTCAGTATCTCCTCCCAAAGCTGCTTGTCCGTTTACTTTTTGGACATAAAAAGAAAAACACCTATTTCTCTTCCAAAAGACGATGCCACCAGAAATCAGTGGGTAGCTTTTTTTTGTTTGCTGGCAGCAAATAACCATGGCCAAAGGGAGCGTTAGCTGCTTGTGCTCAGCATTTCACCAAAGACAGCTTTGTTAATAAAAGATAATTCCACACAGGATCAGCGTTTCAGCTGCTTCTCAAACCTCAAGCAGCTGCATCGATCAAGCGCTCGGAGCCGCAAGCTGTAAGTAACGATATAATGGCAAATAATGTAAGTGAAGCTAAAGTGTTAGGCTGGCTAGCAGGACCGCTAATGGTAGTTAGCACTAACAACTGGCCTCAAGCGCAAGCTTTCTAAAATATCTGAAGATAAATCCTGGATGGGTCGCGACTGTCTGAGACTCACAGACACAGAAGCTGTAAGTTGCTTTAACTGCATAAGCCAACCTGACGTGATAGCCAGTTGATTGTGGCTGTAGCACAATGGCAAACGTAGACAAGTTACTGTTGCTGATGTTTGTGTCCTAAATATGCAAGAGTGATATCAGGGGAAATTCTACAGGAGGTGTGTCAACATAAACCTCATTTGAAGCTAACTTTTAATACTTGTTTGTAATTTGGATGCTTGGTACAATTGTCCACGGTAACGGAACTTGCTGTCTGTAAAACCTGTATTGCAAGGGTTTGTCTCTGTGGTTGTTATGACAGCTCTGTTACCAGCTACTGCATGTTAGTTCACGTGCCGTGCTAATTAAAAATGCTCCTGGTTAACTTATATGCAGTCATTCTGATTGGTATGCTCGTGTTACTTCGGTAAGCATCAATGTGGCAGTTTCATCATAACGTTGCCCGATTGTAGCCTCTACAGTTGAAGCTAACTGGAGAGGAGCTGTATGTGTCCGCAAAGTTAGGCTGAAAAGCACAGTTAGACCAGACGTAGGTTTTGCAGAGCTTGGGATAGGTGTTTGGGTTTGTTTACGGCTGCTTGTGATCGCATCTTTTATCCATTACCGGGATCAGCCGGATACTTCACAAATGTCTGGGCAAGCTCTCTGGTGCTACAGTGAAAGCAATGCGAAACGCAGGTATAACAAATGATTTCTCTGCACTACCGTGACATAATTTCATCCCCCTTTAGAAGTTGTTGTGGCTAATAAAAAGCCGAAAAACGCGGAGATTAAATAGGAAATTATTTTCTGTAGAAGTGATCGATTCGCTAGCTCCACATAAGCAACTTGTCCGCGCTAACGGAACTTACAGTCTGTAAAACCTGTATTATGTTCATAACATAACCGAGCTCTCTCAAGCTGTCGCGTTCTAGGCTATCCATAAAGCTGCTTTCACATCGGACGCGAAACAAATTTTTCGCGGGACAGATTAGCCTACATTCAAAGTCAATGCAAAGACGCCGAATACATCGCGTTATGGGGCGATTAAGCAGCTTTCATTAACCGGACACCTAAACTAATTTTTCGCGCGACAGGTTACATTCAAAGTCAATGCAAAGACGCCGAATACTCGCATTATGGGCACGTCAAGCTGCTCTCTCACACCGACCTTGAAACAAATTTTTCGCGCGACAGATTACATTCAAAGTCATGACCACTTATCAGTTACTGCATGTTAGTTCGCGTGCTCTGCTAATTAAAAATGCTCCTGGTTAACTTATATGCAGCAATTCTGATCGGTATGCTTGTGTTACTTCGGTAAGCATCAATGTGACAGTTTCATCATAACGTTGCCTGATTGTAGCCACTACAGTTGAAGCTAACCAGAGAGGTGCAGTTAGACCAGACGTAGGTTTTGCAAAGCTTGGGGTGCGTTTTTGGGTGCTTGTGAACGATCGCTTTACTTATCCATGACCGGGTCTGCCTGATACTTCTCCAATACCTGGGCAAGCTATCTGATGCTACCGGTCAAGGCAATAGGGACGCCAAGACAGGCTATAACGTGTCTGGTATCACAAAACGATTTCTCTGCATTGCCGTTGACTGAATATTAAATTGCTGATGAAATATTAAATTCTTTCCTGTAAAAGTTATCGATTCGCTAGCTCCACATAAGCAACGTTCACGCAAACGGAACTTACGGTCTGTACAACCTGTATATTATGCTCATAACATAACTGGAGCTTTATCTAGCTCTCACGCACTATCCATAATGCGCCCATTCTCCGCGAGGAAACGCTGGTCATTCGGACGCAATGAAAAAAAACCATTACCACGGGCAATTTCCAAAAAAGGCCGTTTAGCCTGGAGCTTTTAGCCCCTCCGTCATATACCAGCGCAGAAGCTGTTCGTTTCTCCATGCTAACGACACACCACAGTTATGCACACGAACCAGCAGGTCCTTATAATACACACCGAAGCAGTCCATAAACTGTTGGTCCACTTTTAGCTGCTCCCCACTGTCTATGTTTCCCTCTTAACTCAGACCCACCGGATTTCTACGGTCTCCAGTCTGCACGTGGGTATGTCGACCCGTTCTACAAATGTGTCTATATGGGGTGGATTCTAGCTTTCCCTGCATCCTAGCTATAAAGTAGAAAAACCGCTGTACTCACCACTGTTGCCGTATCAAACTGTAGCCGAAAGCAAATTTGAGCTTGAGCTGCCAGATTTTCGTTGCTGCGTCCTCCACTTTCGTCGCTGCGTTTATTAGAACAAGCTCACTTCATTAGATCTATATTCAAATATAGCGATAGATTTCGGAATTTGCCCGCCGTTTCTTTATCAGATGACAGACATGTCTCACGTTTCACTCTGGGGAGGCGGATCCAGAAAACTGCGTTCTGCAGCCTCTCCCGCCCAACTCCGCCCTCCACAGAGCTAGCCAGTCAGAAAAAAGTGGGCACACGGGGAGTGGGGGCCATAGCGGAAGAGCCACCCCAATGAGGCGTTTCAGGCAGAGACTACAATGGACTACAAGTGGGGTTTTTTGAGGATGGCAGTATGAGCTAAATAAAGACCCTGTTTTGGACTTTGAACGATCAGGAGTACTGGAGTCCAAGATCAAAATATAACCTTGGAAATATAGCAAAATAGGTCCCCTTTAATGAAATCAAAATGCAATGACTTTCATATCACACCAGCCAGTATTTTATTCACAATAGAACAGAGATAACATTGCAAATGTTGCAACTGAGAATTTTTACAATTTTATCCGCAAAGTGAGCTCATTTCAAATTTGATGGCTGCTACAGGTCAAAAAGTTGGGACAGGGGCCTGTTTACCATGATGTAGCATCCTCACTTCTTTTTAACACAGAGTGGAGGCGTCTGGGCATTGAGGAGACAAGTTTCTTGAGTTTAGCCATTGGAAATTGATCCCACTCTTGTTTAATACAGGCTTCCAGCTGCTGGAGAGTTTTGGGTCTCCTTTGAAGGACTTTTCCATTAATTATGCGCCAAATGCTCTCAATCGGTGAAAGATCAGGACTGCAGGCAGGCCAGGTCAGCACACGGACTCTTCTACTACGAAGCTATGCTGTTGTAATAGCTGCAGTATGTGGTTTTGCATTGTCCTGCTGAAATACACAAGGCCTTCCTTGGAATATATGTCATCTGGAGGGGAGCACATGTTGCTCTAAAACCATTGTAAACCTCTCAGCATTCATGGTGCTTTTAAAAACATGCAAGTGTCCCACACCATATGCACTAATGCATCCCCATACCATCAGAGATGCTGGCTTTTGAACTGATCGCTGATAACAGGAGGGGTGGTCTTTCTCCTCGTTAGCCCGGAGGACACGACGCCCATGATTTCCAGCAAGAATGTGTAATGTGGTAAAAAGCCACTAGATGGCAGTATTGACATTTTTTTTGCTAAGCAATCTTAAGCTAGGTTTGGGCATGTTTCGGGGCATGCCTCAGAGGGGGCTGGAAAAGAGTATATAAGGAGAAAAATCAAGAGAGTAGAGTAGTAGGAGAAATTTCAAGGAGAAATTGTGGAAGGATACACTTGACCAGACCTGTCACTCTTTTCAAGACCTGTGAAGCTTTTTGTGGATTTTAGCCTGTGTTGGAGCATTTTCCTGTCCCAGGACATCGCAACATAGCAGCCCATCTCAATTACCAAGGGACTGTAACTATTTGTTTTATTATTATTTCAATCTTGGTCAGTAGGGTAGAGAGTAGATTGGTTCTGTTTGTGTAATTAAATCTGTTGAAGTTTAAGAATTTTGTCTTTCATTCCTTGCTGTCCGTGACGCCATAACAAATTGGGGCCATAACAAATTGGGGGGTCGTCCAGGATAGACCATTGTGCAAGTCATTTATTGAAAATCTAAAATTTCAAATAGTGAAATTGTTTTTTTGAATTTTCCTAGATATATATATTGGCAGATCAACAGCAATGGATGATTTCTTGGCATCACCAACCGTAGAGGTTTTGAAGTCTTTTAAAAAGACAGAACTGCTAGAAATATGCAGACAGAGCTGACAGATGTAAAACCAGCCATGCGAAAAGCAAGACTGGCTAGAGAGATTGTTGAATATTACATTGATGAAAATGTGTTTGCACCAGGAGATCTGGAACAGTTTCCGGTGGAAAATCCAAATGTAGAATTGGAACTTAAATTAAAAATGCTAGAGATTGAAAGGAGGAAAAAAAAAAAACAAAGGCAGTTTGAGTTAGAAAAATTAGCAAGAGAAGAGAAAAAGAGAGAAAAAAATTGAGGAAAAAGAAAAACAAAGGCAGTTTGAGTTAGAAAAATTAGCAAGAGAAGAGGAAAAAGAGAGAGAGAAAGAGAGAAAAGAAATTGAGGAAAAAGAAAAACAAAGAGAATTTGAGAGAGAGAAAGAGGAAAGAGCAGAAAGAGAGAGACAGAGACAGAGAGATTTTGATTAAGAAAAATTAGATAGAGAAGAAAGGCTCCAAATGGAGCTACTAAAAATCAAAATGCAAGGGGAAAACAAATTTCGGGCTAGCCAGGAGGTAAAGCTGGTGCCTCCATTCTCAGAAAAGGAGGTTGATAAGTATTTCCAGTGCTTCGAGAAGGTAGCTAAGAGTTGTCAGTGGTCAAAGGAACACTGGCCTCTGATGTTGCAAACTGTCCTCAAGGGTAAAGCTCAACAAGCCTATTCGGGCTTTGTCTGCGGATGATTCCTCTGATTATGAGGTTGTCAAAAAGGTTATTTTGACAGCTTATGAGTTGGTTCCAGAGGCTTACCGACAGAAATTCAGAGGTCTGAAGAAATCTGACAATCAGACTTATGTGGAATTTGCTAACGAGAAGAAGGTTTGCTTTGAGCGCTGGTGTACTTTCTATGGAGGTCAAGGATGATTTCAACTCACTAAAAGAGATAGTGTTAGTTGAAGAATTCAAGAACTGTGTCAAGGATGATATTAAGACCTACCTTAATGAGAAGCAAGCACTGAATTTGCAATCAGCTGCCAAGTTTGCAGACGAATATGTTCTAACACATAAGTCCAAATTTCAGTCTAGCAGTAACAATAGATGGTCCCAATTTCAGAAGAAAGGTAATGGTGATACCCAAGATTCCTCACCCAAAGACAAAGACAAATCTGGTGATGGTGCTCAGAAATCCAGTAAAAGGTCTGAACAAAGTGTGAAAGCTGACAGTGACAAAAAGTGGTCTAGTTTGCAATTATTGCAAGAAATCTGGTCATGTTACAACTAACTGTTGGTTCCTTAAAGCTAAGAAAGAAAAAGAAAAGGATACCAAACCCAATGCCTTTGTGAAGACAAGGTTAGAAACCCCTGTAGTAGATGACCGATCTGCTAAATTGCCTGCTCCTTGTGAGGCTAAGAAGCCTGATACTCCTGACTTTGTGAGGGAGGAATTTCTTCCATTTGTGTCAGAGGGATTTGTGGCTCTGAATGAGCATTTTCCTCCTGTCCCCATATATATCCTAAGGGATACCGGAGCTTCTCAGTCACTTTTGTTGATGGACTCCTTGGAGTTACGTGATGAGACCGCTTCTGGGGATTTCATACTTGTACAAGGTATTGAAGGGAGGACTGTATCTGTACCCCTGCGCTCTGTATTCTTGAAGTCAGATTTAGTTACAGGACAGGTAAAGGTGGGACTTATGTCAAGTCTACCTATCAAGGGTGTTTCTCTGTTGCTAGGCAATGACCTAGCTGGGGGCAATGTAGTTCCCCCTGTTCATCTTACTTCACAGCTGAGCACTGGAGATGGCGATGAAGACCCATCTCTGTATCCTTCCTGTGCAGTGACTCGTGCTATGGCCAAGAAGGCTCAAGAAGAAGATGATGTGGTGCCGTCCAGCACCTTGAATAGTCATGACTCAGGTGGTTCGCCTCATGACTCTGTTCAGCCTACTATGGTTTCTCCGTTTGAGGACTTATCAGACACTTTTATCAGTTCTCTATTCAGCCAGCCAGATGGGTCTGGTGATTCTGATGTGTCTGGAGACTTGTCCCTGTCCAGAAAGCGGTTGATTCAAGAGCAAACCAATGATCCTGAAATTTGTGTACTAAAGAAGAGAGCCCTTCCTGATGAAGAAATAGACGCAGTTCCAGTTGGGTATTATCTCAAGGATGGACTGTTGATGAGGAAGTGGCGCCCTCCTGATATCCCTGCCAATGCAGATTGGGCAGTGGTCAAGCAAATTGTTGTTCCGAAGGTCTACAGGAATGAGATCTTAACAATGGCTCATAGTTTGCCTTTAGGAGGTCATCTTGGTGTTAACAAGACTGTTGACAAGATCATGAAACACTTCTTCTGGCCTGGACTTGGAAAGATGTTTCCAACTTTTTGCAAAACCTGTCACACTTGTCAGGTAGTTGGAAAACACCAGTTAGACCCACCTGTAGCTCCATTGCAGCCTATCCCAGCATTTGGGGAGCCCTTCTCCAAGGTCATTGTTGATTGTGTTGGTCCATTACCCAAGACTAGATCTGGAAATCAGTACTTGTTGACAATCATGTGTGCATCTACCAGATTCCCTGAAGCCATCCCTCTATGCAACATCGAGGCAACTACAATTTCGAAGGCTTTGATAAAGTTCTTCACGTTGTTTGGCCTTCCCAGGGAAATTCAGTCAGATCAAGGTAGCAATTTCACTTCCGGATTGTTTCAGCAGGTTGTGTATGAACTAGGTGCGAAGCAGATTCTTTCCAGTGCCTATCATCCAGAGAGTCAGGGTGTTTTAGAGCGGTTTCATTCCACTCTCAAGACAATGATGAGGACTTATTGTGATGACCATGAGAAAGAGTGGGATGAAGGTGTTCATTTGCTGTTGTTTGCAGCTAGGGAAGCAGTGCAGGAGTCTACTGGATTCAGTCCGTTTGAGCTAGTGTTTGGCCATGAAGTGAGAGGACCTTTGCTATTGTTGAGTGAACAATGGCAAGAGAAAGAGCCGATATCAGTCTGTTAGACTATGTTAGCAAGTTCAAGGAAAGATTGCGTGCAGCTTGTGACCTAGCCAAAGAGAACTTGAAATCAAGTCAGGGAAAAAAATGAAAACTTGGTATGATCATAAGGCTAGAAGCCGTGAGTTTAAACCAGGAGACAAGGTCCTTGTGTTGTTTCCCTTGCAGTCTAATCCATTGCAGGCTAGATTTCATGGTCCTTATGAAATTCTGACAAAACTCAATGATCTCAATTACATTGTGAAGACTCCAGATAGGAGAAAGCCAAAACAGTTGTGTCACATTAACATGCTGAAGCCTTATCGTGATAGGAATGCTAGGGTTGCAGCTGTCACTTCCAGATCCTCCTATGGCCGAGACTTGTGAAGATGAGGGGGGAGTTTCAAGATGATGAACCTAGAATTAAAGCTGAAGTTCTTTCATGTAAATTGTCAAATTCTGAAGTGTTGCAAAATCTTGATGTAAAAACTCCAGCACTTAGAACCCTCACAGAAAGATCAGTTTGAGAGGTTGATCAAGAAATATAAAGATCTATTTCCTGATGTTCCAAAGAGAGTTTCTATAGCCTCTCATGATGTAGATGTTGGTGATGCCAAACCAATAAAACAGCATCCGTACCGGATGAATCCTGAAAAGACAAAGATTGCTGAGAAAGAGGTTGAGTACATGTTAGAACATGATATTATCAGACCCTCTAACTCCGATTGGAGTTCACCCTGTGTTCTAGTTCCAAAACCTGATGGAAGTACTAGATTCTGCACAGATTATCGCAAAGTCAATGCTGTAACTAGGACTGATGTGTTTCCAATACCTAGGATTGATGATTGTATTGATAGAGTAGGGCAAGCACAGTTTCTGACCAAGATTGATTTATTGAAGGGTTATTGGTGTGTGCCTTTAACTGAGAGGGCCAAGAGCATCTCTGCTTTTGCCACACCATCTGGGTTATACCAGCATGAAGTCTTACCCTTTGGCATGAAAAAAATGCCCCAGCCACGCCCAAAGGATGATACAGTCTACAATCGCCGGATTGCCCCACACGGGTGCGTACATCGACGACCTGATCACATGGAGTGACTCCTGGGAAGAACATCTGAAAGATGTAGAGACGTTGTTCCAGCATTTGGCCCAGGCTAACCTGACTGTTAACCTGAACAAGAGTGACTTTGGTTGTGCAACTGTCACGTATCTTGGCTATGTCATAGGCCAGGTAAGGTGGCACCTATAAATGCTAAAGTCCAAGTCATCTTGGACTTTCCAGTTCCTGACAACAAAAAAGCTTTGCCGCTTCCTTGGAATGATCGGGTACTACCGCAAGTTCTGCAAGAACTTTGCTGAGATTGCTCTCAGTCTCACCAACCAACTGAAGAAAGGCGTGAAGTTCACTTGGGATGAAGCATGCCAAAGAGCCTTCGATCGCCTGAAGTCTCTGCTGTGTCACTTCCCCTGCTCAAATCTCCTGACTTCAACAAACCGTTCTCCATAGCGGTCGATGCTAGCACCAAGCTTGTGGATCTGTGCTCCTACAGAGAAGTGACTCTGATGACATTGAGCATCCCGTGGCATACTTCTCCAGGAAGTTCAATCGCCACCAAAAGAACTATTCCACAATTGAGAAGCTGTTGGCTCTCGTTCTATCCTTACAACACTTTGAGGTTTATGTTTGTACAGGGCAAAAGCCAATGACTGTATATACTGACCACAATCCGTTAATGTTTTTAAGTAAGATGAAAAACAAGAATCGGAGATTGTTGAATTGGAGTTTGATTTTACAAGAGTTTGACTTGGAAATTAAGCATGTAAAGGGTGCTGACAATGTAATTGCCGATTGCTTATCCCGTGTTTGAGTATGTGTATATATATCGCATGTGTTTATTAGCATGTTGTATTATATGTATATATATACACAAGTGTCTACTTAACCATTTTTGTATTGAAAAGAAAAATTTTGCCTTTATAAGTCAAAATTTTTCCCTTTTGGAATGGAGGTGTAATGTGGTAAAAAGCCACTTTTTTTTTGCTAAGCAATCTTAAGCTAGGTTTGGGCATGTTTCGGGGCATGCCTCAGAGGGGGCTGGAAAAGAGTATATAAGGAGAAAAATCGAGAGAGTAGAGTAGTAGGAGAAATTTCAAGGAGAAATTGTGGAAGGATACACTTGACCAGACCTGTCACTCTTTTCAAGACCTGTGAAGCTTTTTTGTGGATTTTAGCCTGTGTTGGAGCATTTTCCTGTCCCAGGACATCGCAACATAGCAGCCCATCTCAATTACCAAGGGACTGTAACTATTTGTTTTATTATTATTTCAATCTTGGTCAGTAGGGTAGAGAGTAGATTGGTTCTGTTTGTGTAATTAAATCTGTTGAAGTTTAAGAATTTTGTCTTTCATCCCTTGCTGTCCGTGACGCCATAACAAATTGGGGCCATAACAAATGTCAAATTTGGACTCGTCTGACCACAGGACACTTTGCCACTTTGCTACAGTCCATTTTAAATGAGCCTTGGCCCACAAAACACGGCGGCACTTCTGGATCGTGCTCAATAATGGCTTCCTTTTTGCATGATGGAGTTTTAGGTGGCATCTGTGGATGGCACGGCGGACTGTGTTTACAGACAGTGGTTTCTTGAAGTATTACTGGGCCCATTTAGTAATGTCAATGACAGAATTATGCCGGTGAGTGATGCAGTGGCGTCTGAGGGCCCGAAGATCACAGGCATCGAGTAAAGGTCTTCGGCCTTGTCCCTTACGCACAGAGATTTTTCCAGTTTCTCTGAATCTTTTGATGATGTTATGCACTGTCGATGATGAGACCTTCAAAGCCTTTTCAATTTGACGTTGAGGAAAATTGTTTTTTACGTATTCCACAATTTTTTTATGCAAGCCTTCATAGGTTGGAGAGCCTCTGGCCATCTTTACTTCTGAGAGACTCAGCCTATCTAAGACATCCCTTTTATAGCCAATCATGTTACACACCTGATGCCAGTTAACTTAATTACTTGCTAAATGTTCTTTCAGCTGATTCTCTTATATATTAATTGCTTTTTTCAGCCCTTTTTTGCCTGTGTCCCTTTTTTTGAGACCTGTTGCAGCCAGAAATTTTGAAATAAGCTCATTTTGTGGATAAAAATGTAAAATGTTTCAGTTTCAACATTTGAAATGTTATCTATGTTCTGTTGTAAATAACATATTGGCTCATGTGATCTGAATGTCATTGCATTTTGATTTTATTCTCAATTTACACTTTGTCCCAACTATTTTGGAATTGGGGTTGTAGAATTCCATCGTATTTCTGTTTATTTTCATGATTTTGGTGGAGAAAAAGGGCTGCAAACATAAAAAAAATCTTCATGAAAATTCAGCATTGAAATTGTAAAAGAAAATAATACTGAGAACTGAAAAATGGCTACACATTTCTGGGATCATAAACTCCTTGACCAGAAGTGTAATTAACCTAAGCATTAAATTCTAAATTACCTACTCTCTAGAGGCCAAATAAGAGAGCTCTCCAGGTGGCTCCCCAAACTCTAACATCCCCCAAAATGGTGAACAGTCAAATCATAAAATAATCATATATTTAACACAAATCAACTGAAATATACCTTATTTTAACAGAATAGACACTCCATTATCAGGAAAAATTATGCAATATTCCACCCAAGATTGAACAGAATGGTGCAATGAATGTACCAGGGGGTCTACTCAAAGTGCTTGAGCTGCTTGCATATGTAAACACCTCACAGCTATACCAACGACAGAAATAGCCAGAGGGGAAGGCATAGCGCGTTCTTCCTCAGTTGGTGTGAATCGGGATAAAACAGATATTAATTGATCAACTTCCGCTGTTCATAAGAACAGGGCGCCTAGCATAGCGGTTACAGCATATCTGATTCCAGATAAATTTAGAACATAAAATTTAGTTTTAATCAATCATGTTACAAGTAAATGGCGCGTTTGATTAGTTTGATCTGACTCAATTTATGAATTTAGAGCTATGTTGTGCATCGAACTCATAAGTGGTCAATACCTTACGTCTGCCAGACCAAAAACATCTGTACAGCCCAACTCGGTGGAGAACTCAGAGGCTGGCCGTCCTATTCTGCCCGGTGGTTTGACATAATACTTTTGTAGAATAGAATAGAATAGCTATGACTAGTGACCACAGGGGCCGGAATTAATGTACAATTAAAACTTTTGAAGTATACCGCAAGAGTATGTTCAGTGACTATATAAAAGTATAACGCAATATAACAAAAAAAGAAGTTTAATGACACACTCTCGATGCCATTCAGAATAACACCAGTCGCAGCATGGAACACCACCATGTACCTAACAGGAAGGCCTGGTGATCTGGCAGGCCTCATATCCCTACATTTTACCCCATTGGGCGACAGGACTCCGGCTGGTAGAATATAAGTTAGTTAGAGTCAGAAAACCACAACAGAATGCAATGAACAATTTATTTTTGCCAGGAGGGCACAAGCTTAAATCAGAAATGACTTCTGATATGATGAAATGCAATATCTCCTTTGCTCTTCGCTGTTCTACTTACCGCGAAAGCACCTTAAGCTTCAGAACCAATAGACATAAAATACATTGTGAGTTGAGGCAGGAGGGGGTAGGAGTGTATGATCTAGAGTCCCAAGGACATGTACGAAATATCCATATTATAATGAAAGGATGTATTAATTGCAGCTACACCTCTGCACTTGAAAGTAATGAGTAGGAACATGCCTAAATCTCAAAGGATTAATTTGTAGTAATATTCTTTTATCAGCTGTGAAAGGCACTTTATTTTCTTTTACATAACCAAATCCTTAGAGGTGGCCCTGCTAGACCTACTTTAGAAAATAAAGTCTACTTTTTTAATTGCAACATGCTTTTACACTTCTGGGTGGATGTGCATTAAGGAATGAAATAATTTCTGCACTTAATGATTCTAAAACATTTTTGTAGAGATTTCAACCCAATGTTATGAATTCAATAATTCATCATTATGAGCACATAATACTTGTTATTTATGTACCACCACAGATATTTATGTAAAAAAATATCTTGCACGATAAGCATTATTGGTAGACTATAAATATATAGTAAGTACCATTTTAGATATCGGCTGAATGATTTGCGCCTGATAACAACAAAAACAACAAGTAGAATAATAATAATAGTAATAATAATAACACTAGACCATATTATTATTATTATTATTATTATTAAAATTACCTTAGAACATCAATTCACACAGTATCTCACTGTTCTGATCAAAGTTTACATACCAAAAAATTTCATGTCTTTAAGGGTTGTTAAACCATTGTACCTTCGTAATGGTGATAAATATAAAGTATAGATCTCATATCTCCTCGTTTGTTTATCCGACTGGTCAGGGGCTGCACTACAGTGCCCTGAGTTTTCAATGAATGGTAATGTATCTTTTTATGTTTTATTTTAAACAAAAAGTGTTATGGCACCTCCTTTTCCCTTAAAAAGTTGTTAAACTTTCCCTAAACAGCATTACTGTGCAATGTAAAATTTTCCATTCCAATGCTAATCAGTTCCTGCAATTTTTACAACCTTCATCTATTGAGATTGTGTGAATATTTTTGTATCATATAATAATTTTGTACTTTCGTGCAAGTGAGATGGCAGATTACCAATGTAAACCCTATGCCTTTTGTACTGCTTAATAGAACAAGCTGCAAATAGCAGATTCCAAATTACACGTTACTACAGTGGGCTCCAAAATTACCGGCACCCTGACTGGCAATGCACAAACAATACAAAAACAATATATAAACAGTATAATTATAGAGAAATGGAATATACCGTCATGCATTAAATACTTTACTAATGTTTTGATGGAAACAACCAAAATCATAACAATCATTTAATACAAATCAAATTTCAACAAAATCAAGGTTTCATAATTGGCACCCTTCATTTATTACTTAGTGCAACCACCTCTGGCAAGGATAACAGCATGGAGTCTTTCCTGTAATTTTTGACAAGATTATGCTGATACATTTTTAACCATTCCTCTAAGCAGATCCTTTCAAGATCCTTCAAGATTCTTATGTTCAAGGCTTTTTATCAACTGCCCCTTCAACTCAGCCCTGATTGAGGTCTGGTGACTGAGACGGCCACTGCAGAACATTGATTTTTTTTTGTCATGGAACCATTTCTATGCGGCTCTTGAGGTATGCTTTTGGTCGTTGTCTTATTGGAAAGTCCACTTACAGCCAAGTCCCAGCTTTCTGGCGAAGGCAACCAGATTGTCAGCCAAAATATCCTGATACTTGGTGGAATCCATTATGCAATTAATCTTAACCAGTGCCCCTGGACTTTTTGACTTAAAACAGCCCCTAAACATGGCTGACCCACTATCATATTTCACCGTGGGTATAAGGCGCTTCTCCATGTATGCATATCTGTTTTGATGCCAAACATGCCGATGCTGTACCTGACCAAATCGTGTAGTTTTGGTCTCATCTGACCAAAGCACCTTGTTCCAGTCAGTCAAAATTTAAATGATGCTGGCAACCCTAACTGGCTTGTGTCTTTGAGCAATGTGAAAAGGCTTTTCTTCTGCAACCCTTCCAAAGAGCCTGTGGTTGTGGATTCTGGGGATTTTGTTGCTTCTCTCACCATCCTCCCTCAGTATCCTGGGAGGCAAAATACAGTTGCATCCACTACCCTTGACATTTTGAACAGTTCCATATCTTTGGAATTTTTTTAGTAATTTCCCTGACAGTGCTCAGTGGCATATTCAATTGTTTGTGAATCTTCTTGTGGCCATTACCAGATTTATGAAGGTCTATGACCATCATTTTGAACGGGCAGTTGTTTTGTTTTCTTCATGGTGTTGGATGATAAAGGGATATTACATGCGTGTTAACTCATTTTTATACCCAAGTGAAACAGGAAGTTATGTCATGACTCAATATAGTTCTTTAACACTTAGATTAAACTTAAATAAGTAGATTTTAAAACCTGGTTTAATTTTGATAGATGTTATTTACAATAATCTTTTAAGGGTGCCGTTAATTGTGAAACCTTAATATTGTACAGTATTTTTCACATGCTGTTATTTAGAGTTTTTCGACAAATTTTTTTGAATTTTTAAATTTTTTGTTTGTTTGTGAATTGCCAGTCAGGGGTGCCAATAATTTTGGAGCCCAACGTAAATGCCATACAGTGATATAATGAATTCACTGACCACAATAAGGTGCCTGTAAGCCTAGCTGTTTTCACTGCGCTTACACGTCTCAATATAAATCTAGTAATGGTAAGATGATTTGAAGTGATGACCCCATCCTCTTATCAATATGTAACCTTTCTTTCCTCCTGCATTCTGAATTCAGTGAAACAAACCAGCAATTCAAGAGGAGACCATGAGACTGAGGGACATGGCTGTATAAGTAACAGGCATCTGTCAAATAAACCACTTCCGGAAACTGACCCAAGTTAGTACATTTCTGGTATGCCTATTACTATTATGGGAAGCACTCTCCAGAGATACGACCATCTGGACTCAAAGGCAAATAAACCACTGACATAATGAAATGTGGGAATTAAATTTTGTAGTCACTGAAGTCCTGTAAGAGGAGAGTTTTGTCTTAATATAGAGGCAGAAAAGATGGTTATTAATATGGACACAATCTCAGCATTAAAATAGGATTTAGGAAAGCAAGTGACACATCACTGCAGTGCATATCGTTTTGAAAACAATCTCTTAACATTTTTCACAAGTACTCTGCCTTTAATAACAAAACATTGGTGCACACTTGCCTTAGTACAATGTGGAATATACAGCAATTAGTACATTTTGTTTTGGTCTGGCAAGGTTGGATTTTTATCAGAATGCTTTGATTAAATCAATTCTAAATCGACCTACAGTTAATCTATCGTTCTTCCATGCATGAATGACTGCTTCTTTGTCAAGTGAAATCAGAGTTGTATCCTGAAATATAATGCAGGAGTAATTAGTGTAAGACCAGATTTTTACTGCATGGTAGTAATGCAATATTGATATTAACTGAAACTTATAATTAAAGCAATTAACTTTCGAGAAGTGATTCAGTTTTGCAGGCTTAGCTATAGTAGCTAGATACATACATGATTTGCTAAAAAATGGATTGAATCATACTTTCCTATTACAAGTACTATTAGAAAAAATGTTTTAAATGTATTTTTTTTTATTTGCCAGCATAAAACATTTCTCATCATCATCAATTTTAAACCAAAGTCAAAAAGATTGATTAAAAACACTGAAGATGTGTATTCTTGTCCTACCAATTTGCAGATCTTTGCATTTAGCTCGACCCAGACAGAATGACAACTTTTTTTCTTGGTCAGATGAGGTAATTATACTTTGAGTGGGACTGTTAAGTGTAAACACCTTTCAGCCTGAGGGAAGATGTTTTGTTACATAGGTCAGCACACCAGAACACTAATTTGTTGACCTAGAGAGTAGTGGGGTTGCAAGTTCATAGCCCAGCTGTTGCAGTAGTGTCTGTCTGTGTGCTCAGACCTCAGGTCCTAGTCAAACACAGTAGGGTCATTTCTCTCCCACTGAAAGAAGTTCCGTTGGAGAGGAAAGCCAGGGTGCTTTTCCTATCTAAATTGTCCTTCATACTAATATTAATATAGTGTGTTTCAAATCCTCTCACTTTGTATTTCATGTGAGAAGTTGTGCCAGATGCAAAGTTCCATCGCACTTGGACGCAAGTGGAGGTTTACTGGCCACCTCTCACCTACAGGAGCAAAATGCCAAGAATGTAATAGCAGATTTACAACAGTATGATATATGTTTTATACTTTCTTGTTCATTCTTAGAAAAGATAGTTTTGATTCCACATGAATTCTGCCTAGGATGGATGATCTAAAATTTTAATTTGAAGATTAAATCGTTGTTTTTTTTTTCTCCTCTCATTTCACTTAATTTCTGATTAGGTTTTGCTTATCCATTAAAAACATCATTTAAAAGTATATGTTAGCATTGCTCTGGTTAAATAAATAATTATATTATATTATTCAATGTTATTATTATGTTGTTGTTGCCTGACCCATCCTTGAATGTTCATAAAAATGTATACTAGGGCCAGGGGTGTCGATAAGGTTATTTTATCAGTTCTTTAGCCATCCAATTAATGCACATCACAAGTTTAAATAATCAGTTGTTGGCTGAGAGTATGCCAGACCAAACCCCACTCTTAATGGTTTAGCTCCCAATCTATAAATCTCTTGTGACACCCCAACTAGTATAAGTTAGTACCAAAACAAGAACTAGTAGTGATACGTAACTTGCCATGGGTTTGTATCTGAAGAGTCTGGGATATCACTGAATAATTCACACATTCTGCATTTCGTAGGGGCTATCAAATTATTAAAGTTAAATAAGCACATGCAGTGTAATTACAATAATTACTTCTACATGCTAATGGTAGATTTTTTTTCATCATAAGCTTTTGTTACAGTGCCCTGAAATAATTTCCATGTGATCATTTTCCCGGATATCAAAATGTGAATAATTATAAAATTAATTAATAGTACAAATAGGGCTTGCCTAGAGTTAAGGCTGTACACTTGAATGTTTTTACAGTTCTTTAATTGGATAAGGGCAGTAAATTTAATCGCCCCAACGCTCTGCAAAAGCCTGCCTCTATCCTGGCACTCAAGGTCAATACAAAAGCTTAAATCCTTCTTTTCCTCCAACAAAATGCATTGCTGGAGAAGTGTGCATTTCTCACTCAGACAAGCATGTAACTCTCCCTGTGCGCGTACCCTCGCTGCTTCAGTTATGAATGGCATTAAATACATTTTCATACTGTGCTGTGTCATACGACAGTGGCCCTTCATACATGAATGAGGTTTATGTGCACTGTATTACCACTTGTCCCTCCATGGCTAACAGACAAAATGATCGATAGTTAAACTCTGGATTGTGGTCGCCATGAAGCCATATACTGGTGTATTTTGCTATATACGGAGAACTTCATGCTTTTGTCCCTTGTAATCACATTTAATCTCGTTTATGTGAAATGATCTGGAACAATACATCCCCTTGCACTAGTATTTATTTAACTTTTAGTTCACTGCTGTATTTAGCTGTCCGTATGAAGCCATTTTTTTCTGTTGCAAATGCTGCTGAAGCATATCCTTTAATAGCAGTAAATGACAACACCTTAAAAAAGTCTACACGGTTCTCCTATGAATAACTTTCCGCTACTGGACAACTCAAATTTGTTTATTTCATGGTGCACTCAGTTATGTTTTCCCCAGCCAAGCCAGTAAGAAACTGGAAGATAAAAAAATAAACCATGTTTGTAGCCAACTGTATATCTGGACCTGCATTCCAAGTCTGATAAAAGGTGCAACGCTACCCTAGCTTATCTTTCTCATATAAAAACAAAAAGAGTGATATGGAACAGCAAGGATTTGAATTCTACACGGTCACAGAGGATTTGTGATGAAGGTCTATAAATGCAATCAAGCATCTGTAATGTGCAAGGAAGGTTCTTATTGAATCACCACTAAGTGAGCACAGTAGGCCACCTATGCCAGCTATGATCAGTCTGACCAGTATATGCATTTATTTTAAACTTTTTGTTGAAGTGAATACCTGACAGGAGACACACACAATAGTGTTTTGTAATAATGATATCTTGCCTATAATACACTCTAATATTACTCAGAATCAAATTTATATTTCATATTGTAGCAAATTTATCGTAATTAAACCAAAACATAATCGTATTATTTTGGAGTTATATAATCATTTCACAGTCCTCACTGAATTCAGTTCAGTGATAATTTCTTACACTTCTATGCATCTGGAAGCATATCTCAAAGAGTATGTGAATGGCCTAACTGGGCCATATAATTCAATGTTTCAGTCAACCATGCACATATACTTTGGCTTTCCACTGGACTTTAGATCCAGCGTACTGGATTACTGAAAGATAACTGAAGAGTGCTGCCCTCTGGAAATACGACCGTCGCCCCAATGCTGGACAGTAACCGACAGTTACAGTCACACACATACTTTTTTCCCCACTGCATAAATTGGCAGTATCACGCTGAACAGCTTTTCCATTTCCATAGGAAATATTGCATCTGTAAATATGCCAATAAACCTACCTAAAACAGCATGTCTCTCTAAAGAATAATTATGCACCAAGGAAATTTTTCCTCTCATCAACAAGTGATCAGTCAGTTATAACCTTAACACTTCTTTATGCATAATACAAATAATGCCAATTTTTGTTTGTTGTGCATGAGCCTATTTAAGGCTTTATAACTCAGTATTTGTGTCACAGAGACTGGGAAAAAATTATTCCAGTGAAGCAACATTTGGAAATTCAATTACAGAATTATTTAGCAATTAAATTTCAGAATTTACATGGACGCCAGCATCTATATTTCAAGAAGTCTGTTGAAATTGTTAGCATGTGTATAATCCATACCAACACAAATGTTTAAGAATCCGTATAAATATGATAATGAGAATGTTCATCCATACAGGTTCATCTTCTGCATTAAAAATTGTGCATGATTTTTCATGCATGTCTGCTACACCTTTAAAGGATTTTCATGCCAAAACTGTGCAAAGGGAAAAAAAAAACTCTCAACCGGGAATACCAGCATAAGTCACTGGATAGCTGACATACCATACTGCCCAGTTACTCCCTGCAGAAACATATATGAATAAGACGATGAATTTACCAGCCATGATTGGGTTCATTCCATTCTTTTTTTGGTTAGATTTGACACAGGCTAGTTTGGAGAAAGCAAACACAAACTGAAAAAGTTTAAAAATTCAGGGAAAGACAACAAAAACTCTGTTTATCTTTGGTCACACCAGTGCATCTGTTTGACTCTTTGTATTTTTAATTAATTAGAAGTGTATTAAATGGGCACAAAGTGTCTAATTTTTATTTTCTGCCAGGAGAAAAATTGAAGCTATCATAAATTACAAACGCCCCGGGGTCACCCATTTCCTGCTGAAGATACTCAAGTCACATTATTTCTGACAAACAACAACAAAAAAGTAATGGACGATGGGCCAAATATTACTTTGACTGACATCTGCTGAATCCAGATGCTGCGAAACCATATTTACTTTTTATATCAGTTAATTTTGCATGGCTATGATCCTCCCCGGCCCCTTTTGTTGCAAGACCTCATTAGAACTGACAGACTACTGTCGATTTTCCTTTTTCCTAAAACTTCATTTGCATGGATCGCACTCCAGTTTCCCTACATGACAAGCTTCACACCATATCAGAGAGCAGTGGCACGGGCCGCACTCCTAATGAAATTTTGCCCCTGGCAAACCTGTCAAGTCTGGCGGGCGCAGGGAGTCGAATGCACCCCGGAGCAAGTGGGGTGGGGGCCTAAGGTGCAAAAAAATAGGTATTTCAGAGCTGATAAATGAGGCCTTTCCCAGCTGCATATGGTATGTGTTTTAACCGGCTCCCCGGGTCCTGCACAGAGGCTTCATCCTTCATGATGAGAAGACCTTTCCCTCATGTGGGGCCCCGATTTGTTGCCAGGTTTCTGCCAGCTGCCGCACAGAGGGTCATATCGCAAGCTCAAGTGTCGTGCCATTGGCACTGTTAACCTGCAGGCCCCTCATTGGTGCCAATGTATTTTTTTCTTCTTTCTCCCCTCCCCTTAACTATCTATCCAACCTGGACTCAAAATGAAGATTATGGTACAACATTAGGCAAATTTATCCCATGGCAAATGAGTGCAGCCAAACAGATATTGCACTCAGCAATGCCAACTCTTGTATTCATGGTATTCAGTCTTAAAACAATGTCCTACACGGCTGGTATTATTTATGCCCATGATTCAGAATTCAATTCATTTTTTACTTTTGGGGTCCTAGCTGTCTAGATATCGTAAACATCTCTCCCACCCACCTGTTTTTTGGTCAGAAGATCAGGTTTTTCCCCACTGAGGCCATTTTTGCTATCCCAGGTTACAGACTTTAACCTGAACAGAGGGGCTCTTGTACAGTAGTTTCACCACATAGTAGTTCTGCAAAAGTTATGCAGAGTATAGAGTAACTATTTAAGTATGACAATATCCAATGATATAAGAATATCTGAAGAAGTGAAAGTAACCTTAAATAAATGGAAAAAGGCACTCCATAATTCTATCTGGTATTTCCCTTCATTCTTTGTCTCAATCTTTTGTTTTGAATGATAAATTAGTTATATGAATTCAATATATCTTATTGAAACTTGGCATGTGTATTATCCACATGCTGAAGTGGTGCCTTTTGATATTTTCAGATTTCTGAAAATCTTTTTTTTCGTTTCCATGGAAACCAGTAGCATTTGGACTCTGTACAGAGGTAGGTTTGTTTCCGAGTACAACTCAAAAACCGTTCATTATATCTCTCTGAAATTTTGCATGTGTATTACCCACATACTGAAGTGGTGCCTTTTCATATTTTCAGATTTCTGTGGGTTTCTTTTCGCTTCCATGGAAACGAAGTTGGATTTGGACTCTGTACAGAGAGAGGTTTATTTCCGGAGCAGAACTCAAAAACCGTTCATTATATCTTTCGGAAACTTTGTATCACCCAAGTACTGAAGTGGTGCCTTTTCATATTTTCAAATTTCTGAAATTATTATTTTTTTTCCTTTCCATGGAAGCAAGATGGATTTGGACTCAGTCGCAGGGATGGGTTTGTTTCCGGAGCAGAACTAAAATACTGTTCATTAATGACTCTTGTTTTATTACTGCCTTTGTCAACATGTGGTTCATAGTCTTTGGTAGATGTTGCCAGTACATACTTCCAGATAATTCCAGAGGAAAATCACCTCAACATTCTTGTTTGAATTTCTTTGAAGGTGAAGGATTGACATGACTTTCGCAAATAATCAGAGGCCAGGGGGATATGTCATCTTCTGATGACTCTTGTATTTGTAATGGGGTCGTTGGTTCATAAATTGTGCAAACGCGCTATCTACTGGAAATTTTGAGAAATAACTGTAGTTTCCTTGATTCTCATTGAGACATATCTATAATTCAGCGATCACGGTTCAATGAGAAAGAAGGTAGTGGTTCTGTGCTGACCACGCCTTTTATCCATCTCATTTAATTTCTCAGTAATCATAATTATCTACACAAGGCAATTTTACACATAAGCTGTTTAAATGATTGCACAAAAATCCCAATGTCACACACCAAACATTGGTTCATTAATAAATCTATTGTATACTTGATGTCATTCAGTATTAGTGTGACTTAAGATAAGCAAACCAGAGCAACTAGATCATGGTAAGTTTTTAACCAACAGCATGAGTTTTTTGTAACAAAAAATGATGTTCCTCACCAAAGTAAATACTGATTAATAGCGCATGTAATTACAAGTGTACCGTATTCTGACGCGATAATGTATTTTCATTTAATCTATGTCACAATCCTTTTTAAAACTTTGTTCTCTGTTAATCATGCTTCAACTCCTGTTTGTCAATATCCATATACTGTGATATTTGTTTTCCTCATGGTGTTTCTTCGTGTGTAATGAGGTAACTTCAATAGTGCATTCATCACTCTTCTCATCTTTTCTTGTCCCTCTTTCTCTCTCTCCACTAAGTGAGTAGGGCTTAAGTGTAACAATTACCCTGGTCTTTACTGTTTCTACTCAAGCATACCTAATCAAAGTTGGCTCCTAGGTGGCTGTGCAAATTTCAGCTTTTTGAAAAAATCATCTGATTTTACAACTTTGCTTTGCATGCACTGGTATTTCCTTCAGGAAATGCATTTCTGGTTTTATATGTTGCCTTTGATGTATTTTCAATCAGATATAGGGTTTATATGATTTGCAAATAATTTTATTCTGTTTTTATGTACATTTTACACAACTTTCCCAACTTTGAGTTATTGGTAGCTTTGCAACATGTCCAGAGTGGTTTTCCCAACACTGGACTAAACAGTTCACGGTCACGGTAAATACTGAGATAATAACAATTATAATATTTAATTTCAGGAATTTCTACTTGATGATGAAGACAATTCAGAGGAATTCTTTGATGTGTACACTGTGAGTTCTCAAGAATACAGAAAAATTGCACAAGGAAAGAGATCAACTCTGGAAAAACATGAAACTGGTAAAAATAATATATGAAAGCAAATGTGAAAATATGATGAATGATTTAAGTGCTAACTAGAATTTTTTGTTTACTTGCAAAGAAATACCATTCCTGATTGAGCACATCAAGAAACTGTACATCTCCCATTCTGTGAAGGAAGTGAAAGATTATGTATCTGATGTGTCTGGAATCATTTCTTATCTTCATTTTTCAAAGGATGCCATCAGTTCTAAGGTATGTTCTAATTGATGCAATAGGTATAGTAAAAATCCAAAAGTATATGGGCAATTCCCTTGTTACGGACGTTACATCAGAAGCAGTGGCATAGCTAGTGGGGGGGCAAAGACACGTCACTGTATGACAACAATTAGTCCTGGCTAGTTCTCAATCATTTTCCTTTATTGATGCGTTTTCCAATTATCATAATTTGCAACTGAAGACACGGTTTCTCTCCATATGCATCTAACAGCGATTAAATCATGGGCTAAATTCAGTACAGTGGCGGAACAAGAAAAGAGAATTGGGTTGCACAGAACATCCGTTTAAAACAATTATTAGTCCTGACCTGTTCTCAGTCATTTACATAATTAACAGAAGGTTCACTCCGAGAGCACTCCACACTTAACAGCAGCTTGTTCTCCTGATTAGGTTAGACGACAATCATTCATCTGGACACGTATTCGCTATATTTAAATCAACGTTATTCAAAATGGCATACCTGTCGACCCTCACGCAAATAGCTGGAGCCGCGCGCTTTTTATAGACTATTGAACTGCCAAGTACCACTTTTTTTTTTTTTTTTTAATCAACCCACATAATACCCAGAGTGAAAGTCCGCATTTCATTGGAACGCGGACCAGTTCAATCAATGCAAAGCATTGGTCTATTAATAAGTAAATTATTTTTCTGTACTGAATTTAGCCCATGATTTCATCGCTGTTAGATCGCATATGGAGAGAAACCATGTCTTCAGATGCCAATTACAATAATTGGAAAACGTGTCAATAAAGGAAAATGACTGAGAACTAGCCAGGACTAATTGTTGTCATAAAGGGACGTGTCTTTGCCCCCCCACTAGCTACATCACTGATCAGAAGGAATTTTTAGCCATTCCAACTACCCTCACAGCTTAAGTTTTACTCCAAGGAATTCAACCTTATGGGTATTACTAGCTTAGGTCTGAGGCTGTTTGATGGGGGAAGAAAAGCTATCCAGTGATGTCTGTTTGTTTTGTATGAACCATAATTATGAACGTGACGGATGTTACATGAAAAAGACATGGAAAAAATTCAGCCATGTTTATTTCAAAATACTCTGTGTCTCAATAATGGTTCACATAAATGTTTATCCCAGAATTGTACGTGAACTAGGCCACCCAAAACACAAATTATACTACAGCTCCTTATGAGAGTCTCTTAGCAGGCGGTTCTAGAATTGCGCAAAATCCTCTGTGATGGATGTTACGTGACGGATGTTACATTTTGTCCACGGAAGTAAAACGAAACTTTCTGCCGAAAAAAAGTCAATATCGTCCAGTGGAATGATGAAATAACCACATCTTTGCATGACTGTAGTAGGTTATAAGATCATTGTGACTTAGTTTTGGTAGAGTGCATCAATTACACAGTATCTTGCAGTTAACATTGTTATGAAATAGTTTTATTCAGGTTTCTCTTTAATCAATCAAACTCAATAGCTATCCAGGTGTGGAGCAATCAATGCACTATACCTATGAAGGTGTTTATTTCCTTACTCTGTTGAAATAATCCTGTTTCTTTAACTGTTAACTGAAGACTGCAGACTCAATCCACTTGCTTAATACATTGCTTCCTCAAAACGAGAACTGTAGAAACAATTCTGAGAGATAATCACTAACTCAACTCCAGACTGTAAGATTAGAAGTCACAAAACTAGCATTAAAACATAAACATAAAACATAAATCACACAGGTTAAATTCTGTATTCTGACGAAAACAAAGAAAAAGTTTATGCTGTGATCGAGATTTCTTCTTTTTTATCATAACACTAGAAATTACACAAATAGAAATGCTTACTGCGAATTACATGGAGGATCTCCAATGAGTGAGTCCGAGATATCAAATTCACACAACGAGAGTAGTCATTTTCATTTAAATGAGAAATGAGCACAATTACACATTTCAGCCCCAATTCGGAAACATCCATGGCAAAAATTCCCTCTCTCCCTTTTATAATCTAGATAAGTTGAGCATTCCTCCACTCTCTGGGGGCGTGACAGACGTTATAGGACCCCTTTTCCCGTGACGGACGTTACATGTGATGGACATTACGGATTTTGATCCCCTGCCAAACCTTACATGCCAAACTTTCAGGCAGACTTTGTCCATTATTGACTTCGCCTTGGCTACAGCTAAGATAATTGAAAAAGTTCAATCAATATTTCATCTCAGTTTCTTCCAATAAAAATAGTTCAGAATTTCTGTGACGGACGTTACACTGACCGGGAAGATTAAGTCACCCCTTCCTTCTGGCCAGCAAACCTCCACATGAGGGTTCAAGCTGCCCTCTACTTTAAATGTATGCTCTTTGGCATAACAAATTGAATGATATGAATTGTAATACCCATTTAGTTACTGGTAATTTCAAAGGTCCTAATTACCTGATTTTGAGCTGATTTCAGGGCAAAATTCGCACCATCTATTTGGATGCAAAACTCTTACTGAAAAAATAGTGATTCAGCCATGAATATACATGTTTCTTAAAGTTAGGGGTTTTGTGGATAGATTGAGGCCCTTTGCTGGATGTTAAACAGAGATTTAATTTTTGCTCATCATGTCCCTCTTTTCATGGAATTGCCCATATGAACATTGACACAATTTCTCTCATTTTGGTTCTATTTGCCACTACAGTAGACTAATCCCCTTTGCGTAGAATACTAATATCACCAATTTTTCCTGTTGTGGATGAACCTATTTAAGGCTTTATAACTCAGTATTTGTGTCACAGAGACACTGGAAAATTATTCCAGTGAAGCAAGATATTTTGAAATTTAAATTATTTACCAATTAAATTCCAGAATTTTCGGACACCGGCGTCTAAATCTGCTCTCGTAGACAAGTTGTGACCTGCACATTCACCACGCTATAAAATAATAATGTATAATTATGAGAGTTATTTTCAAGGCAAATGCATAACCGGAACTACACTCCAGACATACTGGCTGGGCGGAGTGATTTCAAAAGCATATGTTTACTGCAGCTATAACTACTAGTAACTACTACTCAAGAAAGTAGTTCCAAGTATTTGCTTCATGTGTCATAATGTTACATAATTTTACTTGTGCATTATTATTTCATAGCGTGGTGAATGTGCAGGTCACAACTTGTCCACGAGAGCATTTTGGAGCTGTTGGATTGTGTATCTGATGAGTTTTGAAGGAGCGAGGGACCTGTACCGTTCACTTTTGTTATGTTCGCTGAGCATCTCACGTCTCTCCCCCCAAAAAAAATCTCAAAACAACAGGCACGGATAACTAAAGGTAATGTACCTACTCATATGACTATAGGGATTATGGCAATAGGCTAATTTCCCAAAATGTTGAAATATCCCCTTAATTATTGAGAGAAAATCGTCTTTCTGTCAGTGTTTTATTTCATGCCTGTGAGGCGCTTCTGTAAAATGTTCGATTCGTGATTATATTTATCTGAGTGTTAACTATAACCTACTTTTCAGGAGCAGTCTTCAAATTTGGATGAGTTCAATCGACTTGAAAAGGAGCTAGTTAATACGAGCAGAAGGCTAGATTCAGTCCTGAGCAAATTTCACGATGAACTCCAAGACAATCTGCAAAAAGGAGCAAGAATAGCCCAGACGAACTGCCAGAGAAATGCCAAGATAAGTGTGCTGGAACCGGTAAGTTTATATCGACGGGCAGCTTGCAGTTTTGCAATGGAAAACCTTGTTTTCGTAGTTGCTGGCAATCAGTCATTTCATACACGAATTACTGAACAAGAACCAGGTAACACCTGGTTTAGGTGGATCCTGTGGGTCAGATAAAACAAGGACAATGTGAAAATTGACTGCTATAAAAATTATGCTGTCCATATGCAAATTTTTTTGTCTTCAGGATGATAGCACATTTTCAGACAGCTGAGTTCATGAATGAAATATCAAATGTTCAAAATTTCTGGCCAAAACTGTGCAATCAGCCAGCTTGTAATGACCACATGATTGTGTAATCAGTATCCAAAAGTCCATATCAATACATGGCATAAATACATACTGTCCTGTATAATGTATGTTGCAACTGAGTTAGACAAATTAGGCCTAGTATGTTGTAGGACTGTAGAATATCTTTCACTGGCAGCGTTTTTGTTGCCCAACCAACTGAAAAATGGCCAAGGCGGGCCCTGTCAGTCACGAGGCATCATGATGTCCTGTCAGCAAGTGCGTTTTCATTTTAATATTGTGAGCTATATGCTTCCATAAGTTCGCCACCTGCCTCACTTATGCCTCTCTCACTCCCTTAAAGTGGGAGCGACATTATAGGCTGTACTTTTCCCCAAACAAATTGTATAATAGTTAGTGACAGAATTCTCAATGTAAGCATACACTTAAAATTTTTATTTTAAGAGCTGGTGGGGCAAAAAAGGGGGCAATCCCCGAAGTCTTGTCGCACCGTGTCGGAAAAGCCCCAGTGAAGTCACTATGTAATAGAGAACGGAAGTGGGGGTGCTATACTGAAATGTATTGAACATTTAGCAATTACAGTGGTCTACAATCTGAGAAATAACTTTAATAATCAATATGACAAACCACATGCCATGTACTCTCTCTCTCATACTTGAAGATTTTTAAAATTATTTGCTGGACCATTTTGCGATATTCATAGGTTAAACAGCAAGCTAGTTACATGGCTAACGTTAGCTACATGGGTTGCTTACTGGGCTACCAAGCTAGCACTGGTGTTCTGTCAATTTTTGCTACCTATCAAAACATACTACTTCACGGTTCTGCGCTTGTCCTGACTGAAAATCTTAGACTCTGTTTCTTCGCTTAGATCTTAAAGGTTGATTATGGAATATTAGCAGAATACCGACATCTAGTGTCTCAAGATCGTAATCGCAACAACAGAAAATAATTCCAGCAGTCGGGTTGCCAGGTTTGTTGCCCAGTGTGTCAAGCGATCAGCCTGCACAAGCATATGCTTCGCTGATATTGACTCTCGTCTTTGCCGTTCTCCGGTCACTCTGCTGCTGGGACGGATAACGCACTGTTCGCCAGGGCTCTGAAGCAACTGCAGCAGGACTTGCAGACTCCGCCATTTTACCCAGTGCCAGCCTAGCTGTGCCGAGCATAGAGACCGTATTTGGCAACCCGCAACCCGTCATTGTCGAAGCCGTCAAAAATTTTTAATGATTTAATTCAGACTAAATATATTTTTTTATGGAAAAGAAATACTTATTCTCCATCGCTCTAAACGCACCGTGGATGTATTATTTTGAAAAAAATATAGCTTTTAGCACGCATTCTCCATAATCAACCTTTAAGTATCTTCAAAAATCATGTAAATACTTTTTTCAGAGTGCCTTTCGACCTGTAAGCGTGTATAAACTCATGGAATTTAAAAACGCACCATTATTTTTGTCATTAATATTTTATAGTTTCCAACTTTAATTCATTGGAGATCAGCGTAGTAGGAATTAAGATTAATGGAATGTTCAGTTGCTTATGGTAAAACTTTCTTAATGAAGAAATTAAAGTGTTCAAGACCACACAACACACACCAAGTGCAGATGTCAGGTTACAGGTAAACCATCGTTTGCCAATAACGAGTGTGTCCATCGTCACGCAGGCGGTTCCTCACTGTTCTTCCAGACACGGGTCAGTGGTGCCTCGCCACAATGGTGGCAGCAGTTTGCGACGCTGGTTGAAATCCGTTTCTCTGATGAACCGGACGGATGTGACAATCCTGACGAGCGGTAGTCACGCGTGGCTGACCTGGCCGCGGGCGGTCTGCAACGGTGCTAGTGGTGTTATATCGCTGTTGAAGATGCACTATTGTGGAATGACTGGCATTCATTCGTCTGGCAACTTCTCTTCGGCTTTGACCAGCCTGAAGCAAACCAATGGCTCGGTTCCTGTGTGGATCGCTCAGTCGAGGCATTGTGCAGACTTGTCCGAACCATTTCATTTTGTGGTCTTTTTATAGCGATGGACCTCGTTATTTTTGGGAGTGGTCAAAATCTGGCTCAAATCACTTTAGGAAAGGCTACTGCTCAACCTAGGAGGATAAAACCAATTGGCTATTTTAAACAACAAGAACTAGACTTGGCTAACAAAAAACTGTTAAAAATCACTGAAGTGGAACGAGAGAAATTATCATCCCATTTTCAATATCTTGTGCTCAGTGTACAAGTTTAACTTCTGTTTTTGGACATATGAAATCAGATTTCTTAAATTGTGAGGAGAATGGGTGGTGTGTTTTTAAAGTCCATGAGTTTACACACATTTGCATGTACACGCTGGGATTTCCTGAAAATGTAGAAATACCATAATTTCCGGTGTACAAGCCAACTGGGTGTATAAGCCGAGCCCTGTTTTCAAGGCTAAAACAACAGATTTTTTGTGTTTCCGCTATATAAGCCGACCCCCGTTTCTGGAGATTGAATTTAAAAAAAAAAAAAACCAAATATCATTGTATAAAAGAATTGGTTTAAATTCAAAAGGCTGGCAAAGAAATAGAATTTCTTGTACAAGTTTAAGTTAAAGTCGCACCACGCGCAATGCTGAAAGATGAAAAGACGTTCAACTGACCAATCTGCACTGCGTAATCCCATAACACACTGTCCAGTAAATGACACTTTGAGGGACTCAGTTAGATTTTTAAGGCAGACAACAACATGCAAACAGTCAGTGATTTGTTAATTTTGTTTATCTTTCAAATGTTTTGTTGATTTCACAAACCTTTCTGCAAAAAACGATGAACTCCGCAGGCATGTGGTTTTGTTTGACCAGAGTACATACGATTCCAGTTTCAGCAGAAAAAAAAGAAAATAGAAATGTTAGGAATCATTTTCTTTATTATCTCCATCACCTAAGGTGGAAGGAGGTTGTGTGATCGGTGCCGTTTGTCCGTGTGTTTCTGAACAAAACTAAAAAAACCACTAAAATGGTTTTGATTAAATTTGGTACGATGGTGAGAGAGTCTACGGATGAGTTTTTGGTGGTGATTCTGAATACATCCAGGGAAGGGAAAAAAAACGATTGATTTTGGGTTTTGCTGCCACCTGACGGTAAAATGTGGCAGAGGTACTTGCGAACTCTGAATGTAGCTCGTTTTTTAATGTGATACCCTCTGTATAAGCCGACCCCCTGCTTTTAGGACCAAAATTTAGGGCTAAATTTTCGGCTTATACACCAGAAATTACGGTAAGATGATAATGGCGTGCGGCATGTATCTTTAAACAAACTTATCCAACTCATTATAACATCTGCTTATGTTATAATAAGCTAACAAATCCCAAAGTTCTGCAGGCTGATTTATATTGCAATATCAAGGCGAAAACAAAGCCTTTACAATTGCTTTGCATTAGCCGACGGTAGCATTTTTTGACAAGGCAGCACAAATTGTCAGAAAACCGGCTGTGTGTTTTGGTCACATGCACCAGATAGCTATGACAATAAAGTCTGCAAAAATGCTTTCTAGCTAGCTCACGTCATGCCGCGTTCGATCTGTTCTGGGAAGTCGGGATTTCCGAGCTTTCAGTCGGAAACTTCAATTTTAATTGCCCCTGAAGTTGGATTTCCAACTCGAAAAGTTGGAGATTCTTCAGCAACCCCGAGCTTTGACTTCCAAGTGCAAGATGGCTGCACCATAAGTCAACTGTAAGCAAAAGCTGTGATAATAAACTGTATATTTGCAATTATCAATTCCGCCAAAAATTCCCATTACAGAAACTCCGAAAACTCTCAACATTATTAGGTGTGGCAAGTTTTCATTAATAACGCATACATGTTAACTCTCACGCATTCGGCGTCAGTTTTAGTGGCATGTTCACTTCCCCTTGCTGTCGTCAACATTTAATCAATGCATATGTAAGAGAGTCTTGTGTAACAGACTCAGAAGGATGCCAGACACCTCAGATGCAGACTGTAGACTTTACTTGTACCTCTGTGGCAAAGGAAAAACATGTCACAGCCTTTGTTGACAGACACGGTCCCGATATCAGCACGAAGGCACTAGACAAAACGGTCTTTCAACCTCACGGACATCTCCTGCATCACAAAAGAAAATGGCAACAGCTTGTAGCACAGCCAGTGAGGTATCATACAATTCAATTCAGACAGAGGCTACATACAGCAAGCAACGAAAAGAGGGCAACTCAAAGCATTCATAGACGTACGTCTCGAACTCCACAGGTATTACACTGCCCTCATTACATAACCTATTTATTTGATGCCTTTAGTTCGTCTACTGGTTTCTTGCATTAATTCTCTAAGCAGATCACACGCAACAAGTAGCTAAAGAATGCTAACCTACGTATAAAAATTTCCTTTCGCCGGACGGATTTTACAAACACAAAGGATAATGCAGCTACACACTCCCTATTTAGTCCACGATCTCTTTTATGATTTTATATTGCAAATGACACATGAACTCAGTATTGAACAAAAATTTTAATTCTAACTAATTCTTCTGTGTGAAGAGAGACACAAATTACGAACCTGCTCTCATTGCATCCCACGGCAGACTGAGAAGCAGGACTCAACTATCGGGAGAGAGTGAACCCGATTGTTCCAATTAACATATTACAACTGAGCGGGCATGTTCAACCCCAATCAAATGCTTAAAAACTTTGACATCTTTGTCTCACATGAAAACAACTTTTCATAAAAATTGCTAGGGGCAGCATTAAAGGCACAGCTTGAGAAAAACAGCAAAACTTAATTTTAAAACTCCCCTGAGAGTTGGTTTCACCCATTTATGCCCGCGAAAAACCATCTCCTTAATTGCAAGAAAGTACAAGGCAAAAAATGAAAAAAAACTTCCCCTTCTACTGAAAGTTGATGGAAATAGAAACCACTCTGTCACACTCGTGCGGAATATAAGTCCTTGTGCATGGAGGTTTATCAGTTTCACCTGTGTTATGACTGCAGACTTCTCACGCTTTTCTTTTCTTTGATCTTAATAAGATCATTGGAAGAAAGACGTTTAAAATGATCTTCTTTCATTTAAACAATTTAATCAATAATGAAACACACGCATTGCTTCCAACCCCTGAGTAAAGAAAAGCGTGAGAAGTCCGGAGTCGTAATCATACGTGAAACTGATAAACCTCCATGCAGAAGGTTCCGCGCGAGAATCTTTCACATATGCTTTGAATAATTGCTGACTACAGCAGAGGAATGGAAAAATGCCACTTAAACTTACACAGAATGCGTGAGAGTTAACAGATATACGTTATTAATGAAACCTGACCACACCTGATAATGTTGAGAGTTTTCGGAGTTTAATGGTAATTTAAATGAATGATTGCAAACAGGCCATGACCAATCATTATTTTTAAGGGATGGGTTTCAGCCTCCCCTATCGCCAGTTCACCAGCCGCCACTGGTGTTTATGTAAAACCGTTATGTAGTGGTATTGTCATCTAATTAGTGAATGACGTCAAGTTCCAAAACGACACCATGATGCAGACAGCTTTATTTTTTGAGGACTATAAATACATAGGAGTTAAGTAGATTGGTGGTGGTATCGGTTGTTTAATACTGTTGCAAGGTAGCGAGATCTTGACATGGGAGAGACTGTGCCATTATTGAGTTTGTTGGAAGTTTTGCTCGCTTGGTAGGGCTCGTCCGTCCGGTCAATTTTTTTCTCCCAGTCTGCTAGTCAACGAGATCGCTATTGACCAATCAGAGAGTAGTGACGTCAATATAAACAAGCACACCTGGAAGCAATGTTGATGTCAGCATATCCAAGTACTGTACCTAGTTTAATCATGGCCATATAATAAACACATCGGCCTACTGGGAAAAAATATTCGCCGCCCGTTTCTTGAACAGCCAAATTGTTCCCCTCGCTTTTTGTGCAGAAAACTGAGAAATAAAATAAACTGAATCAATTTTTATACAGTGATTGTTCATAATATTCGCCAGCTTGCAGGAGAGTAGCTAGGTAGCTGACCAGCTAATTAACGTAACGAATAAAACAATCAAACCGCGTTCGTGAGAAGCACACACATCAATTGCCCGAGACTTATCTCAGTTAAGTGACATGGCAGTACAATAAAAATGGATATAATTGAGCTATGGATTTTGCGATGTTTTTTATGTAGCAGCACGATGCTAGCACCATAATGCATCTTCCCCTTCTTACTGTAGCTCTGATATGTCTCGGGCAATGGATGTGCGTGCTTTTCCCGAACACGATTTTATTGTTTGACTCACGTTACATTAATCAGCTGGTTAGCTAGCTAGCTACTCTCCTCCAAGCTGGCGAACATTAAGAACAACTGCTGTATAAAAATTGCTTCAAGGGGACCTATTATGCTGATCCTTCTTTTAATACATATAAGTAATGTTATAATGTTGGATGTCCATACTCAACCTCTGAAAAGTTTCTAAACATAAGATACAGGGGTTTTGCTGTAATCCAAGAACGTGATTTTGTGAACGTGATTTCCTCTCTGAACAGCTCATCCCGAGATCTTCACGAGATCTGGGCAAAACCTGACATCAGATTTAGGGCTGCGCCGATTCAGGAATCGCGATTATTTTAAGCGCAATAAAAGTAACTGCCACTATGAGGCAGACAGACGTGCTTGCTTATCACCTTTTCTATGACACATACTACCTAATGCGGTCATTTGAAATGCTTCCGGGAAGAAAACTGTGATTTGAAGTCCGCTAATTACCAGCGAGGTTGGACAGCCTCCATGGCCTTGGCATAATTGGCTTACCTTAAATCAATTCCCGAGTACTTTGCCTAACTTGCAATCAAGCCATTTAACTGACTAATCAAAACCAAAATGTGGCCTGTAATGATAAAGAGATAATGAGAAGCAGAGAGACCTAACCAGGCTACCGTGTTAGATTGAAAGAATGTCAATAATCTGAATAAATAGCAGACCTCTGAATTCCACCTCTCATCAAGGAATTTTGGATGTATTATTAAAGATATTTCTTTAAAAAATGAAATTATGTTAAGATGACCCTGGTTTTAAGCGCTTAAAAATATAGGCTACGTGAAGTGGAAAACATTTTGTGAACCATACCAAACGTGAATGCGAGAGAGACTATGTTTGCATTGCACCCAGTAGTCCGATGCACCGAAGATTTGGCAATGTGGCAATAAGACGAATCTTTGCCGCAAATTTGTGGCATTTTTTATTAGATAATTGAACAAGATTAATTTAAAATAAAGTAACTCATAGCATGTGATTTTATTTACTTTTGAGCGTCTAAACAGTGAAGGTGGAAAACATTTTAAGCGTATCGAACGTGACAAGTAAATTGTTAACGCATTCGTACGCATCGCGGCGGAATGCAAAATTAGAAATAATCTAGCAAACACATTCAGGCAAATCTGTTGTGTTTCATGGTTATTTAAATTTTAAAATGTGACAAACAAAAATGATATATAAATAAATCAGACTGTCAACCAATTTAAATCATTAGCCTTGAGCGAATCAACTGTTTGATTGCAAATTGAGCAAAGTAATTGGGAAGGGGGTGAGAGCAATTGTCGGGTAGAGGATGATGACTTTGCAGGCCTTAACTTTGCATTGTTCAGGACGTAATTTGCCTGAATGATTGCTAGATTATTTCTAGTTTTACGATTGGCCGTGCTGCATGTGAACAATTAACATGTCCAGTTCGATAGGCTATGCTTAAACACGATTTTTTCCACCTTCACTGTATGCTATTTAGTCGCTCAAAAGTAACCAAAATCAAGAGCTATGAATTACTTCTTCAAATTAATCTTAATCAATGATCAAATAAAAAAATGCCACAAATTTGCGTTTGCCTGAACGTGTTTGCAAAGTCTTCGCTGAATTTATCTATTGTGTGCAATGCGAAAATAATTTCTCTCACTTTCACGTTCGATATGCTTCACAAAATGTTTTTCACTTGGCGTATGTTTTGAAACGCTTAAAAACCAGGACCATCTTAAAATGATTTTATTTTTAAAAAGTCTTTTTAATGACAGGTAAGAATTATACGAGAGGTGGAATTCAGAGGTCTGATATTTATTCAGATTATTATCTAACACGGCAGCCTGGCTAGGTCTGTCTGCTTCTCATTATCTCTTCTTTCTCATTATAGGCCACATTTTGGTTTTGATTGGTCAGTTGGCTGAATAAATGGTTTGATTGCAAGTTAGGTAAAGTACACAGGAATTGATTTAAGGTAAGCCAATTATGCCTAGGCGATTGAGGCTGTCCAACCTCGCTGGTAATCAGCGGACTTCAAATCACAGTTTTCTTCCCGGAAACATTTCAAATGACCGCATTAGGTATATGTCATAGAAAAGGTAATAAGCAAGCACGTCTGTCTGCCTTATAGTGGCAGTTACTTTTATTGCGAATAAAATAATCCCGATTCCTGAATCGGCGCAGCCCTAGTCAGATTGTGCCGTCCAATTAAAACAGACCTAGCCAGAGCCAATCACGGCGCTGGACCTGCCCACACTGGAAACTATTTGAGCATGCACAAACAACTGCGGATCTTACTATGCCTTAGTAGTGTCTACACTTCTGGAAATACAGAAGAAGAACCGCAGATCATTTGAGGTGCAGTTTTGTCAGTATCTCTCCCAAAGCTGCTTTTCCGTTTATTTTTGGATGCGAAGAAAAGCACCTATTTCTCTTCCAAAAGATGATGCCACCAGAAATCAGTGGGTAGCTTTTTTGTTTGCTGGCAGCAAACAGCCACTGTTAGGAAGAGGTCAGGGGGACACCAGGTGCAGGATCTAGAAGTGTTTATTACAACACAAAACACTCGGAGGAAATAGGCACACAGGCCAAAAACAAAACACCGTGCACATGCACTGAACAACAGGAGAAACTAAGGTACACTGCCCAAGGCAGGGGAAACAGAAGTACACACTCCTAGAGTGGCTAGACTCAAAAAATAAGAACTGGACCTGACTAACTGATGGGAACACTGGGAGACTAGACAAGGGGCAGACAAGACGCTGGCGCAGAGAAATACAAGACTCAGGAAGGCTCAGGAGAAACAAAACAAAGTCCCGTCTGATGGTCTCTTCTTCTTCCCCACTGATATACGCATGGAAGGCAATCTCAGGTGGAAACAGAAACACATGGGATTAATTAACAAATTCACGAGGACCGGGTAAACAATAATGACTCGAGACAAGACGCTGAGACGATCAAACTAGACAGTTTAGATTGAGGTAATCTAAACGTGACGAGTAAAAAGCACCACGAGAACAGCAAAGGAAAGCATAGCTTTAAACGCAGTTAATCAGGGAAAGCTTAGGAAGGAATTTACAAAAGCTAGAAACACTCTCACTCGCTAATGAGTTAATTAAGTTAATACTATGTGACAAAATATATACACACCCTTAAGTGCTGGTTAGTACGGGTTAGTAATGACCCAATCAGAAAATGCATTCACTCAGAGTTTTGCGAGACCCAGAATTAAGCACAGGTGGAAGCAATGAATGAAATACCAAAGCCAAAACCGAAAGAGGAAATGTGATTGGACCACGAGACTCAGGCATGCTGAAGGCTGTCACACGACATCACAGGAGTCAGGGCAAGAGGGAATCAATGGTCAGACCGCGGGAATGGAGCTGAAAAACAAATCAAGAGAGGCACGGGAGAAAACGCGCAAGCACAAACAAGCACACGAGGCAGAACCATAACAGCCACGGCCAATGGGAACGTTAGCTGTTTGTGCTCAGCATTTCACCAAAGACAGCTTTGTCAATAGAGGATAATTCAACGCTGGACAAGCGTTTCAGCTGCTTCTCAAACCTGAAGCAGTTGCATCGATCGAGTGCTCGGAGCCACAAGCTGTAAGTAATAATGTAACAGCAAATAATGTAAGTGAAGCTTACGTGTTACGGGTGGCTAGCAGGACCGCTAACAATAGTTAGCACTAACAACTGGCCTCAAAAGCAGGCTTTGTAAAATATCTGAAGATAAAGCCTGTATTGGTCGCAACTGTCCGTGACTCACAGACGCGGAAGCTGTAAGTTGCTTTTACGGCATAAGCCTACCTAATGTGATGGCCTGTTGATTGTGGCTGGAGCACTGCAGCTAACATAGGCAAGTTACTGTTGCTAATGTTTGTGTCCTAAATATGCAAGCGTAATATCAGGGGAAATTCAACAGTAGGTGTGTGAATATAAACTTCATTTGAAGCTAACTTTTGATACGTTTGTAATTTGGATGCTTGGTTCAACTGTCCACAGTAACAGAACTTGCTGTCTGTAAGACCTGTATTGCAAGGATTTGTCTCTGTGGTTGTTATGAATGCTTGGTTACCAGCTACTGTACGTTAGTTCGCACTGTGCTACTTAAAAATGCTCCTGGTTAACTTATATGCAGTAATTCTGATCGGTATGCTCGTGTTACTTCGGTAAGCATCAATGTGGCAATTTTCATCATAACGTTGCCTGATTGTAGCCACTACAGTTGAAGCTAACCGGAGAGGTGTTGTATGTGTCTGCAAAGTTGGGCTGAAAAGGCTGCAGTTAGACCAGATGTAGGTTTTGCAGAGCTTGGGGTACGTGTTTGGGTTTGTTTACTGCTGCTTGTGAAACGATCGATCCTGTCTAGATATTCAAATAATCAATGAAGTTACGGTGCTGTGCCTCATACGTAAAAGCGCAGAGACACGAGTGGAGAGACGCACATAGCATATTATTTCTGCTGCGGGAGGATCCGTGCAGCAGGTATTTAATAAGCCAAACAAAGACATATTTAATTGGAGGAATCCTGTAGCTACTTTCACTTCGTGCACCTGCAGATCTGTTTCCTCTGCAGAAGGAAAGGGAAGTAAATCCATATTGCAGAAAGTCGGGGCGATATTTCAGAAGCTTAGCTCGGGGCTCCTTTTCACCCGCTGGCACCTTACGTTTCTCCGTTGTTGATGCTGCTGACACTTTGACGCTTTGATACTTATAAGTACCCTCAATAAAATCTATTTTAAGACAAATTATTTGACTGCAGGTGATGTAAAAAAAAAAAAAAAAAACATTCCAGGAGGGGGTCGCTACCCCCTTGTTTAGACCCACTGCATTAGATGTACCACAAACGAATTACATTTCATATCTAACCACTAAAGATATACGTGATGTTCAGTGACGAATTTCAAAGGGACTATCTGAGAGAAGCTGCTCTCGCTGGGGAAGCCTGAGTGCTGACATCATCGTCATCTTTGAGGCTGAAGTGGATTCAGTGACGTCATCTTTGAGGCTTCCCAGTTAGCGCGGTTTGAGACCTTACATTCGAGTGGGCTCTATATGTTGTCCACAGATTTGGAGTTTAAACTACGAATGTACACACTTGAAACTACATTCAAACATCTGTAATGTATTGGTAATTACAACTTACTGTTGTGTGCTTTTCCATCCGCCGCCGTTGTTTGAAAAGTTTGTGCATATCGATAGGACGGAAGACTGATTTTCACCGCATACCTGTACATTGCAAATGGCGACTTCCTTGTTCTAGAAAGAGATTCCTATTACAAACGTCATTGGTGTAGACACTTGTCACTCAAACATGCCTGACTAATGGGGAAGCATCCACCCACTGCGAGGGAAAAAAAAACGACTCTAAAAACGTTTTTCACTTCAATCAAAGAAAAAATTGTTTGAATGCAAAAATAAAATTGAGACCCAAAAAAATTCATTTGAACACTTTTTTTCTTTGATTGAAAACATTTTTTGATTGAAGTGATATTTTTTGGGATTAAATAATAAAGACACAAATGTCCTACCTATAATATGGAACAAAAAAAAAGTAGCAAAGAAAAAATTTTTCAATCAAATAACTTACTTCAATCAAAACAACCTTTTCAATCAAAGAAAAAGTGTTCAAATGCAATTTTTTGGGTCTCAATTTTATTTTTGCATTCAAACACTTTTGTTCTTTGATTGAAAATGGGTTTTTTTATTGAAGTGAAGTTATGAAAATATGTTGAAAATATGTTTTTTGGTTGAAGCAACTTTTTTTGATTGAATAATAAAGAAGCAAATGTACCTTCATTGCAGACAATGATCCAAAACACATTAGCAAGCGGGCGATTCCACATTAGAAATAGATTTTTTGCAGAAAATTGAAAATTGAGTAAAGTAACTTTTTGTTTGCCTGTTATCTAATATGATACCCAGGCCTCAAGGACCAAATGATGTTTTTCTGAAAATTTGAGGAGAACACGTTTTTGTTAATTTAACAAAAAAACTTGACTTTTTTTGCGAATTCTGATAATAGTGTGAAATGCAAACTTTTCTTCTAATTGTTCTAATTGTTTAGCCCCTTAAGCCCTGAGCCTCTTTTTCGAAAATGGCAAGCCCAAAATGAAATGAGTATATCTCTGCAACTATTTGGTTCATTTGAATAATCTTGGTATCATAATAAAGGTAAAACCATTTGGGATTTCTGACATGGTGTAAAAATCAGTGTATATGTCACTGAGTCAGAGTAAATGAAGATGGAACACAGTGTAAATCAAAGACCTCATTTTGCACCAAACAAAGTTTTACTTCTATCCCTTGAAAAACTTCATTCGTTGCAGTCTGAAACCTCTAAAAATTACAGCACAGAATCTCACCATTATCTGTGCCAAAGTTTATTCTAATCAAGTAACTCAGAACAAAATTAGAGAGGAATGTCTAGGTGGCTTCTCCAAATTGCCAAAACAGATTTCTCAGATATTAAACTGTAAAACTCATCTAATTTCACTTATATGTCACTACAGGCATATATTCCGCCAAAGACAAATACAACCAGTTTTTAATTTTTAGAATTTATAATTTTATTTTATTATTTCTGCCAGTCCTATAGCCTATACAATTTCCCATTCAAAGACAATAAATACAAAGAAAATGAAGTTTGGCTCCACTGGAGCAGATTTATTTTTTTTTTTTTTAAAAAAAAAGCAAATTAATAAGATTATGAATACAAAAAGGGTTAAAAAAATGGGGGAAGAAAGTCAAAAGAATAAAAACCCCAGCAATTATTGAAACAAGCAAAATGCTACTGTTGTCTTACTGAAAACACCCCTACCATGGGCCTCGAACCCTGGTTGCCTGGGTTGTAGCCCTACACCCTATCCACTAGGTTATACCATTTCACAGCAATACTGTTCTCAAATTGCCCATATAAAGAATGACTCAAAAAAACAAGTCACTCACCTTCTTTGTACTGTATTCACGCATTTCTGTCAGAAAACGACTTTGAAAAGGTCGGTTGAATATTTAGCGGATAATTATTCGAAAATACCACAAACAAACCTGTTAAACGTTCATATTGTCGCGCTATTTAAGTACATTTGAATGGCGCACGGACTCGGTTTGACGCACTTGGAACGCAAGGCTCTAGCTCAGGCTAGCTTTGTGCAATAAAGGTGCTTTAGGGCTCGTTGGAAACGTCAGTAGCCATATAATCAAATGGCTACCGACAAAGTCTTACTGACAGCATCACAAGCAGATCACAGAGAGGAAAATACATTGCAAGCAAGCTGAATGCTGAGGAGCTGAGATCTTTGAAGCAATGCTCGAGAAGAAAAACATGCTTTGAGACTTGCAGATTTAGTTTCGTTATAACACGGACACATTGAGCTAACAATAACAAGCGTGGATTTACCCTCAAACAGTTTTTGTTATTACAAAATATCAAAGGTAAGAAATTTCTTTGCTCATCTCTGTAGATTGTAAAGTGTATGCCTGCTTTTCTTTGAGTGTGGTTTCGGTTTAAAATGGCAGGGCTCATATCGTTGGATTCTGTGGACTTTCCTTTTTCATTTGAGGTATCGTTTGTATGCATAGCACAAATTCAGGAGAAATTCTAGCAATTCAGTGCTGATATGATTTTATCCTATGTTTTGCTACATGCTTATTTACTTGCTTGGTGCTTGAATTGTGTTCGGTTGAGGTAAAAATGGTCTACATGAGCTTTTTGCCGAGTTTATTCGCGAAATGTGGATATGCCGCATGACAATGTTGCGATTTGGAAACATGCTGTATTTATTATGCGTAACCACCGCGCCCCGGTACCGGAGCGTAGGGCTTAAGGGGTTAACTTTCACAGACTCTTTGTTGTAAGTAGTCAATTGGGTAGGATGAATATTTCACTCATGCACAATTCTGATCAGCTAACTCAAGTCGGAGGGATAGGGCAGGCAATAATCGTGAAGGCGTTTTTCGCCATGTCCCGTACGCCACACAGGATGACAAAAGTTTTATGTATTTCCATATTTAATCAACAAGAATCTTCATACTCCATATTCTCTATCTTTGAGCAGTGGTGCATCTATTTCCAGGGAGAATTTGCCATCTGATTATTAATTGATGTGTTAATTAGTAGTTAGAACTTGTCCCGTAAGCCACACTGCCATTTTCTCCCTTTTAATGAGGTTTTAAAGTCAAACTGACGTGAATACTTTCAAGTAAAAAAAATTGAGGTCACTTTGTCAATTGACCAATTAGTGTCAAGCAATAGGGGGCACTAGAAACTGTTGGGAATTTCCAGAAGGAATTCACATTCCTCTAGCAAACAGGAGGTGGCTTCAGACTGAAGTAGGTCCTTGTTTTACCCAGACTGACAGATGCTGACAGAAGGTAAGTTCTTTAATTCAAAGTGTGTAAAGACTTTACTCAAGTAAAACATCCAAGAATGTACAATATCCCCCTCCGGATCACCTATTTCAGGGTGGAAACCCGTGGAGACCCAGTGTGTTGGCCCAGTGTATATTCTCAGTGTTTCCAGTGAACCCCATTTAGTTCATGGCTGTTTTCTGGTTTAAACCCAATTAATATGTCTTTAAGCTCAGGCATTTCAAAATAACTGTCACCAACAAGGAAAATGCTGAAAACAACAAGAACAAGCAGATGAGACTAATTGACATTAAGTCATTACTGACAGTCCTTGGTCGCAGTCTCTGGTTATACCACTGAGTCACCTATGGCTTTTTAGGGACCACGATAATACAACCCCAATTCTGAAATAGTTGGGACAAAGTGTAAATTCTGAATAAAATCAAAACGCAATGACTTTCAAATCACACCAGCCAGTAGTTTTATTCGCAATAGAACAGAGATAACATATCAAATGTTGAAACTGAGAAGTTTTACAATTTATTCCACAAAATGAGCTCATTTCAAATTTGATGGCTGCTACAGGTCTCAAAAAAGTTGGGACAGGGGCCTGTTTACCATGGTGTAGCATCCCCTCTTCTTTTTAACAAAGAGTGGGGGCGTCTGGGCATTGAGGAGACAAGTTTCTTGAGTTAAGCCATTGGAATTTGGTCCCACTCTTATTTAATACAGGCTTCCAGCTGCTGGAGAGTTTTGGTTCTCCTTTGACGGACTTTTCGTTTAACATAACATAACATGAATGGCGAGAACAGGCCGTTCAGCCCAACTAGGCTCGCCAGTTTCTTTGTACCATCGTGAATATATCACTTCAGATACTCAATGACTCAATGGTATCTAGCTTTAAGTCAGGTCTGCTCTTGAAAACTCCAAGGTCTCTGCCTCAACAATATGGTCAGGCAAGCTGTTCCACACCGAAATTACTCTTTGGGTGAAGAAATATTTCCGAATATCAGTGCTAAATTTACCTTTGGTCAGCTTCCATTTGTGACCCCGAGTTCTACTAACAACACTTGGTTGAAGGAATCCTACATAATTCACTTTGTTAATCCCTTTAACATATTTAAAGACCTCAATCAGATCACCCCTTAGTCTCCTTTTCCTAAGACTAAAGAGATTAAGGATCTTCAGCCTCTTCTCATAGCTTTCATCTTTAATACCCGGAATTAGCTGTGTGGCTCTTCTCTGAACTTTCTCTAAAGCCTCTATGTCTTTCTTAAAGTATGGTCCCCAGAACTGTACACAATACTCTAGATGTAGTCTGACGAATGTGTTGTACAAAAGAAGCATCACCTCCTTGGATTTGAACTCAATACTTTTGGCAATGTATCCCAGCATCCGATTGGCTTTTTTAACAGCTACGGCACAATGGCTAGAGCCTGTGAGGGTTTATTCAACAATCACTCCCAGATCTTTCTCTTGTGGAGCACATTCCAGTTTAAAACCTCCCATGAAGTAATCCCGTCTAATGTTTTTATTACCTACATGTACTACTTTACATTTTGCTACATTAAATTTCATTTGCCACATTTCTGCCCAATTCTGGATTCTATCCAAATCATCCTGAATCACTTTAGTGGACTCTAAACTATTTGCCAAGCCCCCCAATTTAGTATCATCTGCAAATTTCACTAATCTGCTCTCAATATTCCTATCAAGGTCATTAATGTAGATGAGGAACAGCAGGGGTCCCAACACCGATCCCTGGGGGATGCCACTCCCCACCATACCTAGCTCAGATGATATACCACTTACCACCACTCTTTGTGTTCTGTCCTGCAACCAGTTATGAATCCACTTCAGAATACCACCTGTAACTCCAATGGAGCTCATTTTAAAAATTAGTCTCTTATGCGGTACTGTGTCAAATGCTTTCTGAAAATCCAAATATATGATGTCATAAGCCCTGCTCTGGTCATAAGTCTTGGTGGCCTCTTCAAAAAATTCCAGAAGGTTTGTCAGGCATGACCTTCCTTTTTAAAAACCATGTTGGCTATCCCTCAAGATATTGTTACGTTCAAGAAATAAGTCCAGCTTATCTTTTATGATAGATTCCAATATTTTGCACGCAATGCAAGTTAAACTGACTGGCCTGTAATTACCTGGCTCAGTACGGTCCCTTTTTTTATATATTGGTATTATATTGCCCTGTTTCCAATCATTTGGTATTTCTCCAGTTTCTAAAGACCGTCTAAAGATGGCAGATAGCGGCTTAAAGATGATCTCACTAACTTCCCTGAGCACTCTGGGATATAAGCCATCAGGACCCCGCCTTATCTGCCTTTAGTTGATGCAACTTGTCTAATACTACGTTATCCCTAACCTCAATTTCCGCTAAATAATCTTGAGCATTGGACAAGCCCTCTGGCGAATAAAGACCCGCTCTAAGGTAAAATTCTCAACAAAGTAACCATTTAAGGTGTCTGCAATATCCTTATTATCATATAGCAGCGATCCATTTTTTATTCTTTATGCAGTTAACCTGCTCTTTGACTTTCCTTTTTCTGCTACAGTACTGAAAGAAGCGCTTAGGGTTAGTTTTTGCCCCCTCTGCAATTTGTCTTTCATACAGTCTTCTAGCATTCCTCAGCTCTTTTTTGACCACAGCCCGCATTTTACAGAATTCGGCCTTAGTAATCTCATTGTTATCCTCTATGTACATCTTATAAAGATTCCTCTTTTCCCTCAAACTCCCTACGAATAGCTGCTGTCATCCACTGAGGATTCTGCTTTTTCAGCTTACTTTTGGACACCTTTGGAATGAATTTACATTGTGAATCAAGTAAAACCCCCTTAAATCTTTCCCACATCTCATTTACAGACTCACAGTCCAGGAGTGTCTCCCATTTTGTTTCACTTAGATATGAGCTCATCCTGTCAAAGTTTGCTCGCCTAAAATTAAAAATTTTTGTTTTTGGAGACACCTTTTTAACTTCCCATGAAACCTCAAAATTAATAGTAGAGTGATCACTTGTCCCAAGTGGCTCCAGTACCTCAACATTGCTAATTCTATCTGGGTCATTACAGAGCAGCAAATCTAAAATTGCCTTCTCTCTTGTAGGTTTATTAACATACTGCACCAAAAAATTATCATTGATGACATCTAGAAATTCTTCCTCCCCCCTACCCTGTCCTTTCACCAATTCCCAATCAATACCAGGATAATTTAAGTCTCCCATAATAATAGTCCCTCTTCCTCTACAAGCTTGCGTAATCCTCTTAAGGAGAATTTCATTGACTGTACTGTCCAAAGCTGGTGGTCGATAGCATACACCTATGTTTAAACCAGTCTCGTGTTTGCCAGTGAGCCTGGCCCAGATATCCTCACAAGGCACGGAATATTCAATTTCAGAAATTTCCTGCACATTTATGTTTTCGTTCACATAGAGTGCTACACCCCCTCCTCGCCTATTACATCTATCCTTCCTAAAGAGCTTATAACCTTCTACATTATATTCATCTCCATCCTCTTCACTAAGCCATGTCTCTGTAATCCCAACTATGTCATAGCCTTCACTAATCATAACGGCCTCAAGTTCTCGAAATTTATTTTTAATGCTTCTTGCATTTAGATAAAAACATTTCAGGTTATCATGAACGCTCTCCCCTTCAATTTCCCATGCGCCTGCTGCTCAAAGCCCCTCACCATGCTTTTTTTTGCTTTTAAAAATATATCATCAATAGTGCATGTAACGCTGTCAGCCTCCATCAGGGCAGTCTGCATTTCCCTCTGTGTAACACTCTCTAACCTCCCTGCCCCCCAAGTCCCTAGTTTAAATAACTCTCTGCTACCCTCAACATACGCTGACCCAGTGCAAAGGTACCCCTCCGGTTCAGGTGTAGCCCATCCGGCTTGAACAGGTCACCCCTGTCCCAGAAGTAGTTCAGTGCCCCATAAACCTATACCCCTCTTTCCTACACCAGGTTAAGAGCCACGTGTTAAACCTCCAGATAAAATTCTGCTTCCCTCTGCTTGCACGTGGTACGGTAGAATCCCGGAGAACACTACCGTGGAGGATCTGCTCCTAAGCTTTTCAGCTAATTCAACAAATTTGCTTTGCAGAACCTCAAACCTACCCTTACCTATGTCATTAGTCCCAACATGGACCATGACAACTGGATCCCCTCCCGCTCTGGCCAGGAGCTTGTCCCAAGACGCTCCAGGAGGTCTCCTACCTGGGCACCAGGCAGGCAACACACCGCACTGAGACTCCTTGTCGCCTTGAACAGACTAAACTGTCTATTCCTCTAAGTATTGAGTCCCCCACTATCAATAACTCTCTTTTCTGAGGGGTAGAGGCCAACAGGGTGCCCTGCTGCTCATCAGTCCCCTCACTCTCAGGGTCAGGGGCCAATTCGAGTTCCTGCAAGGGGCGGAATCGGTTGGACACCTCAACCACTGGAGGAGCTGTCGCTGCACGGTGTGCACGCCTTTTCCTGCGCTGACGCCCCACCGTCACCCAACTTTCTCTCCCTGCCTGCTCTGGGGTCCCCCACACCACCCTGCTTTGGCGTACAGACCATTTCTCTAAACGACATACTACTTAGTTCCTCTAGGAACTCTACTGATTATGAACTATGTCGTGCCGCCAACTGGCCCTGAAGAACAAGGATCTTGCTCTCCAGATGCTCAATTAGCTGGCACCGGTGACAGACAAACCCACCCTGGAAATCTCTTTCCAAAAGTGCGATCATCCTGCAACCGTCACATAGTTTTGGCCACATTTTGAACCCCTTACCTAATGACCTCGCTCACCCTAGATAACAAAGAAAATTACTAATGCCGAGACAGAAGCTCAGGAACCACAATTTATTAATTAATTAACCTGAGATGCCCTAAGCAGCAGTCATAATAGAAACCGTGGGGAAACTATGTGAATGGATAATAAGCCTCTTTTAACAGGGGCTTAGTTTTTTGAACAGAAATGAAATACCAAATTGAGAAACTCTGTCGATAATAAGAACTCCTAATAAGCCAACTTGAATTTATCAAGACCCGGTACGATGAATATACTAACCTAAAAGTCTCACAGGGCTTAGCTGAGAACCCAGATAAAAGACTGGCTATACTACGCCCAGGAGAAACTGGAGGAGGGAGGAGGCGGAGCACTCGGTAAAAGCTTTCGTTTAAATTCAAAGGTAACCGAACAGGACGACTAAAGTGACTGCTGTCCTATTGACTAAATACTAAATCTCAGATCCCCAGCCAAAAAGCAAACAGTAACTATCTAGCTAGCCAGCCACAAATACAACCAAGAGTAACCGAGATAAGAGTTAAGCCTCAGTTCCCTTTAATTAAAACGGACCGAATAAACAAGTCGTTTTTTGCCATTGAGCTTAACTATACACGGTATCTCCCCAACAAGCTGTCGCTGAGCACGCAAACAAGCAGTTAAACTTTAATCAGCTGATCAAGGCACCGCAACCGGAGGAAAATACAAAGATAACGTAATTTGCAATGTGTTTAATCAGAAGAGCCCTTTGATGATAATAAAATGCGAAAAAAGACAAAAAACCCGGTTAGCGTTAATATTCAAGTGGTTGGCAATGCGTTTATGCGTAATGTGGTCAGGATAGAAGAGAACGAAAGGGGACTAAAAAACCCGGTGAACGTCAATATTTATTGGCTAGAAGACTGTATGAAAGGCAAGTGACCAAGTATGAAACCAAGCCAGATAGTTAGATATCGGTAATTTGATATATTCCTGGCGTTGAGAGCTTTGAACAATAGTTCGTTAGCTAAATCAGCTACAGAAAAAGCAGGCGACAGTGTACCTCAGTCCTTGAAAACAACTCTGACTTACTTTGTATATCACACAATTCACTAAGTTAGACAATTACTTGCGTTTAGTTTATTCTTTAAATTTAGCATTTAAATTTATTTTACTTTACCTTACTTTGCTCCGGGAGACTGAAACCCCTCAAAAAAACCCCAAAAACCCCGTCGCCTTTGTTTGACCAGATTAGCGACTTAATTTGGCTGTTTGCTCACCGAGTTGTTAAAGGGGGAAAAAGGGGAAAAAAAGATGGAGGAAGATTCTCCCTGCCCCTAATGCGACAAAGGTTATACCTCGGGAGCAAATTGTCTAATCTCTAATACTGTTTGAGCCTGAACACACAAATTAGTTTCAGATAACTCCGTTTAAACAAGAGTAAAACTTCAGATTCGATCCCACACGTCTTCCTCTGTCTCAACTCAGGCAGAATGAACACCAACGAACAGCGCTACAGCACAGCCAAGAGGTCAGCAACAGCAACAGCGGTTAATTAAGCGCCAAATGTTCCCAATCGGTGAAAGATCAGGACTGCAGACAGGCCAGTTCAGTACACGGACTCTTTTACTACGAAGCCATGCTGTTGTAATAGCTGCAGTATGTGGTTTTGCATTGTCCTGCTGAAATACACAAGGCCTTCCCTGGAATAGATGTCATCTGGAGAGGAGCATATGTTGCCCTAAAACCTTTATATACCTTTCAGCATTCATGGTGCTTTTTAAAACATGCTAGTGTCCCACACTATATGCACTAATGTATCCCATACCATCAGAGATGCTGGCTTTTGAACTGAAAGTTGATAACAGGAGGGATGGTCTTTCTCCTCTTTAGCCCAGAGGACACGACGCCCATGATTTCCAGCAAGAATGTCAAATTTGGACTCGTCTGACCACGGGACACTTTGCCACTTTGCTGCAGTCCATTTTAAATGAGCCTTGGCCCACAGAACACGGCAGCGCTTCTAGATCATGCTCAACAATGGCTTCCTTTTTGCATGATAGAGTTTTAGGTGGCATCTGTGGATGGCACGGCGAACTGTGTTTACAGACAGTGGTTTCTTGAAGTATTCCTGAGCCCATTTAGTGATGTCAATAACAGAATCATGCCGGTGAGTGATACAGTGGCATCTGAGGGCCTGAAGATCACGGGCATCCAGTAAAGGTCTTCGGCCTTGTCCTTTACGCACAGAGATTTTTCCAGTTTCTCTGAATCTTTTGATGATGTTATACACTGTCGATGATGAGACCTTCAAAGCCTTTGCAATTTGACGTTGAGGAACATTGTTTTGAAAGTATTCCACAATTTTTTTATGCAAACCTTCACAGATTGGAAAGCCTCAGGCCATCTTTACCTCTGAGAGACTCAGCCTCTCTAAGACATCCCTTTTATAGCCAATCGTGTTACACACCTGATGCCAGTTAACTTAATTACTTGCTAAATGTTCTTTAAATGTTTTTTGAGACCTGTTGCAGCCAGAAAATTTGAAATGAGCTCATTTTGTGGATAAAAATGTAAAATGTCTCAGTTTCAACATTTGAAATGTTATCTATGTTCTATTGTAAATAACATATTGACTCATGATCTGAAAGTCATTGCATTTTGATTTTATTCACAATTTACACTTCGTCCCAACTATTTCGGAATTGGGGTTGTATTTTGCAGGCTTTTCATTAGAAAGCCAAGTAATAGGCGCACTGTCTGAAGTAAGACAGTAATGGATAAATTTGAAAATGTCACTTCCCAGGTCACGAAAGCAAAGTTTGAAGAGAATAATAGGTCTTTTCCATTTACTTAAAGCATAAGCGGTGGGGAAATAACACTTTCTACCTAGGAACAAGAAAAAGTCAAAATTTTGTTACATAGTATAATGTTACCTGAAATCACTTGCAATATGGAAATATAAATTGAATGTGCAGAGTTTCAAGGCAAAAACTTTCATACTTTCGGAGTTCTGCTCCAGAAACGAAGTCCACTACTGATCGGAATGGACAAGCGCATGCACAAACGCACAGACCGGTGGACAGAGGAGAGCCCATTTCAATAGCCCCCGCCAAATTCAATAACAGCATAATTAATTGTGACTACACAACTTTTATTCTCAACATTCACTAAATAACTAACAATCACGAAGGGTAGCTGTATAGACACGACCAGCACCACGTCATCAAGCGTTCAGCGCCAAGGCTGCGTACCCTTTTGGGGGAAAACAATCGCAGTCAAACGCATTAATCAATCACTAACAAGTGCGAAAATCGAGCACAAAAATGCTTAAAAGCTTTTGTGAACGGGGTTGTTCATCAAATAAAAAGACCAGTCTAGATCTCAGGTTCCCCAACCTACCTGGAAAAGAAAAGGATCCAAAAAGGAGAGTTTTATGGCTTCAAACAATCCGGAGATAAGATAAGGAGGGGAAGCTGTGGGATCTAGTGTCTTCCCATGTTTATGTGTGTGGGAAACACTTCATTTATTAAGGTAGCAAATCCACAAATCATGACATCAGTGTAAACAAGAAATCAAGTTAAACAAATCTGGCAAATTTCACAGCTAAACATGTCGAATTACATTAAGACTAACGGGATCTGAAGTTTTCTATCGCCCAAAAGGGGGCGCGGCCTTGACGTTTTGCAAAGTACCCTGATGTGCTGGTCTGATCTACAACGTATTTGTCTTTGCACTAAGTCTAACAAACTAGAAACTGTCAAAAAGGGGTGGGACGAAATGGGTTATGAAGAGTAGCGGGAGACTTGTCCCCAGTGTCCCCAGCGTAACTGATGCCTATGACGTCACTGTGTCATCACTTGTACATCCATTGTCAGAAAGTTAATTCTAATACATTGCTGTATCCATTTTTAGCACAGCCCTAGTAGACATTGCTTGCTCTTAAGCCTCGCTTGAATCTCATGAAGCTTCAAAGCAGGTTGTACAGTAAGAACAAGATATCTGATGCACAATTTGATTTCCTCAGACCAAAAGGTGAATTTTCGTTTAAATTCTGTTTTTGTACAGAGCTGGTGTAATAACAGAGGTTATCACAAGACACTGAAAGCCTTGTGTAGAAATAATGGACATTACCGAACAAGAAACGGAGAAGTGGTTGATCTGAACTACTCACTGTCGGAGCCCATGTACCGAAAAGATAAATGAAAAAAAATACTTCCAGACAACTTTTGGGTGAGTGCTTTTCAGCTTATGATTCACAGTTTTCAGTCATATCACGATTTCAAACTAATGGGATTTCAGTCAAATTTTGTCTTCCAGTTTAGGGGCACCGACCAATACACTTCAAAGTGCAGGCTGTCAGGGCATGAAGTTGAAGTCAGAATTCGGAATCTCCGCCGACACACATTCATGCTTTAGAGTTGTGTTTAGTCAGAGGTAAAGGAGCACTATCTATGTTTAGCATGAACAAATAACAGGTTCTTTTATATTTCAATAAAATGGTGAGTATGTAGGAACTAAAATGGAATTTTCCACACTTCAAAAGACCCACAAATTTCTGATATACAGTTGAGGTCAGACATTTGCATTCACCTTGCTTGGCTAAATACATTTAAACTCAGTTTTTCACAAATCCTGACATTTAATCCAAGTAAACATTCTCTGTTCTGGGTCAGTAAGGATCACTCCTTTATCTTCAAGTGAATCCGCCATCTTATTTCCAACTGTTAAAAGAATGATAGTTTATACACTCTTGATTGTCGAACGGCAAGAAGAATGACAGAAAATGCAACATTAAAACACTGAAAACAATTTTAAATTTTAGCACCCGATATTCCCCAATCAACAGTGCTGGCCATAGGAGAAAGCGGAAGTGACGTATGAGCGAGAGTTTCCTTGTAGGGCACTCCATGCCTCCCACTTGAGTGGATGTAAAATGAATAATTTTTTTGCCTGAACAAAATACGTCGGAGGTGTGTGATTTTCACTCATGAAGAAGGAATTAGGTCAGTACATATATTTATGCTTTAGCTGAGTTGAATTCCTGTTGTTCTGTATTTTCCCTGAAGCCCATAGCCTTAGATGATCCCAGCTACCCCTGTATACTGGGGGGAGGCGGGGTGTCAACCCCTATCCTTACCTCTGGCCCGATCGGTTCTGCGCATGCGCAAAAGATCTGCCCATGCGCATTGTTCTTGTCAAGCTACCCATACTGTGAAACACTTCCATAAGATTTTGCGCGATAGTTTCCTTTTTTTTGCCATGACTTGTACTTGAAGTGGTGAAGATGGACGATTTTGTGCAAAATGCGACTATTCAAAAAAAAAAAAAAAAAAATCTATCCATGAAGGACCATGAAATAAAATATAATCTTTCTAAAATATCTTTGTGTTGTAGTGAATTTGAATACTATTATCTTGTTAAAGTAAAAAAAGAAGTCGCTGGCATGTGCAATACCAGTACTGCGCAAGTGCATATAATTTCTGCTCGATTTGTTCCACATATTATAGGCAGGAGGTACGGATAGGGCACTGACAGAGGGTACGAAACTTGAAAGGAACTCATTTCCATCGCAGCTTTCATGGCTGTGTGGCACGCATGCAGTCAACTGCAAACTATCGACCGTTACTGTTACGTGTAGGAATAGAAGGAGACCGCAAGCGCAAAGTAGTAGGCAAAACGACTGGTTTATTTTTCATTGTACAAAGTTAACAATGAACACGCAAGCACAAGAAACAATGGCAATAGAAAATACAAAGTGGAAAAGCTTACCAACTCCAGAAGGGAGAAAACAGCCAATTCCAATTATGTAAAGAATATACAGAGACACGAACTCTGGAAGAAAAAGAGTTAAATTGAGAGAGAAGAATTTAGATACGTGAGAAAACACGCAAGCTCTCATAAGGAGAGAATTTAGTCCTCCAAAAGGGAGAAAGCCAAACCAGCATGAGTAGGGAAGCAAATGGTCTGACTGACAAAGGAAAAGTGAACAAAGCATGAACTAAATACTAAAGTGAGGTGAGAACTAAACCAATGAGAGAAACTAACTAATAATTGAATAATGAGTGAGTGTGGCGGGAAACTATGCTGGCAGGCAGGGCTGACGAGCTTCGGCTGGCGCTCGTCACAGTTACTTCTAAAGGAAGAGATGACAATTAAGAAGACCGAGATGCCACTTTTCAACATACCATTCCACATTGTGCAGTCGCGTCAAGTCGACAGCTACTGTATGTCAGAAGGCTGGCTTGGGCCAGCGACGCCTTGGTCACCGTCACTGTGTTTTCATCGTCAGCTTCTGACACATACGGCTCGTAAAAATACAGTTTCCCACCATTGCCTCCATGCTTGCATTTTCATCGGTGTCTGAATGATCTATTTCATACAAACTTTCTGACACTGACAAAACCAAACTTACTTTGCTAACTGTCTAGCTAACTGTCATCGTCACCAATGGTTTGTGTTGCCACAAAGTTCTCGCTATGACGCTGTTGCAAATAGAAGCTCTGTGCTGCGGTTACATGGTTGAAGCTCAACTACTTAATTTTAGAATTAAAATTCTACTGTTCTGAATTACCTTTTCGATATTCTTTTGTTGTCTTTGCGATATCTTTAGCATAACCATTTGGAAGATTCAGTAATTCGACCACTAGGAAATGTGTGAAATGATTCACTTTAAGAATTTGACATGTCAGACAAATAGTAGAGAGAGAGAGAGAGAGATGGATTTCAGCTTTTATTCCTTTCATCACATTCCCAGTGGATCAGAAGTTTACATGCACATAATATTTGAGAGCCTTGCCTTTGGTTAAGTTTATTGGGTCAAACATTTCAGCTTGCCTCTCACAAATAGTTACTGGAATTTCAGGTCATTCCTCCTGACCTAACTTGTGTAACTGAGGACCCTGCTCACTCATGCTTTTTCAGCTCTGCCCACAAAATTTCCTTTGCATCAAGGCCAGGGACCACTCCAAAATCTTGCCTTAAGCCATTTTACTACTACTTTGGACATATGCTTGGGGTCATTGTTGATTTTGTAGGACACTCGCAGCTCGACCAACGGCGGAGGAGCCGGGTGGTGAAGGCTTATGCGTGGTGATTCTGGCTGCTATGAGGCAATGGAACACATCAGTTAAATCTTACATGTATGCGTCCCGCCTTGGACCTGGCCTGAGACTTACCTGAAGTATTCTCAGTTATTCTCCGCTCGAAAACGGGGCTATGCCGAAATCACGAAACCATCTAACCTAATGCCGTGCTGTGAATAACCCAAGGTGCACGTTGGAACACTCACAGAAACTGAACAAAACATCAGACATATCAGTGATTGGGGCAAACTAAGCATAACGATTACAATGTTACTCTCGTTTAAAATCTGACTCCAATTCGAAATAGATAAAGGACTGAAACATGCGTGAATCTCGGGGCAGCTACGCCGCCAGACTCTTCCGTAAAAACCAGTTACTCAACCGTCGCCCCCGGGTAATAGCGCAGTTGCCGGATCTTAGTTCGGTGAGAGCTCTGGAGGATGGAAGAAATTACCATGATAGTAGCAACTTTGGCATAAACATATCATGAACCCAGATTTATGCACACCAAAGGGCCCCTTAAGGTGATCGGCCAGGCACCGGCTTATAAGCCCAAGAAAGCCCTTAAGGTCAAAATCCCAGGACCGATACTACATAAACCCTTTATATGAGTAGACCGTAACTTGCAATCCAACTTAAAACCCATCACTACCTTTAAACATCAGCTAGCTAGTCTGGAATGATAAGGACTCGCCCCCTAAGTTCCGGTCGTAACGTGGCTAGAAAGAATAAAAGGATTAGGAGTCACGGAGACCACGCAAGCTTAAAGGAATAACAATGATTTATTCACCAGGTAGGCAAAAGCTTAAATCAAACAAATCAACGTTAAATCAATTACAATAAATTCAGAAACAGAGAGTAAGGACATACCTGGTGAAAGGCTACACACGGTCAGGAGTGCGGTAAGTCTATTACCAACCTCATTAAACTAGAAAATGCAAAGACGGATCCGTGTGGGAAGTCGTTGCGATCTTCCTGACTAGGTCGTCTCTCCCAGATTTAAGGCTAGTGGCGTCTTTGATCAGAGCGGCTCAGCCCGCACAGATGGCCCAAATTGGAATTTAGACTTCCCCTTCGGAGGAAATAAGAGAACAATTACCATTCAAAAGAGATAAAAGTTCTTAGATAAGTGAGAGAATTTTGGAGACAGACCTCAGGGGGGGTCGCAAAGCACTTCCCGCAAAGGGGGAGAGATGATTCTAAATACACCCCAAGAGATAACTCTGGCTCAGGACAAATTATTGCTGGAGAACAGAAACTGTTTTCTTGAAATACAGTGGATATGAAATGCATCTCATTCAACTCCTTGAATTTCGCTGAAGAGATACATACCAAACATGATTACATAGAGAATTATGATGTAATTACCATGAAATTTCATCCCAACTGAACCATTCCCCATGAAATTCACATCACTATTACCCCAGATATAATACAGTAATTCAGTGATGACATGCGGGCAGTTAGAACAGTGTAACAGTGGGTTTTTGTTTAAATTGCAATTCTCAACTCAAAACAGTTAGTGATGAAATGAAAGGGTGCGGTAACAGTGTGTCCAGAAGAGGTCACTATGGCACTAATCGGGCAGAGGGCACAGGTCACACCCCGCTGTGAGAGAAATTACTTGCAGCAACCAAGCCAGGGCGCACTCCCTTCCCCGCCTTTGATGTGCTCAAGACACACACCCATGCTGAAGTGTCCAGTATTAGGCCCCCTTATCTCTGTGGTGGAATTGGGGGGGGACAGCTGCAGAGAACGTCTGGACCCTGGTGACTTTATTACCCCACTGTTCTCAGCCATGCCTGGCTGGAGACGATGCCAGCTGTGGAGGAAGTATAGGTTCTTATGTCTTTATTACCCCACTATGTTAAGAACAGAGGGCAACAGGCAGTCCTGGTCGCATGTCCATGTTATCTCCTGGCTTCCCCCCTACAATTTGAAAGACCTATTTGCAATCAAGCATAAACTTTTTGGCTGATGTCTGTGTTATGATCTGTATCTGTCTGATTTTGCATTTATTATTTTTCATGTTTATTCATCCAGTCCATAATGTGCAATGCAATAATCTCCCGTTATGTCTGATGTGATCTGTGTCATCATGCCAGTGCACTCCCCTGTCTGCGTGCAGACACGCTTTGGGTGATTTCGGAAGTTTTCTGGTATTTCACGAACTTCCTTCAAGTCTCGTTTTTACCTTCCTTCCCACTTTTCTGAAATTACCCGCTAGGCTGCTTAGTTAGCACTGGTAATTTTACTGTATACTAATCCCTTTGTCTGTACAGTAACTAACAATCACGTATTTTGATTAGGTGTGTAGATATCACTGTTTACTAATATAGCTAACTCTGCCCTGCTCTGTAACTCCACCCCTTTTGCTTTCCCTATGCTCTGCTTTGATTACAGCTTACGCACCTCAGGTACTCTTCTCTGTCCTGGAAACTTAACTATGCACATGTGACTCCTTGAATGGAGCTGTCATTGTTTTGTTTGCCGTCTGCGTGAATCCAGTGTGAGGATACGCTCAGGAACCAGACGCGAGAACCAAGCAGTGCAGTAGATGAGAATTATTAAGGGGGGGGGAAAACCCCCGCAGGGCAGAAGGCAAAGGTACAAAGTCCAATCCAAAAATCACAATCCAGTAGGGCAGAATCAGAGTAGAAAACCAGGGCAGCAATCACAGTACTCGTGGTCGGGCAAAAACAGGTTTGGTACACAGGCACAGGTTTGTCAGAGAAGCAAAAGCCAAAATCCAGTGGGCGTAATCCAAACCGTTAACAGGGCAGCAAACACAAACTCGTAGTCGGGCAAAAAGGGTTCGTAAACAGATGCAGACAATAGTACCAAAAAAAACAGAGCCAAAAATCGTAAGTCAGATGGTCCAGTCAGAAGAGTAACACTATGAGTACAAGGCAAAGACGATAGCAGCACAGGTAAACAAGAGAAACATTCTGACAAGGAAGTGCTGTGAAAAGACACCTAATATACACTCTTGGGAGATCACATGATACATAGAACACAGGTGCAGGAAATGAGGCTAATTACAAAGGAAGCAAACATGAGGGGAGAACCTAATCACATGAAATAGGCAAAAGCCAAAACGCGGACAGGGATCACAAGACAGCCTATAGACAGAACAAACAGATCCGGTTAGGGATTTCTACGTGCACAGAGTGAGTGGCAGAACAGTGATTAGACAGGTGCAGAGAATTTGCTAGAAGCACAGCAAAGTAAATTGAGTGAAGGCAAGAGGCGGAGACTAGAACAGGGCGAATGCTGAGAGATCGTTAGTCAATTAGTAGAGTGCAGCTATACAATCCCCAGTGCTTGTTAGTAAGTTAGTACTATGTACAATGTTAGTCTTGGTTAGTAATTTAACATAAACAACAAACTGTTAGTATTGGTTAGTAATCCAGAAAAAGCAAGATGAAGGAAGTAAACGAGATTGGAAGGAATGGTTGAAAACCAGAATCCATTAAATCACCTGAAAGAGTGGCATAATAATACTGGGGCTGTGAGCAGACAAGAGACAAGAGACCAGACAGGGGGAGACAAAGTGCAATGCATGGTGATAACAAAAACATGGACCGGAATGTAACTATGGTAAAATGCAAAACATGGAAAAACTAAACTCAGACAATACATGAACATAACTAAGTAACCAAATGACAAAACAATAACCAGGCAATACAGAATAAACATGGCAGACAGATCAGAAACATAGCAAACAGGCAGAATCACAACATCCAGTCCGCATTTTCATTTACGCTCATCTTTGTTTGTAATTCCCCACTTGTGCTTTCCCTCGTTTTGATTATATTAGCACGCCCCCACACCTGTTCCCTCTTAGAATGTAATCATTCCCTGTGTATAGTCTCACTTTGCCATAGCTCCCTTGTCAGAACGTTGATCAATGGGCTTTATGCACAGCTCCACTACTTCCTGAACTTAAGCCAGCTCCTTTATTTCCTGTCTTTCATTATTGGACAAACTGATTAATCCAGGTGTGCCTGACCCCACAACAACAATGGTCAGGCACACCTGGATTAATCAGTTTGTCCAATAATGAAAGACAGGAAATGAAGGACATGGCTTAAGTTCAGGAAGTAGTGGAGATGTGCATAAAGCCTATTTCTCCTGTGCCGATGTTGAGTAAGCCAGCTGATTTTGTAATACCTGAGACACCCTTTGGAAGACCTTGCTTTTTGCCTTTGACCCTCTGTACCTGTTTGCTGCCCGTTTTGGATTTCGACCCGTTTCTGATTGACCATTCTATTGCCTGCTGCCCTGTTAATGAATTTTGCTCACGAACTCTGACTTCTGTTTTTGGATTTGCCGTCTTGTACTTTAGCTACTCTGATTACCTGGACTTGGCCACTGCCTGTCTTCTAGATTACGCTTTTGAACTGTGTCTCTGTACCTATGCATTAGTTGATCACTGGCTTTTTGACATTTGGACCGTAATAAACCTTAATTTTTGGATTATCCCTGAGTTGCGATTGGTTCCTCTGAGCGTATCGTTACAGTCTGGAGATGTTGCTTCAATATATCCAAATAATTATCCTTCTTCATGATGCCCACTATTTTGGGAAGTGCACCAGTCCTTCCTACTGCAAAGCACCCCCACAGTATGATGCTGCCACCTCCATATTTCATAATTACAATGGTGCTCTTCGGCTTGCAAGCATCCCCTTTTTATCAAAACATAGCAATGGTCATTATGGGTAAACAGTCATAATTTTTGTTTCATTTCTCTCCAAATCTTTGTCCCCATTTGCACTTGCACACCACAGTTAGGCTTTTTATGGCAGTTTTGGAGCAGTGGCTTCTTCCTTGCTGAGTGGCCTTTCCAGTTATGTTGATACAGGACTCATAATCTGTAAACAGAGTTTTGTACCTGTTTCCACCAGCATCTTTGCAAGGTCCTTTGCTGTTGTTCTGGGATTGATTTGCACTTTTCGCACTTAAGACATTCATCTCCTTCCTGAGCGACATGATGGCTGTGTGATCCCATGGTTTGGTTTTTATACTTGCATACTATTGTTAGTACCTCTCAGAATTTGTAAATTGTTCCTAAGGTTGAACCACACCTGAGGAGGTCCACAATTTTTGTTCTGAGGTCTTTGCTGATTTACTTAAAGTTTTCCTATAATGTCAAGCAAAAAAAAAAAAAAAAAAATGCAGACTTTGAAGGTAGGCCTTAAGAAACCTCACCTATACCTCCAGTTGACTCTAATGATGTCAATTAGCATATGAGAAGCTTCTAAAGCCATTGCATCATTTTCTGGAATTTTCCAAGCTGTTTAAAGTCACATTCAACTAAGTGTGTGCAAATCTCTGACCCACTGGAATTATGATACACTGTAGGTAATTACAAGTGAAATAATTTGTCGGTAAACGATTGTTGGAAAACTTACCTGTGTCTTGCACAACCTAGATGTCCTCACTGACTTGCCAAAACTATATATTTTAACATGAAATCTGTTGACTGGGTAAAAAATGAGTTTTACTCATTTTACAGTGCAAACTTCTGACCTCAACAGTGGAAACCAACTTGGTAGGGCAGTGTTTCGCAAACTTAGTCCTGGCACCCTACTGTGTATGCTGGTTTTTGTTCCAACCACAAATGCATTCTTAGGATTTTAACAAGCAGTTGATTCGTCTGAATTAGCTGCATTCCATGTTTAGAGCAGTTATTTGCCATCTTAAGCCAGGTTTGATGGACGTATCTGTTGTTCTTGACATAAAAAAGTAATTATTATTATTAATTATTATTATTAAGAACTGTTCGGCATTAATGTTGCTCTCACAGAAATACAAGTTACCCCTGCTAAGAGCACTGGCACAATCCTTTACCATGAGAGACCATAACTTTTTGACTGGTTGCTGGTCAATATCTGGATGGACCTTTTCTTCTTTGGTCCAGAGCACATGGTGATCATTTCTCCCAAGAAAAAGATCTGAAATATTGATTTGTCTGACCTCAATACAATATGTGATGGGCCTTCTCACTGCCTCCAAGCCCAGAGTAGACGAAGGCACTTCTGCACACCTGTAAACAAAAAGCCTCCTCTTTTGTCAAGTTTTCCTTGACAAATGTTTGATGCAACTACGCATTGTCGTATCTGATGAAGGTCCGCCAAAGTAATACTGAACCCGTTTGGTTGTATCACTCACAGAGAGATGCTAGTTCTTGTTGCAGTGTCATTGGAGTGATCAGAGATTGTGGGTATTTGGCGTAGGCTTGCATCCTTGCCCTTTTGGCACTGAACTTCCATCAGATTTCTTGGATCTTTCAATTATTTATGTGCCATAGAGGGTGAAATGTCATGGTTTTTTTTTGGGGGGGATGCTGCCTGCTGTGCATTTTCTTTGCCACCTGAGGGCTATCCTGCTGTGTGATCAGGTGGTTGATTGCTTATTGTTTGCAGCTGTGGAGAGGCTATTTAAGAGGTGCTTATGGCACAGTCTGGTACTTTTGTGTCACTCTTGCGAGGTCTACAAAGCCTTTAGTGTTTAGATGGAGGAAACTCCTTGAAAGAGTTTAGGATTTGGTGTTTGTCCGTCTGATTTATTGTTCTGTTCGTCAGAGTTTATGTTCTGTCCTGCAGAAGGTCTTTTTTATTGACACGTAGTCTTTGCTTGCAGACCTCTGTCCTTTGGCTCCTGTTCCAGCAGGAGGGGGTGGTAACCCTGCCTGTCTCTTGTGAGAAAGCTTTTATTTTCTGGGAGGATTTTCGCCCATTTTTTCTGGGTTGTTTTTTGTTGGTGGAATTGCGGAGTTACGCTCCCTTTTCTGTTACGTTTTCTCTATTTAGTGGTCACTCACGTTTCGTGGGTGGCTTTTAGATAGCCTATCTTGTGTCGTGTCTGGGCCTCTGTCCCACTCCCCCTCACAGTACACAAAAGCTATCATGGAGGAACCAGCGCCAGGTTCAGGAATTGAAAGGGTTATAGCAGTGCAACAAGGCACGTTAGTGGTGCACGAGGAGGGCTTGAGTGCTCTACAGCCACAGCAGCGTACCTTAATCGCTCGACAGAGCCAGCTGATTGAACAGTTACGCCGGCAGGAGGATTGTCTGTTGGGTCTGGCAGACAGCTTTTAACGGTTGGCCACAAGCCCCCCTACCACTGTTCCACAAGCATCCCCTGCCAATCCCAATCCTTCTCGAGTAAACCCCGAAGCTGTTCAAGAGCCGAAATTACAACTCCCGCTGCGTTAATGGGCAGCCGGGCAAGTGTAGGGGCTTCCTATCGCAGTGTCTAATTTTCTTCAAGGCCCAACCCTCTCGCTTTGCATCCCAGAATGGCCGAGTAGCTTTTATTTTGTCCATTCTGTTGGGATCCGCTTTGGCTCGGGCGGACCCACTCATATGGTCCAATTTTCCACTAATGAATAATGCAGACCAATTAATGAAAGAAATGGCCATGATTTTCAATCATGAGATTTCTGGCCAAGAGGCAGCCATGAGTTTAACTCACCGCCATCAGAGAAATGAATCCATGGCCGAGTTTGCGATTACTTTTCCAGCTCTGGCCAGTGAGACTGGGTGGCCTGTGGGACCACTAAAATCCTTATTTATGAGTGCTCTTTCCTCTCCTCTTAAGGATGCACTGGCTCTTGTAGAACCACCGGCGTCCTTCGACGCCTTAGTATCCACGGCGATTCGCCTGGATAATCGTTGAAGGGAGCTTGAGAGAGATAAGAGCTCTGAGAGAAATCGTCCCGCCCCTTTTCTGCTTCCTCAGTCCAGACCTTCTGCAGCTGGCAGTCCTCGGGGGTCTGATGGGGCTATGTTAGTTGACAGCTCTGTGTTTCGCAGCACTTCAGAGGATCAAACTAAGGGAGTCTGTGTTATTATTGTAAACTTAAGGGACATATTGAAAACATTTGTCCCTAGCTGAAGGGAAATGGGCAGTCTCGCTGACGGGCCATGGGGCGTTGGCGAGACATGGTTTTAAATCCCCACGCACCCTAGTTACGCTTGATTTAAAGGTGACATAGAATTAAAAACCGTTTTTACCTTGTCTATGTTGAATAACTGTAGTCTACCCTCATTCAAGAATATACAAAAAGTGCTAGACATTCTGAACATCTCCGTTTCATAGAAATTCCTCTTTTAAAAATGACCGCCAGAAAACAGGCAAATCTGAACAACGGATACATATGATGTCACATGTATCTCACTGCCCCCCCCCACTCTCATTCTGTTTCCTCCCCTTCAAAATAATTTGCATACACGTCTTTATGCAATTCCATTGCTTCCAATCCCTCAGTAAAGACAAGCATGAGAATTCCAGAGTCATAATCGATTTCCGTGTCACTAGTGCGGAAATCCACCGCAATGCACGTGAAATGGATTAACTTATTGCACAAGGACTTAAATTCTGCGAATGAATTTCTTCAGTGCGCTTTGATTGAGTACTTGCTGACTACGGCACAGGAACGTCAATGCGAGAGACTCACTCCGAATGCGTAAGCCTTGGCAGCTCTGAAGTAGCCTATCTAGCTGTCTCCGTGACATTACATTTGGGGAAAAAAAAAAAAAAACATTTAAAAATACTTACCATTCAGAAACGTTTAAATCCAGCCTTTGCTGGACTGGTTCTTCCTCCAATTCAGTGTCCTCATCCAATTTGGGCTCTAACATACAAGGCTGAATATCTGAATATGCCATAGCTGCATAAAGTTGGTCTGTCCGTGTTCCGAAGCCGGCGAGTGTTTTCCATTTTCCCTACCGCTCTGGGCGAAGTTACATTCTTTTGAGTGGCAGCAAAGCCAGCCAATCAGCGTCAAGTGCTTGCATTTCATAATGAGGTTGCCAGTTAAGCCCGAAAGGTCACCAAATAGGTGCAAAACAACGCATTCAAAATTCCCCACCCTAACATAGCTTTTTGAGAGAGGTTTTTAGGAAGCTTCTGAGCCATTACAGACCCAACCAAAATTTTGTTGTCTATATGTCACATCACAGAACAAGGATAAATACCCTGTTCAACCATTCTGTGTCACCTTTAAAATGGGGTTCGTTCGAGTCTAAGAGGCTTGCGCCCAAGCTTATTTGTTCGTTTAAGATCATTCGCAAGATCATCTCTGTTATGAAATTTGGGGATGGGGATATACAAGACTCGGTCCCTGTGGCGTCCGAGTTATCTAGTTGGAAATTTGATCCCTGAAAGCTGCAATTAACGCATCATGAAGGTTGATGGAAAAACAACATCTAAGCTTTAATTAGCTTTTATCAGTCGCCAATTGTACAGACAAGCAGGGAATAAACTGAATTTACAATTACAATAACAATTGAACAACATGACCTGAACTCTTTATTATTCTTTATTCACCTCCGCCACGGAGGTGTATGTTTTTGCCCGCGTTGGTTGGTTTGTTACTTGCCGAAATTCTGATTTTGGCAAGTATGTTGGTCAGTTCCGTTTGTCTGTTTGTCTGTCCGTCTGTCTGTTTGTTACAAGCACGATTTTTTCTTAAACTCTTGGCTTAATTAAAATCTTTTTTTGCAGCTTTTGAACCTCCTATGACCTTGGAAGAAGCCTTTTGATTTTCGTAAAAATTACTTCAAGGTCAAGGTCAATTTGACGCAAAATGTCAAAAACACATTTTGGTTCATAACTTTGTTTGTATTTGAGATAAAAACTTGAATTCATCGCCATTTTGTTCACCATACATAGCCCATTTTAGCGGTTATGGGTCCCGAAGATGATCCTTGGTCAAAGTACATCAAAATGACGTCACAAAATGATGAAAATTTAAAATTTTTGATTTGACAAATTTTTTTTATTTCATCGTATAGCCCATTGTTCAAGTACCTCGCACACCAAATTTGAGTTCAGTCGGTCAAACGGTTGTGACGTAATTCATGTTTTTCTGACGTCAAAGTTGTATTTTACAAAAATGACCATTATTTTCGTTTTGCTGTTGAACCATTTCCTTTGTGCATAGACTAAATATTGATCTATTATTGAAATCAGGAATATTATGTATGTCGCTGTAAGAAATTTGAAGTTGATATCTTCAAAGACAAGGTCATGATCATGATCAAGTTCAAAATCACCTTTTGACTAATAACTTTGTTTCTATTTGTGATATCATTGTCAATTTAACACCATTTTGTTCCTTGTGGAAAAAGCTTTAAGAATTATGCCATCAAACTTGAAGTAGCGTCATCGCAAGTACATCAAAATGACGTCGCAATATGATGTAATTTTTCAACCTTTTGATTTTACTAATTTTTTTTGTTTGTTTGTCTGTTTGTTAGTAACAGGCTTTTTTACCCTTTCCATGTCGTTTATGCTCATAAAACTTCACCATATGATAGAAGAGGTTCGTCACCAGAAATATATACTTTTTTTAGTCCATAGGTCAAAGGTTAAGGTCAAAGTGAGGCTCACCAAAAATGTAAAAACACATTTTGGTTCATAACTTTGCTACTATTACAGCTATGGTCTTGAAACCAACTCCATTCTGTTCTTTCTGTTTCAGAGATCTGCGCGCGATTTCGTCAAGTTGTCATTCTATGAATGACCTTCATTTGTTTGTTTGTCTGTTAGCAGGATATCTCAAAAACGGCAAAATAGATTTTAACCAAACTTTGCAGGATATTAGAGTAGCTCAAGTGGAACAAGTGATTAAATTTTGGCTTATCTAGGCCAAAGTACAGCTGGGATATATGCCAAAGCTCAAGATTTCAAGCCTTTCGAATGGGCCGGATTTCCAATCGCCGAGTTGCCTTGGCCTGGCGGAGGTGCTGCGCTCTCTGAGTGCTCTTGTTATTATTATATTTCTGTCTCTAAAATTTATTCCAACCAAAGAAGGCGTAACCCAAAATACATTATTGTAATACCCCTCCCCTCTGGCATTCTATTCCCCTGGTTCGCTGCCCTGCACTAATTATCCAATTATCTGTTTCCCTCCATCTTGATCATGCCCTCCTGTTTCCTTTTAGTTAACTACTTTACCATAAGTATTATACTTTAGTTTCTCTCCTATTGGGGCAGGTAGCCTTAGTCTGGTTTCCCCCTTTGTGTTTGGTGCACTCCCCTTTATGTTCTGCTGCAGTTTGTATTTGTTTAGTTATCCCTGCACTCATCATTTAATAAACTCCACGTCCCTGCGACTAGGTCGTCCTCTCCACTCCTTGCCCTGGCACCCTCTTCAACATCCTGGGGTGCCATTTTTCATGAGCTCAGATCAGCTTTTTACACGTAAAAGCCGCTGAATGAAAAAAAAACAGCAAACTCTGCACATACATTATTCTACACAGTGATGGTCAAACATTCAAGTGTAGGAACAAGAAGAAAATTTTTTTTTTTTTTTTTTTTAAGTGGAGGGGTTCTTTAAATGTTTACTGTGACTGAGACTTTTATTTGTTTGTGATTTCTACTATTGAAAAAGATCTGCCACATTTCTGAAATGCATATTAAATGGATTTGCCATACATCTGCAATACTTTTAAAATATATTATTATTCTTCCTATTAAAAACTATACAACAGAGAAACTTGAAACTATAATAGTTATGTCCCACAGTGATGAACTGTACTTTATGACAAAAATAAATAATTGCATATATATAATTGCATGTATATCTCAGACTTGATAAAAAAAACAAATGGCTCATTTTACATCGGACTTGTGTTCTCCTTTGTGTGGATGGATCCATTTATGAAACTCAAGCAGTAATTTTTGTTTACTCCTCACCATTTATTACATGTTAGTTAGACCCAAAACACACTCATTTATTAATTAAGCCCCCAAGTCCAGCCTCAGTAAAGCATGCTGCACGCTTAGTATGCAAGATCTATGCGCTCAATCTGGAAAACAAATTCTGACCATGCCCTTAAAGTATGTAGCACCTTGCGGCATTGATACAGGGCTTAGACAGTAATGACAGTGCTCAAAATGTTCCAGCTCTACAAGCATGCCAAAGGGGGCAGGGTGATTTGGTTTTTAGCTTTTAAATTCATGTAAGGAATCAAAGTCACTTGCAAGAGAGAACTGCTTTCAGAACGACTTGGCAGAGAGGAGATCAGTGAAAGGTTGATTCCACGCACACATTTGGCTTGATATGGTGTGATAGACTTTAAAGATTCAGGAAAACAATGCAATTAGAATTTATCAGTGGTAAAATAGCATGCATTAGTGGGCTGAATAGCTCATTCAGATTATTATGTTTGTGTTATGTTAGGCTAACATCTAATTATTCTTTTAGCTCAGGAGCTACTAGAAGATCGCTAAATGGGCATTTTGCAAGTTTCCAAGAAAACTTCATCAAAGATGATCTTCTGAAATTCCTCAATCAGAAAAACAAAGAAAAATACCTGCGTCTAGTCTACATTAGAACAGAGGTAAGAAAAAAATTTTTAAAGCCTCATGGATTTGCAGTTTACCTCATATATTGCTGCATGTTAGATTATCAAAATTACGAAATTATTTTGTGGACTAAAACATCTTCCATTCTATTTCATCAAGCAAAGGAAGTTGCTCAGGACTCTGGAGAAGGAAATCCAGCAGAGAAAGAAGCGGATCTACAACTCCCTTAGTGATTCAGTTCGGGACACCATGAAGCCAACATACCAAGGTTGACATCTCAATTACACACTTTTGTAAATTAAGTAATTACATCAGTATCTGTGCATACACATTAAACAATCTAATTATTAGATAATGTAATAATTGTAAATGTAAATAATCAAAAATGTATTTGCTTGTTTTCAGAATGCTCTAAAATCAGAGGGAGGGAGACTTTACAGGCAATGAAAGATGAACTGGTACAAGCAATTGAAGATTCAAAAAATATCATGTTTTGTAAGGCGATGAAGATGATGCTGGAAGACGTCCATAATCTGCAGGTCCATGTTCTCTGCAAATTTTACCGGCCCTTGTGGAAAACATGGTCAGGAAGGGGGTTGACATCAGTAGATATAGTATAATCATAATGCGTGCAAGTCAGTATCACATATTGCGATTAATTTTCTCTGACTGGAGAAGCACCAGGCCCTTTGTAGATGTGGGTTGCAAAATACATCACATCGCATTTTATATTCAACAGCCGCAATAACGAAACTGGTATTGTTTTTCGTTGATCTGTGCATCTGTGTAATCAAGCTAAACCACAGCGAAATTACTCTGAAACTACTATAAAACTACCTTGAAAGCCGATTTGAGCATTTTTGCAAGCATTTATATTCCTGTCGGTGAGTTTGTGGACAAATCTTTTAAATTATGGTAGCATCACAACCTGTTCAGATGCAGACTTCAAAACACTTTGAAAAAGGAATGGTGTGTTTCTGGTAACCCGACTGACCTGCAGGAAAAAAAAAAACAGTTTTTATGGGAAAAGGAAATTAAAAAGATGATTCAATTTGACTGACCAGGGCTTGGTCGATATGACAGGCCGGTAAACTTTATTCATGTATTTATTTATTTACTTACTTACTTACTTACTTACAGTTCAATGTTTAATAGCAGGGGCAATGTCATTTGTGGTTGATGGGTTTCTGGAGGTCCAAGCAGCTAAACTACATTTGTACTTCGGCTAGTGTCCGAATGTAAATTTGTGTATTGGTGTGCACCTGCAACTTAACTAGATCGATTTTTCACATTTCCATACACCAGACTTTCTGTAACTGGTCATCACTGCTCTCTTGTCAGCACCATCTAGTGCACATAGCCAATCTGGTGACCATTAACAATAGCTAGCGTTAACCCTTTCAACTGCGGACAATATTCAAATGTGATGAGCCAAATAACACTCCCAGTCTATTGCATTTACATGTCACCACGCTCTTTTAGGGTCAACATGAAAATGAAAATTCTGTTTTCTAATCACTTGAAAATAACAATGAAAACGGAATTTGACATTTAATTTTCAAAGACTTAACCTGCAATACATGGGACAATATTCAAATGCAGTAAGGGAAACTGCGCCTCCCAGTCCATTGCATTTACATATACATGTTACCATGCTCTTTTTGGGACACAATGAAAATTTAAATGCAGTCTCTCAGGCGTCTCATCTAGGCGGGTCTTCAGCTAGGACATCACTCATTCCCTTGGCGGGGCGCGAACTTGCAAGAAGTTTTGACGACTTTGATTGGCGAGAAATTATGTTCCTCATTTGTATACCGACCAATCAGCTTCTGGGTAGCGTATGTATGCACTAGGGAGGCTTACTGATAATTTCATGATGGCTAGGCTGCTATGTGTGCTATCGCATATAAAGTTGTGTTGCTGTTTGGATATAGCCACCGTGGCAGCTAGTAAGCTAGCTAACATTACCTAAGGAAAATCTTTATAAATGATCATTATATTAAAGTGATATGATTTGGCTTTTGCCCCTACTTCACTTTGCAAGCTGTGATATACATGAACTTATCTGAGGCTTTGCGGCAATGTTGTGCAACCCACGTGTACGTGCAGATTTTTGAGATGATAGCTAGCTTGCTACCTAGTTCAAAGGCAATTGCTTAGGTACAGCTAGTTAGCTAATGAAGCTGTGGTAGCTATGATGCCTATTGGAGAAGCTCTTACAGCTCTGATTTGATCACTTTCAATGCCATCGCACACACAACCTCTTTCACCATTGATTTCCAGCTTCTTTTACCTAAAGAGCAAACAGACAGTTCGGCCTTAGTTATTTCTTGCTAGTTAAAGCAGCATTATTCTTCTATGCATGGTATCGCATATTACGTTACTCTTCAGATTATAAAGCGAGCCATCTTCCTATCCAGCTGAGGCGAGTTAAGGGAAATCTTTGTAATCATTGTTATACTAAAGCAATGTGATTCAGTTTTTTCAAGAAAAAATCTCTGGCACCACCTCGGCTTTCTCTTGATGCCAGAACATTGGGAGCATTGGATGCTCCAATCGGGTGAATTTGTGTGCATGTGCATTCCCCTGACTTGATCAAACACAAATTTGCTGACCTGCTAGTGGCTGTGGGATCCCAGTCCAGATAGAAAAAAAAAATGGTAGGTTGCAGGGATGACTAGAACAAAAGCTTACACTGTAATGTATGCACAAGTTCATTAATATATTGTCCTGAAGCTTTGTATTGTAGAATCTGGAAATATAAGTGACAAATGGCTGATAAGCTCAGTCCAGAGCCATGCCAGATAGCAATAAAGCTTTTGTGGACTTCCTCTCCAAGATGCTTACTAAAGTGTTAATGGTCTTACTGATACTTTTGCGGGGGTGTTGTTGCAGGGCTCTGGCTGACACAATGCCCTGTGCGAAATCATAATACTGGCCTAAGTCTTACGTTAAAGTCCAGTTATATTAATCTGTTTCAAATAATCTAAACCTCTGAGAAGAGCATAATATGTTTATCTGTTAAGAAATCACTTATATACTTATAACCCAATTAAACTATATATTGATTCATCTTAAGACTTTTTCATGACAACTGCATCATATTAGTACATACTCATATCATGTTTGGTCTTGTTATTCTCGGGGGAATCTAAGGAGTTGAATGGAGTATGTTTCATTCCCATTGAAATTATGGTTCATTCTCTTTTGGAAACTCCTGAGAATTTGGTCAGAATACTCTCTGGTAATCACCCTATTCTCCTCTCTCTCTGCTGAAGTGTTTTATTACCCAAAAACCGGATTCCCCCCCCTTCCAAGTGTTTATGGCCATGCCGCCTGGATCAAAGGCGTGATTTGGCTTAAAGCAAGAGAACAATCTATTCGGGGAAGATCGTATCTGATCTGTCCCAGCGCCAGACGTATCGTCGTGAGTAGCCATTCCGTATGCCGTATGTAGCCAATCTATATAGTCAGGGAAGATCGTATCCGATCTCTCCCGCGCAGCATCGAAGTGCGTGAGTAGCCTTTAAATGATGTAACATCGTATTTGAACTTCAGCGCACGTTAGTGCGTGTATCCTTTCCTCCAGGTATGACTTTATTCTCCTCTTCTAAATTATCGTAACTTGTAATTGGCTTAACGCGTTGATTTGTTTGATTTAAGCTTTTGCCTACCTGGTGAATAAATTATTGTCATTCTTTTAAGCTTGCGTGGTCTCCGTGACTCCTAATCCTTTTATTCTTTCTAGCCACGTTCACGACCCGGTACTTAGGGGCAGTCCTTGCATTCAGACTAGCTAGCTGATGTTTTAAAAGGTAGTGATGGGTTTTAAGTTGGATTGCAGATTACGGTCTACTTATATAAAGGGTTTATGTAGTATCGGTCCTGGGGATTTGACCTTAAGGGCACCCTTGGGCTTATAAGCCGGTACCTGGTCGATCCCCTTAAGGGGCCCTGTAGTGCGATTATGTAGCATCGGTCCTGGGGATTGACCTTAAGGGTTTTCTTGAGTTTATAAGCCGATTGCCTGGCCGATCCCCTTAAGGGCCCTGTGGTGCGCATAAATCTGGGTTCATGGTATGTTTATGCCAAAGTTGCTACTATCATGGTAATTTCTTCCATCCTCTAGAACTCTCATTCACTTATGTGTCCCTAAACTATCAATTCTAATTCTAATTTGGTCAGATGTTTAACCTAAATTTGTAACTGCGCCTCCCAGTCCATTGCATTTACATATACATGTTACCATGCTCTTTTGGGACACAATGAAAATTTAAATGCAGTCTCTCAGGCGTCTCATCTAGGCGGGTCTTCAGCTAGACATCACTCATTCCCTTGGCGGGCGCGAACTTGCAAGAAGTTTTGACGACTTTGATTGGCGTAGAAATTATGTTCCTCATTTGTATACCCGACCAATCAGCTTCTGGGTTATGTATGCACTAGGGAGGCTTACTGATAATTTCATGATGGCTAGGTTGCTATGTGTGCTATCGCATATAAAGTTGTGTTGCTGTTTGGATATAGCCACCGTGGCAGCTAGTAAGCTAGCTAACATTACCTAAGGAAAATCTTTATAAATGATCATTATATTAAAGTGATATGATTTGGCTTTTTGCCCCTACTTCTACTTTGCAAGCTGTGATATACATGAACTTATCTGAGGCTTTGCGGCAATGTTGTGCAACCCACGTGTACGTGCAGATTTTTGAGATGATAGCTAGCTTGCCACCTAGTTCAAAGGCAATTGCTTAGGTACAGCTAGTTAGCTAATGAAGCTGTGGTAGCTATGATGCCTATTGGAGAAGCTCTTACAGCTCTGATTTGATCACTTTCAATGCCCGCACAAACAACCTCTTTCACCATTGATTTCCAGCTTCTTTTACCTAAAAGAGCAAACAGACAGTTCGGCCTTAGTTATTTTTTGCTAGTTAAAGCAGCATTATTCTTCTATGCATGGTATCGCATATTACGTTACTCTTCAGATTATAAAGCGAGCCATCTTCCTATCCAGCTGAGGCGAGTTAAGGGAAATCTTTGTAATCATTGTTATACTAAAGCAATGTGATTCAGTTTTTTCAAAAAAATCTCTGGCACCACCTCGGCTTTCTCTTGATGCCAGAACATTGGGAGCATTGGATGCTCCAATTGAATTTGTGTGCATGTGCATTCCCTGACTTGATCAAACACAAATTTGTTGACCTGCTAGTGGCTGTGGGATCCCAGTCCAGATAGAAAAAAAAAAAATGGTAGGTTGCAGGGATGACTAGAACAAAAGCTTACACTGTAATGTATGCACAAGTTCATTAATATATTGTCCTGAAGCTTTGTATGAAATCGATTAATATATTGAGTGCAAAAAGAAAAGGTAGGAATATTTACTGATCGTTATGATTATTATGCACGCAACGCATATACCAGCCCTGGCTCGTAGTCGCTAGCCCTACGCAAGATATTGTCATTGAAGAGCCCTGCTCGGGATCCTTCCTCCCCTCTACACGATGTACCGTAAAGGCGTCAGTTGTTCCCAATGTATGTCCACCTAATTACCGTGAAGTACATGTGCTGTAACTCCGGTGTTACTGCAGTATCTCCAGAGTGAAGCGCTGTACATCAGGTGTGAACGTGTTCCTTCCAATGTGTGTTGAACCTTTGCACACGAGGTCAATTTGTCTCCGAATGGAAGTCGTCTTACCTTCAGGGGAGATTGAGTACAGATGGCTATCTTTCCCTCCATCAGATTTGAGACATTTGTGTACCTGAAATCACTTCCCCGAAGTGACGTCACCCTTCCCCTATTCTGTTCGGTATGGTTTCAACCATCGACTGTGTAAAACATGGACGTAGCCTCTGTGACACCACACATAGGTTTCTGAATATCCACTTTGAAGATCATTTGGTCGCCATCTTAGCGTTTACTTGACCCCGCCTACCTCCGGGCTAATCCAAAAATAGTGCCATGGGCACTGTAGCTCACTTGGTTTATTTCAGTGTTATGTAAGATCATAAGTGGTAGTGGAGCCTGGTTGCTGAAACACACCCACCTAGGTCAAAGCCACTCGGGCAGCTACATCTGACAAACTTGGTTATGAAGTTAACTCAGCTTGATGCTACAGAGTTTGCTATGGCCAAAATGCTGGGTCATATCTGTCCTAGTAAAGTAGCTTGCGATGGCGGGTTGCACGCTGTTTATATCCGTGAAGCAGCTGCAAGATGAACATCGTTTGTATCCGTGAAGCTGTTGCAAGATGAACGCTTTACAGTGCTGGGAAGTTGTGGCGGTTGGCTCCTGTGGCTTTTCAAAAGTTAGAGTTGTTCACTTCAAAGTGAAAATAAAGAGGGCCGTGCCCACCAAAGCCATATTGTGGGGCATTCCAATCCAAAGTGTGGAAAAGTACCCCCTACATAATGGTAATTTCCAAAGTGAGCTATAATATTTTTATATATATATATATATAAAAAAAAAAAAAAAAAAAAAAAAGGTGAGTGAGATAAAAAAATGATCCCCACCCCCCACAGTTTTCATGGAGGGAAAATTAGCCATAAAGACCAAAACTGTTTTTTTTTGAACCAGGCTGTAAACATGTTTATTTCTGCTATAAAATTGGGCTTCTTGACATAGGGGTCAATGTGGAATAACTCATTTCTGAAGCCAGCCTCAAGTGGCCATTCAAGGAACTGCCATTTTTGGCACTTCTGTGTTGGCCTCACTTTTCAACCCCGGAGATCGCTGCTTGGTTTCAACCAGTCGTGCTTCACCTGAAATAAAATTGCCAGACCATGATACTCAGCAGTACTATGGATTGGTAGACCTCGGTTTAACCCGACAATTGTTTTTCTCTCAGTGAATGGTAGGCCCCTCTTTGCCACACCCAGAAACCTGCAAAAGAAATTACCATACCCTGATACATATCGTATCAGTGCTGGTAGGACTTTTTTGTTCCCTGTTGTTGGTATGTCTTGCATTGACTCCTCTGGGAGGTTCATCTCGTCTCTGCGAGAATCTTCGTGGTGCCCTTGGGTGGTTGGTGGATCCCGCCTCAGTTAGACCCATTAACCTGCAAAAGAAGCTACCAAACTCTGCTACGTATGGTATCAGCTCTGGTAAGACAAGGTTTGCTCTCAGAGTAAGACAGGTTTTGTCACAGCCAGGCTTTGTTGTGTCCTCAGGTTGTCTTCGTCTCCGCCAGATGTCTACATTACAAATTATTCTTACCACACCATGGCACCTATGCACCATCAGCTTGCGCATTATCTACCGGATTGGCACTTTGTTGTTCCTATTCAAAAGTAGGATTCTGGTGTCATCCAAAGGGATTTCTTCCTGCTACCATTATTGGTCAATCGCAGCACTGCTGATGATCCAATCATGTTCGTCCTGGTTTAAAGGAAAGGCAGGGTAGTTGACACTCAAATTGTTGACATCGCTTGCTCATACAAAAATTAAAAGGGAGGATTTTGATCTGTTGTCCAAACCCCAAACCTTCAAATTGGGTTACCTGAAACACACCATTTTTTTAGGCCTAAACAATTCTTTTCATGTTAGAACATCAAATAATGTGTTTTTGTGGTGTTTTCAATATGGTGGAGGGTGAATGGAAACAGTGATTTTTGATTTTATTTGCATTTTCCATGATGTGTCAACTTTTTTGGACTTGGGGTTGGAATCAAAAATTTCTGTTTCAACTATCACTTATATAGAAATACCTCACGGAAAAAATTCAGAATGGGATGACAACTTCCCTGAAGGTGGCTCTAAATCAAATCCCAGATGACCTCACTGGCCTGCCAGGTAACTAGTAGAATCAACTATTTTATAGTTAATATAATACTACAGAGGGCTCGAATTATTGGCACGCCTGACTGGAAATGCAGGAAAAATACTAATATTAATTAATACAACCCCAATTCCGAAATAGTTGGGACGAAGTGTAAATTGTGAATAAAATCAAAATGCAATGACTTTCAGATCACGAGCCAATATGTTATTTACAATAGAACATACATAACATTTCAAATGTTGAAACTGCGATATTTTACATTTTTATCCACAAAATGAGCTCATTTAAAATTTTTTGGCTGCAACAGGTCTCAAAAAAGTTAAAAAAAAAAAGTTGGGACACAGGCAAAAAAGGGCTGAAAGAGCAATTAATATATAAGAGAATCAGCTGAAAGAACATTTAGCAAGTAATTACATTAACTGGCATCAGGTGTGTAACATGATTAGCTATAAAAAGGATGTCTTAGAGAGGCTGAGTCTCTCAGAAGTAAAGATAGCCAGAGGTTCTCCAACCCGTGAAGACTCGCGTAAAAAAATTGTGGAATACTTTAAAAACAATGTTCCTCAATGTCAAATTGCAAAAGGCTTTGAAGGTATCATCATCGACAGTGCATAACATCATCAAAAGATTCAGAGAAAATGGACCCCTCAAAAATCTCTGCATGATTCTGTTATTGACATTATTAAAAGAATGACAAAGCCGTCATCCACAGAGACCTTTATCTTGGATGCCCATGATGATCTGTGTTCTGTGGGCCCTCAGATGAATGCTGGAAAGGTATATAAAGGTTTTAGAGCAACATATGTTCAGTTCAAAAGCCCTCCAGATGACATCTATTCCAGGGAGGGGCCTTGTGTATCTCAGCAGGACAATGCAAAACCACATACTTTTGATTTTTATTTATTTAACCCTTATTTAACCAGGGAAGTCCGTTGAGATTTGAAATCTCTTTTTCAAGGGAGCCCTGGGGGTTGAGGTGGGGAGGGAGAGGGCAATTTGCACAGCCAATTAGATCAGGGGATGATTAGGCGGCAGGTCGAAAGAGCCAGGTTGGGATGTTTGCCATGACACCAGGGAACCCCCTACTCTTATCGAAGAGTGTCATGGGATCTTTAATGACCACAGTGAGTCAGGACCTCAGTTTAACGTCTCATCCGAAAGACGGCGTCTCCTTCAGTACAGTGTCCCCGTCACTGCACTGAGGCATTGGGGATTATTCCACCAGAGGGAAGATCGCAACCTACTGGCCCACCAACACCTCTTCCAGCTATTACAACAGCATGGCTGCGTCGTAGAAGAGTCCATGTGCTGAATTGGCCTGCCTGCAGTCCTGATCTTTCACCGATTGAGAATATTTGGCGCATAATTAAACGAAAAGTCCATCAAAGGAGACCCAAAACACTCCAGCAGCTGAAAGCCTGTATTAAACAAGAGTGATATTAAATTCCAATGGCTAAACTCGAGAAAATTGTCTACTCAATGCCCGCCTCCACTCTGTGTTAAAAAGAAGAGGGGATGCTACACCAAGGTAAACAGGCCCCTGGCCTAACTTTTTTTTGAGACCTGTAGCAGCCATCAAATTTGAAATGAGCTCATTTTTGTGGATAAAATTGTAAAATTCCTCAGTTTCAACAATTGCTATGTTATCTCTGTTCTACTGTGAATAAAATACTGGCTGGTGTGATTTGAAAGTCATTGCGTTTTGATTTTATTCACAATTTACACTTTGTCCCAACTATTTCGGAATTGGGGTTGTATTAATATTTCTGCTGAACTAATCAAAGTTATTCATGAATTTAATTAAAAATCAGTTCACTCCAAATCAAGGTTTCTCAGTTCATGTCACTTCTAAAATTACTGTAAATAAAATCTACCAATATTCCGAATGTGCTGCATGCTTGTCCAGAGAATGCTCCTAAAATATAAATAATGTTGGCATGTCCCACATCTGAATTGGAAAATGCAACATTCATAATAAGGCCTAATTCCAGGTATCCAATTAGAATATGCTCTTTATATGACCTGTATTAAATCTGGAATATTGTCATATTCTGAATAGTAGAGATAGATTTTTAAGATTGGTGTCAAAAATGTGTCCTACCACAAAGGTTGACCAGTTAGCTTGACATGCAAAGATGATCAAAGTAGGATCATTAATGTCCCACAGACCAGACACACCTTCCAGTGAACTTGTCATATCACGAATGTAATCATGTGCCTCGACTGGGCTTACATTTTCTGCATTTTCATCCGAACCTGTTTGACGACTGCAATGCGTCTTGTTTAGAACATAAATTACGGAAGGGCATTCAAGTGATAACATGCTGTCCGCAATCGAGCAAATCCTCTGGACTTTCGTTTAAACAGTGAGCTGATTTAGAGGTTTCACTTTGGTAAGGAAGCCCTGTTTGAATTAATCGATGAGCTCTCCCTTCATCTACAGAGTGTATCGGACAGAAACAGTTGTAATGGTGCTGATAATAGTTTTTCCTTGTGTTGATATCCTTTAATAAAGCTGCGTGAGCAAAGTAAACACATTGCTGCAAGATTCATTATTTTAATGTCAGTGAAATTAATTTTCCTCCTTTTTGGATTGGCTTTATCCATTGGCTTGCAACATAACTTGTAAGTTAGCTTGTTCTAATGAAATTCAAGCGTGCTCTAAATTGCGGATATTGCTTGGCTTTTGCTTGGTGTATATTTACATGGACGAGCATCGGAAGACCGGGCATAGCTGCCACCACGCTCTGTCAGGTGCACTCAGTGTAAATTGTAATCACAAAGTCGGACATGGTTACAACCAGCCTATGAGTGAAGATATACTTTTTTACGTACTGATGTTGCACTCCACTCCAGCAACGGTCTTTAATTAATAGCTACATCCATTGTGTACCTATCAGGAATTATGATGTACATTAAAAGAGCTGTGTCAGGATTACTGCGCATGCTCAGAACTTTGAAAACTTCAAGAAATCAAACGAAGTGAATCTGCTCGACTGCAAGGCAAAATCTGACTCCATCGTTGCTAATCTGTTCTTCGTTCTGCATTGTTTTTATATATTTTAGTTTCTTAGGCATTATGCTGATGTAACAACTACATAATAATGTAATAATGTAACAACTATCAGACTAAATTTCATTTTATTTCATTTTCACTGGCACTTTATGGACTGCATTGTCTCAGCCACTCAGGTTAACTTCCCACCCTCCTGTTCAGCATCATATGTGCGTGTAAATCACAGGTCATATCAGAACATGCAGCTGCTGTAAGATTGAGGTTTTGCCTTAAACATATACCCACCTGTAAGTATGAATCTGAAATAATGTGATGCTTTTTTCATTCTAGATGTCACAGAAGAACATGAGATGATGAAGCAATGCTGTGAATCGTTGAATCTCCAGATTTTTTAAAAGCAGAAGGAGGATGATGGATCTTGGTGGACCACGATTATCAAATGAAATGGAGATACCCAAGGATTCTTGCTGCATTCAAACAATATAACCAACTTCATATGAAAGCGTATTGATGACTCTTTTGCTCGATGATACCCAACTATTTCTGGAAAGATTCGTAGTGATGGACCACACAACTGGGCTTGATAAATTACTATTTTCTGTGCAAATTAACTGCATCCTCGGGACGATGGCGTGTAATTACTGAGTGCTTGTGTAGTGAATTGTTTCATGAACGTTCATTTAGTGAATACATGTGTGATAAGACATTGCAAGACATCCAGTAGATGGCGGTGTACTGCGGTACAGTGGGTCAGAGTTGCTCATCATGAAAATTAGTGAGTGCTTGCGCAGTGTGGATGTACATGCTTCCTTTGATCTTTTTGCAAAATCAGGCTTAGTTAATTTACTGAGCCAGACATGTAGAATAGGCTTGTCAAGATTCATGATGATATGTAAAGTCATAACAGAGGAGTAGGACTTCAAAGTTAGTGTCCACAGCAAGATGAACAACAGGAACAATGTAAGAAGAAGCTGAGTGAGTTTTAGGTCCTCGTCCCGAGGGTAAAAAAAAAATATGCTGCATTCCTTGTGAACTCAGAAACTCATAGCCACGATAAAGCAGCCTGGAGTTACTGGCTCAGAGCTCGCTGTTGGTTAGTTACATCCATGCAACCATGAGTAACATGGCTGCAGGCAAAGTCTCTTGTTAGCTCTTGCACTTCCTGCACCATAATTTTCAGGATATATTAATATAGATTAAAAAAACTATAGCTTATGATCACTCTTTCACCATTTTTGTGCACTCCAATATTTTGTCTTTCTGAATGATGCTTGCTACTTGGAGGCTTAAAATAATGCGAGACTTTCTGACTCATGATTTTCACTTCACAGGACATTCTGGCACATCTTTGGTCTCACATTTTTTATCCGTTAAAAATAAATGTTTCTGAGTCATGTGGAATGCAGCACAATAAATCTATAAATATCCAAGGGTTTCATTTATGGCTCTATGTAAAAAAAAAAAAAACTGAACACTTTCAATAAATCATTACGTCACAGTTGACAAATGCAGTATATGTCAAGTACAGAACACCTGGCCATAAACATGACAGTCGTGATTTGAGTCAGGTGGTTATCTTGCGACTAGTTACTTTTTAAATTGTACAGAAAAACTTTATTGTAAGCCATGGACCAGTTTGGGATCTCCATCTGCCATGTCTAAAATTGGAATGTGTATGAGTGGTAAGGCCAAACTTCATAGTTGGCTATAATTGCCTATTTACATGATTATTAGTCACTAATATTCTCAAAATGATTTACCTGCAGTTTATGAATAATTTATTTCAAACTAAATGAAAGTTAAATTGGATATGACATTTAATTCCCACTGGAACATCAATCGGATTGTAAACAGTAGAATAATTTAGCATTTGAATGTAGCGAATGTTCATTATGCTCTTAAATACTCACACATTATGTTGTCACATGGTAAACTTTGTCATATTTTGAAGCAAAAAATATTTTCTTCGCTTTATTTTCTGTGGGGGATAAATGAAGTGTTTCATTTGGTGGGTAATAACACAAGTTAGTCATATCATGGTACAGTTGGTAATCAGGGCTTCTAAAGATCTACTCATCATATGTGTGTTTATTTCCTAAATTCTGTGACATTATTGCCCTGTGCTGTATGATCTTATCAATAATCATCCAAAAAGTAGTATATACCTAGTATAAGAAGGGAATTTTTGGAAACTGTGTGTGTGACTTGTTATTTGTCAGCTTAATCCCAATGTCCATTTGTGTCTTGCATCACCATTTTCATCATTTCACACAATTATGAAATGTTTAGCGAAACATACTGTCTGCTGCTAACCAGCTCTGGTTTCCACCTGCCTATGTAATTTGGAATTGACATTCCTCGTTCGTGAGCTGGCTTTCCTAATCGGAATGAGTGTTTACCCAAATGGTTTATCAGTTATGTATACCACCTCTGTGAAACCAAATGACATTTTAATCAGCGATGACCATTTAATTACGATTGGACAATCAATGCAATTATGAGCTGTATACTGGGCACCATGTAAACATGGTCAATGAGGTAAAGCGGAATTACTACGAAAGCCCTTTTCTTGTAATCTGTTAAATGACACTTATGCCATCACATTTTATCATAAATGGAAAGACTGACAGCTTCCTGCAATCAACTGAAACATTTGGATTGTTCATAACCAAAATTAATCATCTGCAATATGCTGCAGGCCATTATCTTTTTAAATGCAATGGTTTTGAGAGCAGGTTTATGTCCCAAATCCAAGGGTTGCAGTTACTTTTATCCATTCTTGCGTAACCTGCCCGTACCTAAACAGTTGCATCCAAGGGCTTTTTCCTTTCATGAGCTTGACATTGGATACTCATGACTTTGATGAAGTTTATTACGCAAAATGAATTGCTTTACATTTGCCTGAAATGATAGTCAATAGCCATCTCACGCCCATTTAATCAGTTTCCTGTCTAATTCGTTTTGAAGGAAAAATAAACCATGGGACACAATTGTTTGGATACATATTAGTCCAGGCCGAAAATAAAATGTCATTGCAGTTCCTACGTTTGGAACACAAATCAGAAAGTCCTTATGCAATTTAAACATTTTTTAAACGTACTTACAAGCTGAATATTGATCATTTGCAAATGACCCAAAGCTTCTAATTTTTGCGGTAACTGAACAATCCAATGCTTTGGTTGATTCTGCTAAGATGTCACTCTTTCGGTTAATGGTAAATGTGCAGCATGAAGTTGTGCACCAGAAAAAGCAGTGAACTGGGTTTCTGCATCTCCCCCATTTTTGTCACACTATGTGATACTCGTTTCTTATGTAGTCGCACATTAAAATTATAAGTAACCAAAATTTGTTATTTTATACTTTTTTAATTTCAGTGGGGGCTCAATTAAGAGCACAATTAGCATTTTGTTTAGTTTTGTGGATCCCGATGTTAGATATACATATTATGTAATCATTTATCAGGGTGTGATGATTTGTGTAGAATGTTTATGGGAAGTTGGGATTCTTGGGAGTATAACCATCATATTAAGTTTCTTAGCACATGCATGTTTCCTTCTATTAAGGTGCTTTATTTTGCAACATATTGAACTACCTAATCAGTAATCATCCATAAAGTAAAATGTAGCCAGTTTCAGAAGGAAATTACTCTGAACTGTGTCTGTGTGTGATTTGTTGTTTGCCCATTAAATCGCATAAATAAACAGCTGAATTGTTACTTGAGTGTTGTTTGAATGTGTTTCGAGTGTGATTCACTTCTACTTGGTAAGGTTTCTTCATGTGGAACTGACATTGGGTTTGGGAGGAGAGGTACTTGATTTAAAGGTCCCCTATTATGTCACCAGGTGCACGGCTAGTTATTACGAGCCATTTCAAAATATTTTCCCTCTTCACATCACATGGGGAAGTAACCAACCAGAGGCAAGAAGAACTGATCATCTTCAGCCAAGCAGTCAATCAGATTTCATGATTTTGGGTGGTCACTCCCCCTTGTGATGTCAGGTAGGGGAGACTTTGAACTGGCTCATACTGGCTAATTAGCTGTGCACCTGGTGGCATAATAGGGGGCCATGAAGTAACAGATATTGTGGCATCCTTGGCCCAGCTGGGTCATACGTTTTTCCAGCCACAAGCTTTGGTTGCTTCATAACAGAACTTTTCCTCTTCTAAATGCTCCAATCACTCCTTGGGCAGATTGTATTCAATGACATGAAAATTATTTTTCAAGGTCTAAAGAGTTGGCCTAGTTCTACAATTTGAAATGAAGTCTCGTACTAAAGCCAGGCGTGAAATGACCTCTCCAGAACCTTGCAGAGATGATGTTGCTGATGCAAGTGGTCTCATTTTGTTTTCCTCTTTATTTAAATGGACCTTCACTTAGCTTGGTCTGGGTTTCAGTTTATTTGGAGAACAGCTGTTAATTTGTTGACATTCAGATTATAGTTTCCTACATTTTATTTGTTTCTGAAAGCAAGGAATACATTAAATTTATAACTGAAAAGGCCCAGTTACAAATGAATTAGTAAACGACCAATAGAAAACCCTCTCCAATCCTGTTTTAATGCATTATTGTATTCACAATCATGTCCTGATTCAAGGGGTTTCATGTTACTGGTGTTCAGTGCTAAATTCGTAAATGAGAAGGTGCCGGAACATGAAGTGCACTTAAGAGCGTGGGGTGAGGAGGTGGTCACAGGTCGCAGAAAGCATAGAGGATATTGTGATGCCCTCCCCTCTAGCATTCCTTTGACTGGCTACCCGCCCTGCACTAATCAATCAATTATCTCAGCTTCCCTCTATCTTAATTATGTTCATCTGTTTCCTTTTAGTTAATTAGAATACCTTAAGTATTTATAGCTTAGTTTCTCCCTATTTGGGCAGGTAGCCTTAGTCTGGTTCCCCCTTTGTGTTTGGAGCACTCCCCTTTATGTTCTGCCGCAGTTTGTATTTGTTTAGTTATCCCTTCACTCATTATTTAATAAACTCCATGTCCCTGCACCTGGGTCCTCATCTCTATTCCTTGCCCTGGTGCCGTACTGACCCTCTTTGGGTGCCAGGGCCTGACAAAGATGGTGCTGAACAACAAGCTATGCACTCAAATGCCCACTCACTAGTAATGCATGTAATACAAAGAAAATGTCTATAATTGAAAGTTGTTTTAGGCTACACTGTAAAACGCACACAAATGCCCACATCACCACATTCTTTACTGTGAGGCTAACAGTACTAGCAGTCAGCAATTATTTTGGAACAGTTCTAACATATACAGCAGTAAGAGTGATACTTCAGTTTACAATAAAAAAAAACTGCACAAGGGTTTATAAAATATTGACTAATTTGTCTTATACTTTTTTTTATTAAGGAATGTCTTTTTTAGGGATTAGGACAGAATGTTCTTAAATTTTTTTTTGAGGATTTCAGCCCTAAATGTTCTTAAAATGTTTTTTTTTTTTCAGTTTTTTTTTTCAGTTTACAAATCTATTTAAAAATACTGTTTTACACTACTAATGGCCTAAATATTTGTTCCATAATTAACATTTTAAGCAAGTGATAAATCACTTTCAGTAAGATTTGCTTACAGGGAAATTACAAGTATTTCCATTCAATTATGTCAATAAATGTTCCTTACTTTCATACTTGTTCTTTGCTGCAGGATGTTCTAAAAATGTTCCCAACTTTTAGAAAATTTTCAGCCACAACATTCCAATAAGAAAGGTTCTCACAAAAATGTTCCAATCGTAGATGTACCTTATCTAGTCAACCACACAAGATTGGAATGAAGAATTGTGCCCACATCAACTTTATTAAACTCCCAGAAATTAATCTGAAATCCTCTCTACTTCAGAGCTCTGACCGCTGCAGGTGTTTGGCGGTTTTGACTTATTTTGTCTGCGTAGGTGATGTATGCCAAATTATCCAGCAAGAATATGCTCACAGGGCTTCCTGAAAGATGCCGAATAAGAGTATTAATTTTCCCCACAGAAGTTATAATGATCAGGATTTTAACAATTTTCCAGCAATTTTTTTTTGTCAGATCATCCGAAATGCATCCTTCGTTTACGCTTCGTTCTCTTTAGACACACTGGCCCTCATTTATCAAACTTGCGTAGGATCTGGTGTAGATTCTGGTGTAAATATTAACGTTTCCCAGGTGTCACATCTGATTTACTAAAAGTGTGTACGTCGCTGATTTCGGTTTAGAACTGGTGTGGCGTTGATAAATCTGGCGGCTGAAACCATCGAATTTTACATGACACGCCCCTATAAATTCATGCCCCGGGAGGCATAGTCCTGCCCACTTTACGACATTGACTCTCGAAAGACGGCAAAGAAGAAAGAACTTCACTGAGGAGGAAATATAAATTAGCACGTCCGAGGTGGAGAAAAACAAAATAATTTTATTTGGAAGCCTTAAGAGTGGCATAAAAGGAGCCCAGAAGGCTGCAGTTTGGAAAACTATTGTTGCTGTGGTAAACTATGGAAGCCCATAGTGGACAATATTCAAATGAAAATGTAATCCCACTATTGCATTATAATTTTCCACTTATGAATGAGTTATTTGAGACAATATTAAATTGAAAATGCATTAATCCATTATCACTTTCATTTTCACATACACATATGGGAAATCTATGACTATATTCAAATGATAATGAAATGCTGATTGACATTTAATTTTCAAAGACATGCTCTGCAATACAGTGGACAATATTCAAATGCAATAAGCAAAACAGCACCCCCGGCCTATTGCATTTACATTTACATGTCATCACGCTCCTTTAGGGTCAACATGATAATGAAAATGCTGTTTTCTAATCACTTGGAAATAATAATGATATAATAATGATGACGACATTTGACATTTCATTTTCAAAGACTTATCCTGCAATACATGGGACAATATTCAAACGCAGTAAGGGAAACAGCGCCTCCCAGTCCATTGCATTTTCAAATACACGTCACCACGCTCTTTTTGGGACACAATGAAAATTAAAATACAATCTGTCAGCGTCTCATCAAGGCGGGTCTTCCGCTAGGGCGTCACTCATTAGGGGCGGCGAAACCATGTTCCTATATTTGCATACCAACCAATCAGCTTCTGGGTGGCGCTTATGCATACGGAGGCTTAAATGTCATGATGGCTAGGCTGATATGTATTGTGTGCCATCGCGCTTTAGGCTACGTTGCGCTTTGGATGTAGCCATCTTGGCAGCTAGTATGCTAGCGAACGTTAACTAAGGAAAATATTTGTAAATGATCATCACATTAAAGCGATATGATTTGATTTTTGCCCCAACTCTATTAACTGAGCTAGCTGTAATATGCATGAACTTATCCGAGGCTTCGCGGCAGTGTTGTGCAACTGCAACCGAAGTGTGCCTGCAGATTTCAGAGACGTTAGCTAGCTTGCTAGTGAGTCTAAAAGCAATCGCTTAGGTACAGCTAGCTAGCTGTGATGCCTACTGGAGAAGCTCTTACAGCCCTGATTTGTCACTTTAAACGCCATCTCGCACACACGACCTCTTTCACCATTGATCAGCAGCTTCTTTTACCAAAAGAACAAACTGACAGTTCAGCCTGAGACATGTTATTTCATAGCTAGTTAAAGCAGCATTATCCTTCCATGCATGCTATAGCGTAGTACATTACTCCAGATAAAACGCTATCCGTCTTCCGACCCTGCGTTTGTCCTCATTTTTATACTTAGTTGCAAGTTCGCCACTCCTGAAACATGCACAATGTATGCATCATGCAGAACGGTCCGATAAACGGCCAGCAGTAAGGCTGCCGCTGTTCCTAGTTTAATCGCGATTCCCAAGCCACGTAGCAATGGGAGAAGTTTTGATGACTGGCTGAAAACAATGTTCCTCACTTGCTAACTGAACCTGCTGAAATATGAAATTCTTTGATATGTTTGGCAGCACTTTTGTACGTCCCAAGAGTACGATCAGATTTCTGGGAGATTTAAATGGATAGCTCATTACCTGGCTAGCTCAAGAACAATCTGCAAGCACAACAGCAATCGCTGTCAGCTAGCTAGCTTGTGAAGCTAGGGCAAAAACCGAATCACAGCGATTAAGTTTTAAAATGATGACAAACATTTCCCCTAACTAGCGTCAGCAGGGTGGGAAGACGGATAGCGTTTTATCTGGAGTCATGTAATACGCTATAGCACGCATGGAAGGGTAATGCTGCTTTAACTAGCTATGAAATAACATGTCTCAGGCTGAACTGTCAGTTTGCTCTTTAGGTAAAAGAAGCTGCTCATCAATGGTGAAAGAGGTCGTGTGTGCGAGATGGCGCTGAAGGTGACAAATCAGGGCTGTAAGAGCTTCTCCAGTAGGCATCATAGCTAGCTAGCTGTACCTAAGCGATTGCTTTTAGACTCACCAGCAAACTAGCTAACGTCTCTGAAATCTGCAAGCACACTTGGGTTGCAGGTGCACAACACTGCCGCGAAGCCTCGGGTAAGTTCATGCATATTACAGCTAGCTCAGTTAATAGAGTTGGGGCAAAAATCAAATCATATCGCTTTAATGTGATGATCATTTACAAATATTTTCCTTAGTTAACGTTAGCTAGCATACTAGCTGCCGAGATGGCTACACCCAAAGCGCAACATAGCCTAATGCGCGATGGCACGCAATACATAACAGCCTACCCATCATGACATTATCAGTAAGCCTCCGTGCGTGCAAGCGCTACCCAGAAGCTGATTGGTTGGTATGCAAATAACAGGGTTCCCGCGGTCATGAAATTCCTGGAAAAGTTATGAAATTTGAAAAACCTGTTTTCCAGTTTGGAAAAGTTATGGAATTAACTAACGGTTTTGGAAAAGTTTGGAAAAATACACTGTTTGCCTAATGCTTATAATATGTTCGCTAAATCCCCAAAAGATGTCTAGAGTTTACCATAAAACTACAAGCTATTATTTAAAATCGACGCGACACCGTTGAAACTAGCAAGGCGTTTCGTGATACGCCGTAGGTTACATATGCAGCTAGTTGGCTGGCAGCGATTTTTTTCCCCCCACCGGACTTCTTAATACCAACTTTATCTTATTAGCTTACAGCCAATAAGAATCAAGCACATGCTTTTGTTTACCTTTTGACGCGCATGCTGTACCCTCTATGCACATGGTTACTTGGTACGCTGTTCGCCGGAATTTAAAGGGCAGTAATTGTACAGTATAGCTAAGCTGTGCCCACCCAAAAGTTTGCTTGCACAGCGCCCTGAAGGGCACCGTTTTTAATAACGCCAGTTGAATTTTCCCACTGCCTCGCTTCAAATTAACCTTAGTGTAATAATAGCATCAATGTCAATCAGAATAATGAATGAAATAACGTGAATATAATAAGATTTCAATACAAACACACAACTTTATTTAAATTTATGCTCGACGTCCATCTATGGCCCAATTGGTTTCTCTCCAAGTCATTTTCCTGCATTATACACTGTTCAAAAATATTTCATTGCCATCCTGGCATTTTTTTTTTTTTTGTTTGATTACCCAGGTTCGCTTAAGTAAACTCAATGATTTTTTTTTTTCAGCTCGATGAACACGTCATGCACGTAAATTGATTAGACCGCAAAGAAACCCGATTCCCGATTGTGGCAGAACTGAGTGTACGAAAAATGTCTTCACTATTTGCTTTGAAATTCTCCTGCAAGTTCTCTCATTCCAAATAACATATTTTCTGTATTTTTAAAGCGTGTCTGTTTTGACATTATTGCGATGCATGTTCGTATAAACGCCGATTTTTGATTTTCTAAGAAAATGGGACCAAAAGTAAAGGAAAGGACCCCAATTCTGGCTTAAAACGCATTATTTTTTCACTAATCACGCAAAATTTCAAAATAGTAATTCTATACGAACATGCGCAACATCTTAAACAATGTACACTTTGGTTCATGACTGTGGCATTTGTTACGTTTGAGAAAACTTGCACAAAGTGATTTTGACGATCTTGGGGGGGAAAAAAACCTCATTAACTCCACCAATTTTTTTTTTTTTTTTTTTCAAATTTCCTTTTCATATAATGTAGCAATGCAACATACGTCATTGACAGATAGCTTAATTTGATAGGACTCGGCCCACACAACTGAATAATAGGCCGATGTTATTCGCACTTACACGTACGGCCAATGCTGAATTTTTTTTTTCTTGGCCACACTTATAAGTGCGCCAGTTGATGACCATTCCAGTTTTTAGAAAAAGTACCGCTTAAAATAAGTTTGGCCAAGAAAAAAAAATTAGCTTTGGACACACTTAAAATAAGTGTGGGCAATGGAGCATGTGCATCTTAGCCACTGCGTTTGTGCTTGGACGCACTTAAATAAGTGCGAATAGTCACTTCGATAATAATATCAAGTTTAGCGGCTACTGTGGTGTCAAAAGGTGGACGTCGACCTTAACTTTCTCTTTACATGTAGGCTACACTGAAAGCTTCCATTTCACCGCGTTCACCAAAAAAAAATAGCCTATACGTTATGCCGTGGGCCAAAACCTGGATCCTTTATTGTCACTTCGTAAAAACTTTCTGAGGGCAGTTCAAGTATTTTTCCATCAGAGCAAGTATGATGTGCAGATATTATAAAATGAAAATATTCTCAAAAAAGCATGTGCACATTAATGAGAATAATTAGTTTGCAGCTTTGTAAGAAACATTTTTTCTGCAGCCTACTGCGATAAGCACTGGGCTTCCTGCAGGCGAATGCACTGACAATTTTGCGTATCGCTCATACGAAAAGAAAATCTCACAAAAGACGGCTATTCTATGAAACTTTTCCTCCGTTAGCTTTTCTGTGAAACCTTTCCTCGGTTACAGTCTTTAATGGTTACATGTCATGTCAGCGTCATTTACAGCGTCAACTTGGCTAACTCGACGACGTCCCCCAGATTCTGCGAACAATGCATGCAAGCAAGGATAATACACTCTAAATTAGGGTTTAGTATGCGGGCTCTCATCTCGAACCCGCATACTGTAGATTTAGCAACGTCATTGGCATTTTAATCATTCATTTTTGGAAATTCTTTTGCGTCATTCGGCGCACAATAAAAAATACTTTAATTTGCGTTCATATGAAAGGCATTAACACGTCTTTAAAGTCATTTGGAACAATCAGCGAGCATTAAAGTGCATTTAACACTTTTATCACACCGTTTGACTTTCAATAGCATTTCTGGACGCGTTAAATGCGGATAACACAAATATGCACGCGATTGTACAAACGTTCTTAACATTCAATTCACAAAAATCTTTTTTCAATCTAACAGTAGCCTACATCTGGCTCATTATTCCATCGTCAGTGTGGTGTAAGATTAGGTATGCTCTCAGTTTGATAATTACTGTGCAACAATGAGCAAAATGTGGGCTAACTGTTCAATTGAAAAAAAAAAAGATTTTTGTGGATTGAATGTTAAGAACATTCAATTGTTCGTTCAGTCGCGTGAATATTTGTGTTATCCGCATTAACGCGGTCCAGAAATGGTATTGATAGTCAAACGGTGTGATGAAAATGTTAAATGCACTTTAGTGTTCGTTGATAGTCGCAAATTACTTTAAAGACGGTGTTAATGCTGCTCATATGAACGAAAATTAAAGTATTTTTGCTGTATAAAAATCCAATGTTTTCTAAAGATTGTCCAGAAAGGAGTGATTAAAATCAATGACGTTATTGAATCTCCTGCAGAGGTGGAAAATCCAGGGGGTTGGCAAGAGTAAAAATCCAGATTTTTTACTTTCTGTCTGGTGGACAGAATGAGCTGATGTTCATTTTTGGCTGATGAATGTTCCTGTCAAAAGTAAATCCAGGTGGTTGGAACAGATTCTGGGGAGGATTTTACTTTCTGTAGGTGGCAAAAGGTGTACAACTAATATTTTTGGCGCTGATATACTAGAAATTGGTCGCCATTATAAAATATTTTATACTGAACACAAAAGGTGTTAATATTACAATATACTAGGCCTATTATAAAATATATACTAGCCAATTTTAATACAGCCAATTTTATGTTTTTTTTTTTTTTCTTATCAAGCACGTCTCCTATGCTTATAATAAATCTGCCAGGTCATCATCTGAGGATCATGGTAAGGTCAGGGGGGCGTTTGCTCAAAAAAGGTTGAGAACCATTGCTCTAAATAATAATTTGTAATTGTTCAACATTTGTCTCAGAAAATATTAAATGCCATCTGTTTGTTACCTCTTCAATGTTTTTGCCTTCTTGAGCATTTAAATGTAGCACTTGGTTATTTATTCTGCCCTACAAAGCCTAGTGCAGTAACTACATATTGGGTAAAATGTTTTAGGCCTGAAAGTATATTGAGGTCAGGATTTATTTGGACAGAAATTATACCATGGTGAATCAGTTAATCATAATCTGTCATAGAAGTGCTGACTGTTTATTTGTTGGGACAGCAAACAAACTCTAAAGCCATTTTTTACTGTTTAAATTATTGCGTAGTTACTGCACTTAGCCTTTGTACGGCAGTATTGTTTGTTTGTTTGTTTGTTTGTTTGTTTGTTAAATATAATTGAGAAAATATAAGAATGGTGCCATAGGCCCTTATGCCATTGTGTGATGCCCTAGGATAGGTGGTAGATAGACACAACTTCCCTTCCATTCTCCATGCCACATTTGTGCTTCACTTCCGTGTGTGCGCAGTGAGACTTGCAGTTCCCCTATTGTCTGCACTAAATTATCGGGACTCCTCTGATCAGGAATGCAATTTGAAATGACCGTCCTGGGCATAACCAGTCGCGTCCTTACGTGTTACGTCCATCCCTGTGGGTTAATTTGCATAATGTATGCAAATAGCGTAAAGATGACCTTGGCAAAATAAGGTTCTCACTAACTGCCTCAAAATTTCACAAGGCGTCAGACAATCATATGTACCATGCTTTTAAAAGTAATGAAAATTTTTTCATGCCCTATTATTGTGTTACGCCCATAAAAACAAACAATCTGTGCGCTATCACCATAGACTGTATAAAAAGATGGACGCAGCACTCGGGTCTGAAAAGTGAGACCAATGCGGAATTTGAATTCTATTTATGGCCAGCAGATGACGACGTCGGTGGTTGCAGAATTGTAAAAGGTGTATTTGAAATTTCATGACCATTTAACACATTTGTGCAGTTTAGTATGGAATGAGCCTACTCTGAAAGTACCCAGATGTTCCATAATTATAATACAGTGAACACTGTGAAAACTGTTTTCAATTTTGTTTTTAAAGCCTGACGAGTCAGAACTTTTAATAGATTTCTTCCAGAAGTTCATAGTTTTAAATCCCATGTTTAAATCTTTATTTTTTTAAGCTACTGTCGCATAAAGGTGATTTCTTTCATCGATGCATATTAGGTTTGCTGCTTATTTTGGTTCGTTCCGTGCCTGCAAAAAGTCCGGTCGCCGCGCTGGCTATACGCTATACACGTACATGTTGTCCAGTTTAGAAAGAAAATTGTGTTTTTACTGGAGTCATGCTACCATTCCGAGGAAGGTTGGATAAGCCAAAGCTGGGCTACAAAAAAGATAGTATTTTATGAACACGATCAAGTGGATTCTCATAACAGTGATTGACTGACATCGAAATATGGAGTGACGAGGTCGATGTCATTTAGAACACAATCGTACCCCTCAAATATCTGCACCCAGTACCTCAAAAGCAGCCTGATCGTCCGCCTGTACATGCACTCAAGCTCAATTTCAGGTCTTAATTGCTTTTTAATAGTTGTTGTATCTCTTCCCATGGTTCTTTCTTCTACTTCTGGTCCTTCCTCTTCCATGATGGCCAAAACGAAACAAAACCTCAAATCTAATAACGTTAGATAGTTACAGTATACGCAATAGAAAGATCTGACGACAGGCAGCTGCAGGTGCATGAACAATATGCATTCCTGTGCGAGTTAACAGAGAGAGAATACATTCTAAAAATCTTCCTTTCTTGTTTTGTCGTCGCTCTTATCAAGTCTCGAAAAAATATCTATATAATAAATATTTATATAATAAATTAAGCTATTAGTCCTTCCCCCAGGGTTTCCGCGACATGTAATTGATCGTGGCGCACCGCCACGGCAAAATAAAAGCCACCACGCCCATATAAAATGACTTTACATAAACTCCAAAAATCCTAAGGACAATTAGGTGTCCCCAGTTCTCCTTGTTAAGTTAAAATGAGCGCTAATAATTCTTGACCTGTTGTCAATCATTTTGCTTGATGAACATGATTTCCAATGAATAAAAATTAGCCATCGACAGTAAAACGCGCTGCTTTCTTCTTAATGCAATGTGTGCAACGATTGGAGAAAAAATATTTTGTTCACTTTGCAAAACGATAAACTACGATGTTAACTTCTGTGTTTGCTGTTAGCACATCCTGCTCTACCTAATTGTATCTTCATGATGATTTAATTCCAATTCCGGAGTCCGGAGTCATAATCGGTTTTTATATTAGGGGAGAGCCGCCTTGATTGTAACGCCTCACAATTGTAACGTGCACATTTTCTCTTGATTGGTCAATGCGGTCGTGATGTCATCACGTCAGCATGTGACGAGTACCGTAATACACGTGCCCGGGAAGTTGCAAGTCTTTGCATCCATGCTGCAGGGAGATATCGCCAGAGAAGTTGGTTTTCCACAAGGTAAGTAAAAATTCACTCCCACAGTATTTTTTGACTACAGATTTTTTCTTTAATGTTACAGAGCTAAAATCCTCTTGGGTGTCTGTATGTATATGTTTGTTACTAGTTTGCATTGTTTTAACACATTATGATTGGTAGGTCCGTTCTGTAAACAACGCCAAATGAACGGTGCGCCGAGCGGCGCAGTTGTAACACACGTTACATTTGAGACAACGGCAGACATTTGCAAGCACAGCTCGAATAATTTTGCCCTGTTTGCTTTTTTGTTTGTTTTACAGAATGTCCCCACAAAAATGCACATTAAAAAAAATGCACTAGATGCAGAACGGCACATATTATAATGTTCTTTGCACTGAGATGTAGGCTTACTCCTTGAAATTTAATAAGCTAACCTATTTGGTTCTGTCTGTAGGCAAATGTTATTGTAGCCTATTTTGGATTTTTGCAATAAAACTTTAAAATACAATTAGACTGTTTTTCGATAGCATAGACTGTAAAAAAAAAAAAAAAAAAAGTGATTTGGGGTGTTGCTACATAATTGACCCCGCAGGGGTACCAGTGCAGGTATGAATGGGACTTTTACAAACCTCATGTGTCATATTTGCCTATATTCTGTGTTCAGTCAGCTGTCATTCAATTATATTCTAAATCAAATTAGGGTTGTATAACATTTTTACAACTCCATCAGTCAAAGTCGCTAACTTTGTAGGCATAATCAATGCATTTTCCTATCAAGGAACTCACACAAACGGTCCAACTGGTACATCTGGTAAGTTTTAATAATATACAATAGTTTTGGTAGGACATTCTTATCATATTATTGGTGTTAAAGAAACGTTAAACAGTTGCCTGAATGAAATATAATTGATTTGACCTGAAAACGATGAGTTTAATGCTACTTTTTAGCAGTGTTTCAATTGTAACAAACGCGCTTCAGTTGTAACATCGGACAGAGTACGCTTTCAATTATATTACTCAAGACCTGTTTTATCAATTGAAAAACTTTAAGTGGTTTATGGTAGCAGACGTGTTGGTGCTTTGCCTGAAAATATTACATATGTAGGTAAAACGATCTCTTAGTAATGGAGTGAAAAGTGAAAAACATTACAATTGTGGCGGCTCTCCCCTATATGTGAAATCCACCGTGACGCATGTGAAACTGATAAACCTCCGTGCACATAGACTTCAATTATTACATCACCGACGTGCTGATTAATGAAAACTGGCCACACCTGATAATGTTGAGTTTTGCCTTGACGCTGAAGCCCTCTGCCACAGTTTCAAAAAATCCCGGAGGAAACCCTGCCTTCCCCGTATTCACACGATTTACGTCAGATCGTTTATATTTCCATGTTAAAATTCAATGTACTTGGCCTATATAGAAAAATATGAGTTTAAATTTCAAGAAAAGACAGACAAATGTTTCTCCATTATAATTTATCCATCTCAAGTGAAGTACGACTCAGTTTTAACCTTTAACAAAATATAAAGCTTAGAGAGAGACATATTATTTCTATTGACATGTAACAGAGCAGAGCTTGCAAAACCCGTATGTGACGTCACCCAAAATGGACCTCTTTCCTAGCATCACGGAAGTATTCACGCTCGATAAAGTACTGTCGTTTCGTGCGTGATGATCCTTAGGTCAAGTCACACGTTCCACCTACAGTTGGGGGGGTCAAAAGTAATCTAGGGGTCATTGATCCAGAATGGTCAGAAGGTCACTGTATCCAAATACTTCAGTGGATTTACTTGGACACAATTATTGTTGGCTCAAATCACACGTGACCCCAACAATTGTGGGGTCAAAGGCCATGTTGGGGTCATTGATCCAAAATCTACATCAATGGTCAGTGTATCCACATACTTTAGTGGATTTTCATGAAAATTTCTTGAAATGATCCTTGGGTCAAGCCACAAGTATGCCCCCTACAGCTGGGGGGGTCAAAGGTTATCCACCATGTTCGGCGGGGACATATTGTACACATCACGTAAATTCGAGTTCGCCTTGTTTCATTGTCAGATGCTTTCAGCTGGCAGATAAATTTATGCATAACATTTCGCAGAAGAGCTTGGAGAGTACTGACTCCAGCGGTTGCAAACATTCCATCTGCACGGCACTGTCTTGGTTTCCTCAGTTGTATTCAAAAAGCATCATTATAAGCTTCCTGTACCCTCACTATGCTTTCTTTCTTATAATTTTTCCACAAGTGTGTCCATTAATCTTGGGGAAAACAAGAAGGTTACAGTGTTTGGGGCATATAGACCCCCTTCAGCCCCCCCCCTTGTGCTATTAGCAATTTATTTGACATATTTCTTCTTAAACATCAACAGAGTTGTTGATTATGGGGGATTTTATTCTTGACTGGGAAAAACCAGTGTCTGATCGCTTCAAAGACTTGTGTGCTAATCTAAACCTAAATCAATTAATTACTAAACCTACACGACCTAATGCAATAGCTCAAAACCTTCTCTGGTTGACATAATTCTGACTAATATTTCCCAGAGATACTCATCCAGTGGTGTTTTTCCTTAAGATTTTAGTGATCATTTCCCTATTGCTTGTATTAGAAATGTGACAATACCAAGGTCAAAGCTGTGTGTTATTTTTAAAAGAAATTATCAGAACTTTGACAATGAGGGGTTCCTGCATGATTTAATGATGAGTGACTTAGACAGGGTGCCGCTCATAATAATCCAGATCTGGCTCCCATATATATTCCTAATATTTTTAATATCAACAAACATGCTCCCTTTGGGAGATTACGGATTAAAGATTGATATTCTATTCTGTCCTCACTAACTGTTGTCTCCATAGACGTATACTCAGCTATACAGGCAGCTAAACACTCTCTTGACTGAACTCCAAAGACCAGACTGATTTGGGATTTTTGGTAGTTTAAAGAGATAAAGTGTGGAACTGTGGACAAAAACAACAGTATACAAATAAAAATATTGGATTAGAAGAACGCACCTTACCAGAAAAATTCCCAGCATGGGACTAGTCTAGTAAAAAGCAAGCTGGAGCACACAGAGCTCAGGACAGAATTCATTTAAATAGAACAGGGAGAGACTGACGTTTCGACGTCTCACGACGTCTTCCTCAGAGTCAAATGAAAGTATACAAAGTACGCACCCTGCGGTATAAATACCCTCCCATTCATTACCCATGATACAATTGAAGTGCGCATAAATACAAAATGACAGAGTGATAGAGAAAGTATTATACCAATTTGGGGAACAATAAACAGGAAACCACATTACATAATTAATGTCTGTACATACATGTACATTACAAAAAACATGACAGGTTAAGACAATCATTTAGACCATTAGGCTCAACGCTGTTCAAGGTATAGATCCAAAAGGCCTCTCTGCGGAGCAATTTCTGGATTATATCACCGCCTCTGAAAGGTATTTGGATTTTTTCAATACCCCAAAATCTTAATGAAGAGACCGATTTGTTTCGGCATAGTGACGCGCGATAGCATAATCCAGATTCTTTGTGCGTATCGCTGTCTTATGTTCAGCTATACGCAGCTTTAAGGCCCTCTTGGTCTGGCCGATGTAAATCTTGGAACAAATGCACTTCAACATATATATGACATGGCTAGTACTGCAATTAATAAACTCATTTATTTTGAACTCCTGCCCAGAACGCGGGTGACGGAAAGTGTCAGAGGAATTGGCGCAGTGTACACAATGTACACACCAATAAAATCCTCTAGGGGGCGTAGGAAGCCAAGTCGATCCTGCTCGAGGGCGTACGTCACTATGAACCACTTTATCTTTGAGGCTACTAGACCTTCTGTAACACACGAGACGAGGTTCGGATGTGAAAGTTTTCAACTGAGGGTCACTCTGTAAAACGGACCAATGTTTAAGAACAATGTTTTTTTTATTTTACCAGCGACTGGACTATATTCAATGGAAAAACATATACGGGAAGAAACAGGCTTCTCCTTTTTTGGAGAGGAGGTGCGATCTTTCGGTTTGACATGCCCGAGCAATGGCAGCTATAACATCAACGCCATAACCTCTCTGAAGAAATCTATCCTGCATATCACAGACATTATCTTCAAAACCTGCGTCAGTGCTACAGTTACGCCTTAAATGCAGAAACTGACCAATGGGTATGTTGCGTTTTAGCTGTCTAGAGTGGTTACTGTTTGCTTGCAATAAGGTGTTTCTACTCAGGTTTTTGGAAAATAGTCGTTTCCAATTTTCCACTAGCACCTTTAAAAATAGTGAGGTCCAAAAAGTTTATGGACGTCTCATGTACTTCAGTAAACGTGAGATAACTATCGACCGAGTTGACATACACCAGAAAATCATTCAATTCAAGTGCAGTACCATCCCATATTAGCAAAATGTTGTCTATATATCTGCGCCATCAAAGAAATCTTGGAAAGAGAGGGATTCAAGGAAGTGTTGATGAATTTTTCTTCCCAGTGACCCATGTATAAGTTCGCATAGTTTGGTGCGAACGCGGCACCCATAGCAGTGCCCTGTGTCTGTAAATAAAAACATCCATTATACTGGAAGTAATTCATGGTTAGTGCCATCTCCGTCAAGGTGATAATAAAATTAGAGGGGGGTAGTATCCCTTCAGGACGCGCAGAAAGATAATGGGACATAGCCTCAAGACCATCTCGATGGTGAATATTTGTATAAAAACTCTGCACATCCAGAGACGCCAAAATGGTATTCTGATTTACATTGATCGTCTCCAAGATTCTCAGTACATCAGAAGTATCACCTAAATATGACTGTAAGGCAGGTACCAGTTTTTTTATGAAAAAGTCAACTAACTTAGACAAAGGTTCAGTCAGACTACCAATACCCGACACTATGGGGCGCAGAGGTGGGTCAACGAGGCGTTTATGAATTTTGGGCAGCCCATAAAACACCGGACAAATGGGATACTTTGTAATTAGGAAATCCCTTTCATTGGCCGTTATCCAGCCCGCAGACAAAGTATTTTCAACAACACTGTCGATTTCAGTTTTAATACGTTCAGTGGGGTTGGAGCGCAGGGGGGTATAAAACTTAGTATCCAAGAGATGCGCTTTAATCCCCATATCGTACTGCTCAAATGACTGTACCACTACCGCTCCACCTTTGTCTGCGCTGTGGATAACCAAAGTGGGGTCTGTTTGTAGCTCTTTAAGGGCTTGACGTTCGTCTAGATTTAAATGGTCTTTATAACGATTGCGTTTCTTGGCTAAATGTGCCAGATCATTTTCTACTAACCGGCTAAACGTGGCAGTGGTAGAATTAATGTTGCCACCAGGCATAAACACAGATTTCTTTTTGAATTGTGTACATTCTCTACCATCATTAACAGAGTTTCTCAGGACAGTGTTACCGTCAGATAGTGGATTAACAGATGAAGAGAAGAAATGTTTCAACTGCAATTGTCTAAACAACTTGAAACAGTCTACTTTAGTTGAAAAGAAATCACAACGGTTAGCAGGTGCAAACGACAAGCCTTTACTAAGGACAGATACAGCAGCACAGCTTAGAGGCCGGCCAGAAATGTTAATTACTTGTTGCTGTTGCGTTGGGATCTCCTCAGCGGATCGGACAGCGGACTTATTCCTCTGCTTTCCCCTCGACCCCCGGCGCGTCTTCTTTGAGGCCATCGTCGGCGTGGAGCAGGGGGTAAAAAAGCCGACTGGTTGGGCTGGGACTGGCGGCCCTCAGCTTCACTCACTCACTCACTCACTCACTCACTCACTCACTCACTCATGTGGTTTCCTGTTTATTGTTCCCCAAATTGGTATAATACTCTCTCTATCACTCTGTCATTTTGTATTTATGCGCACTTCAATTGTATCATGGGTAATGAATGGGAGGGTATTTATACCGCAGGGTGCGTACTTTGTATACTTTCATTTGACTCTGAGGAAGACGTCGTGAGACGTTGAAACGTCAGTCTCTCCCTGTTCTATTTAAGTGAATTCTGTCCGGAGCTCTGTGTGCTCCAGCTTGCTTTTTTACTAGACTAGTCCCATGCTTGGAATTTTTCTGGTAAGGTGCGTTCTTCTATTGACTGTCCTTGCTGTTGAGCACCTACCGAGCCCCTTTTTCAATAGCGGGCTTTGAGCGCGTTTGGTTCCCGTTTCTGTGAAAAATATTGGATTCCCATGACACACAAAGTTGTGCAATGGAAATAACACATTAGGGTATTATTAAGTATCATCAACTAACCAGGCCTGAATTAATTAAATAATAACACATTTTGTAACAAACAATGATATATACTTAGCGCCATTAAAAACGCATAGTATATGTACTGTATTTGCGGCAAATTGAAGAATCGATAGATTTTTATTACTTTTCTAGTGAGGCATGAGTAGAAATAAAGAAAAGCGTGTGGTATTGTAATTTTTCTCTTTTTTTTTTTCAATTTAACCCTTATTTAACCAGGGAAGTCCCATTGAGATTGAAATCTCTTTTTCAAGGGAGCCCTGGGGGTTGAGGTGGGGAGGGAGAGGACAATTTGCACAGCCAATTAGATCAGGGGATGATTAGGTGGCAGGTCGAAAGAGCTAGGTTAGGACTTTAGCCATGACACCGGGGGACCCCCTACTCTTACCGAAGAGTGTCATAGGATCTTTAATGACCACAGTGAGTCAGGACCTCAGTTTAACGTCTCATCCGAAAGACGGCGTCTCCTTCAGCACAGCGTCCCCGTCACTGCACTGGGCATTGGGGATTATTCCACCAGAGGGAAGATTGCAACCTACTGGCCACCAACACCTCTTCCAGCAGCAACTTGGTTTTCCCAGGTGGTCTCCCATCCAAGTACTAACCAAGCCCACACCTGCTTAGCTTCAACCACGCGGCTGGAGCAGATCAAATAGTGGTATGGCTGCTGGCAAACCCTACTGCACGCCACGTGCGGGTGCCAAGCACTTCAGTAATAACAAACATTGAGCTGTTTGTGATGTGTACAGTGACACTTGACTTGTTCTTTTGGGTGTGGTCAATAGCCGACATAAAGCCAACAAAAAAAAAAAAACGAAAAATGCTACTGCATCAAGCAAATGGAACGGCTTGTGGCACAGGAGAGAGAAAAAGAGCCTTTGGCATGTTACAGGCTGGTCTCAGCCGCAGACAGGTGGTGCGTCATCTGCACTGTCACCGTTCAACAATCAGTCAGCTGTCAATCCGAGAATGGAACACAGGCACTGTCACTGACCGACCCTGCCTAGGGCCGCCACGAGTGACTATGGCAGCTCAAGAGCTCCACATCTGGTTAAAGCCTTTACGTGACAAATTCCAGACAGCAACCCGAACTGATCATGAGACGAGGGTTGCGAGACGATTGAGGGTGAGCGCAAGTACCGTTTGACGCCATCTACATGAGCGAAACGTGAGCACACGACCCCAACAGAAAACCCATTTTTTGCCCATCAACAGGAGTAGGAACTCTTCACTTCTGACTGTGGACACCTGCCTCTGTGTCATTTTTTTCCACTTTATTTCCCTGTTTTTGTCTGAGAATGGAAAACAGGGACTGTTGCTGAACGACCCCACTAAGGGCAGCCATGCGTAAATGGGCAAATACTGGGTTTTCTGTAGGGAACGTGCGCACGCATGTGTTGCTGACATAGACTGCGTCGAACGGAACTTGTGCTCGCCCTCAGATGTCTTCACTTTGTCAGACAGGTTCTTTTTAAGTGATTTCTGGATACAACAGGTCTGGCAGTATTATTTAGTCCTTCTAGCATTATTAAAGCTTGATTTCCAGGACAGATAAACTAGCAGGCTGTATTTAGTCATTTAAAATATGTCCAATGGGTCTTTAAAATAATGTTAAGAATTCAGTTACAAAAAAAAAAAAAAAAACCACACACATCAAGGCCTTGTGAGACCTCTTATCTCACCCCGTCTGTGCCGGCCTGAAATATGAGCTGTTTTGAGTGGGCGGGGAGGCTATGCTAATGAGGCACTGCTCTGATTGGCTGCCTGGCCGCTTCGATTCCATGGGAGGGTGCAGACCCGAAAAACTAAGAAACCAAGATGGCAGGTATTTCAGGACAGCTCTCCACAGCATCTATTGCTGTAAGACCATACTTCTCTGCTCCGGAATCCGACTCTGAACGGGAGGAGGAAGCAATTGAAGTATTGCAGCAACGTTTATAGCAAGATGCCAATGAGTGGCAAGTTGAAATTTTAGTGTTTTACTCGTACTGTCTCGCCTTGCATGCATGTGATTGTAGCTGCACTGTTATATATTCATGTTATATACCCACTTAGCTATCAGGAGAAAACTTTGCAAAAGCTCCTGTTAACCATTTCTTCCAAAAGGAAATAATTCAGACACCAAGCTACGAAATGAGTTCGTAGCAAAAACACAAACGGTGCAAACTTCTTATTTGGCTTTCAATTAGCCAGAACAATTTTCAAAGGTGGAGGAAATTCTGCCACAGCAATGCAGAGAAATCGTTTGTTATACCGGACACGTTATAGCTTGTGCGTTTCGTGATTGCTTTCACTGCGGCAGGATCAGAGAGCCAGCCCACACCACGGCAAAGTACCCGGCTGACCCCGATCATGGATAAGTAAAACGATTGTTTCACAGCAGCAGTAAACAAACCCAAACATGTACCCTAAGCTCCGCAAAGCCTACGTCTGGTCTAACTGCAGCCATATCAGCCCAACTTTGCAGACACACGCAACACCTCTCCGGTTACCTTCAACTGTAGCGGCTCTGTCGGGTAACGTTATGATGAAACTACCACCTTGATGCTAACCAAAGTAAAACAAGCATACCAATCTGAATTACTGCATATAAATTAACCAGGAGCATTTTTTAAGTAGCGCGGAACACGAGCTAACATGCGGTCGTAACCGAGCGGTCATCATAACGACAGAGAGAAACGTTACCCTGCAAAACAGGTTTTACAGACAGTAAGTTTCGTTACCGTGAACAGTTGTACCAAGCATCCAAATTACAAACAAGTATAAAAAGTTAGCTTCAAATGAGGCTTATGTTCACACACATTCTGTTGAATGTCTCCTTGATATTATATACTCTTGCATATCTAGGACACAAACATTAGCAACAGCAATTTAGCTACGTTAGCCGCTGTGCTACAGCCACATTCAACAGGCTGTCACGTTAGATAGGCTTATGCAGTAAAGCAAAACAAAATGGTAAAACTTACTGCTTCCGCGTCTGTGAGTCATGGACAGTTGGTACTGATCCAGGCTTTATCTTCAGATATTTTACAAAGCCTGCATTTGAGCCCAGTTGTTAGTGCTATCTATCGCTAGCAGTCCTGCTAGCCACCCGTAACACGTTAGCTTCACTTACATTATTTGCTGTTATATTGTTACTTAGAGCTTGTGGCTCCGAGCGCTTGATCGATGCAGCTACTTCAGGTTTGAGAAGCAGCTGAGATGCATATCCAGCATCAAATTATCCTTTATTGACAAAGCTGTCATTGGTGAAATTCCAAGCACAAACTGCTAACGTTCCCTTTGAATGTGTCGCTGTTTGCCTCCAGCAAACAAAAAAGCTACCCACTGATTTCTGGTTGCAACATCCTTTGGAAGAGAATATAGTGTTGTGCTTTTTTACGCATCCAAAAAGACACGCATGAACAGCTTTGGGAGACTTACTGATAAATCTACACGTTAAATGATTTGGGCTCGTTTGTGTCTGATAGAATAAATTCCGGGGTGGGCAAGTCCAGCGCCGTGATTGGCTCTGGCCAGGTCTGTCCTGATTGGGCGCAACAACCTGATGTAATGTTTTGCCTGATCTCGTGAAGATCTTGGGACGAGCTGTTCTGAGAGGAAATCACGTTTTCGGATTAAGGCAAAACCCCTGTATCTTATGTTAAAAAACTTTGCAGAGGTTGAGTATGGACATCCAACATTATAACATTACTTTCATGTATTCAAAGAAGGATCAGCATTATAGGGGACCTTTCAGATTGAAAACACGTCTTGACCAATCATTATTTTTAAGGTATGGTTTATGCTTCTCCTTGCCAGTTCATCAGCCGCCACTGCCTACAGCTTAGTGAACTTATGAGCTAACTAGAGATGGGCCTGAATGAACTACCCAGTTTATGACACTGTGTGAGTTATTTTGTGATGCGCTAAACTGAAAATAGCTCTGGGCATGGCTGCATTTAACAGAAATCACGAGTTTCCATTCACTACAAGGGCAGGCTGTATATTCAGTTACGTAAGACATGGACATCCGCCCAATGGCGGATCACAGCTTGCAGTGGTGGGTATTTTGAAAAGCTCATTCTTCTTTCACCAATCAAAAAGGATGATAGAAACACCAAAACTTAATTGTTTTGCTGCCTAATTATTGCTACGGGCATAAATTTCAAAATGTGTCCATTCCCCTTTAAGCCTCATTTAAATCTCTTGAGGGCTCAAAGCAGCTTGTGCAGTGAGAACAAGATGTCTGAGGCACAATTTGATCACCTCAAGCTTCATTGTGAATTTTCATTGAACTTCCTTTTTTGAACAGAACTGGTGTGATAACAGAGGCCACCACCAGACACTGAAAGCCTTGTGTAGAAATTATGGCCATTTCCGAAGAGACGACGGAGAAGAGTTTGATCTGAACTACTCGTTGTCGGAGCCCATGTACCGTAGGATAAATGAAAAAAAACTCTTCCAGACAACTTTTGGGTAAGTGTCTTTTCAGCTTATGATTCACACTTTTCAGTCATATCATATTTCAAACTCATGAGATTTCAGTCATATTTCATCCTCTAGTGATTGGGCACTGACCACTGCACACTATGAAGTGCGAGCTGTCAGGACCTAAAACTGAAGTCACGATTTGGAATCTTTGCCGACACACATTCATGCTTGAGGGTAATGATGAGTAGAGGTAAAGGTCCACTAAATTTGTTTTGCATAAACAAATAACAGGTTCTTTTCTATACCAATAAAATTGCATTTTTCTCCCTAAATACCGTTTTCCACACTTTTGCAGACTCACAAATTTCAGATATAGAAGCCAGCGTGGTAGGGCTGGACTAGTGGTGGGAGATCTTGCAGTAATATGGTGCTGGACAGAAAGTGCAGTTACACTCCGTCATCGGGAAGTAGTGCAACTTAGCACGCTAATGCAATGTTCAAGACACTATTGCTGCGTTCAGAGTCTTTTTTGCTTAGGAAAGTTCCTAACTCCCAGAAAATGAACCACAATTATTTATCTGGCAGCCATGATAAGGGTGTTTTAATTCTCTAAATGTAAAAGAAAGGTGCTTCCTAACTTATCCTCCTAAGCGTAGAGCACAAACATCCTTTTGAAAAGAAGGGAGAAAACATTACCTCAGAATTCTGTGCAGAAGCAATATTTAAAGCATCTACCATCCATCCAGCCAATCACAAAAACAAATGAACATGATTGGTTGCTGACCTCTTGGCTGTGCTGTAGCGCTGTTCGTTGGTGTTCATTATGCTTGAGTTGAGACAGAGGAAGACGTGCGGGATCGAATCTGAAGTTTTACTCTTGTTTAAACGGAGTTATCTGAAACTAATTTGTGTGTTCAGGCTCAAACAGTATTCGAGATTAGACTATTTGCTCCCGAGGTATAACCTTTGTCGCATTAGGGGCAGGGAGAATCTTCCTCCATCATCTTTTTTTTCCCCTTTTTCCCCCTTTAACAACTCGGTGAGCAAACAGCCAAATTAAGTCGCTAATCTGGTCAAACAAAGGCGACGGGGGTTTTTTGGGGGTTTTTTTTGAGGGGGTTTCAGTCTCCCGGGAGCAAAGTAAGGTAAAGTAAAATAAATTTAAACGCTAAATTTAAAGAATGAACTAAATGCGAAGTAATTGTCTAACTTAGTGAATTGTGTGATATACAAAGTAAGTCAGGGTTGTTTTCAAGGACTGAGGTACACTGTCGCCTGCTTTTTCTGTAGCTGATTTAGCTAACGAACGATTGTAAGCTCTCAACGCCAGGAATATATCAAATTACCGGGATATCTAACTATCTGGCTTGGTTTCATACTTGGTCGCTTGCCTTTCATACAGTCTTCTAGCCAATAAATATTGACGTTCACCGGGGTTTTTTAGTCCCCTTCGTTCTCTATCCTGACCGCATTACCGCATAAACGCATTGCCAAGCTTGAACATTAACGCGAACCGGGGTTTTTGTCTTTTTCGCATTTTATTATTATCATCGAAGGGCTCTTCTGATTAAACACATTGCAAATTACGTTATCTTTGTATTTTCCTCCGGTTGCGGTGCCTTGATCAGCTGATTAAAGTTTAACTGCTTGTTTGAGTGCTCAGCGACAGCTTGTTGGGGGAGATACCGTGTTTAGTTCGCTCACGAAGTAAACGACTTGTTTATTCGGTCCGTTTTAATTAAAGGGAACCGAGGCTTTACTCTTATCTTGGTTACTCTTGGTTGTATTTGTGGCTGGCTAGCTAGATAGTTACTGTTTGCTTTTTGGCTGGGGATCTGAGATTTAGTATTTAGTCAATAGGACAGCAGTCACTTTAGTCGTCGTTCGGTTACCCTTGAATTTAAACGAAAGCTTTACCGGAGTGCTCCGCCTCCTCCCTCCTCCAGTTTCTCCTGGGCGTAGTATAGCCAGTCTTTTATCTGGGTTCTCAGCTAAGCCCTGTGAGACTTTTGGGTTAGTATATTAATAGTACCGGGTCTAGATAAATTCAAGTTGGCTTATTAGGAGTGCTTATTTTCGATGGAGTTTCTCAATTTGGTATTTCATTTCTGTTCACTAAAACTAAGCCCCTGTTAAAAGAGGCTTATTATCCATTCACATAGTTTCCCCACAGTTTCTATTGTGACTGCTGCTTAGGGCTTCTCAGGTTAATTAATTAATAAATTGTGGTTCCTGAGCTTCTGTCTCGGCATTAGTAATTTTCTTTGTTATCTAGGGTGAGCGAGGTCATTAGGTAGGGGTTCAAAATGTGGCCAAAACTATGTGACGGTTGCAGGATGATCGCACTTTTGGAAAGAGATTTCCAGGGTGGGTTTGTCTGTCACCGGTGCCAGCTAATTGAGCATCTGGAGAGCAAGATCCTTGTTCTTCAGGGCCAGTTGGCGTGCACGACATAGTTCATAATCAGTAGAGTTCCTAGAGGAACTAAGTAGTATGTCGTTTAGAGAAATGGTCTGTACGCCAAAGCAGGGTGGTGTGGGGACCCCAGAGCAGGCAGGGAGAGAAAGTTGGGTGACGGTGGGACGTCAGCGCAGGAAAGGGCGTGCACACCGTACAGCAACAGCTCCTCCAGTGGTTGAGGTGTCCAACCGATTCCGGCCCTTGCAGGAACTCGAATTGGCCCCTGACCCTGAGAGTGAGGGGACTGATGAGCAGCAGGGCACCCTGTTGGCCTCTACCCCTCAGAAAAGAGAGTTATTGATAGTGGGGACTCAATACTTAGAGGAATAGACAGTTTAGTCTGTTCGCGCGACAAGGAGTCTCGTACGGTGTGTTGCCTGCCTGGTGCCCAGGTAGGAGACCTCCTGGAGCGTGCGGACAAGCTCCTGGCCAGAGCGGGGAGGGATCCAGTTGTCATGGTCCATGTTGGGACTAATGACATAGGTAAGGGTAGGTTTGAGGTTCTGCAAAGCAAATTTGTTGAATTAGCTGAAAAGCTTAGGAGCAGATCCTCCACGGTAGTGTTCTCCGGGATTCTACGGTACCACGTGCAAGCAGAGGGAAGCAGAATTTTATCTGGAGGTTTAACACGTGGCTACGAACCTGGTGTAGGAAAGAGGGGTATAGGTTTATGGGGCACTGGAACTACTTCTGGGACAGGGGTGACCTGTTCAAGCCGGATGGGCTACACCTGAACCGGAGGGGTACCTTTGCACTGGGTCAGCGTATGTTGAGGGTAGCAGAGAGTTATTTAAACTAGGGACTTGGGGGGCAGGGAGGTTAGAGAGTGTTACACAGAGGGAAATGCAGACTGCCCTGATGGAGGCTGACAGCGTTACATGCACTATTGATGATATATTTTTAAAGCAAAAAAAGCATGGTGAGGGCTTTGAGCAGCAGGCGCATGGGAAATCGAAGGGAAGAGCGTTCATGATAACCTGAAATGTTTTTATCTAAATGCAAGAAGCATTAAAAATAAATTTCAAGAGCTTGAGGCCGTTATGATTAGTGAAGGCTATGACATAGTTGGGATTACAGAGACATGGCTTAGTGAAGAGGATGGAGATGAATATAATGTAGAAGGTTATAAGCTCTTTAGGAAGGATAGATGTAATAGGCGAGGAGGGGGTGTAGCACTCTATGTGAACGAAAACATAAATGTGCAGGAAATTCCTGAAATTGAATATTCCATGCCTTGTGAAGATATCTGGGTCAGGCTCACTGGCAAACACGAGACTGGTTTAAACATAGGTGTATGCTATCGACCACCAGCTTTGGACAGTACAGTCAATGAAATGCTCCTTAAGAGGATTACGCAAGCTTGTAGAGGAGGAGGGACTATTATTATGGGAGACTTAAATTATCCTGGTATTGATTGGGAAATGGTGAAAGGACAGGGTAGGGGGAGGAAGAATTTCTAGATGTCATAAATGATAATTTTTTGGTGCAGTATGTTAATAAACCAACAAGAGAGAAGGCAATTTTAGATTTGCTGCTCTGTAATGACCCAGATAGAATTAGCAATGTTGAGGTACTGGAGCCACTTGGGACAAGTGATCACTCTACTATTAATTTTGAGGTTTCATGGGAAGTTGAAAAGGTGTCTCCAAAAACAAAAATTTTTAATTTTAGGCGAGCAAACTTTGACAGGATGCGGTCATATCTAAGTGAAACAAAATGGGAGACACTCCTGGACTGTGAGTCTGTAAATGAGATGTGGGAAAGATTTAAGGGGTTTTACTTGATTCACAATGTAAATTCATTCCAAAGGTGTCCAAAAGTAAGCTGAAAAAAGCAGAATCCTCAGTGGATGACAGCAGCTATTCGTAGGAGTTTGAGGGAAAAAGGAATCTTTATAAGATGTACATAGAGGATAACAATGAGATTACTAAGGGCGAATTCTGTAAAATGCGGGCTGTGGTCAAAAAAAAAGAGCTGAGGAATGCTAGAAGACTGTATGAAAGACAAATTGCAGAGGGGCAAAAACTAACCCTAAGCGCTTCTTTCAGTACTGTAGCAGAAAAAGGAAAGTCAAAGAGCAGGTTAAGTGCATAAAGAATAAAAATGGATCGCTGCTATATGATAATAAGGATATTGCGGACACCTTAAACGGTTACTTTGTTGAGAATTTTACCTTGGAGCAGGTCTTTATTCGGCCAGAGGGCTTGTCCAATGTTCAAGATTATTTAGCGGAAATTGAGGTTAGGGATAACGTCGTATTAGACAAGTTGCATCAACTAAAGGCAGATAAGGCGGCAGGTCCTGATGGCTTATATCCTAGAGTGCTCAGGGAAGTTAGTGAGATCATCTTTAAGCCGCTATCTGCCATCTTTAGACGGTCTTTAGAAACTGGAGAAATACCAAATGATTGGAAACAGGGCAATATAATACCAATATATAAAAAAGGGGACCGTACTGAGCCAGGTAATTACAGGCCAGTCAGTTTAACTTGCATTGCGTGCAAAATATTGGAATCTATCATAAAAGATGAGCTGGACTTATTTCTTGAACGTAACAATATCTTGAGGGATAGCCAACATGGTTTTCGTAAAGGAAGGTCATGCCTGACAAACCTTCTGGAATTTTTTGAAGAGGCCACCAAGACTTATGACCAGAGCAGGGCTTATGACATCATATATTTGGATTTTCAGAAAGCATTTGACACAGTACCGCATAAGAGACTAATTTTTAAAATGAGCTCCAATTGGAGTTACAGGTGGTATTCTGAAGTGGATTCATAACTGGTTGCAGGACAGAACACAAAGAGTGGTGGTCAGTGGTATATCATCTGAGCTAGGTAGGGTGGGGAGTGGCGTCCCCCAGGGATCGGTGTTGGGACCCCTGCTGTTCCTCATCTACATTAATGACCTTGATAGGAATATTGAGAGCAGATTAGTGAAATTTGCAGATGATACAAAATTGGGGGGCTTGGCAAATAGTTTAGAGTCCACTAAAGTGATTCAGAATGATTTGGATAGAATTCAGAATTGGGCAGAAATGTGACAAATGAAATTTAATGTAGCGAAATGTAAAGTAGTACATGTAGGTAATAAAAACATTAGACGGGATTACTTCATGGGAGGTTTTAAACTGGAATGTGCTCCACAAGAGAAAGATCTGGGAGTGATTGTTGACCAAACCCTCCCAGGCTCTAGCCATTGTGCCGTAGCTGTTAAAAAAAGCCAATCGGATGCTGGGATACATTGCCAAAAGTATTGAGTTCAAATCCAAGGAGGTGATGCTTCTTTGTACAACACATTCGTCAGACCACATCTAGAGTATTGTGTACAGTTCTGGGGACCATACTTTAAGAAAGACATAGAGGCTTTAGAGAAAGTTCAGAGAAGAGCCACGAAGCTAATTCCGGGTATTAAAGATGAAAGCTATGAGAAAAGGCTGAAGATCCTTAATCTCTTTAGTCTTAGGAAAAGGAGACTAAGGGGTGATTTGATTGAGGTCTTTAAATATGTTAAAGGGATTAACAAAGTGAATTATGTAGGATTCCTTCGACCAAGTGTTGTTAGCAGAACTCGGGGTCACAAATGGAAGCTGACTAAAGGTAAATTTAGCACTGATATTCGGAAATATTTCTTCACCCAAAGAGTAATTTCGGTGTGGAACAGCTTGCCTGACCATATTGTTGAGGCAGAGACCTTGGGAGTTTTCAAGAGCAGACTTGACTTAAAGCTAGATACCATTGAGTCATTGAGTATCTGAAGTGATATATTCACGATGGTACAAAGAAACTGGCGAGCCTAGTTGGGCTGAACGGCCTGTTCTCGCCATTCATGTTCATGTTATGTTATGATGAGCAAGCATGCATGATCACATTGCCTAGTGTTGGATTCTCTTATTCGTGCAGTTGTCTTCCTTAGACTTTATGAATTTTCCTTTACTCCTTTCTTTTACCTCATGACGCTTGACTCCAAAGTTAACAAAAAGTGGTTTGAAATTAGATGATAAGACATAATTTTTTGACTATTGAAATGCAGCCTATGATTACAACCATGAGATACTGTTGTGCTTAAAAGTTTGCATACCCGGGCTGAATTAGTAAAATAGGTAACATTTTTAAAGAAAACACAAATGGCTAGGCAAAACACATTTTTCATTTCTTATTGGATTCATATCCAATTGTAGGTCATGTAGAACAGCACAATCATCAAATAAAACATGGCGATAAGGGAAAAAAATGAAATGAGCCCTGTTCAAAAGTGTGCGTACCCTTAGTTCTTAATACTGTGTTTTGCCCCCTTTAGCATCAATGACAGCACGCAGTCTTTTGGGATGGTTGTCAATGAGGCTCCTAATTCTCTTGGTTGGTGTAGCTGCCCATTCTTCCTTGCAAAATGCTTCTAGCTCCTGCAAATTCTTTGGTCGTCTTGCATGAGCTGCACGTTTGAGATCTCCTCAAAACGGCTTGTTGATATTGAGGTCAGGAGACTGTAACGGCCACTCCAGAGCCTTCACCTTTCTCCTCTGTCACCACTGGAGGGTCAACTTGGTCTTGTACTTTGGATCATGGTTATGCTGGAAAGTCCCAAGTGCGTCCCATGCGCAGCTTTCATGCTGAAGAATGCAAATTGTCTGCCAGTATTTTCTGATAGCATGCTGCATTCATCTTGCCATTCACAGGATTCCCTGTGCTTTAGAGCTCACAAACTCCCAAAACATCAGAGCCACCACCATGCTTTACAGTGGGAATGGTATGTTTTTCACCATGGGCCTTGTTGACTCCTCTCCAAACATAGCGCTTATGGTTGTGACCATAAAGTTCTATTTTGGTTTCATCACTCTAAATGACAGTATTCCAGAAAATGTGAGGTGTGTCAAGGTGTTGCCTGGCATATTTGAGGTGGTCTTTATTGTGGGATTGGTGCAATAACGGCTTCCTTCTAGCATCTTGAACATGCCGCTCAATGTTTTTTAAGAGCCATTCCATGAGAGATTGACATTCGGTGTGCAGTTGACCCCCCTGGAATTGAATGAAACTTGGCAAATACGTGGGTGGATATGGGTGTCTCACAGAAATGGCCAACTTTTTAGGTCTGTATCTCACTTTGGCTGCTGATAGCGCCCCTGGAAGCCACTTACTGTAAGTGGCTCAGTTTTGCTGTTTTCACCACATTTTAAATCACCTATCATGACTTAAGGGTACACAGTACCAAATATGTTATACTTAAATCATGACCTATGACCAGTTAGTCCGGTTAGACTTCAGCACCACATCAGCGGCAAGCTGGGTAACTACGTTATTGAGCCAGATTTATTTGAGAAATAACAATAAAAATTGAAAATAGGAATGGGAATAAAATGATATCCCAGACATATACCAATCAAGAATGCTTTATGATGTGTTTACTCACAACAAGACTATCATTTTCAGTGAATAGTACCTTGGTATCTTGCTGTATTTGTGCAATCGACGGCCAGAAAGATGGTCGAAATTCATTTTTGGTGCATGTTTGCGGTATATTTTCTCTGTAACCCAGATTTGTACTGTGAGGGTAAATGCTGTTTTTTGTGCTTTTGGAGCTCTATTTTCAGGAATGCCAAGCATTTCTTTGGTAATATCTACACTTTCAAGCTAGATGGAGCCAAAGTAGGAGGAAAACTCAAAATGGACCATTTTATAGCAGATTGTGCCTGTGTTTAGGTGGCATTATTTTGTTTACCCAGCAAGATAAAGATCTGAAATTCTCTGGATACATAGTCCCTATGGGGTACATTACAGCATTAGTAAAATCTCAATAGCAGTATTTTCAGTGTAGATGATATTAAAATCAAACGTCGGAAAATTTCACCCCCAGGGGCACTGTAGGCAGGATGCAAGTACTGGCTATCCCCAGCAATGTACCAAATAAATTGTTCTTGAATTGTGATGCATACAGCTAGTTTTCCCTGAAAATGAAGAGTTTAGCTTGGTACTATTCTGGATGAACAGTTATCTGACCAAAGGTGGTGCTCGAAAGAGCTAATGTTCTACCGACCTAATATTCCATATTCCCAGACATATACCAAAGTTCTGTCTTTTGACATATAAAAGGTACATGCACAGTTATACATAAAATTTGTAATCTCTTTGGTATAAAGCTGTGGATTGGTTGTAAATAGGAAAAGAATGTTGGTGGTGATTGTAGCAGTGTGTCAACATGCATGTCAACTTTTATCAAAATGATTGTAGTGATTTGGTTTTACGTGTGCATCATCCCCTGCAAATTTGGTGGTCATACGCCATGTCATTTATGACAGGAAGCCCCAAAAAGCCCGGTCTAGATAGGGTTAAGTCATAATAGTTGGTGCAAAATGTGGTGTCAAAAGCAAAACTGAGCCACTTTAGTGGCTTCCAGGTGGCGCCCCCGGCAGACTAAGTGAGATACGGACCTAAAAATGTGGCTTTATTCCGTGAGACTACCATATCTACCTATGTGCCACGTTTCATTCAATTCCAGGGGGTCAACTCCTAAATTTCTTCAAAAAGTGACATTTTCTCACGGAATGGGTCTTAGGGTGTATTCACACATGTGGCTCGCTTGCTTTGTTCCGATTCAGGGGCAAAAATGATACAATTGTTGCATTTGTCCTTTGGCTCGTTTGTGTTCACACAGCAACAGTCTCTACCGGTCCAAAGTTGAAAACAAATGCCATGCGCGAACAAATTGTTCTCTCATTGGTCAGAAATCTTACCCGGAAAGGAAGGGGCGTATCTACTGGTGTGTGAACTACAGCCAAAGACGATAGAGGAAGGAAGTCACGTGGGTACACCGCCCCTTTAGATAGACTTGCGGCGGGTCCTGAATGAATTGATTCCAATGGGGAGAAGTGAACGTAACCACAGACTATCACCAATTATTTTGCGCCATTGTCACAGAATTAAATATTGGACTTATTTTTCACAGGCCACATATCTTACAAACATTATGCCACTGCAATGGCATTTTTAAGACCAACAAATCAGGAGAAAATGAACGTTGTTCAAGACCTGTGTCTCTCTCAGCAGCGCTCATGTAACATCTGGCAATACAGAAATACAGTATGGACTGCAGGAAACCACAAATAAAAATTTAAACTGAAATAATGCTTGTATTTATATGTTCAGTAATACTGTTATGGTCATCGATGTTAAATTGTTTTTAAAGGGGAAAAGGAATATATTTGATCGCAATGATCTTTAAGTGGATTGATATCAGATATTCAACAAGTGGCAAAATTAAATGTGAAGCGTGTCTTGCATTGGCCATCCACGTTAAAAATGCTGAAACTTCATGCAGCAGTAGGTTGCAATAATAGGAACAAGCTATCCATCTTTTCTTTTCCGAAGTATGCAGACAGGTAAGGAATAGATTAGCAATTGTCATATTACAGACCAGCTTTATTGGCTTAAACTAGCTGATGCAATGCCCTTCAAGCCATAGCTAATGCTAATTACAGTAAAATACGTCACGTAATTTGAGTATTATTTAATTTAGCCTTTATTAAACCAGGGAGTCCCACTGAAATAAAAAAAAATACGGACGTGGCCAAACATTATCCTGTTCAAAACCTAACAACCACTCCAAGAGTAATCACTAGCAAGCCAAAATCTAATTTTTAAGATCATGTCAAATAACATTTGTGAACGCAGTAGCTGACCAACTACTTCATATTCGTAATGCTGAGTACAGCCGTTAGCTGTGTTGTAAAATGCCTGATGTTGAAAAGTAAAAGGAAATATACACGCAGCATGCAGATCAAGATAGATACTTATATATCCCAATGTTTAATTGCTACCATTTAGCGACCACTTCTGACAACAAGATCCGCGACCGCGCCCACTTAGGAGACAGAAAGTGTGACCAATTTCTTACAATGGGGGTCTATGGGGGATGAAGAGTCTTGCTAAGCTGTCTTTGCAGCAGCTATGAGTCATTCGTGTCGGTTGCTGAGACAATTGTGTTCTCACTGCAAACAAACCGCTCCAGGATTCGAATGGAAGCGAGCCGAGACCACCCTGTCTTGGCGATCTTGGCCCGCTTGTTTTGTTCCGCATCAGAGTGCATTTGCTGTGTTAACACCTGCCCAAATGAACCGATCTCTGGGGGAAAACACTCCCTGTATCGGAATAACTGCTCCAAACGAGCCAAGCATGAATACACCCTTAAGTACCTGCTTATTGTGCCCCTTGAAATGACCACACCATATTTTGCCAGAGCACTCTTGTTTCAAGGGTTTTTGCTGATAATAATTTGTGTGTCAAAGCTCAAACATTTACGGAGGTAAGACAAATCGCTCCCGAGGTATAACCTTTGCCACCTAGTGGGCAGGGAGATACTTTCCCCCATTTTTTTCCCCTTTAACAGATTGGTTAGCAAATAGCCAAATTAAGTGGCTAATCTGGTCAAATAAAGACGATGGGGGTTTTTTTAGGGGGTGGGGAGAGGGATTGGTCTCCCGGGAGCAAACTGAAATAAACTTAAAGGCTATGCTAAATAACTAGCTAGCTAAGTAAGTTGTATTACAGTGCTGTGAAAAAATATTTGCTCCCTTCCCGATTTTTTTTTTTGCATATTTGTCACACTTAAATGTTTCAGATCATCATAATATTAGACGAAGATTACCTGAGTAAATTCAAAATGCTGTTTTAAAATCATAATTTCATTTATTTAAGGTCCCATATTATGCTGTATTTAGTTGTTTAAAATATGTACAATGGGTCTTAAAAATAATGTTGAGAATTTAGTTACAAAAAAAATCCACACATTTCCAGGTCTAGTGAGACCTCTTATCTCACCCCGTCTGAGCCAACATGAAACACGAGCTGTTCTGAGTGGGCGGGGAGGCCAGGCTAATGAGGTGCTGCTCTGATTGGCTGCCTGGCCGCTTTGATTCCGGGGGAGGGTACAGACCCGAAAAACCAGGAAACAAAGATGGCAGGTATTTCAGGACAGCTCTCTGCAGCATCTATTGCTACAAGACCGTAGTTTTTTGATCCGGAATACGACCCCGAATGGTAGGAGGAAGCAATTAAAGTATTGCAGCAACGTTTACAGCAGGATGTCAATGAGTGGCAAGTTGAAATTTTCGCTCGTACGGTCTCACCTTGCATGCATGTAATTGTAGCTGTACTGTTATATAGTCATGTTATGTACCCACTTAGCTATCCGGAGGAAACACTATTTCCACCAAAACGAAACACAATTCTGACACCAAGCTACTAAATGAGTTTGTAATAAAAACACACAAAAGGTGTAAGCGTTGGTTTTGAGGAGCTAGCGAATCGATAGCTTCTACCGGAAATCCGTATCCGACCTCCTCTTTTTTTCAGCTTTTTATTAGCCAGAACAGTTGTCAAAGGTGGGTGAAATTCCGCCACAGCAATGCAGAGAAATCGTTTGTTATACCAGTCACATTATAGTGCGTTTCGCGATTGCTTTCACCGCGGTAGGATCAGAGAGGTAGCCCACACCACGGCAAAGTACCCAGCTGACTCTGGTCATATATAAGTAAAACGATTGTTTCACAGTAGCAGTAATCAAACCCAAACACGTACCCTAAGCCTATGTCTGGTGGATCTGCAGCCTAATCAGCCCAACTTTGCAGACACGCACAACACCTCTCCGGTTAGCTTCAACTGTAGCAGCTACCGTCAGGTAACCTTATGATGAAACTACCACCTTGATGCTAACCAAAGTAACGCAAGCATATCAATCTGAATTACTGCATATAAGTTAACCAGGAGCATTTTCTAAGTAGAACGGAACACAAACTAACATGCGGTAGTCATCGAGCGGTCATAACGACAACAGAGACAAACGTTTCCCTGCAATACAGGTTTTACAGACAGTAAGTTCAGTTACCGTGAACAGTTGTACCAAGCATCCAAATTACAAACAAGTATATAAAGTTAGCTTCAAATGAGGTTTACGTTCACACACCTTCTGCTGAATGTCTCCTTGATATTATATACTCTTGCATATTTAGGACACAAACATTAGCAACAGTAATTTAGCTACGTTAGCCGCAGTGCTACAGCCACATTCAACAGGCTATCACGTTAGATAGACTTATGCAGTAAAGGAACACAAAATGGTAAAACTAACTACTTCCACATCTGGGAGTCACGGACAGTTGGTACCAATCCAAGCTTTATCTGCGTTTAAGGCCAGTTGTAAGTGTTAACTATCATTCGCTGTCCTGCTAGCCAAACACGTTAGCTTCACTTACATTATTAGCTATTATATCATTACTTACTGCTTGTGGCTCCGAGCGCTTGATCGATGCAACTGCTTCAGGTTTGAGAAGCAGCTGAGACGCATATCCAGGGTCAAATGATCCTTTATTGACAAAGCTGTCTTCAGTGAAATGTCGAGCAAAAACAGCTAAAGTTCCCTCTGAGTGTGGCTGTTTGCCGCCAGCAAACAAAAAAGCTACACACTGATTTCTGGTGGCGTTGTCTTTTAGAAGAGAAAATAGTTGTGCTTTCTTTGTATCCAAAAAAACACATACAAACAGCTTTGAGAGACATGCTGATAAATCTACACGTTAAATGATTGGGCTCGTTTGTCTATGATAGAATAAATTCTGGGTTGGGCAGGTTCAGCCCCATGATTGGCTGTGGCCAGGTCTATCCTGATTGGATGCAACAAACCGACATCAGGTTTTGCCCAGATCTCGAGAAGATCTCGGGACGGGCTGTTCAGAGAGGAAATCACGCTCAGGAAATTACGTTCTCGGATTATGGCAAAACCCCTGTATCTTATGTTTAGAAACTTTTCAGAGGTTGAGTATGGACATCCAACATTATAACATGGCTTGTATCTATTCAAAGAAGGATCAGCATAATAAGGGACCTTTAAGGGAAAAAAGCGATCCAAACCTACCTGGTCCTATGTGATAAAGTAATTGCCCCCTAAACCGAATAAATGGTTGTGCCACCCTCTGCGACAACAACTGCAATCAAGCGTTTGCGATAACTGACAAGTAATCTTTCACATAGCTGTGGAGGAATTTTGGCCCACTCGTCTTTGCAGAATTGTTTGAATTAAGCCACATTGGAGGGTTTTCAAGCATGAACGATCTGTTTAAGGTTATGCCACAGCATCTCAATCGGATTTAAGTTTGGACTTTGACAAGGTCACTCATAAACCTTCATTTTGTTTTTTTTAAGCCATTCAGAGGAGGACTTGCTGGTAGGTTTTGGGTCATTGTCCTGCTGCATAACCCAAGTGTACTTGAGCTTGAGGTCACGAACTGAAGGTCGGACATTCTCCTTCAGGATTTTCTGGTAGAGATCAGAATTCATGGTTCCATCAATTATGACAAGTCATCCAGGTCCTGAAGCAGTAAAGCAGCCCCAGACCACCACACTACCACCACGATGTTTCACTGTTAGTATGATGTTCTTTTTATTATGAAATACTGTGTTAGTTTTACGCCAGATGTAATGGGACGTACACCTTCCAAAAACTTCAACTTTTGTCTCATCAGTCCACAGAATATTTTCCCAAAAGTCTTGGGGATCAACAAGATGTTTTTTGGCAAATGTGAGATGAGCCATTGTGTTCCTTTTGGTCAGCAGTGGTTTTTGCCTTGGAACTCTCCCATGGATGCCATTTTTGCCCGGTCTCTTTCTTATTGTTGAATCATGAACACTGACTTTAACTGAGGCAAGTTAGGCCTGCAGTTCTTTAGATGTTGTTCTAGGTTCTTTTGCGACCTCCTGCATGAGTTGTCAATGCGCTCTTGGAGTAATTCTGGTAGGCTGGCCACTCCTGGGAAGGTTCACCAATGTTCCAAGTTTTCTCCATTTGTGTATAATGGCTCTCACTGTGGTTTGCTGGAGTGCCAATGCCTTAGACATGGCTTTGTAACCCTTTCCAGACTGATAGATGTCAATGACTTTATTTCATGAATAAATATTTTATTTATTTGACCCACTGATTCTATCCAAATAATCCTGAATCACTTAAATGGACTCTAAACTATTTGCCAAACCTCCCAATTTAGTATCATCTGCAAATTTAACTAATTTGCTCTCAATATTCCTATCAAGGTCATTAATGTAGATGAGGAACAGCAAGGGTCCCAACACTGATCCCTGAGGGACTCCACTCCCCACCATACCTAGTTCAGATGAGATTCCACTGACCACCACTCTTTGTGTTCTGTCCTATAACCAGTTTTGAATCCACTCCAGAATACCTCCTTTAACACCAATGGAGCTCATTTTAAAAATTAGTCTCTTATGCGGTACTGTATCAAATGCTTTCTGAAAATCAAAGTATATGTCATTAGCCCTGCTCTTATCATAAGTCTTGGTGGTCTCTTCAAAAAATTCCAGAAGGTTTGTCAGACATGACCTTCCCTTATGGAAACCATGTTGGCTATCCCTCAAGATATCATTTTGTTCAAGAAATAATTCCAGCTCGTCTTTTATGATAGATTCTGGTATTTTGCAAGTTAAACTGACTGACCTATAATTTCCTGGCTCAGTACGGTCCCCTTTCTTATATATTTGTTGGCATCATATTGCCCTGCTTCCAATCATTTGGTATTTCACCAGTTCCTAAAGACCGTCTGAAGATAGCTGAGAGCGGTTTAAAGATGATCTCACTAACTTCCCTGAGCACTCTAGGATATAAGCCATCAGGACCCGCTGCCTTATTACAAATATATTGATTTTATATATATATATATATATACTCAGCACCATTAAAAAAGCACCGGTGAGGTATGTACTGTATTTGTGGCAAATTGAAGAATCGATTGATTTTTATTGCTTTTCCAGTGAGGCACGAGAGGAGATAAATAAAAGCGCGTGGTATTGTAATCCTGACGAGCACCACCTGCACGCGCCAAGCACTTCAGAAATAACAAACATTGAGCTGTTCGTGATATGTACAGTGACACTTGACTTGTTCTTTTTGGTGTGGTCAATAGCCTACATAAAGCCAACAAAAAAAAACGAAAAATGCTACTGCATCAAGTAATGGAACGGCTTGTGACACAGGAGAGAGAAAAAGAGCCTTTGGCATGTTACGGGCAGATCTCAGCTGCCGAGAGGTGGTGCGTCATTTGCACTGTTACCGTTCAACAATCAGTCGGCTGTCTATCCGAGAATGGAACACAAGCACTGTCACTGACTGACCCCGCTTAGGGCAGCCACGAGTGACGATGGCAGCTCAAGAGCGCCACATCTGGTTACAGCCTGTACGTGACAGATTCCAGACAGCAACCAAAACTGATCATGAGATGAGGGGTCCCGAGGCGATTGAGGGTGAGCGCAAGTACCGTTTGACGCCGTCTATGTGAGCAACACATGCGTGCACACAGGCCCTACAGAAAACCCAGTTTTTGCCCATTTACGCATGGCTGTCCTTACTGTGGTCGGTCAGCAACAGTCCCTGTTTTCCATTCTCAGACAAAAACAGGGAAATAAAGTGCCAAAAAATTACACAGAGGCAGGTGCCCACAGTCAGAAGTGAAGAGTTCCTACTCCTGTTGATGGGCAAAAAATGGGTTTTCTGTAGGGGCCGTGTGCACGCATGTTTTGCTCACATAGACAGCGTCAAACGGTACTTGAGAGGTACAGTGCAACGTGTCGGCCATCTAGGATGATTTTTCATAAAAATATCACCTTTTTCCTGTTTTTGGACTTAGAAATTTTCAAGTGGGTTCAATGTCAATTTGTCCGATCGATATCGCAAATATTATTCATTGGATTCTTTTCAAATTTGCCACACATATTCTCTACCACAGGGAGAGGTGCAGTGCAAAGTGTCGGCCATCTGGGTCGGTCTTCGAGGGTATTAGTAAGCTCTGCTTACTTTTTCACTTGTCTGCCTTTAGTTAATGCAACTTTTCTAATACTTCATTATCCCTAACCTCAATTTCCGCAAAATAATCTTGAGCGTTGGACATGCCCTCTGGCCGACTAAAAACCCGTTCTGAGGTAAAATTCTCAACAAAGCAACTGTTTAAGGTATCTGCAATATCCTTGTTATCATATAGCAGCAATCCATCTTTATTCTTTATGCACTTAACCTCCTCTTTGTCTTTCCTTTTTCTGCTACAGTTCTGAAAGAAGCACTTAGGATTAGTTTTTGCCCCCTCTGCAATTTGCCTTTCATACAGTCTTTAGCATTCCTCAGCTCTTTTTTGACCACAGCCCACATTTTACGGTTTTCAGCTTTAGTGTTCTCATTGTTATCCTTTATGTACATCTTATCAAGATTCTTCTTTTCCCTCAAACTCCTACGAATAGCTGTGGTCATCCACTGAAGATTCTGCTTTTTCAGCTTACTTTTGGACACCTGTGGAATGAATTTACATTGTGAATCAAGTAAAACCCCCTTAAATCTTTCCCACATCTCATTTACAGATTCACAGTCAAGGAGTGTCTTCCATTTTATTTTACTTAGATATGAGTGCATCCTAAAATGCTCGCCTAAAATTGAAAATTTTGGTTTTCGAAGACACCTTTTTTACTGCCCATGAAACATAAAAATTAACAGTGGAGTGATCACTAGTCCCGCGTGGCTCCAGTACCTCAACATTGCTAATTCTATCAGGGTTATTACAGTCCACTAAATCTAAAATTGCCTTCTCTCTCTCGTAGGTTTATTAACATACTGCACTAAAAGATTGTTATTGAAGTCAGGAGGTTGCAATGGCCACTCCAGAACCTTCACCTTTCTCTTCTGTAACCACTGGAGGGTCAACTTGGTCTTGTGCTTTTGATCATTGTCATGCTGGAACGTCCAGATGCGTCCCATGTGCAGCTTTTATGCTGAAGAATGCTAATTATCTGCCAGTATTTTCTGATGGCATGCAGCATTCATCTTGCCATCAATTGTCACAAGATTTCCTGTGCCTTTAGAGCTCACAAACCCCCAAAATATCAAAGAGCCACCATCAGGCTTTACTGTAGGAATGGTATATTTTTCACCATAGGCCTCTCCAAACATAGCGCTTATGGCTGAGACTTTAATCCTTTTGTGCAGATGTGTCCACCAGTGGACATGGAGCTGCAAAATTTATGCATGCAGTTACATTCTATCACTAGATGGCACACCCAGATCAGGTATTGAATTTTCACAAGCAAGCCGAGCTCGAACACGGTTTAGAATATGGAAGAGTTCAGTCCCATCCCTGTTTTTTAGGGGTAACGCGAATTAAACTCCACAGCTAAGCCTGATGTGCAAACAGCTCAATATTCTTGCCCATAGTATCTATCCAGCAGTTCAGAAAAAAAAGATCTCTTGCAACATGACAAATCGTTGTCCTTCAGAGCATGCACTTCAGCTGCAGTGAGTCAATGGTATCCCAATTAGTAGTTCAGAAAAATAAGTTTTCTGAAGCAAAAATTCGACATGATATTGACAGTATGTCATTCTACTATCAATTATAGTCATCGCATATCGAAAATGCAGAGTTCCCTACTATGTATTTATGCATAGATTCCTCAATCAACAAATTCAATGCTCCTTCATATGCTTCTAAGTACTCAAGTTGATAGCAATTCACTCTATTATTTACTTTGGCTCATCTGCGTAACTGCACACTTATAGTTCACACCCACTTGAAGCTTCCCTGGTAATGATGTCTTGATTGACTCATTTCTTATCCAATGCCAGAGTGTATAAACTTTCCACAGTAACTGAAAGACTCTGATTGGACAATCAGAAGAGTACATTGCCTGTGCGTAAGAACAAGGTGGGTTGCATTCCCTTAACGTTGGACACAGTTGCGCAGCTGAAAATTACGCACTTTAAAGAAAAAAGCCTGAAGTGTTCAGTTAGATTTACGGGACTCAAATGAGGTCTGGACATGGTCAATGGGAATTATTCCAAATGAAACAGGACTGGAGGGTACCTTCTACTGAATACATCTGTCTCTTATGATGTTTTCCACAAAGGTTAAAGAAATGTGTTTCAGAATTTGTGGATGAGACTTTTATTTATTTATTTATTTATTTGACCATTAGGACGCCACCTCTGATTGGTTTACTTCATGTTACGCCCAAAACACACCAATGATGAATAATTATAAAATTAAGTAGGATCCCTTTGAACCTTGCGGCTTTCTTTGAGTCCTGATGACCCGCCGTTTAATTTGCTAATAGAGATTTGAACATGCCTTAAATGCAGTAGCACCACACGCTTCTGACCATGCCCTTAGATCATAAAAATAGGGCCCTGTACCTTCATTGTCATGATTATTGGCTAAATATGAGACGTGTGAATATTTCCGATTTTACTTGCGTTGTCAGAAGATTTTGAAAGTGGGGTGATGCAAGTTCCCCATGCCAGACTGTTTAAAATGCATCCGCTTTTTCATTGGCCGTAAGCAAGGAATTAGACCAATCGTGGAACGTGTTAATTTGTCTGAAGGCGCGGGAACTGTCAGCGCACTATTTTCTTTGACAGATCATGGCTGCTTGGGCATTCCTCAAACTTAAGCAAATTCGGCCACCGGCAAGAAAGTTTACTAAGTAAGTGTTGTCGAAAAGTAAATTTTATGTTTTTCATCATTATAAAATTATACTGGAAATGGTATTACATGAATGAATTTTAAATTGTCGGTCTCACTACATATGACTTTACATGAACATTTTCAAGTGCTCAAGTTAACTTATTATTCAGTATAAAATTAAAGCCAAAATGCGTATCCAACTATGTAATGAATGAATATCTCGTGATATTTAAATTTGTCCTATTTTCAAACAGTTTGAAATGTAAATATTGAACATAATCGCAGTATTTTTCTATATACAGTCGTATTTCGTTGCCACGTACCTGTTCAATATCATGTTATTGTGGAAATTATTTTTATGATCAAATGAATTTATTACTTTATTAATGATTGATATAACATAATTACATAATTTATAATCAGGAAAGTGATTTTTTTTTGCTCTGTTTTTTGTCTGCAGTGATAAAGTGATGGAGGCATGACACAATAGTGCCACTTTTTCCTCAGTGAATGGGGGGGTGATGTTTTTAGAAGTACTGCTCTCAGACCCGGCGGGTTAGCTGGGTTCGCGGAAGCGATACCCAATTTTTTATAAATATAATGAAATGAACTTAGAAATTTTAATTATGCATGCATGCCGATTTGAACATGTTCACCTTTAAAATACAAAAACATTTTTCATTTTTTTAAAATATGGGTGTCAGCAGGGTTTTACTGACCAGGATAACTGGACATACATACTCAGTCAAAAAAGAAACTTCATAAATTTCTAAATATTTTCTTGAAACTTAATACAAGAGATATTATTATTATTATTAGGGGTAAATGCGTTGTCAAAGACATCATGACACACAGCAACTCCGACGTGCACAAGCATGCAGCACGTGCGAGCATACATCAAGGTAAAAGCATGTTTCCTCGTGTTCCTAGTCACGTGACCTTATGAGACACGTGCAATTGAGCCCACGTTAGCACGGTAGAGTGACATCTCGGAAAAACAAGTTCTTACAGTCAATTATCCGTTGATTTGCAATGCCACGACTGTCAAACATTCAACGTGAACGTGCCATTGGCATGCTGAATACGGAACGTCGGTCACTGGCGTTGCCAGGGTTATGGGATGCAGTCGACGGACTATCCATGATCTTCGGACACGTCTCCAACAAACTGGCACCACAGCAGACCGACCTCGTTCGGGTAGACCACGTGTGACGACACAAGCAGAAGACCGACAAATCGTCTTACGTCATTTGCGTGTCGATTTCTCACTGCAACGTCCGCTAGGAATGAATTGTTTAGAGGTCGTGTGACTGCCCAAACCATACGTGTCGCCTGCGCACTGCTCGTCTCCATGCACGCCGGCCATATCGTGGACCAATTTTAACCCAGTTACACCGGCGTCAACGGCTTCTCTGGGCACAACGACATCTGAGATGGACTCAGCGTGATTGGAATAGGGTCGTTTTTAGTGACGAATCCAGATTCACTTTGCACTTCGTTGATGGGAGAGTTAGAGTTTGGAGGAGACGCGGTGAAGCATACGCCCAGTGTTGTGTGCAGGAAGTGGACCGTTTTGGGGGCGGTAGTGTTATGGTTTGGGGTGCCTTTAATGGTCCTGCCCGTTCCCGACTGATGGTCGTTCAAGGAAACCTAACTGCTGCAGGATACAGAGATCAAGTGCTCATTCCAGAGCTTTTTGCCATTCATGGCAGCTCATGGCCCAGGTCTGACATTCCAACACGATAATGCCAGACCTCATACGGCCAATTTAACGCGAAATTTTCTTAGGAATGCTGGCATCAATGTCATGGAGTGGCCCTCAAGGTCTCCCGACCTTAATCCCATAGAACATGTATGGGATGTGTTGGGCAGAAGACTCCGTCAAGTAAGGAACCCTCCACAGAATTTGCAGGAACTTGGTGCCATGTTGGTTCAATTATGGCGACGCATCCCCCTAGCTGTGTTCAGACGCATCATTCAATCCATGAGGAGACGTTGCGTCGCAGTTGTGAACGCTCATGGAGGGCATACGCGCAATTGACATGCTTTCATCAAGTTGTAACTTACCATTTTTACTCTCCTACATTTCCGTAGCATTTCCGGTGGAACTGGTTACATTATGAACATGATTTTTATGGTACACCGTCCTTAATGGGTACAGAATGGAATTAAATCATTATTTAAAACCACTTTTCTTGTATGTTCAACTTATTGACTTCCAAACGAGTGTGAAGTTTCTTTTTTGACTGAGTATATATCGATTGTGATCATTTGTTGAAAAGTACCTCAATTGAAAGTTACTGAAATAAAATTTAATGTTTTATTACATGTGGAATGTGATGATGATGATGAGGGGGCAGATGGTGAGGACAGTGCAGTTTAGAACAATGAGGATTTAGTGAATGAGATTATGTTGGAAGAGCGTGTTCTGTAGATGCTCGGTGTTTCCTAAATAGAGCACTGAGATTGAGAATTATGTTTCTTTTTTTTCTTCTAATCCCTCCACCACCCCCTTTCCCATTTTGGAGGTCTACTCAATTCATTCAATTCCAAAAAATTTCTCATAAGACCCCACACCCACCCTTTGACTCCCATCACAGCACCCTACACCCATATTTACAGATGATACAGTGAAAGGACTATGACATAAATTAGAATGTAAATATATTCAAAAATGAGTAAATTGAAATGAGAATTAACACCATACATGGACCATAACATACATTGATCATAATTATATATATACATATATACTCATGCTTGAACATATGTACTGTTATATATGCGTATTTTATGTAAAGCACTGTATATCATTTGTAAATGGAGATTTGTTACATGCTGTTTTTGCTGCCTTGCTGGTCACCTATTTATTTTGTTCTTCAGCACCCTCTGGTGGTGTGTCTGAAGCAAAACATGATCTGATGCAATACCCCCTTCTTTGTAATAGACTAGTGCTTTCTAGAAGCTTCTGGCATCTTCCTGCCTGGAGGGGGCGGGATTACCCAGGAATCCTGTAGATCTTTCCAGAATGTTGCTAGTCTATATAAATGCTGTGATTTTGGTCAGAAGAGGCAGAGTTTTTGTTTTGGCAACAGAGTTACATAGTGGCATTAGAGTGTTATTATAAGATTAAACAGTGGATTATTTGTAGAAGTTTTTTTTTTTATTCAGTGAAGAATAAATTTGTTTAAGTTGTCATTGCTGGTTTTCTTTGTTGTGATTTTCAAGTCATAACAGTACATTCATACAAACACAGACAAACACATCATATATAAATAGACTCATACACATTTACTTATGTTTACTTATGAGAATTATGTTTTTTAGTTTTTTTAATTTAATTTTTTTTTTTTCAACAAAAAGAATCATATTGTTTTGTTTCAAGTTTGGCCCACCAAAAATGCATTTGGGCCACCAATTGTCATAACTTTGTGGCCAAGACACTCATATTTGGGCCACCAAGGTGCATTTATGAGTTTCTGTCACTGATATAGCCCTTAGACCAGTGGTTCTCAAGCTCAGTCCTGGGGGACCACTGTGTATGCTGGTTTTCAGTGCAACCACAACTGCAATCCTAGAATTCTTTTAAGCTGTTGATTTGTCTTCATAAGTTGGATTTCATTTCTTTACCTTCTAACTTCACATTATGAGAGAAATTCAATGTCTGCCATGGGTTATGAAAGCTCCGTGTCCATATTGTGTTTATAATGCTGCAATACAAGTAATTGCACAAGGCCTAATATATTTACTGATCCAAGTCATACAAAAGTTAATTATCCTATATGTTGCTACAGACAAGATTAAAGTGCTTAATTTTTTTCCCCACAATATAAACACAAAACAGGTGCGTGTCACTGTCAATCACTTTGCCTTCGAACTCCTCATTATCAATTAAATGGTCCAATTTAGTGATCATGCATCAATAATTAAACTGATCAAGAGCCTACTGATATTTTGATAGTTCTTGGAATATCTATTTCAATTTTTCTCTTATTATTCGGCTGTTTCCCATATAGCATGATCTGAATATGAAACTTGAATTGTTCATGATATGCATTGCTATTTTTTGACAATATTGCTTAAAAGGGTAAAGAAGAAAAATGAACGACAAATTAAAATTCCAAGGTTACATTTGTGGTTGGAATAAAAATCTGCATTTTTACTTGCACATAGTATCTATCCAGCAGTTCAAAAAAAAGATCTCTTGCGACAGGACAAATCGTTATCCTTCGGATCATGCACTTCAGCTGCAGTGAGCCAATGGTATCCCAATTAGGAGTTTAGAAAAATAAGTTTTCTGAAGCAAAAATTCAACATGGTATTGATACTACCTCATTCTACGATCAATTGTAGTCATCACACATTAAAAACGCGTAATTCCCAACCGTGGATTCACGCATAAATTCCTCAATCGATGAGTTCAGCACTCACTTATGTCCTCCTAAGGACATAAGTCCACTCTAATGCTTGCTCGGGCTCATCTGCATAAAGCACAATTAAAGTACACGACCACATGAAACTTCCCTGTCAATGATCTATTGATCGACACGTTTCTTATCCAATTCCAGAGAGAATAAACTTTCCACAGTAGCTGAAAGTCATTAATTGGATCATCAAAAAAGTATTTTAACCTTTGCGTAACAGCAAGTTAGGTTGTATTCTCTTAACGTTGCGCAGCTGAAAATGATGTGATTGCATAGAAAAATAGACTTTCAAAACCGGCCTGAAATGATCAGTTACATTTACGGGATTCAAATAAGATACGGACATGGTCAATGAGAATTATTCCGAATGTAACAGGACTGGAGGGTTCCTTCTCCCGGATAGATCTGAATTCAATGAAGAAAGGTTTTTCTTCATTTTATGAATGAGTTCAATCGTATTTTTTTTAAATTATATCAAGCTGGTTAGCTGGTAAGCAGTTTTTTATTCTCGGTTTACCGTAGCCATGATGATCACAGAGCTTGTATGCTACATTGGTTAGTAAGAGTAACTGTTAGTCTTTGCTAATAATACTGCATGTGGAGGCATTTTGCTCAGTGTGGCTGATTTAGAATTTATACCGTATTCAAATAAATATTATGAGGTTTTGGCTCGTTTAAATGCAAACGGATCAAGCACTTTGGTAGACCCCCTGCTACGTTCGTTACACCATTCTGTTCAATCTAGGGTAGCATATTGCCTGCTTTCACCTGATAGTGGAATGTCTTTTCTGTTAAAATAAGGTATATTTCAGACATTACTGTGTTAGTGAGTTATACATGTTCCTTATAAGGTGTTGAATGTGCTTATATAAGCTTGCAAGCTCAGATGAGGGAACTGCTAGGTTTTCATAGCAGGTGAATCTTCTGACTGTTAAATAACCACTTTTTTTAATGAGCATGTGTGCTGGCTTGTGGGACTTTGAAGAAAAATGGACAAAATTCTAAACTTTATCATGGAGCAAAGGCATGTTTTGGGTTTGGAGAGGTTACCGGTGACCATTGATGTCCAACTGCGCCTATATTGATAAACTTGTGCTAGATTCAACCAGAAAACCATTCATTCATATTGAATTTCATGCGTCAAAGGTTGATTTATGTTAAAAATATGATTATTTTATGATTTGACAGTGCACCATTTTGAGGGCTCTGACAATTTGGGGAGCCACCTGGAGAGCTGTCTTATTTGGCTCCTAAAGAGAAGATGATTTAGAATTTCATGCTCAGATGAAGTATACTTGTGGTCAAGGAGTTTATGATCCCAGGAATGTGTTGTTAATCTACCAGCCATTTTTCAATTCTCAGTATTTTTTTTTTTTTTTTTACAATTTCACTGCTGAATTTTCATGAAGACTTTTTATGTTTGCAGCCCTTTTTCTCTACCAAAATCATGAAAATAAACTGAAACACAATGGAATTCTAAATGATACAGGTGTCTTGTCTCAGTTGAGCCAATTTCCCCTTCTATGTAGCTCAAATCTTTAATTATAAAGCATTAAATAGGGTAATGCATAAATATCCATATTTGGCTTCTGCACAAAGGGGTTAACACTGAATTATCTTTTTAGCTCTGGACCTACAAGAAGATCACTAAATGGGCAATTTGCAAGTTTCCAAGAAAACTTCATTGAAGATGACCTTCTGAAATCCGTCCGTCGGATAAACAAAAAGAAATACCTGCGTCTTGTATACATCAGAACAGAGGTAAGAAAAAACTGTTTTAAAGCCTCTTAGATTTGCCGTTGTTAGATTTCTAAAATTACCAAAATAATTTTTCAAAATGTGGACTAAAATTTGTTTTATTCAATTTCATCAAGCAAAGGAAATTGCTAAGGACTCTGGAGAAGGAAATCCAGCAGAGAAAGAAGCGGATCTACAATTCGCTTTGTGATTCAGTTCGTCGCACCATGAAGCCAACATACCGAGGTTGACATCTCAATTACATACAGTTGCAAATTAAGTAATTGCATCAGTACCTGTGCACATTAAACAACCTGTTTATCTGAACTGAATTCAAAACTGTATTTGCTTGTTTTCAGTTTGCTTTCAAGTCAAAGGGAAGGACACTCTAGCAACAATGAAAAACAAACTGGTGAAGGCAATTAACCATTCAAAAAATTCCATGTTTCGTGAGGCAATGGAGAGGATGCTGAAAGACGTCCGTAATCTTCAGGTACACTTTCCACAAATTTTACTGGCCCTTGTGGAAAACATGGTCACGATGAGCGTTGAAATTAGAAGATACAGTATTATAATAAAGCGTGCAAAGCAGTATCACATTTTGCCATAATTTTTCTCTGACTGGAGAAGGACCATGCCCTCTGTAGATATGGCTTGCAAAATACATCACATCCCATTTTCATCACATCTTATATTTACCGGCCACGATAACAAAGCTGGAATTGTTTTTGGTTGATCTGTGCATCTGTGTCACCAGGCCAAACCATAGCAAAATTACTCTGAAATTACCATAAAACGACTAAGAAAGCTGACCTGAGCATTTTTGCTAGTGTATCTATTTCTGTTGGTCTGTTTGTCTGTGGACAATTCTTGAGAGCACAGTTGTATCGCAGCTTTTTAGGATGCAGCCTTCAAACTTCTCAGGTGAATAGTTGAGATATGAAGGAATGGTCTCTAGTCTTCCATGGAAAGTTCTCCTTTGGAAATAAGAACCTTCCTCGGATTTGGGACACTGCGGCCCGCTCCTGGACCCAGGCCTGGGAGGGGAGCTCGCAGGCGAGCGCCTGGTGGCCGGGTTTAACATCTGTGTATTGAACAGTTATAGGAAGCCATAAATGAAGTTTAATTTGGTGGCCTTGAACTTGACTTTCAATGACCTTCGAAGGTCAAACTTCACATAGTGAAATTTCAATGACCTCGATCACCAAAACTATTACAGATAGAGCTTAGGTTTGTATTGTGGGCATATAGGAAGTCATGTATGAAGTTTCATAAGGTGACCTTGAACTTGACCTTGAGCGACCTTCAACAGCCAGACTTTACAGTGAAATTTCAATGACTTATATCAGTAAAATTGTTACAGGTAGAGTGTAGGTTTGTATTGGACACGTATAGGAAGTCGTCTATGAACTTTCATTTGGTGACCTTCATATTGACCTTTGAACGTCAAACTTGACCTAGTGAAAATCCAATGACTTCTCTCACTAAAAAGGTCACAGCGAGAGCTCAAGTTTTTATCACAGACTTAAAGGAAGTCACACAGGAACTTTCATTTCGTGACATTCAACTTGACTGTTGGTGACCTTTTGAAGGTCAAACCTGACATAATACAATTACAATGACTTGTTTTGCCAAAACGGTCACAGATGGAGCCTAGCTTTGGATTAGAGACATATATGAGGTCATACAACCCCAATTCTGAAATAGTTGGGACAAAGTGTAAATTGTGAATAAAATCAAAACGCAATGACTTTCAAATCACACCAGCCAGTATTTTATTCACAATAGAACAGAGATAACATCGCAAATGTTGAAACTGAGAAATTTTACAATTTTATCCACAAAATGAGCTCATTTCAAATTTGATGGCTGCTACAGGTCCCAAAAAAGTTGGGATGGGGGCCTGTTTACCATGGTGCAGCATTCCCTCTTCTTATTAACACAGAGTAGAGCTGCTGTAGCCTGGTAAAACCAGACTCTGCTACTTCGCTTTGCTTCGTACACAGAGTCTGGGTAGTCGTCATTGACAAGCGTTTACTTCCTGGTGGGTAGGCGCTTGTCAGAAGTTTAAAATCATTGGTGTACCCGTAAACTAATCACTAACATTTGGCGATGACGTATGTTATGCGCTGGCTCAGCTGCCTAGTACTTCCGCTGGAAACTACAGTCCTTCATACCAGGAATGCAGGGAAAACAAACTGATCAGTACATTAAAGTTAATACTGTACCCATACATATGCCCATCTACCAAATTTTAGCCTTCACCCATTCACTTAAAAGAACCAAAGGTGGTCTTTCTGTTCTCCTCACAAGAAACAAACTGTTGAGCTATCGTTTTTCCTGCAGATACTGCTGCTGTTAAAAAAAAAAAACGTAGGAGACCCGAAACCAACGGCAGAATCGGTGAGAAGGACACATTATTTACATCAGGACGAAATCTGTGTTGACACGAAAACTGAACCGTTAACCATACTTGCACTAACATCATACCTAGCTCGCTATCTAACTTAATAGCAACACAGTTTGGCACTAAGCGTTTGGCTGTCTCAGACAGCCATTTCATTCATGGATAATGACAATATAACACTGAGACAGTGAATAGGTCTTGTGACATGAACAAAAACACGGCTTTTAAAAAGTTCGCTGCTAACTTAAATAGTGTGAAATTCGCGGGCAATGTAACACTAGAAGCTACAAGCTAGCTGAGGTGGTTCGGCTGTCTCTCACAGAGATGAACAGGGTGCCTATTTCATGATGGCTATTAAGTAGATATGACAATCTATAGGGAGTAGCGCTACAACATCATTTCCATTCAAAAAACTAACCAAACATTCATCTTGTTGTAGCTATAGTCGCTGATACCCGGGATTTTCTCTATGACGGAGCGAATGGCCTCCAATGTATCTATGTCCGTAGCCATTGTTGATTTCGGAGACTACAATTTCAAACTCGGCGCAGCGGCTCTCGGCCACGCCTTCTGTTCGTTGGTTGGTCCGGAGTACTATCTGCCGAGGTAAACGGGGCAGAGCTCCGAGTGATCAGACTGAGTACTGAAGCGAAATGAAATTATGCGGAAGTACGAAGGCTGGCGGAGTCAGGTAAGAGCTGCTGGGAATTGAGGAGACAAATTTCTTGGGTTTAGCCATTGGAATTTGATCCCACTCTTGTTTAATACAGGCTTCCAGCTGCTGGAGAGTTTTGGGTCTCCTTTGACGGACTTTTCATTTAATTATGCCCCAAATTTTCTCAATCGGTGAAAGATCAGGACTGCAGGCAGGCCAGTTCAGCACACAGACTCTTCTACTACGAAGCCGTGCTGTTGTAATAGCTGCAGTATGTGGTTTTGCATTGTCCTGCTGAAATACACAAGGCCTTCCCTGGAATAGATGTTGTCTGGAGGGGAGCATATGTTGCTCTAAAACCTTAATATACCTTTCAGCATTCATGGTGCTTTTTAAGACATGCAAGTGTCCCACACCATATGCACTAATGCATCACCATACTGTCAGAGATTTTGGCTTTTGAACTGAACGCTGATAACAAGAGGGGTGATCTTTCTCCTCTTTAGCCTGGAGGACACGACGCCCATGATTTCCCGCAAGAATGTCAGATTTGGACTCGTCTGACCACTGGACACTTTGCCACTTTGCTACAGGCCATTTTAAATTAGCCTTGGTCCACAGAACACGGCGGCGCTTCTAAATCATGCTCAATAATGGCTTCCTTTTTGCATGATAGAGTTTTAGGTGGCATCAGTGGATGGCACGGCAGACTGTATTTACAGACAGTGGTTTCTTGAAGTATTCCTGGGCCCATTTAGTAATGTCAACGACAGAATCATGCCAGTGAGTGATGCTGTGGCGTCTGAGGGCCAGAAGATCACGGGCATCCAGTAAAGGTCATAGGCCTTGTCTCTTACGCACAGAGATTTTTCCAGTTTCTCTGAATCTTTTGATGATGTTATGCACTGTCGATGATGAGACCGACGGAGCCTTTGCAATTTGACGTTGAGGAACATTGTTTTTAAAGTATTCCACAATTTTTTTTACGCAAGCCTTCACAGGTTGGAGAGCCTCTGACCATCTTTACTTCTGAGAGACTCAGCCTCTCTAAGACTTCCCTTTTATAGCCAATCATGTTACACACCTGATGCCAGTTAACTTAATTACTTGCTAAATGTTCTTTCAGCTGATTCTCTTATATATTAATTGCTTTTTCAGCCCTTTTTTGCCTGGTTCCCAACTGTTTTGAGACCTGTTGCAGCCAGAAAGTTTGAAATAAGCTCATTTTGTGAATAAAAATGTAAAATGTCTCAGTTTCAACATTGGAAATGCTATCTATGTTCTATTGTAAATAACATATTGGCTCATGTGATCTGAAAGTCATTGCATTTTGATTTTATTCACAATTTACACTTCGTCCCAACTATTTTGGAATTGGGGTTGTATATGAACTTTCATTTGGTGACCTGCCTATTGACCTTCGAAGGTCAAATGTGACGTAGTCAAAATTCAATGACTTGTATCATTAAAATGGTCACAGATGGAGCCTAGGTTTGTGTTACTGACATTTAGGAAGGCACATATAAACTTTTATTTGGTGACATTCAACTTGACTGTAATTGACCTCTGAGGGTCAAACTCGACAGTGAAATTACAATGACTTGTATCACCAAAATGGTTACAGATGGAGCCTAGGTTTGTCTAGAGAGATTTAGAAAGTCATATATGAAGTACATTTGCTGACTTCAACTTGACCTTCTGTGACCTTTAAAGTTCATAATTGACATAATGAATTTTCAATGACTTGTATCACCAAAACTGCTGCAGAGCTTAGGACTGTATTACAGGAGGTCTTATAAATGTATGTGAACTTGACGTTGACCTTTAATGATTCGAAGGTAAATCTTCACATGAAATTTTCATAATTTGTGTCATCACTATTAAATTGCTTGCCAGAAAGCTTGGTCCTATTTTTGATTTTATTTGCATTTTCCATGATGTGTTAACATTTCTTGGAGTTGGGGTTGTAATCTAAAATTTGTTTCAACCATTACTTATACAGGAATACCTCAAGATTAAGATTCAGACAGAGATGACAGGTTCCTTGGAGGTGGCTCTGAAGCAGATCCCAGGCGACTTCACTGGCCTCCAAGGTAGAACTAACCAATAGAATTAACTTATTTTATAGCTTATAGAATACTACTGTAAAGTGGCGGCTGGTGAACTGGCGATAGGGGAGGCTCAAACCCATCTCTTAAAAATAATGATTGGTCATGACCTATTGTCAATCATCCATTTAAATTACCATTACAGAAACTCCAAAAACTCTCAACATTATTAGGTGTGGTCAGTTTTCATTAATAACGCATACCTGTCAGCTCTCACGCATTCGGCGTCCGTTTTAGTGGCATATACGTTCTCCTGCTGTAGTCAGCAATTATTCAATCAACGCATATGTAAGAGATTCTCGCGCGGAATTGAAGTCCTTGTGTAAAGAGGTTTATCAGTTTCACGTGCCTTCCAATGGATTTCACCACTAGTAATTGGAAACTGATTATGACTACGGACTTCTCACGCTTTTGTTTACTCAGGGATTGGAAGCAGTGCATATGTTTCATGATTGTTTAAATTGCTTTAAATGAAATAAGATCATTGGATGTAATGGAATTGCATGAAGACGTTTCAAATGATCTTAACTCCCAAAAGTCACAAAGTCCATGTGCTAAAGATGTTGCTTACCAGGTTTTGTCAAATTTGATCCATATTTTTGACCTCTAGAGGTTAAGGTTTGAATTGTTTATGGATCACAGAGGACAGATGATGACGTGCTACAGAGTTAAAAAGATTTTAATAACTCAGTCAACGACGAGTTGAGTTAAACATATTCCTACAATATTCCAATTAACATGCACCCTTGCATGCTCCAATTAAAATATGGTTTTTTCAAAGCCTCCCACTGGCAGTGGACTTGTTGGATCATGCAGGCAGTGTCTCTCTTTCATTTGATCAATCAACATTTTATAATAGTAGGCAATGCAACATGTGCATATCCTAGCCTTTCCTGATGCTTAAAAGTAGGAGTGTTTTTCCTTTCCACCAGAAATATAGGCTTTACTGACCATGAATTGGCGGCCTTGTGTGGTCAACTGCGATAAAACCCCCGATTGAGATGCATATTCTGAGCGTGCTGAATGCTTTTCCAAAGAATGCTCCTAAAATTCATATAATGTTGGTATGTTACACATCTGAATTGGAAAATGCAACATTCAAATTAAGGCCCAATTTCCAAGTATCTAAATGGAATAGGCCGTTTATATGACCTATACTAAATTTTGAATATTGTCATATTCTTAGTAGTAGTGGAAGGTAGATGTGCATATAACCATAATCATTGGGGATTGATAAGAGAAACTTGCGCTCATGCTGTATCTTCAGGTTCCTCACAAACAACTGAAGAGAGACAGCATTATGCAGGCCATTCTTCAATTTTTAGTAAGAATGATGTGTTGTAAGGGTGATGCAATGTTTTAAGATTGGTATCAGTAATGTCTCCTGCTACTAAGGGTGACCAGTTTGCTCAACATGCAAAGATGATGAAAGGAGGATCATTAATGTTGCTATGTCCCACATATAAATAACCCTAGAACAGACACACCATTAGCCAACAACAACGGAAGACGTCCAGTGAGGTTGTCATCTTATGCTTGTAATCATGTGCCTAGCTCAATGTAAACAAACACTGACTGGGCTTGCATCTCGATTCTAAATCTGCATTTTCATCCAAATTTATTTAGCGATTGCAGTGTGTCTTGTTTAGAACACAAATTACGAAAGAGCATTCAGACGAGAACAGGCTGTCCGCAATTGGGCAGACCTACTTGACTTTCATTCACACAGTGAGCTGATTGAGAGGGTGCACTTTGGTGAGCAAGCCCTATTAGAATTCATCAATGAGCTCTCCCCTCAGCTACAGTGTGTATCGGACAGTAATGATTGAATTGGTGTTGATAATAGTTTTTTTTTTTTCATTTGGCATCTCCAATCCCACCCGAATCTGGAATGCCCAATTTGAGAACTGTGTACAAGCCTTGCTCCTATGCGACCCCTTGTTGCCAACTTGGGAGGGCGAAGACAGTTCGCGGCTCTCCTCCGAAGCACGCGCCTGTCAACCACTGCTTCTTCATACTCATTGGTCGAAAATTCGCAAGATAGAACGAGGGCGGAGGATACCCAAACACGAGCAAGCTTAGAATCTTACTGAAGAGCGCCCAGTTGGCCAACAGGAGGCGCTTGAGCAATGAACAAAGCAACTATTTTTGTATCCCATCCTGGCAGTCCCTTTCCAATTTGTATCCCTGCAATGCGTAGCCGGTGCGCTGCTCTGAAAAAGCTGCCGACCACTGCCGGTTGATACGATCGGGGATCGAACCCGCGCTGTGGAAGTCACTACTGCTCCACAAATATGGCGCCTTAACTGACTGAGCTAACCCGGCAGGTCTTATAATAGTTTTTAATCACGTAACTGCAGCACTTTTCCCAGAACCCAGCTCATGACATATTTTTTTTTTTAGATTTTTTTTTGGGGGGAATTTTTTCCTTTATTTGACAGTTGTACAGTGTAGAGAGACAGGAAGGTTGGGGAGAAGAATGGGGGAAGACATGCAGCAAATGACCTGAGCTGGAATCGAACCCAGGTCGCTGCGGGAAGGACACAGCCTTTATTGTACGCGCGCTTAGACCGATGAGCCACCGGGGCGCCCCCTCATGACATATTTTTGATATTGATATTTTGATATTTTTCAAAAATGTCATTTTCTGAGAGCATGGGGGGAAAAGTCGCTCCGCATTATGTCACGATCTCATAATATGTAGCCAGACTGAATACTAAGTGTGACGTAGGTCAAACTGGTATGGCTTAGGGCAGTAGCGAGCCAGCTTTCATAATAAGTTATCATTACTGAGTTAGCATTGGAGGGCAACACCATATGAAGCTGCTTAGTGACCAAGGAAACTGTAAAACAGATTGCGCGCAGATGCACTGAAGTCATTTCATGTGCACAAAAAAGGAAAAAACAGTTGATGTGTTATTTTTTATTAAATCTGAGGGTGGCCCCAAACCTTTGGCCTGTAGTGTAAGTCGAAACTTCGCAAGTTCAGAACGAGGGCGGAGGATACTCGAACGTGAGCAAGCTTAGAATCTTACTAATGAGCGCCCGTCTGGCCAACAGGAGGCGCCTGAGCAAACAACAAAGCGACTATCTTTAATATCCAATCCCAGCAGTCCCTTCCCAGTTTGCACCCCTGCAGCGCAAGGCCAGTTGTGCGCTGCTCTGAAAATGCTGCCGACCACTAGCGCTGGAAGTGGGGGGCTACCGGGGCTGCAGCCCCCCCTCCCTTTTGCAGCCCCTCCTGATGTCGGCTGCAGGCTCGTCTTGGATGTCACAGTAATTTTAACAGTAAAAATTAAAACAGAAAAATAAACGAATCAATTGGCTTAAAACCCTTTTGTACAGTCTGTGTCAAATACCTGTGTTTAAAAAATTTGGGTTGAAATATTTTCAAATTATTCATTTATGTATTGAGGAAACGCTTTCTCAGAGAAGCGGAAGGCGCGGACACAAACACATTGGCAAGCAAAAACGGCGAACAGCAAGCAGAGAGGGATATCTGATTTTTTTTTCCTCCAAACAATATTTCAGAGAAAACTAAAGTAAGTGATACAAACACTTACATTACTCGTGGAGAGTGATGAAAGAACAGTACAAATGATGGAAGCAACACTACTATCATCGCAATAGCTATCACCCAGGACTAGCTAGCTTGTCGCTCCGGTAGAGAGCATCAGCAGCGGCTAAGCGCTGCCGTGCACTCGGGATCTTTTCTAGAGAACATAGTATTTCCTGGAAGCGAATTCGGCACGGTGTGATTTGACAGATCGTTTCAATGAGGTTTGTTTGAAAATGGCGATGATTGCATTGTGTTAAAAAAATCGACCTTATTCTTTGTTTTACCTGCACAACCTCAGTGACAATTCGTTTGCTAAAGGGGGATTTAGCAACTGGGAAAAGGCAAAAGTAAGAACTTGGTCAGCGTGAGTTGTCAGACCTGCACTCTGATTCATTACATGTGTTGGCGATGCTTTAAGTAACTCCAGTCAGTGCTATGTTTTGGGAGTTTGCAGCTTGGAATCAACATTCTGCAAGGACAGTGTTGTAACATTTATTCAGATCGACTAAATTCCTGGGCCATGAAGGAATACCGCTCAGAGGGCACCATCATCGCTACACGTACCGCAGCAGCTTGTGTGACAGAATGCACTTTTTACCGAAAACTCGAGAATGGCTTTAACTTACCCGCTGTAAAAATATGTAATAAAAAAATAAAAAAATTTAAGAATGCTGATTATGATCCCAAAGGGCACGATTATTTTCACCTTTTATGGGATTAGTCTGCTGCCTGGATGTTGGCGAAACTGACAAGCTACATTTATTAAGGATAGTTGATTGAATTAAAAATTACTAATGCGATGAATCACTTTATTCAAATGGAGGATTTTGTCCGAGGATTATTTGTTTATTTTTGGGGCTGACGACCTCCTGTAGCTTATAAACGGCGCATAATAGCTAGGCTTACAAAGTGAAGTCCTTCTGCGCCAATGTTTTAGAGAGCGCGACAGGAAGATGTTTCTGTTCTAAATGTAAAAAATGCTGAAACGGGAGATGGAATTCAGAGAAAGGGAAATAATTCCGTATCCAACCTAAAAAGCTTAAAAAAGTTTATTTCCCAGAACAATTTTAAAAGGGGGCTCGCCTTTATATTTTGGAGGGTTTTATTTGCGAGAAGGTGGGGTAGGCTACTTGTCATCCCTACAATTACTTGCGCGTTTTCAATGTAGCCTGTCGGTGGTTTCTTGGTCATTTCCTCATTAATAATTTCTTAATCATTATACGATTATGTATTGGTCTTGTTAATTCAAATAATAAATTGTTTGATTGTGAATCATGCGATATCAAACTGGGAGGGGCTGTGAGCCATCATGTGTGAGACAGGCAAATCCCGGCAGTATTACCAGGAGTTGAGGTTGAAGAGGATGAAACAAATAAGGCAACAAAAGCATGATAGCTTTTTAAATGACACATGCGTACAAAACAAAGGAACTTACTGGGATAAAACGTAGAAAAAATTCAGGCCCCAGGACAACAAAACGATTATAAATTATAATTTTTTGTAATCGGTCATGATTTATATGACGAGTATTCTTTTACAAAACCCAAAACCAGTGAAGTTGGCACGTTATGTAAATCGTAGATAAAAACAGAATACAATGATTTGCTAATCCTTTTCAACTTATATTCAATTGAATACACTGCAAAGACAAGATGTTTAATGTTCAAACTGAGAAACTTTATTTTTTTTTTGCAAATAATCATTAACTTAGAATTTAAAGGCAGCAACACATTGCAAAAAAAGTTGGCACAGGGCCTTTTTTACCACTGTGTTACATCACCTTTCCTTTTAACGACACTCAGTAAACGTTTGGGAACTGAGGAGACCAATTTTTGAAGCTTTTCAGGTGGAACTCTTTCCCATTCTTGCTTGATGTACAGCTTAAGTTGTTCAACAATCCGGGGTCTCCGTTGTCGTATTTTACGCTTCATAATGCGCCACACATTTTCAATGGGAGACAGGTCTGGACTACAGGCAGGCCAGTCTAGTACCCGCACTCTTTTACTACGGAGCCATGCTGTTGTAACACGTGCAGAATGTGGCTTGGCATTGTCTTGCTGAAATAAGCAGGGGCGTCCATGAAAAAGACGTTGCTTGGATGGCAACATATGTTGCTCCAAAACCTGTATGTACCTTTCAGCATTAATGGTGCCTTCACATAAGTGTAAGTTGCCCATGCCTTGGGCACTAATACACCCCCATACCATCACAGATGCTGGCTTTTGAACTTTGCGCCTATAACACTCCGGATGGTTCTTTTCCTCTTTGGTCCGGAGGACACGACGTCCACAGTTTCCAAAAACAATTTGAAATGTGGACTCGTCAGACCACAGAACACTTTTCCACTTTGCATCAGTCCATCTTAAATGAGCTTGGGCCCAGCGAAGCCGGGCGGCGTTTCTGGGTGCTGTTGATAAATGGCTTTTCGCTTTGCATTGTAGAGTTTTAATTTGCACTTGCAGATGTAGCGACGAACTGTAGTTACTGACAGTGGTTTTCTGAAGTGTTCCTGAGCCCATGTGGTGATGTCCTTTACACACTGATGTCGGGTTTTGATGCAGTACCGCCTGAGGGATCGAAGGTCACGGGCATTCAATGTTGGTTTTCGGCCTTGTCGCTACGTGCAGTGATTTCTCCAGATTCTCTGAACCTTTTGACGATATTACGGACCGTAGATGATGAAATCCCTAAATTTCTTGCAATAGCTCATTGAGGAATGTTGTTTTTAAACTGTTCGACAATCAGCTCACGCATTTGTTCACTAAGTGGTGACCCTCGCCCCATCCTTGTTTGTGAATGACTGAGCATTTCAGGGAAGCTGCTTTTATACCCAATCATGGCACCCACCTGTTCCCAATGAGCCCGTTCACCTGTGGGATGTTCCAAATAAGTGTTTGATGAGCATTCCTCAACTCTCTCAGTCTTTTTTGCCACTTGTGCCAGCTTTTTTGAAACATGTTGCAGGCATCAAATTCCAAATGAGCTAATATTTGCAAAAAATTACAAAGTTTACCTGTTCGAACATTAAGTAACTTATCTTTGCAGTGTATTCAATTGAATATAGGTTGAAAAGGATTTGCAAATCATTGTATTCTGTTTTTATTTACGATTTACACAACGTGCCAACTTCACTGGTTTTGGGTGTATTCCAGTACTCGTTTGCTCCCTTAGTTGCTATGACCGCTGTTGAAAAGACCAACATTGTCATAACACCCTCATGCAGCGCTATTTAAAAAACAATAAATAAATAAATAATTTTTTTTTTTTTAAATGACGTCACTCTTCTACTTTCGGTTGGCAGCCCCCCCAATTCAAACATCTTCCCGCGCGCCTGCTGCCGACCACCGGCTGGTATGAGTGGGGATCAAACCTGCGCCGTGGTTGTCACTACTGCTCCACAATGCAGTGCCTTAACTGAGTGAGCTAACCCAGCAGCCCTCCTTTCCTTTTAACAGCACTCAATCAGCGTTTGGGAACTGAGGACACTCATTGTAGAAGCTTTGCAGGTGGAATTCTTTCCACAAAGATGTACGACTTCAGTTGATCAACAGTCCGGGGTCTCCGTTGATGTATTTTGCGCTTCATAATGCGCCACACATGTTCAATGGGAGACAGCAGGGTTGTCCCTGAAAAAGAAGTTGCTTGGATGTTGCTCAAAAACCTGTATGTAGATGCTGGCTTTTGAACTTTGCACTGATAACAATCTGGATGGTCCTTTTCCTCTTAAGCCCAGTGTACACCACGTCTATGGTTTCCAAAAACAATTTGAAACGTAGACTCGTCAGACCACAGCACACTTTTCCACTTTGCGTCAGTCCATCTCAGATGAGCTCGGGCCCAGAGAAGCCGGCGGCGTTTCTGGGTGTTGTTAATGTATGGCTTTCGCTTTGCATGGTAGAGTTTTAACTTGCACTTGTAGATGTAACGATGAACTGTGTTAACTGACATTGGTTTTTCGAAGTGTTCCCGAGGCCACGTGGTAATATCCTTTACAAAATGATGTCGGTTTTTAATGCAGTGCCGCCTGAGGGACCGACGGTCATGGACATTCAGTGTTGGTTTTCGGCCTTGCCACTTATGTGTAAAGATTTCTCTGTATTCTCTGAATCATTTGATGATATTATGACTGTCGATGATAGAATCCCTAAATTCCTAGCAATTGCAAGTTGAGAAACATTGTTCTTAACCACTTAGCGCTCGGAGCCGTGTTTATTCGCGAACAATCGCCGGGCTCGAGTCCCGGATCCGTCTATGAACGATAGCTCACACGGGTCGTATAAACAGGTCAACAGTGAGTGCTGCCGTGCGCGCTGGCCCGTATGATTTTCACTGATGGTCGTTGGCGTAACTGGTGATAAGAACTGTGCTGTTCAGCATCTAAACCATCCAAACACTGACTTGAGTTCATGCGATATACGATAAAGATGCAATCAATTACGCTATATACATCTTTTACTTACAAAGAAACAGATTGCCAGGAGACAGAATGACGACAAAAAGAAAAAATAAAAAAATAAAAAATTCTTGACAGTATGGTAAGTTTGGAAGCATGGTTTGACGCATAATGGAATCTCATAACTCGCACATATGTAACGTGACTCTTTCTTTACACCGTTCTTGGCGCAAACTACACAAGGCTCGCACGGTCTCAACTTTTTCGCAGCCGGCGGGTGCGAAGTAGCCAGTTGATCACTGCGATCAACACCGCTCATACCGTAGTTGTTATCAACAATACAACGTGGTTTCACCATTCCCTCACCCTGACGATTCCTCTTCACTGTTACGCACATATGGCCCGCGGGTTGACAGCATCTTCACAAGCTTTTTTTCCTGCCACAGCAGGACCAGCATCAGTTCGTTTGGCTGTCACAATGTGATCATGGTGAAAATGAACGAAACAAAATTTACAAACTGAAAGTAATGGAATGTATGCACGTTACTTCTGATATCACCCAAGACCAATCATAATGTCACATGGACTCAAACCATTTTCTGTGTTTAGATGCAAAGCAAAAAGCATTCATGATAACAGTTCTGCGTGTTTTGATGCAAAGTGAACAACGTGATAAGACGGCTCCGGGACTTGAGCGGGTCGGCAGTAATACGAGTACACACGTTTCCGCGCAAGTGCAATAACCCAACTGATAAGAGATTGTGAAGGCGTGAGTTAATGTAATATATACGGGAGGGTAATGTAAATATACGGGAAACAACTAGTTAAACTGTAGAACTATTTGCTCACGCAGTTGTTCTCAAAGTGGCGAACCTCACCCCATCCTTGCTTGTGAACGACTGCGCCTTTCGGGGATGCTTCTTTTATACCTAATCATGCCACCTGCTTCCAATTAACCTGTTCACCTGTGGAATGTTCCAATTGCCCCTGTCCCAGCTTTTTTGGAACGTGTTGCAGGCATCAAATACAAAATGAGTGAATATTTCCAAAAAAACAATAAAGTTTATCAGTTTGAACATTAAATATCTTGTCTTTGTAGTGAACTCAATTGAAATAGGTCAAAAAGGATTTGCAAATCATTTTATTCTGTTTTTATTCAAGTTTTACACAGCGTCCCAACTTCATTGGAATTGGGGTTTGTAAAAATAATTTTGATTGCTAAATTAAAATTTTCAATTATCACTTTTGTCATTAAGTTTAAGCTGACTGCGGCGTGAGAACATTATATGCCACTAAAAAGAGTGAGCCTTATCGGGTATGCAATTTTGAATAATGCTGATTTAAATGCACCAACCCAGTAAGCACCGCGATGTAATGAGAATGTGTAGGGAAGATGTCGTATTTCGTCGGCATTTTCTAAAATGCATTTTACCTAATGCTGATGTCATCGGCATTTGTTAAAAGAATTTTACGAAATGCTGACATCTTCCCTACACATTTTCATTTACATCGCCAATACGTCGCGGCGACGTATATGTGCTTACTGGGAAATTAGGCATCCAAATGAATGATTGTCATCTTACCTTAACGGGGAGAACTACTAATGCCTGACAGTGTGGGGTGTTTTCAAAGTGAATGTATAGTAATTTTAGTAAATGATTGAGAATAAGTCAGGACTAATAATTGTTTTAAAGGATGTATCTGTGCCCCCTAATTTTCAGTTCTGGCGCTGACCCTGTGCTGTAGAATTGAGGTTTTGCCTTAAACATTTATGCACCTGTATGTATGAATCTGAGACAATGTGATGCATTATTTATTCTAGATGTCACAGAAGAGTATGAGATGTTGAAGCGATGCTGCGCGATGTTGAAGCTCCAGATTTTCTAAAAGCAGAAGGGAATGATGGATCCTGGTGGAACACAGTTATCAAATGAAGTGCAGATCACCAAGGAGTCTCGCTTCATTCAAACAATTAGACCAAATTCATATGAAAGTGTATCAATGACTCATTTACTCAATAATATCCAGCTATTCCTGAGAGGATTTGCAGTGATGTACCACACAACTGGACTAGATAAATTACTACTTTTTCTTTAACAAGTTCAAATGAACTACGTCTTTGAAACGATGGCGGGTAATTACTGAGTGCTTGTGCAGGGTGGATGCAAATCGTTTCATGAACAGTCATTTTGAGAACACTTGTGTGGTAAGTTGCAAGACAACCAGTGGATGGCAGTGTACTGCTCTACAGTAAGGTAGAGTTGCTCATGCTGAAAATTAGTAAGTGCTTGTGCAGGGTGGATGTGCATGCCTCTTCTGTCCTTTTTGCAGAATTGGGCTCAATTAAAGCCTGCGCACGAACATGTTTCTTTTATAGCTCCATGTCAGAGAAATACTCAATGCTGAATTTCAGCAACTCATTAGTTGACAGTTGACGGACACAGTATATTTCAAGTACAGTATACCTGGCTATATAAATAACAGTACTGATTTAAGCCAGGTGGTCATCTTGCTGGTTACCTTTTAAAATGTCCTGCAAAATTTTATGTTATACCACAGAATAGTTCAGGTTCCCCATCGGCCATGTTTAAACTTGGAATGTGCATGTGTGGTAAGGTAAAATTTGCATGATTATTAGTCATACATATTCTTTGAACAAAAGCAGTATCAGTGGTTCATGAGTGATTTATTTCAAACCAAATGAAAGTTCAGTTGGATATGACGTTTCATTCTGACTGGGCCATCAGTCTGATTGTAAACAATAAAATAGGCTCTGTGCTAACATAGCTAGTGTTCATTATACTTTTTGATGTTTATAACTTATGTTGTTGCATAAAACAGTGGTAATGGCATTTTAAAACAAAACAAATTCGTCAGGAGGATCACAGCACAAGCTAATCATGTATCAAAGTGCTGTGGCTTATTTGTGTAGAATTTTGAAAAGGAAATCAGGGGTCCTGAGGATCCAGCCCTCATGTGTTTATTTCCTAAATTCAGTCACAATGTTGCACTGTGCTGTGTGATCCCTATCAATAATCATTCATAAAGTAGAATGTACCCACCAAGAGAAGGGAATTGTTGGAAATCCCTGTTGGAAAACATGGGTGCCAATAGCAGATAGGCCCTCTGAAGTTTTGCACATTGTGGAGGGCCAATACACAACCTTGTCTGGCCCCAATGCTTCTTGTATATAATTCCTTGATCATTTCCTTTGTGTGTTAACCTCATCACCCTTCAGCCCTGTGTGTTAACCTCATTACCCCTCAGCCCACACCCCAATTTCCCCTCACCTTGTTTGTCTCTCCCCCCACCTCCTATCACTTTAGGCAAATTACCATTTGTTCCTTTGCATCCTTTGAACTTTCAGCTATAAGTGTTCACATTTTCCCTCAGTTGTTGGTTCTTGTTCATCTGTACTTGGGGAACAGACCCACTAGTTCCTCTACTTTATTAAACTATCCACTTTGCAACTAAGAAGTGCCTGCATTTATTTTTCTACTTACAAAAGTACGGAGGAATACAGCAAACTCTCTTTAAAATCCCACATTATTGGCGAGCCAGCCCAAATCCGTCGTTCTTGTTCCGTTTTTTTCAAAAAAAAAAAAAAAAAAAAACTGGGGAGGTTGATTACGGTGGGATCTTTTTTGATACTGGACTACAGGGAAAGTGGACTTCACTTTTTTTTATGTCAACTCCGCAGTCAAAAGAGGAATACGGCAAGAGGAATACATTTGGAATCCATTCACCAACCCCGACTGAGGAGTAACGGACTTGAGGGCACGGACGAACCACGTACATTTGTGAGTATGAAATATTTCTGCATGTAATATTGTAGAGGAATAGTTACGAAAATTGTGTCATGTTTTAAAATACAAGTGGCTAGAATTGGCTGTGCATGTGTGCGGTGTTCTAAGCAGGGGCTTGTATAAAGTTACACAGACCTTGGACAATTTTCAAGTACCAAAAGTAAGTTTGTCCATTGTATGAGGAGTTTAAGAATGGCTGAAAAGGATTGGAAATCGTGGGCCGCAGGATATTTGGCCAAGCATTGCAAGGAGAATTTTTATAATGTACCACAGGAAGTGGATGTTGTTGAATATCTTCAAACTGCATGTGAAAAACGCAATGAAACTGAGAAAAACAAGAAAAGGCCAAAGGCTAATTGTATGATGGCTATGGTCCAAACAATTAAGTTACTGAAGGAGAAAGTCGTGCAGATTCCTGATTTGCTAAGTAATATTGAGAGTTTGGAAAGCAAACTGGAGATAAATTCAGGAGTTGCAGGCCTCTGCTGCTGAGCGCATGGTACATGCCACGTCTCATTTAGAATTTCGAAAGGAAATTTGTCAGTTGAGGGAGAAACTGAATGTCACATCTGCGGAACTGGGTAAAACTCAGGAACAACTACGGGATGCGCAAACAGCATATAGAGAGTTATGGAATGTGTCCGGGGGAAATAAGGATCGGGCCATTGTTCAGAAGTTAAAATTGATGAAGGAAAAAATGTCGCAGCCAAAGCAAACAAATTTGGCAATGAAACGGCGAATAGCAGCTCTTGGTTTGGGAACTTCAGTGGGGCACAGCGAGTCAGATGATGATGAATGGGAACTTAGACAGGCAGAGGCAGCTCCCCTGTTGGATGTGGCTGAGCAAGACTGTGAGAATGAAAGTACTGATGAGGAACTGGAATTGCATACCAAATCTAACGCAGCTATCGCTGACTCGCTTCACTCCAACTGCCGAAAAACGGTCCCAAGAAATGCTAGACCTCCAAAAGGCACTAAATCAGTCAAGACAAAAAGTGCTAAAATTGCTCCAATAGTCACTCGCAGAGTACGTACACGGGGGGCACATAATCCCGTGAATGGTGCGATCACGTATGAATATGAGGACCGAGAGATGTGTCGTGACCTAACTCTGTCAGAATTGAGTACGCTGCAGCAACAGCTACCTGCATGGGATGGAGTTAGCGACCCAACCGCAGTTGTTGACAAGGTGCAAGTGCAACAGCGAATGCACTCCCTAACAGATAAAGACTGTTGTAAATTATTACAATCAGTGCTTCCTCCATCAGTTTCGATTCCGTTGGAATTTGTGCATGGTCACGGAAGTCCTGTTGTTTTTCCCAATCACGAGACTAGGTTGAGATTAATGTGCGAAGCTGTTAATTATCGCGTGGTTGCAGACATGACCAAAATCCTTGAATTTGTACCAAAGGAGGGCCAGCATCCTACCGACTTTATTAGAACATTTGTTGGTGTCTACAATCGGAACAGAGTTGGAGGGGCCAGAGCAGAGCTGACTGGTGATGACCCGGCTTTCTGGAGTTTGGTAATCAATAAATACAAAGATCACATGTCCCCTACTTGCCAACATTTATTATTACAGTTTAATAGGGAATTGGGTGCACAGCCAATCAGACAGCACATAGGGAGAGATATCCAAGACTGTTTAATGGCATGGAATGAGTCTCAAATCTGTGAGTCCCACAACAAGTCAAAGAAAAAGATTGCTGTGTTGTCATATAATAGGGACCAGGTCAGATGTTTTAACTGTGCGAAGCTAGGCCACATTCAGAAGGAGTGTAGCAGTCCCCGTGTGTGTGTCAATTGCCAGCGTGTTGGCCATTCCAAGCGACAGTGCTGGTCAAAGGGAGGGGGGAAGGAAGGAAAAGGACCAAAACAGTTGGGTGTACAGGAGCCTCAGACAGAACAGACTGAGGGCTCCCCCACATTTACAGATCTACTGTCTGCTGTCAAGGTTATGGGGAACCTACTACTACAGCTCATGTCTTGTGGGAACAGGTGTTATCGCAATGGGGATTTCCAAAATGACTAGGAAGGGACAATTATGCATAATTCATCACCAGAATTCTGCAGCACTTTGGTCCTATCAGAGGGCAATAAATTCCTATGCCATATTCGCAATCGTTCACAATCAAATTCGAAGGTATTTGCGAAGTCATGGACAAACTTGGGGAACCAAATTTGAAATTGGCGATACAGTATGGCAGACCAAGACGATATTTGTATATCATGGGGATCAGTGTAAAATGCACAATAAACATGACCTTGATACCAATGCCAATGCGAAAAGGTAATTAAACTGCATAAGAATATATACTCGCACTTGGTCTTTGTCTCCCCTACAGAATAAATGGAAATGAAGGCTTTGTCCCTGATGCCCAGCAGCAGGCTCTGGTTGGACATCAGCAGCAAGAGGGAGGTTCCTGTGAATGTCATGGCCTGTACGTGATGTCAAGCAAGGACTGTATCGCTGGCTGCAGTTTGGACATCAGACTTAAGGGAAAAATGGTGAAGCATCAGCCACACAAAACACAGGCAGTGTCTCAGGTGAACTATAAGAACGTGCACCACTGAGGATTAAAAAAAAGGGACTGAGTGGACACATTGTCACAATGTAATTATGCAGTTTTCTGTAAGGGGCAGTTTAACATGGGGAGATGGGTCTTGAAGCATGAACTAATATATTTCATTTGTCTAACAATGATGCATCTAAATTTATATGCTCATGACAATGAGAAATGAGAATATAGAAATTCAACCTCTGAGGAAATGGGAAAAATCAAGCAGCTGGACTGGTGCAGAGGTGGGTTACCCTACCTTCTTAACACACAAGTATGTGTTTTTTCAAGTCAAAGAATAAATAAATTTGGGGAAAAAAATGCTGTAAAAGAACACAGTTTTGGAACATGAAAAAAAAAAAAAAAAAAAAAAGCTTGTTGAAAATGTTCTTCTGCTCCCTATTCCCAGAGATGGCATCATTTTGGACCTTTAAAAAAAAAAAAAAAAAAAAAGATGGGATGATGATGTATATTTTTTTTTGGGTCTCATGCTATTTTCATGAAGTTTATTGGATCTCACATCATTTTTGATGTCTCAAATTACACTGCTGTGCATGATCAGTATTGCGAAAGGTATTACGATTTGGACAGATTACACTGACCAATATGGTGAAAGGTTTGAACTGTTTAAAATTGATTTATGTTATTGGGTCTCATATTATTTTGTTGTATGTTATTTGGTTTAACACCATTTTTGATTTCTCTATACACTGTTCCGTATGATAATTATTTTGAGATATTTAATATCTGAAAGGTTTGGACAAATTAGATTGTTTGGCGCAGTCAGTACTGCAAATTGTTTAAAGGTTGGAGTTGTTTAAATTGTCTGTGTTAACTGACCTCCTTTGCAATCTGCGTTCAGCCAAAAGAGGAGATGGGAGTGGGGTGTGCGGGGATGTAGGTTTCAGTTATGTATTCTGAGTCAGCTCACAGGATTTCCAATTAATAATATGTGATGTACGTCACTCCCTGTATCCTGTTTCGCACCAAACTTCACTGTTTAGATGGGGATCACTCATACATTAATACACTAATACACTGTGTGTATAGTGTACAGTCATACACTAATGCCAGTGAGATCAGCACACTGACCCTGTGGGATGATACCCAGCTGTCTATTTCATCAAATGTGTGTGCAGGTATCCATGCTCAGAGGAAGAGCCCTCTCATAGAGAGTGATTTTGTGCAAGGCTCAAAGCAAAAGCAAAGGTGAGCTCGGCCCAGGCAGAGGCCACAGTTCTGAGGCAATATGGATGGTCTGCTGAAAACTACAGTTAGAAACTTGAAACTTGTGGCGAATATAGTTTCCCCAGGAATCTAATTCAGTGTTTCTGGTGTCATAATCAGGAAAAAGCAGTTGGAGTAGCCATTGATAGCAAAGAAAGCTGTGGGATGGCTCAGAAATAACCTCTTGATTTTTTTTTTTTTTTTAGCCTGTTTTTTCTTTTACCACTTATATTCTCCATACATTTTGGTGTAAAAGTTTATTTTTGTTATATTCTTATTGGTACACCCCTCTAATTAAAAAAGTAGGGAATGTTGGAAAACATGGGTGCCAATAGCAGATAGGCCCTCTGAAGTTTTGCACATTGTGGAGGGCCAATACACAACCTTGTCTGGCCCCAATGCTTCTTGTATATAATTCCTTGATCATTTCCTTTGTGTGTTAACCTCATCACCCTTCAGCCCTGTGTGTTAACCTCATCACCCCTCAGCCCACACCCCAATTTCCCCTCACCTTGTTTGTCTCTCCCCCCACCTCCTATCACTTTAGGCAAATTACCATTTGTTCCTTTGCATCCTTTGAACTTTCAGCTATAAGTGTTCACATTTTCCCTCAGTTGTTGGTTCTTGTTCATCTGTACTTGGGGAACAGACCCACTAGTTCCTCTACTCTATTAAACTATCCACTTTGCAACTAAGAAGTGCCTGCATTTATTTTTCTACTTACAAAAGTACGGAGGAATACAGCAAACTCTCTTTAAAATTCCACAATCCCAATCTCCATCTGTAGCTTGGACCACCTTTTTCACCATTTCATACAGTGATGAAATGTCCGGCAAATCTACCCGTCTGCCTCTGCCTCTGATTAGGTCTATTTTCCACTGGCCAATGTAATTTGGAATTTATATTTTTAGTGTTGTTGAAAGTGACGTCATCAATCAATCAATCAGGGATGACATCATCAATCAGAAAAATCAATATTATTTCGTATTACTTACCGGCAATAACACAGTTATTCATATTATTATTCATCAGTAATTGTACAATCTTACTCTTATGTGAGCAGCAGTAACACACACACATGCGTGGACACACACACACACACACACAAGCAGTTGATTTCTGTAGCTTTGATTAATATCTGTTCAGTTGTTTTAATCAATATATGTTCAGTAAATGTCTGTAGCTTTGATCAATATCTGGCTTTGATTAATATCTCTTGATTTGATTCAATCAATATCTGTTCAGTTGATTTCCGCAGCTTTGATCAATATCTGTTCAATGGAATCATGAGTTATATATATTACTGGGATCATAATCAGTTGAGACATTTGCGTATCCATTTGTATCCTATTTTTTAAAATCTATTTCCCCTACTTTTTAAATGTATTTTTCTTTCTTTTTTTATGGGGACAATACCTACCAGTACTGTACCACCAGTATTTCCCAGAAAATCTTATAGAGAACATGCCAACCAATAGAGGACAGGGAAGAGATAAGAGATAACCAGTGCAATATGATAAGAAGGAGGCTCTTATAAAAAAGGCCATTTGGAATGATGTGAGTAGTATGCTGTGCATGCAAAGACTACTCCCAGCTTTAGGTCATCATGTCATCACGAGCTGAGTAAAGTCTGATGATTTTATGAGGATTCTGCCATGCTCCAATTATTTGAAGGGGCCTCGATAATGCAAAAACATGTCTGAATGGGGAGCCACAACAGTAGTTTGTCCTAACTCACGAGTTGGCTTGCCTAATTGGTGGCCTAGCAGCGAAGCTGCGAAGGCAACCATTGTGTTTCTGCCTTTTCTTCTTCTTCTTCTTATTTTTATTATTATTATTATGTTTCTGCTTTCTTCTGCTATTGAAGTCTATGGCAGCCCCAAGAACCGTACTCGGGAAAATGTAAATGATTTGGCAATCTTGTTCGGGACAGTCCCTTGGTCGCTCACACCAATTTTCATGCCCCTTGCTAAGAAGCTCTAGCGCCACCAACAGGTCAAAGTTTAACATACATTTACCAGCATAACTTCTGACCCGTTCATCCGATTTTCACAATTGAGGTACCGTTGGAATCCTTGGGTCAAGCTGAGTTCAACGCGCCCTATGACGTCATTTTCCGCCGTATTGGATTTTCCGCCATTTTGAATTTAACTAAAACCTTTCAAGGTTTCACGGGTCATAAATTTTGTTCGATTTAAGCGAAACGTGGTTGATAGAATCTGCAGACCAAGCCGCACAAATGATACTAAAAGCCGTTTCGATATTCAAAACCGTTTGCCTGTAACAGCCAATGAAATTCGCTTGGACATATCAACCCCAAACTTTAAAAATGGTCTCAGTACCTGCCCCTGGCAAAGCACAAAAAATTCTGTGACGTTTGACCTCTAGAGGGCGTTATAAATAGCAAAAACATGTTTTAGCTGATATCTCTTGATCTCTTTGCACTAACCCCTTAATTCCAGTGTCTGCTAATGCTGTTGGACATCCCTAGGCAGATCTTAGAAGGTTATATATGTAAGTTCCAGAATTTGGCGGCCATTTTGAATTTTGTCAAAAATTTGCATAAATTTACAGAAATTACACAACTGTACATGGGTAAATGTTGAAATTTGGCATACTCATTCAGAGACCTACCATGATCAAGCATACCAAATTTCATGCCCCTAGCTCAAAAGCTCTAGCGCCACCAGCAGGTCAAAGTTTGACCTACATTCACCTTCATAACTTCTGACTCTTTCATCCGATTTCCAGAAATGAGGTATCGTTGGAATCCTTGGGTCACTCCGAGTTCAAGGAATCCTATGACATCTTTGGCGCCCAATTTTATTTTCCGCCATTTTGAATTTTAGCAAAAACCTTTCAAAAGTTTCACGGGTCACAAATTTTGTCCAATTTGAGCGAAACATGGTTCATAAAATCTGCAGACCGAGCTGCACAAATGATACTAAAAGCTGTTTCGATTTTCAAAATTGTTTGCATGAAATAGCCAATGAAATTTGGCAGCAAAGCCGCCAAACAGGATGTGAGGCCATATCTAAGCAACCCTTAAACATATCAACACCAAACTTGATAATTTGTCTAAAGTCCTGACCCTGGCGAGGCCCAAAAAAGACTGTGACCTTTGTCCTCTGGGGGGCGCTATAAATGGCAAAAACATGTTTTAGCGGATATCTCTTGATCTTTTTAGAATAAAGCCTTATTTCTAGTGTCACCTGATGCTGTTCGACATCCCTTAGCAATTCCTTAAAGTCTCTGTAAAAATACACTATAGTTTGGCGGCCATTTTGAATTTTGTCTAAAATTTGTTTAAATTTACAGAAATTACAGAGTTTGTCCAATCATTACGAAACTTCGTTAACATGATCTGCAGTCCAAGCCTGAGAAGTCTCTGGAGCTAGGTATCTCTACTCCAAACCGTTTGGCCATAACTGAAAATCAAAATCGACAGTGAAGCCGCCAAACAGGATATGAGGCCTTATCTCAGCAATGCTTATACGAATCAACCCCAAACTTAGTACATAGTCTCAAGACCTGCCCCTGAGGAGGCAAAAAAAATTCTGTGAGCTTTGACCTCTGGGGGGCGCTATCAACTGCAAAAACATTTTTTATCTGATATTTCTTGATCTGTTTGGACTACAGCCTTAATTCCAGTGTCTGCTGATGTTGTTGGACATCCCTAGACTGTTCCTAGTAGACTGTGTATGTAAGCGTCAGAATTTGGCAGCCATTTTGAATTTTGTCCAAAATGCACTTAGATTTACAGAAATGACAAGCTTTGTCCTATTATTAGGAAGCTTGGCTCATATGATCTACAGACCAAGCCTGAGAAGTCCGTTGAGTTTTATATCTCAAATCCAAAGCGTTTGTCCATAACAGCCAAGCGAATTCAACTGAGAAGCCGCCAAACAAGAAGTAGGCCCATATCTCAGCAATTATTTGGTGTATCAACACGAAACTTGGTATAAGGACATAAAACACAGTCTGGAAAAGATCTATTTAATTTGGTGACCTTTGGCCCCTGGCAAATATTCAAGTCACAGGAAGTGAAGTGATTCATCTCATGGTCACTGAAGGAGCAACAACTCCGAACAGCGACTGCACGCAATACAGGCAATATAGGAAAACAACAGAGTCAGGAGAAAAGTTGAGTGATAAACTTTCTCACAAACTCTGTAATAGAGCCCTTTTTTCTGAACTAAGAAAATGGGTAAAATGGGAAGAAGCGACAAACCAAGCCCGCTGGATCTTACATCAACTATGGAGACCCTCAAAGAAATGAGAAATGAAATGAGGGAGAGGTGGGACAGTATGAAGGAGCAGCTGGACCAGCTTTTGAAGGAAAACGGTGATCTCAAAAAAGAGATTGCTAAGAAAGACACACAGATTAAATCTTTATCAAACAAACTGGAGGAGCTGGAGCAACAAGAGAAACGTAATGATGTAATCCTGACAGGGCTCAAAATCAAACCCAGGAGTTATGCCAGGGCAGCAGCGAATGACGACGATGGAGGCGAGGAGGACAATAAATCTGTGGAAATGCAGGTGATGGAATTCCTTCGGTCCTAAAGTATTTCTCTGGACCCCAGCAATGTGGATTCATGTTATCTGCTACAGAAAAGGAATGTAAGCGGAGACCGGAGCACAGCACGGGCCGTGCTGTTACGACTTACAAGCAACAAGCACAAAATCTCTCTGTTGAAGCAAGGGAAAAATCTCAAAGGATCCAATGTTTTCATAAATGAAAACCTCACCAAGCACAATGCAACCATCGCATGGAAAGCTCGTCAACTAAAGACAGCGGGGAAGATACACAGCACTTGGTCGGCTAACTGCAGAATTTTCATCAAACCAAATGGGTCTTCACCGGAAACTACCAGACCGGTGCTGATCAAGATGATGCGGGATCTGGAGAATTTTGACCACTGAGGCAGGTTAAAATCCCTGACAAATCTCTATGAGCAGCTATCTGATGAACCAAACTGTAGATCAGGAAACTGGCTTTTTAACAACAAGTCACCATAATTCAGGAATAGACTCTAATGAAGAAATTGATCCGGATAACCATTTTTTCTACAACGAAACAAACGCATGCGGATACTTTACTGTAGACAAATTTAACAAGAACATTATAATGGAAGGGAGTTTGTCCATTATCCACTTCAATAGTAGGAGTCTATATGCAAACTTTGACCAAATAAAGGAATACCTTCTGTCATTTGCTAATCCGTTCAACATCATCGCATTATCGGAAACTTGGATTAAAGAAGAACAGGACAAGGACTTCTACATGGAGGGTTACAACTTCGTGTGTAAGAGCAGACTGAATAAAGCTGGTGGGGTTGTTGGACTATTTATTGATGAGGCCATAAACTTCCAGGTACTAGAATGCAAATCAAATGTTGTGGAAAATGTAATGGAATGCCTTACAATTGAGATTCCTAGGTTGAAAGGTAAAAATACGGTTATTTGTTGTGTGTACAGAGCACCAGATTCGCAAATTGATGTTTTTAGTAAATGTATGGGTGAATTACTTGCCAATATGAACCAGAAAAATGTTTTTATGTGTGGGGACTTTAATATTGACTTGATAAATCCAAATAGTAGCTCTATAATAGAGGATTATATTAACACCATGTATGCTATGGGTATGCAACCATTAATCACAAAACCAAGCAGGATTACTAGACACAGTGCCACCTTGATAGATAATGTGTATACTAATGTATTAGATTCTGAAATATTTAGTGGCATCATGATAAATGACATTACTGATCATCTACCAGTTTTTGCTATTTGTAACTGCAAATTAGATATAAGGGACCAGGCTAGATCGAAAACCCTGGAACACACAGAAATCAGAATTAAAAGCGAAAAAAGGCTAAAGAAACTAGAATCAGATATGTTGAACCAAAAATGGGATCATGTATTAGCAGAATACGATCCAAATAGAGCCTATGAGGCTTTTCTATGGACAGTAAACTCCCTGTATGATAAACACTGTCTAGTCAAAACAACGAACAAACTGAAGCAAAACAAAGAAAGAAGACCTTGGGTTTCAAAAGTACTGGCAAATGCCTGTAAGAAGAAAAATACACTGTATAAACAGTTTCTGAGAGAAAGAACTGAGAAAGCAGAAATTAGGTACAAAAATTACAGAAACAAAATGACACATTTACTAAGGAAACATAAAAAAGAGTATTATGAAAAGCTTTTATTAGAAAATAAACATTATACCAGAAATCTCTGGAATATAACATAACATAACATAACATGAATGGCGAGAACTGGCCGTTCAGCCCAACTAGGCTCGCCAGTTTCTTTGTACCACCGTGAATATATCACTTCAGATACTCAATGACTCAATGGTATCTAGCTTTAAGTCAAGTCTGCTCTTGAAAACTCCCAAGGTCTCTGCCACAACAATATGGTCAGGCAAGCTGTTCCACACCGAAATTACTCTTTGGGTGAAGAAATATTTCCGAATATCAGTGCTAAATTTACCTTTGGTCAGCTTCCATTTGTGACCCCGAGTTCTACTAACAACACTTGGTTGAAGGAATCCTACATAATTCACTTTGTTAATCCCTTTAACATATTTAAAGACCTCAATCAAATCACCCCTTAGTCTCCTTTTCCTAAGACTAAAGAGATTAAGGATCTTCAGCCTTTTCTCATAGCTTTCATCTTTAATACCGGAATTAGCCGTGGCTCTTCTCTGAACTTTCTCTAAAGCCTCCATGTCTTTCTTAAAGTATGGTCCCCAGAACTGTACACAATACTCTAGATGTGGTCTGACGAATGTGTTGTACAAAAGAAGCATCACCTCCTTGGATTTGAACTCAATACTTTTGGCAATGTATCCCAGCATCCGATTGGCTTTTTTTAACAGCTACGGCACAATGGCTAGAGCCTGTGAGGGTTTGGTCAACAATCACTCCCAGATCTTTCTCTTGTGGAGCACATTCCAGTTTAAAACCTCCCATGAAGTAATCCCGTCTAATGTTTTTATTACCTACATGTACTACTTTACATTTCGCTACATTAAATTTCATTTGCCACATTTCTGCCCAATTCTGAATTCTATCCAAATCATCCTGAATCACTTTAGTGGACTCTGAACTATTTGCCAAGCCCCCAATTTAGTATCATCTGCAAATTTCACTAATCTGCTCTCAATATTCCTATCAAGGTCATTAATGTAGATGAGGAACAGCAGGGGTCCCAACACCGATCCCTGGGGACGCCACTTCCCACCCTACCTAGCTCAGATGATATACCACTGACCACCACTCTTTGTGTTCTGTCCTGCAACCAGTTATGAATCCACTTCAGAATACCACCTGTAACTCCAATGGAGCTCATTTTAAAAATTAGTCTCTTATGCGGTACTGTGTCAAATGCTTTCTGAAAATCCAAATATATGATGTCATAAGCCCTGCTCTGGTCATAAGTCTTGGTGGCCTCTTCAAAAAATTCCAGAAGGTTTGTCAGGCATGACCTTCCTTTACTGAAAACCATGTTGGCTATCCCTCAAGATATTGTTACGTTCAAGAAATAAGTCCAGCTCATCTTTTATGATAGATTCCAATATTTTGCACGCAATGCAAGTTAAACTGACTGGCCTGTAATTACCTGGCTCAGTACGGTCCCCTTTTTATATATTGGTATTATATTGCCCTGTTTCCAATCATTTGGTATTTCTCCAGTTTCTAAAGACCGTCTAAAGATGGCAGATAGCGGCTTAAAGATGATCTCACTAACTTCCCTGAGCACTCTAGGATATAAGCCATCAGGACCCGCCGCCTTATCTGCCTTTAGTTGATGCAACTTGTCTAATACGACGTTATCCCTAACCTCAATTTCCGCTAAATAATCTTGAGCATTGGACAAGCCCTCTGGCGAATAAAGACCCGCTCTAAGGTAAAATTCTCAACAAAGTAACCGTTTAAGGTGTCCGCAATATCCTTATTATCATATAGCAGCGATCCATTTTTATTCTTTATGCACTTAACCTGCTCTTTGACTTTCCTTTTTTCTGCTACAGTACTGAAAGAAGCGCTTAGGGTTAGTTTTTGCCCCCTCTGCAATTTGTCTTTCATACAGTCTTCTAGCATTCCTCAGCTCTTTTTTGACCACAGCCCGCATTTTACAGAATTCGGCCTTAGTAATCTCATTGTTATCCTCTATGTACATCTTATAAAGATTCCTCTTTTCCCTCAAACTCCTACGAATAGCTGCTGTCATCCACTGAGGATTCTGCTTTTTCAGCTTACTTTTGGACACCTTTGGAATGAATTTACATTGTGAATCAAGTAAAACCCCCTTAAATCTTTCCCACATCTCATTTACAGACTCACAGTCCAGGAGTGTCTCCCATTTTGTTTCACTTAGATATGACCGCATCCTGTCAAAGTTTGCTTGCCTAAAATTAAAAATTTTTGTTTTTGGAGACACCTTTTAACTTCCCATGAAACCTCAAAATTAATAGTAGAGTGATCACTTGTCCCAAGTGGCTCCAGTACCTCAACATTGCTAATTCTATCTGGGTCATTACAGAGCAGCAAATCTAAAATTGCCTTCTCTCTTGTAGGTTTATTAACATACTGCACCAAAAAATTATCATTTATGACATCTAGAAATTCTTCCTCCCCCTACCCTGTCCTTTCACCATTTCCCAATCAATACCAGGATAATTTAAGTCTCCCATAATAATAGTCCCCCTCCTCCTACTACAAGCTTGCGTAATCCTCTTAAGGAGCATTTCATTGACTGTACTGTCCAAAGCTGGTGGTCGATAGCATACACCTATGTTTAAACCAGTCTCGTGTTTGCCAGTGAGCCTGACCCAGATATCTTCACAAGGCACGGAATATTCAATTTCAGGAATTTCCTGCACATTTATGTTTTCGTTCACATAGTGCGCTACACCCCCTCCTCGCCTATTACATCTATCCTTCCTAAAGAGCTTATAACCTTCTACATTATATTCATCTCCATCCTTTTCACTAAGCCATGTCTCTGTAATCCCAACTATGTCATAGCCTTCACTAATCATAACGGCCTCATGAACGCTCTTCCCCTTCGATTTCCCATGTGCCTGCTGCTCAAAGCCCCTCACCATGCTTTTTTGCTTTAAAAATATATCATCAATAGTGCATGTAACGCTGTCAGCTTCCATCAGGGCAGTCTGCATTTCCCTCTGTGTAACACTCTCTAACCTCCCTGCCCCCCAAGTCCCTAGTTTAAATAACTCTCTGCTACCCTCAACATACGCTGACCCAGTGCAAAGGTACCCCTCCGGTTCAGGTGTAGCCCATCCGGCTTGAACAGGTCACCCCTGTCCCAGAAGTAGTTCCAGTGCCCCATAAACCTATACCCCTCTTTCCTACACCAGGTTCAGAGCCACGTGTTAAACCTCCAGATAAAATTCTGCTTCCCTCTGCTTGCACGTGGTACCGGTAGAATCCCGGAGAACACTACCGTGGAGGATCTGCTCCTAAGCTTTTCAGCTAATTCAACAAATTTGCTTTGCAGAACCTCAAACCTACCCTTACCTATGTCATTAGTCCCAACATGGACCATGACAACTGGATCCCTCCCGCTCTGGCCAGGAGCTTGTCCCAAGACGCTCCAGGAGGTCTCCTACCTGGGCACCAGGCAGGCAACACACCGCACGAGACTCCTTGTCGCATCTAACAGACTAAACTGTCTATTCCTCTAAGTATTGAGTCCCCCACTATCAATAACTCTCTTTTCTGAGGGGTAGAGGCCAACAGGGTGCCCTGCTGCTCATCAGTCCCCTCACTCTCAGGGTCAGGGGCCAATTCGAGTTCCTGCAAGGGCCGGAATCGGTTGGACACCTCAACCACTGGAGGAGCTGTTGCTGTACGGTGTGCACGCCCTTTCCTGCGCTTGACGTCCTACCGTCACCCAACTTTCTCTCCCTGCCTGCTCTGGGGTCCCCACACCACCCTGCTTTGGCGTACAGACCATTTCTCTAAACGACATACTACTTAGTTCCTCTAGGAACTCTACTGATTATGAACTATGTCGTGCCGCCAACTGGCCCTGAAGAACAAGGATCTTGCTCTCCAGATGCTCAATTAGCTGGCACCGGTGACAGACAAACCCACCCTGGAAATCTCTTTCCAAAAGTGCGATCATCCTGCAACCGTCACATAGTTTTGGCCACATTTTGAACCCCCAACCTAATGACCTCGCTTACCCTAGATAACAAAGAAAATTACTAATGCCGAGACAGAAGCTCAGGAACCACAATTTATTAATTAATTAACCTGAGAAGCCCTAAGCAGCAGTCACAATAGAAACCGTGGGGAAACTATGTGAATGGATAATAAGCCTCTTTTAACAGGGGCTTAGTTTTAGTGAACAGAAATGAAATACCAAATTGAGAAACTCTATCGATAATAAGCACTCCTAATAAGCCAACTTGAATTTATCTAGACCGGTACTATTAATATACTAACCAAAAAAGTCTCACAGGGCTTAGCTGAGAACCCAGATAAAAGACTGGCTATACTACGCCCAGGAGAAACTGGAGGAGGGAGGAGGCGGAGCACTCGGTAAAGCTTTCGTTTAAATTCAAGGGTAACCGAACGGACGACTAAAGTGACTGCTGTCCTATTGACTAAATACTAAATCTCAGATCCCCAGCCAAAAAGCAAACAGTAACTATCTAGCTAGCCAGCCACAAATACAACCAAGAGTAACCGAGATAAGAGTTAAGCCTCGGTTCCCTTTAATTAAAACGGACCGAATAAACAAGTCGTTTACTTCGTGAGCGAACTATACACGGTATCTCCCCCAACAAGCTGTCGCTGAGCACTCAAACAAGCAGTTAAACTTTAATCAGCTGATCAAGGCACCGCAACCGGAGGAAAATACAAAGATAACGTAATTTGCAATGTGTTTAATCAGAAGAGCCCTTCGATGATAATAAAATGCGAAAAAGACAAAAATCCCGGTTCGCGTTAATATTCAAGCTTGGAAATGCGTTTATGCGGTAATGCGGTCAGGATAGAGAACGAAGGGGACTAAAAAACCCCGGTGAACGTCAATATTTATTGGCTAGAAGACTGTATGAAAGGCAAGCGACCAAGTATGAAACCAAGCCAGATAGTTAGATGTCCCGGTAATTTGATATATTCCTGGCGTTGAGAGCTTACAATAGTTCGTTAGCTAAATCAGCTACAGAAAAAGCAGGCGACAGTGTACCTCAGTCCTTGAAAACAACTCTGACTTACTTTGTATATCACACAATTCATTAAGTTCGACAATTACTTCGCGTATAGTTTATTCTTTAAATTAGCGTTTAAATTTATTTTACTTTACCTTACTTTGCTCCCGGGAGACTGAAACCCCCTCAAAAAAAACCCCAAAAAACCCCCGTCGCCTTAGTTTGACCAGATTAGCGACTTAATTTGGCCGTTGCTCACCGAGTTGTTAAAGGGGGAAAAAGGGGAAAAAAAAAGATGATGGAGGAAGATTCTCCCTGCCCCTAATGCGACAAAGGTTATACCTCGGGAGCAAATTGTCTAATCTCTAATACTGTTTGAGCCTGAACACACAAATTAGTTTCAGATAACTCCGTTTAAACAAGAGTTAAACTTCAGATTCGATCCCGCACGTCTTCCTCTGTCTCAACTCAAGCAGAATGAACACCAACGAACAGCGCTACAGCACAGCCAAGAGGTCAGCAACAGCAACAGCCAACACAGACCATACGAAACCGTCTGCATACTGCATATAATAAAGAACGTCTCTGGGAGGACACCGAGGAGGGAGTACCCTGCATTCTTTAAAATAAATGGCAAAAAGGTAGAGAACATGGAATTGGTCGTGGAGAATTTTAACAGTTATTTTGTGAATGTTGGGCCAGAACTAGCAAAGGGTATTAAATCCTCACACCTATGATGGGACTACCTTGACAAGGATGAGGAAATCCAAGACACAATGACATTAACTCCTGTTACCGAATCTGAAATCAGATCAATTCTGAAAAATTGTACAGCTAAGACATCTGTTGATGTAAACCAATTAGATATGAAATTTCTGAAAACACTAACTAACGCAATTGTAACTCCACTTACGCATATATGCAATCTATCCTTCACCTACGGAGTGTTTCCAGATAAAATGAAGATAGCGAAAGTTATCCCTCTCTACAAAAGTGGGGATAAATATGATTTCTCAAACTATCGTCCTGTCTCGATTTTACCTCAATGCTCGAAGGTCCTAGAAAAGCTCTTCAATGACAGATTGGACAAGTACATTGATAAACACAAACTATTGTGTGACAGTCAGTATGGGTTCAGGAAAAAGCATTCGACAGCACTAGCCCTAACAGAATTTATTGAAATGATTAAAGATTCACTAGATTCAAACTTATATTCTATAGGCATATTTATTGATCTGAAGAAAGCATTCGACACTATAAATCACGATATATTGATTGAAAAACTTTACAAATATGGATTAAGAGGGACCGCACTAAAATGGATCAAAAATTACTTAACAAGTAGGACCTTAATTTGTGCAGATGGGCAATAGCAAATCGAATTGCTTGGACATTACCTGTGGAATTCCTCAGGGCTCGGTCATAGGTCCCAAGTTGTTCATAATTTACATAAATGACATTGTTAAGGTGTCCGATATCCTAAAACTAATTTTATTCGCAGACAACACGACTATTTTTTGCTCAGGTGTCGATCTCAAACAATTGGTAAAATTGGTTAATAAAGAAATGTCTAAACTTCACACGTGGTTTAATGTAAACAAATTATCACAAAATCTTACAAAGACCAAATTTATGATATTTGGGAAAAAAGGACAAAAGGACGACATAGACTTAAAGGTAAATGGTACCAGCATTGAAAGGGTAAACGAATATAAAGTCATGGGAGTCATGTTAGATAATCTCTTAAGCTGGAAACCACATGTAAACTTGGTTCAAAGAAAGTTAGCTAAAAGCGTGTCTATTCTTTGGAAAATGCAGAAATTATTAAAACACAAGTCTCTTAAAATAATCTATTCAGCACTCATAGCACCCCACTTACACTACTGCGCTGAAGTATGGGGACACACTTATAATAATACAATAGAATCATTGTTTAAACTCCAAAAAAAGGCCCTTAGAATTATTCATAATGTTCCCTATGGAACTCATACAAACGATTTGTTTATTATGGCAAAGTTTCTTAAATTGCAGGATATAATAAAATTCAACTCCTTGCAAATTGTATATTTAGGATACCACAAAGAATTGCCTAGAAATATACAATGCCTATTTCTCCAGCGTGAATGTATTCATGACCTAAGAGGCAGAATGTTGTTGCAAACGAGAAGGGTCAAATCGACTCGGAGTGAGCACTCCTTATCTGTGGCTGGAGTCAGTGCATGGAACATACTTGAAGACAATATTAGAATGGCAGACAATCTGAAGGACTTTAAGTATCTTTTGAAATGTGCATGTTTGAATAACTATAAACTTATCCAACAAAATGGCATTGGATAAATTAAACGGAACCATAACGGGCATAAACAATAGGGGTTGTTTATAGACACTCAGCTATATTGTGATTAAAATTCTTCATGATGTTCATAAATCTCTATGATCTTATGTTGTGACGCTTAAATCGTAGTGTAAATGGACACTCAGCTCTGTTGTGATTTATAAATCTTTATGAAATCTTCACCATAATCAAACTGTTTTTCTGGGAGTTGGGGGCGGGACTTTGACAAGCGATCTCGCTTCTCCCGCGACCCTTTCGGTCATGATACATGTTGTGTTGAAATTGTCATGAAACGACTGTACAATAATGCCGAAATGAAAACAAAAATAAAATAAATATCTTAGCAACACTTTAAAATCACCAAACCAAACTCAACAGTTGAACTCCAGACCTCATCTCTATATTGCCTCAAAAAGTTGTTGGTCATTAAAACTCAAAACCAATCAAAATTGATGGTGAATCTGTAAAACAGGTAACAGGCACATAACTCTGTTGATTAGAGGTGATTTAATCTTAAATTTCTCAATTGTGCAAGCAGTGATGTATCTGACAGTTCAGCCGTGTGACCGTGGTTACCCGGGCTGACCTGCCACACTGCTAGGCCACCCCATTGCTACTTGCAGCTATATTTGGAATGAATTTTACACAAATGGTTTCCCAACAATGTGTACATCTCTGTCAAACCAAATTAAATTTTATCTGCAATGACCATTTAATTACAATTGGACAAATCGACGCAATTATGAGCTGAATACTACGCTCCATGTAAACAGCCAACGAGGTAAAGTGGAATCACCGTGAAAGCCCTTTTCTTGTAATCCCTGAAATGACACTTATGCCATTGCATTTTATCATAAATGGGAAGAGTGAACGCTTCCTGCAATCAAACATTTGGATTGTTCATAACCAAAATTAATCCTCGGCAAATGACCAATATGCCAGAGTTCACTGCTTTTTTAGATGTAACGGTTTTGAGAGCAGGTTTGTGTCCAGAATCCAAGGATTGCAGTTACTTTTATGCATTCTTGCTCAACCTGCCCGTACCAAAATAGTTGCATCCAAGGGATTTTTCCTTTTATGAGCTTGACATTGGCTACTCATGACTTTTAATGCTTCAGTTTGATCAAGTTTTTCACATTTAGTTCATTGCTTTACAGGTACATTAGCCTGAAATAATAATCAATGTCAATAGCCTACTCACGCCCATTTAATCTGTTTCCTGTCTAATTCGTTTTGAAGAAAAAATAAATCAGGGACGAATTGTTTGGATGCATATTGGTCCAGGCAGAAAATGAATAAATGTCATTGCAGTTCCTACATTTGGAACACAAATAAGAAAGTTCTTTTGCAACTTCAACATTTTTTTAAACGTACTTACAAGCTGAATATAGATCATTTGCAGATGACCCAAAGCTTCTAATTTTTGTGGTAACTGAACAATCCAATGCTTTGGTTGATTCTGCTAAGATGTCACTCTTTCGGTTAATGGTAAATGTGCAACATTAAGTTTTACACCAGAAAAAGCAGTGAACTGGGTTTCTGCATCTCCCCTATTTTTGTCACACTATGTGATACTCGTTTCTGATGTAGTCACACCTTAAAATTATAAGTAACCAAAATTTGTTATTTTATACTTTATAATTTCAATGGGGGCTCAATTAAGAGCCCAATTAGCATTTTGTTTAGTTTGGTGGATCCCGATGTTATACATATTATGTAATCATTTATCAGGGTGTGATGATTTGTGTAGAATGTTTATGGGAAGTTGGGATTCTTGGGAGTATAACCATCATATTAAGTTTCTTAGCACATGCATGTTTTCTTCTATTAAGGCGCTTTATTTTGCAACATATTGCATCTAATCAGTAATCATCCATAAAGTAGAATGTACCCAGTTTCAGGAGGAAATTACTCTGAACTGTGTCTGTGTGTGATTTGTTATTTGCCCATTAAATCACATAAATAAACAGATAAATTGTTACTTGAGTGTTGTTTGAAAGTGTTTTGAGTGTGATTCGCTTCTACTTGGTAAGTTTTCTTCATGTGGAACTGACATTGGGTGTGAGAAGAGAGGTGCTTGATTTAAAGGTCCCCTATTATGTCACCAGGTGCACAGCTAATTAGTTATTATGTAAAACCCACAAAACAATAACCAACGGCGGAAATTGTAGGGCGAAGGTTCAGCGTGTTCTTTTTGGCTAGTATTATATCGCGCGACATCCTGGCTGGTGCGAATCACAATAAAATGGATATATTTTCTCCGTTCGAACAACGGGGCACAAAAGCACAACGGTTACAATCAATCTGACTCCATAATAAATTTAGGATACCAAATTTAGTTATACCCTCGTTAAATATCTGACTCCAAATTAGAATTAGAACTTATACTTTAGGGACACATGCGTGAATCTCGGGGCAGCTACGTCGCCAGACTCATCCGTGAAAACCAGTTACTCAACTGACGCCCCCGGGTAATAGCGCAGTTGCCGGATCTTAGTTCGGTGAGAGTTCTAGAGGATGGAAGAAATTACCATGATAGTAGCAACTTTGGCATAAACATATCATGAACCCAGATCTATGTGCACCACAGGGCCCCTTAAGGGGATCGACCAGGCACCGGCTTACAAGCCCAGGGGTGCCCTTAAGGCCAAATCCCCAGGACCGATACTACATAAACCCTTTATATAAGTAGACCGTAATCTGCAATCCAACTTAAAACCCATCACTACCTTTAAAACATCAGCTAGCTAGTCTGGAATGTAAGGATTCGCCCCCTAAGTACCGGTCGTAACGTGGCTAGAAAGAATAAAAGGATTAGGAGTCACGGAGACCACGCAAGCTTAAAGGAATGACAACAATTTATTCACCAGGTAGGCAAAAGCTTAAATCAAACAAATCAACACTAAGCCAATTACAAGTTACGCATAATTTAGAAGAGGAGAATAAAGTCATACCTGGAGGAAAAGGATACACGCACTAACGTGCGCGGGAAGTTCGAATTACGATGTTACATCATTGAAAAAGGCTACTCACGCACTAACGTCGTGCGGGAGAGATCGGATACGATCTTCCCAGAATAGATTGTTTCTCTTTGCTTTAAGCCAAATCACGTCTTTGATCCAGGCGGCATGGCCATAAACTCCTGGAAGGGGGGTCGAATCTGGTTTTTGGGTTCCCCCCATGGGGAGGAGGTAATAAAACACTTCAGCAGAGAGAGGAGAATAGGGTGATTACCAGAGAGTATTCGGACCAAATTCTCAGGAGTTTCCAAAAGGGAACGAACCATAATTTCAATGGGAATGAAACATACTCCATTCAACTCCTTAGATTCCCCCGAGAATAACAAGACCAAACATGATATGAATATGTACTAATATGATGCAGTTGTCATGAAAAAGTCTTAAGATGAATTAATATATAGTTTAATTGGGTTATAAGTATATAAGTGATTTCTTAACAGGATATTGAACATATAAACATATTATGAAATTCCTAGAGATTTAGATTATCTTAAACAGATTAATATAACTGGACTTCAACTTAAGAATAAGGATAGTAATATGACTCCCACAGGGGCATTGTGTCAGCCAGAGCCTTGCAACTACACCCCCGTACAAAGTAACAGTAAGACCATTAACACCTTAGTAAGCATCTTGGGGAGGAAGTCCACAAAAGCTTTATTGCTATCTGGCATGGCTCTGGACTGAGCTTATCAGCCATTTGTCGCATACAGTCGCTGGGCTCCCCCACGCATCAGCGTTTGCAGATCTTACAGAGGTGCCGCTCAGAACCCAACCCAAAGGCACAGATGAATTTTACTGGTTTCGGAATGGAACAACCTTTTATAAAATGAAATATGCAATGTCTACAATTACAAGCCATTTTAAAATCTTTCCCTCTTGACATCAAATGGGGAAGTAACCAACCAGAGGCAAGAAGAACTGATCACCTTCAGCCAAGCAGTCAATCAGATTTCATTATTCTGGGTGGTCACTCCCCCTTGTGATGTCAGGTAGGGACGACTTTGAACTGGCTCATACTGGCTAATTAGCTGTGCACCTGGTGACATAATAGCAGACCTTGTAGTAGCAGATATTAGGTGCATTCACATTGCAAAAAATTGAGAAATTTCACCCTGCTGTCCTCACTGGCACAAAAACTCGCGAATTTAGCTCTATTGGAAAAAATGGCGAAGTTTCAGGAAGTAGTGTGCATGCCCCGCTATGTCATTCAACCATGAATTCAAGCATTCAACCCAGAGGAGTAACACAAGTCATGTGAGTAACTTCGTGAAGTTTCAGATGAGTGTGTTCTCATTACAAAACTTCTTGCGAAGTTTCGCACGGAGCAAGAATGACACCAAACACGATGACCATCGTGAACCATGACTCATTGCTGAACATTACACGTGATCATTGGGTATTGGGTATTGATGCTGTTGACACCACTGTCTTCTTGTCTGCTGATGACGATCTGAGAAGGGTAACAGAATGTAAGGCTGCCTGGCTCGCAGGTTAGCAGCATGCAGATGGTTTCATATGGTCTCTACTGGTGACAACATAGCATGCCCACAATTATGATAACATAACATGAGTGGCGAGAACAGGCCATTCAGCCCAACTAGGCTCGCCAGTTTCTTTTAACTATTGTGAATATATCACTTCAGATACTCAATATCTCAATGGTATCTAGTTTTGCTCTTGAAAATTACAAAGGTTTTTGCCTCAACAATATGGTCAGGCAAGCTGTTCCACGTCGAAATTACTCTTTAGGTGAAAAAATATTTCCTAATATCAGTGCTAAATTTACCCTTGGCCAACTTCCATTTATGACCCCGAGTTCTACTGACAGAACGTGGCCGAAGGAATCCTGCATAATTCACTTTGTTAATCCCTTTAACATATTTAAAGACCTCAATCAGATCACCCCTGAGTCTCCTTTTCCTAAGACTAAAGAGATTAAGGATCTACAGCCTGTTCTCATAGCTTTCATCTTTTATACCCAGAATCAGCTTAGTTGCTCTTCTCTGAACTTTTTCTAGAGCCTCTATATCTTTCTTAAAGTATGGTCCCCAGAACTGTACACAATACTCCAGATGTGGTCTGACAAATGTGTTGTACAATAAAAGTATCACCTCCTTGGATTTGTACTCAATACCTTTGGCAATGTATCCCAGCATCCGATTGGCTTTTTTAACTGCTACAGCACAATGACTAGAACCTGTGAGGGTTTGGTCAACAATCACTCCTAGATCTTTTTCATGTGGAGCACCTTCCAGTTTTAAACCTCCCATGAAGTAATCCTGTCTAATGTTTTTATTACCTACATGTACTACTTTACATTTTGCTAAATAAAATTTCATTTGCCACATTTCTGCCCAATTCAGGATTCTATCCAAATCCTCCTGAATCACTTTAGTAGAGTCCAAACTATTTGCCAAACCTCCCAATTTAGTATCATCCGCAAATTTAACTAATTTGCTCTCAATATTTCTATCAAGGTCATTTATGTAGATGAGGAACAGCAGGGGTCCCAACACTGATCCCTGAGGGACACCACTCCCCACCATACCTAGCTGAGATGAGATTCCACTGACCACCACTCTTTGTGTTCTGTCCTGTAACCAGTTTTGAATCCACTCAAGAATACCACCTGTAACTCCAATGGAGCTCATTTTAAAAATTAGTCTCTTATGCGGTACTGTATCAAATGCTTTCTGAAAATCCAAGTATATGATGTCATAAGCCCTGCTCTGATCATAAGTCTTGGAGGCCTCCTCAAAAAATTCCAGGAGGTTTGTCAGGCATGACCTTCCCTTACGGAAACCATGTTGGCTATCCCTCAAGATATTATTACGTTCAAGAAATAATTCCAGCTCGTCTTTTATGATAGATTCCAGTTTTTCATGCAATGCAAGTTAAACTGACTGGCCTGTAATTTCCTGGCTCAGTACGGTCCCCATTCTTATATATTGGTATAATATTGCCCTGCTTCCAATCATTTAGTATTTCTCCAGTTTCTAAAGACTGTCTGAGAGCGGTTCAAAGATGATCTCATGAACTTCCCCGAGCACTCAAGAGTATATGCCATCAGGACCCGCTGCCTTATCTGTCTTTAGTTTATGCAACTTGTGTAATACTTCATTATCCATTACCTCATTTTCCGCTAAATAATCTTGAGCATTGGACAAGCCCGCTGACCTAATAAAAATCCGCTTTGAGGTAAAATTCTCAACAAAGTAACTATTTAATGTATCAGCAATATCCTTATTATCCTATAGCAGTGATCCATCTTTACTCTTTATGCACTTAACCTCCTCTTTGACTTTCCTTTTTCTGCTACAGTACTGAAAGAAGCGCTGAGGATTAGTTTTTGCCCCTTCTGCAATTTGCCTTTCATACAGTCTTTAGCATTCCTCAGCTCTTTTTTGACCACAGCCCGCATTTTACAGTATTCAGCCTTAGTGTTCTCATTGTTATCCCCTATGTACATCTTATAATGATTCCTCTTTTCCCTCAAACTCCTACGAATAGCTGTGGTCATCCACTGAGGATTGTGCTTTTTCATCTTACTTTTGGACACCTTTGGAATGAATTTGGATTGTGAATTAATTAAAACCCCCTTAAATCTTTCCCACATCTCATTTACAGACTCACAGTCCAGGAGGGTCTACCATTTTATATTTCGCTTAAATATGATGCTTCATGTTAAAGTGTTACGTCCGGCCTAGGGGAACCGAACGCACATGAGAAGATGCTCCCCTCTCTCCCCACTCCCAAGGACGACCAAGGCCACAGTACTGCAGTCCAACCCAAAGGATCATTTATTTCAACAAACAAATGGTAGCATTTGACTTCAGGGTGAGCATGGCTCAAAACAACAAACAAAACGATCTATCAACCACTTAACTGACCTATTCGAAAGTAAAGAAAACAAAAGACAGGTCTCTAACCTGACTCCCTATATGTATAAACAGGAGAAAAGATGTTAAACAAAAGAGCTACTCACCCCTACAGCCACCTGGACTGCTAGACAACAATCTATAATACGCAATCAAATACAATTTTACACACAGAACAGCAATGCCTGATGCAGTTGGGAGTAGGGCCAAGAGAAGAGGAAGAGCGGCTCAAACGGCGGCCATTTTATAGCAGCCCCACCAATCGCCATCCACCAACCAGCAGCCAGCTCCAGGATAGACTCCACTGTGGTAGCACCACCCTGAGAAGAGGAGGAACCACAGCACCTGGAAAGAGAAAAACCCTAAGGATGGGAACACCCCCCCCTCAGGCAGGGAGGGAGAACAGCAAAACAAGAATCACAACACTAAAATTGACCTATGACCCAGGGTCATAACACCCCCCCCACCTAAGAATAAACATTTACTCAAAGGAAATGTTTGACACACTAAGACCTAGACAGTGCATCAGCCATGACATTTTCTAAGCCTTTCTTGTAATGAATGTCAACATTAAAGTCCTGAAGCAACAAGGACCAGCGCATGAGGCGCTGATTATTGTTCTGCATTCTAGTTAGAAACACCAGTGGGTTATGATCAGAGAAAACAACAGTTGGCTCAGGGTTAGACCCGAGGTACACTTCAAAGTGTTGCAATGCCAATAGTAAAGCCAAAGCCTCTTTTTTCAATAGTGCTGTAATGCAGCTGGTGCTTTTTTGAGCTTTTTGGAAAAATAGCAAACGGGGTGGTCAATACCACGCTCATCCTCCTGTAGGAGCACTGCACCAACGCCCAGGCGCTGGCATCCACTTCCAGCTTAAAGGGACGCTCGAAGTCTGGTGCAGTGAGTACAGGTGCACTACAGAGAAGAGCTTTAGTGGCCTCAAAAGCAGACTGACATTTCTCTGACCAAATGAAAGGAATTTTTGGGCTTGCTAAGCTTGTCAGTGGAGCCACTACATCTGAAAAGTTCTTACAAAAACCACGATAATATCCAGCCATCCCCAGAAAACGGCGGAGCTCACGGCGCGTTTTGGGAGCTGGAAAATCTACAATGGCCTGCACCTTAGCAGTCACAGGACAGACACGTCCTTGTCCCACCATCTTACCTAGATAGGTAACAACAGCCTTCCCAAACTCACATTTGGCCAAATTGAGGGTTAGGGAAGCTTTACACAACCGATCAAAAATCTCAGAGAGAGTTTTCACATGTTCAGTCCAGTTGGAGGAGTAAGCCACAATGTCATCTAAGTAAACCTCACAGTTGCTCACACCACAAAGAACCAGGTTCATGAGCCTCTGGAAAGTGGCTGGGGCATTTCTCAGACCGAATGGCATGACTGTATACTGTAAAAAATGGTCTGGAGTGACAAATGCACTGATCTCAGAGGCACGTGGGGATAGGGGGACCTGCCAGTAACCTTTTAAGAGATCTAGTTTGGTGACATACTTGGCTGAACCCACCCGGTCAACACAGTCATCCATGCGAGGGAGCGGAAAAGAGTCAGGTTTAGTAATGGCATTTACCTTGCGATAATCAGTACAGAATCGTGGGGTTTGGTCAGATTTGGGAACCAGTAACGAAGGAGAGCTCCATGGGCTGTTACTCGGCACAGCAAAACCATTTTCAATGAGATATGTTGCCTCTTGTTGCATTATGACACGTTTTGTGGGATGAACTCTGTAGGCATGCTGTTTTATTGGCGAGTGGTCACCCACATCAATGTCATGACATAATACATTAGTTTGAGTGGGGATGTCACCAAAGAGGGTTGGATGATTTTGTATGAGCAAACTAATATCAGATCTGGCAGAATCAGACAAGTGCGCCAAATTGGCATCTAAATTTGACAGGATTTCTGAATTTCTGAGGTAGCGTGACATGAAAAGGAGCTGTGTCTGTCACCCAGCCCGTCATCCTTGGGATCATATGGGGGCTGTGCAACAGACACCGTGGCAACAGGTGCAACTACGGGAGGTGGAACACTTGTCTCACGGTCAACGTACGTCTTCAACATGTTAATATGACACACACGGGTTTTTTTCTTACGATCAGGGGTGTGAATTACATAGTCTGTTTCACTGAGCTTACGGTCCACCACATATGGGCCGCAAAATTTTGCCTGAAGACCAGAACCAACTAGAGGTAGCAGAACAAGGACGCGGTCACCTGGGGTGAAGGTCCGCGCAACAGACTTTTTGTCAAAGTTTATTTTCATTTTGGACTGCGAAATGGAGAGTGAATCACGGGCCAAATCACAAGCATAATGCAGTCTCTCCCTGAAGGAACTAACATAGTCCAAAATATTCTCACTCGAACTAGTTTTACTGGAGAGAAATTTCTCTCGCAGCAGGCGTAGAGGGCCGCGCACGGTGTGGCCAAACACCAGATCAGCTGGACTGAACCCTAATGACTCCTGAACCGTCTCCCTCACAGCAAACAACAACAAAGGCAATCCCTCATCCCACTCACGGTTTGTCTCAGTACAATATTTGCGAAGCATACTTTTCAGAGTTTGGTGGAATCTCTCTAATGCACCCTGGCTCTCGGGATGGTAAGCGCTGGAAGTGTGGTGTTTCACATTTAGCTCTGACGTGACCTGGGCGAAGATTTTGGACATGAAATTTGACCCTTGGTCACTTTGAATACGCCTTGGAAGGCCAAAGGTGGAGAAAAACTTGACTAGTGCTTTTACAATGACATGAGCTTTTAATGAACGCAATGGGACAGCCTCAGGGTAACGGGTTGCAGCACACATCACAGTGAGAATATACTGATTACCAGACTTGGTTTTTGCCAAAGGGCCCACACAGTCTACAATCACATGCTCAAACGGCTCTCCAACAGCTGGGATTGGCTTTAATGGAGCTACAGGGATCACCTGATTTGGCTTACCTGAGACCTGACAGGTGTGGCATGAGCGACAGAGTTTCACAACATCTGACTTAAGTCCTGGCCAAAAGAAGTAGCGAAGAATACGGCTGTAGGTCTTTCTAATACCTAAGTGACCAGACATGCTATGGTCATGAGCTAAACCAAACACCTGGGGCCGAAACTGTTGTGGCACCACAACTTGAGTCACAGACTCATACGCTGGACCAGAACGAGGAGACCAGCGGCGCATCAGAACCCCATCCTCTACCAAGTAAGAACCAGACTTATCACATTTTGGATCTGTTACATAAGAAAAACAAGGAGACAAAGTGTCATCAGTTTTCTGTGCATTAATCAACTGTTCTTTGTCTACTGAAAGTGTCAGAGTGTTGACATCAGGCTGAAGCTCCACAACATTCTCTTTAACATTTGAGAGAGAACCTGTGGGATCAGAAGTAGTCATAAAAGAGTCACTGAGATCCACCAGGTCTCCGAGTTTTCGGGCTTGAGCACGGGTTACAGCACACACAGGGAACAAAGGAGGCAAACCGGGTGCAGCAGAATCAGAAACACACAAATCGGCAATTGGGTTTTCAATTACCTCTGGAGATGGAAAAACTTTTCCACGGCCAAATCATTACCTAGGATCAGGTCAACACCAGCTATGGGCAACTGGGGTCTCACAGCGATTTTGACTCTGCCTGACACGATCCTAGAGGTTAACTGAATGAAATGCAATGGGGCACGCACAGCACTTAGCTTAACCCCCCATGCTACAATGTCAGAACCACAGTAAGACTGAGCTGAAAAGGGGAGAACACCTTCACACATTAAAGACTGTTTCGCACCAGTATCTCGCAGGATGGTGATCGGAACTGCCTTATGCTCACCCCCAAGAGAAACAGAACCTTGTGTAACAAAAGGTTTGAAATCCTCATCAATCTGATCCACCACATCCTGGAGAGGTGGCTGGGTGTGTATGAAACCAATTGGTGTTGGTTTTTTGACATTTTTGGATTGTTCTTTTCTCTTCAGAGTGGGACAGACAGCGATAAGGTGACCCTGCTCATGGCAATAGAAACACTCCCGTTTCTCAGTGTCACCCGTAGCAGTGTTGGAGTTGCGACGCGAATTTTTGGGGGATCTGGGACTCTGGCCAATGGGGACTGAATCATGACACTCTGGGGGAGAAAAAACACTCTTGTGCGTTAACAAAAATTCATCAGCAAGTACAGCAGCATCATTGAGACATGTGACCTTTTGCTCATTCAAGTAAATGACAATTTTCTCAGGAAGTCTGTTTTTGAATTCTTCGAGCAGAATGAGCTCCATAAGTTATCAAAAGAAGTTGCTTTGCTAGCTTGGCACCATTTATCAAACAGAGCTGTTTTCTCCCTTGCAAACTCAACAAATGTCTGGTTGGCAGTTTTTCCACAATTTCTAAATTTTTGTCTGTATGCCTCTGGTACCAATTCATAGGCTCTAAGGACAGTGGCTTTGACTGTGTCATAATTGAGACTGTCTTCAATGGACAGAGAGTTGCACACTTCTTGTGCTTTCCCGACTAACTTGCACTGGAGGAGAAGAGGCCACACTCTCTTTGGCCAGTGTAGTGTAGCGGCGATGCGCTCAAATGCAATAAAATAGGAATCCACCTCAGACTCCCTGAAAGGAGGAACTAGCGCAATGTGCCTGCTCACATCAAAGCCCTCATGGGAACTGGGAGTGGACGTTGGCACCGGTAAAGGACTGGCAGCTGAAGCGGCTCCCCGCTCCAACTCCAGAGCCCTTACTTTCAGGTGCATGGTTTGCATCTCCAATTCCCGTTGTCTCACCTCCACCTCCCTTATCCGCAGGGTGAGCCTCAGCTCCTCTGCATTCATGCCAGTTTGGGACTGGGGTGTTTGGATTGGGGCGGGAACATTAGCCAGATCACCCGGCTCAGCTGCAACTGTAGGGGCTGGCTCCCCAATCAATCCCCTTTCACGCAGCTTCACATAGAGCAGATCCTGTAACTCCCCTTTCTTTGCGCTAGATGACACCTGCACATCAAACGAACTGGCAATAAGGAACAAATCAGCTTTTTTACACTTTTTTAATACCTCTTCAGTCGGATTAGACACAAAATCCTCCAATTTGAACTCCATATTCACTGTCGCCACCACACACAAAAAAAAAACTGCCAAACAGACAAGTAGAGCCAACAAGACATGAACAAATCGAACTCACCCAACACAATGAAATAGAAAAAAAAAAAAGGACGAGCCCCCACTTTATGTTACGTCCGGCCTAGGGGAACCGAACGCACATGAGAAGATGCTCCCCTCTCTCCCCACTCCCAAGGACGACCAAGGCCACAGTACTGCAGTCCAACCCAAAGGATCATTTATTTCAACAAACAAATGGTAGCATTTGACTTCAGGGTGAGCATGGCTCAAAACAACAAACAAAACGATCTATCAACCACTTAACTGACCTATTCGAAAGTAAAGAAAACAAAAGACAGGTCTCTAACCTGACTCCCTATATGTATAAACAGGAGAAAAGATGTTAAACAAAAGAGCTACTCACCCCTACAGCCACCTGGACTGCTAGACAACAATCTATAATACGCAATCAAATACAATTTTACACACAGAACAGCAATGCCTGATGCAGTTGGGAGTAGGGCCAAGAGAAGAGGAAGAGCGGCTCAAACGGCGGCCATTTTATAGCAGCCCCACCAATCGCCATCCACCAACCAGCAGCCAGCTCCAGGATAGACTCCACTGTGGTAGCACCACCCTGAGAAGAGGAGGAACCACAGCACCTGGAAAGAGAAAAACCCTAAGGATGGGAACACCCCCCCCTCAGGCAGGGAGGGAGAACAGCAAAACAAGAATCACAACACTAAAATTGACCTATGACCCAGGGTCATAACAAAAGTTTGCTCACCTAAAATTGAAAATTTTGGTTTTCGAAGACAACTTTTTAACTTGCCATGAAACATCAAAATTAGCAGTAGAGCGATCACTAGTCCCAAGTGGTTCCAGTACCTCAACATTGCTAATTCTATCAGGATCATTAAAGAGCACGAAATCTAAAATTGCCTTCTCTCTAGTAGGTTTATTAGCATACTGCACCAAAAAATTGTAATTCATGACATCTAGAAATTCTTCCTTCTCTTTACCCTGTCCTTTAACCATTTCCCAATCGATACCAGGATAATTGAAGTCTCCCATAATAATAGTTCCTTCTCCTCTACAAGCTTGCCTAATCCTCTTAAAGAGCATTTCATTGACAATGCTGTCTAAAGCTGGCGGTCGACAGCATAATCCTTTATTTAAACCTGTCTCATGTTTGCCAATGAGCCTGACCCAGATATCTTCACAGGGCAAGAAAAGTTCAATTTCAGGAATTTCCTGCACATTTATGTTTTCGTTCACATAGAGTGCTACACCCCCTCCTCGCCTATTACAACCCCAATTCCAAAATAGTTGGGAAGAAGTGTAAATTGTGAATAAAATCAAAATGCAATAACTTTCAGATCACATGAGCCAATATGTTATTTACAATAGAACATAGATAACATTTTCAAATGTTGTGTAGGGCCCACAGAACTATATTTCCCATGCAGTCAACAGGAAATGGAAACATCCTATACAGCACCACCCCCTTCCTTTACGTTTCCCAATAGAATGAGCCCAAAAGCAATAAAACGGGCAACAGAACTTTTAAAACTAGGGACCCCACCCAGTTCATTCTCTTCTTGGCACACTTCCAACTGAGGAGCACACGCTCTCTTGGCTCTATTCCCACCGGGAAGCCACACTCTCTCTTGGCCTGCTCTTTACAAGCGCAAAGACAGCACTTGTATTGGAATTCGCGCATCCTGTGCAATTTCATTCGGCCTATCTGCAGAGTGCTCACATCTCTGTGAATCTCCATTTAAGTTCAGGACTGCAAATCTCATTAAACTAGCTTATGCCCGGTGCTACTGCTAGTTGGTCACGGAACAACTTCGTAAAAGAACTTTCCCGCATCATCAAAAACATTCCTCATGGCAACCGACACAGCAGAACAGCACGCAACTCCAAGTGGACACAGGACGTCGGATCTTCGCACCCCGCAGGACATCCACGCCAGAACTGCGTTGTTCAATGGACCCGGGGAGGAATCCCAAGCTATGAACTTCAGTAAGACTAACTGAACATTCCAGGCAGTAATGCAGTTTAGCGGTTTCAACTTAAACTGAACCGCATTTAAGTTGTCCATTACTGATGTAATTGTATTATCGCATTGTGTCCGTTTGTATATTTTATGAAGTCAAATAGCCATTGATTGTTTGTCTGTACATGTATTATCTTTTTCTGGCTAACTTTTTAACGCTGCAGTTAACTAACACGCATGCCTTAGTATGGATGATAACTCAATTAGTAATACAAATTGCATATGAGCTGATGCAAACTCTTCTCGCAATTTGTTGAAGCGAAATTGATTTATTATTGACGCTTTATTGATGTTATTATTACAAATAATCCTCACAAGTATTTGGCTAATGCAGTTTTAGCATGTGATCTTAGTGATCATTGTCCCATTGCATTTGTAAGAACAACAAAACTCCAAAGGTTCAAGCCTCGTATAGTTAAAAAGAGAAATTATAAAAAAATTTGATGTTCAAGGCTTCCTCCATGACTTGCATAATTGTGATTTTCATCGTGTTTCTGCTATTCCTGAAACAGAGCTGGCACTTGAATTTTTCTCCTTCATATTTAACTCTGTGGCTGACAAGCATGCTCCTTTAAAATTGCTGAGAATTAAGGACAGAGTGATTCCATGGTATTCGTTGGAGCTCTCACAACTATTCAGAGACAGGAACAAAGCATGGGCTAAAGCTAGATCAACCCACTTACCCCAAGATTGGCTTTATTTTAGACAGCTTAGGAACAAATGCACAGTGTCAGTTAGAAAGGCAAAATCTGACTTTTACTTAAAATCCCTTGCAGATGCTGGTAGAAATCCCACACAATTCTGGAAAACTGTAAAAATGCTGGAAAGTTCAAGTTCCTCTCCTTCTCTTCCATCGCAAGTTGTTTTTAACTCAAATTAGATTACTGGTAAAGTTGAAATAAGTAATGCTTTTCATCAGCATTTTGTTTCAGCAGGCTATATTTTTGAGATGAACAAAGCAGCAGACCCAAGTTTCTCTGAGCAGACCAATGATAAGCAGTGCACCTCTGATCTATCTGCCTGTCCTACAACCTCTTATTTGTTAAATAAAAATACTGTATTTTCTTTAAATTGCATTTCAACTGAGGAAGTTCTTGAAGCTCTAAATTAAACTAATGTAAATAAGTCTACAAGGGATGACTTGTTAGATCCATATCTTTTGAACCTCTCTGCCTCACTCATTGCCAAACCTCTGACTCATACATTTAAAATGTCTGTTATGTCAAGCAACATACCAAAAGTATGGAAAACTGCTAATGTTCTCCCTTTATTAAAAGGGGGAGATGCAAGAAATTTAAATAATTACCGTCCAATATCCAGGTTGCCTTGCCTGGCTAAGATTCTGGAGTCCCTAGTTAATTCTCAATTACAATCTTTTTTAACTGAAAATTGTATTTTGAATACTCATCGATCTGGTTTCAGGTATGGGCATAGCACTGTTACTGCTACTTGTTTAGTTATAAATTACATTGTTAGAGCACTAGATAACAGACAGCATTGTGCAGCCCTTTTCATTGACCTGTCTATGGCATTTGATACTCTTTGATCATGCCCTTCTTTTGAAAAGATTATCAAACATTGGCCTTGACAAATCTGCTTGTAATTGGTTTAAAAACTATTTTGAGGATAGGACTCAATATATTTCATTTGAAAACATTCAGTCTTGAAGTGCTCAAATCAGCGGAGGAGTTCCACAAGGTTCAATTCTTGGCCCTTTGTTTTTTTATTCACTATCTATATTAATAATATTGGCTTATCTTTGGATCATTGTAAACTGCATTTATATGCTGATGATACCATAATTTACTCGACTGCTTCTTCAGTTCAGCAGGCCATATCTAATCTGCAGCATGATTTTAACTCTATTCAAAGATCTCCATTTGATTTGAAGCTCGTCTTAAATGAGAACAAAACCAAGTTCATGGTATTCACCAAAGCTAGGAAAAAGACCCCCTTGATTTTCAAATTTGTACCCTGCAAGGTAGCCAAATTGAGCATGTCCCCCATTATAAATACTTGGGCATTTGGCTGGATGACAAGCTGACTTTTTATATGCATTTTGAAAATTTAACAAAAAAGATAAGGAGTAAAATAGGCTTCTTATACAGAAATAGGGCTTGTTTCAATTTTGAAAGTAAAAAGAAAGTAAAAAGAAGTAATACTCCCCATGCTTGATCATGGTGATGTGATTTATAGAAATGCATCTACTTCTGTTTTAAAACCTTTAGATTGCTATTAGATTTATCACTGGTCTTGATTTCCGCACACACCATTGTGTCTTATACAAGTCAGTAGGGTGGGGGTCATTGAAAGCTAGACGAGACTACCACTGGTTTTTATTTGTTTATAAATGTGTTTTAATGAAAATCCCTCTTTATCTAGCTAGTCTACTTAGGCAGCAAGTGGGTTGCCATGGGACACGGTCACAGGGCTCATTGTGTCTGAATGTTCCTCGTATTCGAACGGAGCTCGGTAAGACAGCTTTTTATTATAATGTCCCACACACCTGGAACCAGTTGCAAGCTGAACTGAAATTGAAAGAACTGGTTTCTTTTGGACATTTTAAAACTCTGATCAAATCATTTTATCAAGAGCATTGTTGTTGTTTTAGTGAATGTTTTCCCTTTAATAATAGTATTGTTTTTTTTTGTTCTACAAATGTCCTTGTAAACTGTATTATTTTAATTGTTTGTAATGCAGGACCCTGCTGAAAAGGAGACATGGTCTCAGTCAGGCCCCCTGCTTAAATAAATCTAAATAAATAAATAAAGAAAATTTATCTAGCCGCGCATCGGCCCGCCTATACATTTAGAAATTCTAAGCAGCCCCCGTGCTGAAAGACTTTGTCCCAAGACAAAGGAACTCGTGCCCACGAGCACACACGCGCGGACACACGCCTGCCCACTCCCACGCGTGCATCCTGCACGCGCGCCAGCACACACATGCACACTAGCACGTACACACACACCATTGTTACTCTCTCTAGTTCGTATATAGTCCTTCCATAGATTAGCCCATGAATGTTCTGTGTTTGTTTGTTAAATAAATTCATTTATTAAACCTGGTGTCTGTTTTGGCGCTGTAACACGTGGGAGTCTGAGTCAAAATAGCCTATGTAGAACTTCAAGAATCCTTCAGATTATTAATTAAATCTTTGATTTAATTATAGTTTTCTTTAATCATTGATATTGGTTATTTTAATTATTAATTAAAATTCCATATTTTGGTTATATTAGTAATTTTATGAGACTGGTTACTAAATGTGCAGGTTTCCTGCTGAATCAAGTGGTTATCTTGTGTGAAGGATTATTAGGGCGAAACCTCTGAATTATCCATCCTCGCTATTTTACGTATCGTAAAGGCATATTCCCAGACACATCTTGATGCCTCGTGGGAGGAACTTTAATAATTTTATTATTGTTTTAATAAATAATTAATAACTAATTTTATTAGTTATTAATTACATTGGAAGGCCATTTAATGCCCTTTTAAGCTGCTGCACCTACAGTTGAAACTGAGACATTTTACATTTTTAACCACAAAATGAGCTTATTTCAAATTTTCTGGCTGCAACAGGTCTCAAAAAAGTTGGGACACAGGCAAAAAAGAGCTGAAAAAGCAATTAATATATCATAGAATCAGCTGAAAGAACATTTAGCAAGTAAGCAAGTTAACTGGCATCAGGTGTGTAACATGATTGACTATAAAAGGTATGTCTTAGAGAGGCTGAGTCTCTCAGAAGTAAAGATGGCCAGAGGCTCTCCAACCTGTGAAGGCTTGCGTAAAAAAATTGTGGAATACTTTAAAAACAATGTTCCACAACGTCAAATTGCAAAGGCTCTGAAGGTCTCACCATCGACAGTGCATAACATCATCAAAAGATTCAGAGAAACTGGAAAAATCTCTGTGCGTAAGGGACAAGGCCAAAGACCTTTACTGGATGCCCGTGATCTTCGGGCCCGCAGACGCCACTGCATCACTCACTGGCATGATTCTGTCATTGACATTACTAAATGGGCCCAGGAATACTTCAAAAAAGCACTGTCTGTAAACACAGTCCACCGTGCCATCCACAGGTGCCACCTAAAACTCTATCATGCAAAAAAGAAGCCATTGTTGAGCGTGATCCAGAAGCGCCGCCGTGTTCTGCGGGCCAAGGCTCATTTAAAATGGACTCTAGCAAAGTGTCCTGTGGTCTGACAAGTCCAAATTTGACATTCTTGTTGGAAATCATGAGCATCGTGTCCTCCGGGCTAAAGAGGAGAAAGACCACTCTTGTTATCAGCATTCAATTCAAAAGCCAGCATCTCTGATGGTATGGTGAGGCATTAGTGCATATGGTGTGGGACACCTGCATGTTGGAAAAAGCACCATGAATGCTGAAAGGTATATAAAGGTTTTAGAGCAACATATGCTCCACTCCAGATGACATCTATTCTAGGGAAGGCCTTGTGTATTTCAGCAGGACAAGGCAAAACCACATACTGCAGCTATTACAACAGCATGGCTTCATAGTAGAAGAGTCCGTGTGCAGAACTGGCCTGCCTGCAGTCTTGATCTTTCACTGATTGAGAGCATTTGGCGCATAATTATACGAAAAGTCCGTCAAAGGAGACCCAAAACTGTCTAGCAGCTGGAAGCCTGTATTAAACAAGAGTGGGATCAAATTCCAATGGCTAAACTCAAGAAACTTGTCTCCTCAATGCCCAGATGCCTCCACTCTGTGTTAAAAAGAAGAGGGGATGCTACACCATGGTAAACAGGCCCCTGTCCGAACATTTTTTGAGACCTGTAGCAGCCATCAAATTTGAAATGAGCTCATTTTTGTGGATAAAATCGTAAAATTTCTCAGTTTCAACATTACTATGTTATCTCTGTTCTATTGTGAATAAAATACTGGCTGGTGTGATTTGAGAGTCATTGCATTTTGATTTTATTCACAATTTACACTTTGTCCCAACTATTTCGGAATTGTACATCCATCCTTCCTAAAGAGTTTATAACCTTCTATATTATATTCATCTCCATCTTCTTCTGAAAGCCATGTCTCTGTTATCCCAACTGTGTCATAGCTCCACTAATCATAACAACCTCAAGTTCTGGAAATGTATTTTTTATACTTCTTGCATTTAAATAAAAACATTTCAGGTTATTAGGAATGCTCTTCCCTTTCAATTTCCCAGATGCCTGCTGCTCCAAGCCCCTCACTATGCTTTGTTGCTTTAAAAATATATCATCAATAGTGCATATAGCGCTGTCAGCTTCCATCAGGGCAGTCTGCATTTCCCTCTGTATACCACTCTCTAACCTCCCTGCCCCCCAAGTCCCTAGTTTAAATAATCCTGTGCTACCCTCAACATATGCTGACCCAGTGCAAAGGTACCCCTCCGGTTCAGGTGTAGCCCGTCCAGCTTGTATATATCACCCGTCCCAGAAGTTGTTCCAGTGCCCATAAGCCTGTACTCCTCTTTCCTACACCAGGTTCGTAGCCACGTGTTAAACCTCCAGAAAAAATTCTGCTTCCCTCTGCTTGCACGTGGTACTGGTAGAATCCCGGAGAAAACTACCGTGGAGCATCCACTCCTAAGCTTTTCAGCTAATTCCACAAATTTGTCTTGCAGAAACTCAAACCTACCTTTACCTATGTCATTTGTCCCAACATGGATCGTGACCACTGGATCCCTCCCCGCTCTGGCCAGGAGCTTGTCCGCACGCTCCAGGAGGTCTCCTACCTGGGCACCAGGCAGCAACACACCGTACGAGACTCCTTGTCCCGCGAACAGACTAAACTGTCTATTCCTTTAATAATTGAGTCCCCCACTATCACTAACTCTCTTTTCTGAGGGGATGAGGCCAACAGGGTGCCCTTAGGCTCATCAATGCCCCCACTCTCAGGGTCAGGGGCTAAGTCGAGTTCCTGCAAGGGCTGGAATCAGTTGGACACCTCAACTTCTGGAGGAGCTGGCGCTGTACAGCGTGCACGCCCTTTCCTGCGCTGACGTCCTACAGTCACTCAAGTTTCTCTCCCTGCCTGCTCTGGGGTCTCCGCACAACCCTGCTTTGGCGTACACACCATTTCTCTAAACGACATACTAATCAGTTCCTCTAGGAACTCTACTGATTGGGAACTATGTTGTGCCAACAACTGGCTCTGAAGATCAAGGATCTTGCTTTCCAGATGCTCAATTAGCTGGCACCGGTGACAGACAAACCCACCCTGGAAATCTCTTTCCAGAAGTGCGATCATTCTGCAACCGTCGCATAGTTTAGGCCACATTTTGGACCCCCAACCTAATGACCTCGCTTACCCTAGATAACAAAGAAAATTATTATTGCCAAGACAGAAGCTCTGGAACCACAATTTATTAACCCGAGATGCCCTAAGCAGTAGTCACGATCGACGATAGAAACCGTGGGGAACATATGTAAATGGATAGATAATAGGCCTCTTTTAACAGAGGCATAGTTCCAGTTAACAAAAATGAAATACCAAATTGAGACAAACTTGATATGGAATGAGCACTCAAGTGGCTGACTTGATTTTATATAGTTCCATTACTATGAATATACTAGTCTAAAAATATCACAGGGCTTGGCTCAGAATCCCGAGCTGTGTATCCTTAAATCATGATAGTTGATGTAAAATGTGGTGTCGACAACAAAACTGAGCCACTTTAATGGCTTCTAAGTGGTGCTACTGGCAGGCAAAGTGAGATACGGACCTAAAAATTTGGCTTTTTCCGTGAGACACCCGTATCTACCTATGTGCCAAGTTTCATTCAATTGCAGGGGGGGTCAACTGTGCACTGAATGTCGATCTCTCGTGGAATGGCTCTTAATTCAAGCAAGCCGAGTGACGTCCTGATTAAAACGCGAGCCAACTAAACATGACTAGGCTTTGATAAGCTGTTCCAAGCACAGCGACCAGAAAGGAATACTGAATAACTAACCTGGCAATTTGTTTATGCAGTAATGCGGTAAAAGGAAGACTGAAGAGGACTAAAAACCCCAGTGAACGTCAATATTTATTGGCTAGAAGACTGTATGAAAGGCAAGCGACCAAGTATGAAACCAACCCAGGTTGTAGTTAGATATCCAGGTAATTCAACAATATTCTTAGCGTTCAGAACCTTGCAGAACTTTTTTAGCTAAATCAGGTACAGAAAAAACAGGCGAGAGTAGCACAGTCCTTGAAAACACTTCGTTTTACTTTGTATATCATACAATTTACTTATACCCCTTTTCCACCAAAAAGAACCTGGTGCTAGTGTCATGCTGGTGCTAGTGCCAGTGCTTAGTTGGTTCATCCCACAAAACTCCTAAGAACCTGTTTGCTTTTCCATCGCCGAGGAGCCAAGAGCCACGCAAATATGTCACCGTAATTTTCAGATCAACGGATCAGGAGAAAATGAACTTCGAGTCCTGCGTCTCTCTCAGGAGCGCTCACGTTACATCTGGCAATACAGAAATACAGTATGGACGGCGGGAAACCGTGAATAAACATTTAAAACTGAAATAATGCTTGTGTTTCTGTGCTCAGTAATACTATTATTGTCACTGAGGTTTTATCATTTTTAGAGGGGAAAGGGAATATAGCTCATTAAATTGCTATGATCTGGCACTGGGTTGATATCAGATATTTAAAAAGCAGCAAAATAAGGCGCAAACATTAAATGTGTACGGTATCTTGCATTGTTGTCCGTGTATGTTAAAAATACTGAAACCTTGTGCAGCAATAGGGAGGATAGTAAGAAAACACTATCCATCTTTTCTTTTCCCGAGGATGCAGACAGGTAAGAAAAAATGAGAAACTGTGGATTTCATTTGAGCTTTATAAGTTTGAATGATCTAATGTCGTTTTGTTTTGAAATGCCCATCTCGCTAATGGCAATTTAAATAATTTGTGAACGCTGTAGCTAGCGAGCTAACTCATATTCGTAATGCTTAATATAGAAGTTAACGGCGTAGAAAAAAATGATCGAAGAAGAAAAGTAAATATAAACGCATCATGCAGATATAAGACAGATGCTTGTACATTTACTGCGAGCAGAACGCTCAAAATACTTCCGCAACCGTGCTGGTCTTGTTGGTCACTATAACTCCACCCCACGTAATCGGTGCTTGGCTCTAGACCAGCAAGGAGTTGGTGCTTGTTCTAGCACCAGTTTTGAGCGCCAGGAGCTGGTGCTTAAGCTGTGGAAAAGCAAAGAACCAGTGCTAAGTCAGGCTCCGGCACCGAACTAGCACTGGAACCAGCTCGGTGGAAAAGGGAAGTTAGTTAGCTAATTATTTAGCATTTAAGTTTATTTACTTTACTTTGCTCCCATGAGACCGAAACCCCCTCAAAAAAAAACCCCTGTGGCCCTTGTTTGACCAGATTAGCGACTTTATTTGGCTATTTGCTAATCAAGTTGTCACAAGAGGGAAAAAAGGGGAAGTTTCTCCCTACCCCTCATGCGACAAAGGTTATACCTCAGGATCAAACCGTCTTACCTCTTTTAATGTTTTAGCTTTTACACACAAATTATTTTCAGGAAAACCCGTTGAAACAAGAGTAAATCTGCTACAATCCCTGCACGCCTTTCTCCGTCTAAACTTAAGCAGAATGATCAATTTCTGAAACATAAGTCCAGCATCCTGACTAGTCGCATTGCAGATGTGACATACTGCTCCAGCTGTGGGATAAGCGTACAAGTCCCCAAGCAGAAAGACAGGCTGATCAATTGCTCTTGAGACAGCATTGTTGTAGCTGTCTGCAATGTGTTCAGCTGCGAGCAAGTTGTCAGGGCCAGGGACATAGGCAAAAATCACCGTCAGTTGTGTGATCTCGCGAGGTAAATAGTGAGGACAGAACAACACAGTAATAATCTCGAAGTGCTGCGAGCAATCAGTCTTACGAACTGTAAAGTGTGTTGCCCATTTGTTATTCACGGCCATATAAAGCCCGCCGCCAATTGATTTTTCAGTTTTTCTAATGTCCCGGTCAAAACGTATGAATCTAAATCCATCTAAACTCACTGTAATTTCCTCAGACAGCCACGTTTCAGTGAAACAAAACAGGCTTGTGTTCAGAGTCAAATTTTATCAGTGCGGAGAGTTCATCCATTTTATCATGTAGTGAGCGCACATTTGACAAAGTAAAAACAGGCAATGGTAGCTTACTTCCTCCTCTCTGCAGCCTGTTTCGAATTCCTCCTCTTTTCCTCCACATGCGTTTCCTTAACAGATGCCCAGGGATTAGATCCAGGAGTGGCAATGCTGGCATTTTCCAGAAAACATGCCGCAGCCCCAAAAAGTCAGTCCGGGCTCAGGTGAGCGTACCTGAGCTGGTGATGGGTGGCTCTGCCGGTGAACATAAACACGCCCAAGCCGGTTGTAGGACGCATAGCAAAGTCCATAGAAGTAATATCCCATGTTCCATAACTGAGATAACAGAGGAGCACCCCGCTGAATAAGGTTAGCGTGAATTAATGATTTTCTAGTGGAATTTAGCATGAGCTTATCAACATAGGCGCGGGTGGACATAAATAGTCACCATTAACCTCTCCAAACCAAAACCATGCCTTTTTTCCAAGGTAAAGTTCGGAGTTTCATCAATTTTTATACAAAGCCGCATCAGCAAGCACGTCCCTGTTGAAAGAACTGCTTATTTTACAGTCAGAATGTTCATCCTGCAATGGAAAGCTTACTATTTACAATTCCGAACATCCAAGCAAAATGAAAGCACGTACAAACGTTTTTCACACCCTATAAAGAGCAAGTATAACAGTAAAAGCTGAAATATACCTCATTTTAACAAAACAGACATTCCACTATCGGAAAAAAACAGGCAATGCTACTCTAGATTGAACAGAATGAGTGCTTCCCACAACGACGACAGGTTATTGTATATCCGGATAATTAGCCTCTTCCCGATACAAAAAAATAATGTTGGCATAGCAACAGGTGATAGATGGCGCAGTAACATATTTAACCAACAGATGCCGGCCGCTATTTGGCCTCATCGCGATGCGGCCTAATTTTACTGTGTATGCATGCTTGGATGCAGCAGAATTTGATTTATTTTTTTCGGGGGGACGTAGTCAAGGTGGGGGGCATTTGTTGTCAAGGCGGCTGCCCTAATTATAAAGCGCTGCGGGAAACCCTTAAGCTCTGCAATCATTATGGGAATGGTAAACCGAAAATAAAAAACAGCTAGCCATAAAAATACCTTATTATTCCATTCTACTCACTTAAAGTGAATCAAGACTCTCCATCATTGAAGTCCTCCGCCAGATAAACAAAGCAACAGAACCTTCTGGCATGAGGAACCTGCCAGTACTGTTCCATTCAGAATAACACCCATTATCCTCGTCAGAATCAAATTGCTATCATGTAAATGTAACTTACGCAGTTCGAGATTGGTCTTGGAAGTCTTTTTTTTTCTTTTTACTCACATCATTCAGCTGTGCGCAGTTGAAAGAATACAACCGAAACTGCTGTTACGCAAGGGTTTAAATACTTTTCTGAGGGTCCAATCAAAGTCTTTAAATTACTCTAGAAAGTTTATACTGTCTTGGATTGGTAAAAACGTGTCAATCAATTTCACCGATTCATAGTTCAGGTGGGCGTGAACTATAACTGTGCTTTACGCAGACAAGCTTGAGGAAGCATTTAGAGAGATTAGATATCACCGAAGAATAATATGAGGCAATGAGCAACAACTGAATTTGTCATGGGGTGAATCTATGCGTAATTCAATGGTTGGGAATCACGCATTTCTCATATCTGATGACTATAAGTGATTGTAGAATGATATAGTATCAATACCATGTTGAGTTTTTGCTTCAGAAAACTAATTTTTTCACTACTCATTGAGATACCTTTGGCCTATTATTTCTGAACTGGTTGTGACAAAGTTCAAGTATTTTTTCTGTCACAAGAGATCATTTTGATGGATAGATACTATGGGCAAGTATATTATATATATATATATATAAGCAGTTGCACATCAGGCTTGGCTGAGGAGTTTAATTCATATAAGTCCTGGGAAACAGGTTTGGGACTATACTCATCCATATTCTTAACCGTGTTCCAGCTCGGCTTGTTAGTGAATATCCAATAACTGATCTGGGTGTGCCATCTAGTGATTTTGCATGCATTTACAGCAGCCCCATGTCTGCTGGTGTCTACTTGATCTGTGCAGAGGGGTTAAGCACTCGATAAAGCACTTTCACTTAAATTGGTTCAAAGTGAAATGACACGTATTTCCATTCTATTATCTCAATACACGTTCCTTACTTTATTTCGTTTTGAGTCTCTGGATGTTCTGAAGATATTCCTAATTTCGGGGCATTTTTCAGACTCAACATTGTTATAAAAAAGGTTCTTATAAAAATGTTCCAGCAAAAAAGAAAAAATTTAACTTCTCTGGTTGTCCTCGCAACATTTGAATGTATGATTCTACCCACATCAACTCCATTTAACTCTTGGAATCTCTGATCCTCTCAGTGTTCTGGCTGCTGCAGATGTTTGGCAGATTTCTGTTGTGTGCATTGGTGGCATAGGTCTAATTACCCAGCAAGTTTTTGCTCAAAGGTGCAGAATAAAAGGAATCATTTTCCCACAGCAGTTATATTGATTAGAATTTTAACCATTTTCAAGCAAATTTTGCCAATCATCCAAAATGCATCCTTGGTTTACTTTGGTTTGCAGCATAGCCAGTTGATCTCTGCTGCACGATTCCTGCAGTTGCCAGTTTGCTTGATTTAAACTATCTTGCTATGTCAGGGACAGCAAGGCCTAGTTTGGATGAGGACCCAAAAGCAGAAGGAGACCAGAGGTGGTGAGATTCGCTTTAATCTGAAAATGGATTTTCCCAACAAACAGCGCGCTGAATGCTGTCCAGTGAACAAACATTAAATCTTTATCAGAGGTACAGGTGGGGCTCAGGCAAAAACAGTGGTCAAAAAACATGCAGATAGGTCAAGGCAAAAAAAAAAAAAAGCAGTAAAAATCTTATGAGGTGGTGCGCTCTGACAGAGGAGGGACTACACAAGTTTACCACCTCAATCTCCCTAAAACCTGGAGAGAGGCTGGGTCTGTATCTCTGGTGTCGTCGGTAAAAGAGTGAGATGAGTTGGGGCTTGAGGTTCCAAATTCCCCCAATCCAACCTCGCTCCTTTGTGAAAACCATCCCAGAACGACACAGAGAGCAGACACTCCCATGTGGCAACAGTGTTTTGCCGACGTTTTCTCTTCCCTGCCATGTCGCACCAACCTCACAGCGCACGATATTGAAACACTTCCCGGCGTGATGGGGAGTTCACATCCACATAGATTACCTGAACGCAAAAGAAAGGCGGTTCAGAAAACATGGGCTGCTATGCTGGAGATGGGGGTAATAGAAGAGTCCAATAGTGCCTGTTGTATCCCAATTGTTTTAGCCAGGAAGGATGGGACTGTATCGTTCTGCGTGGACTATCATAAGGAGAATGACATTTCACATTTCGATGCCTACCCCATAAGCCAGGTTGACGAACTCCTGGATTGACTGCGCATTGCTCACTTGTTTATGACGCTGAATTTGACCAAGGGCTACAGGCAGATACCCCTGTCTCCAGATTCCAAAGAAAAAATGGCTTTCTCCACTCCGTATGATTTACACCCATTTGCCACGCTTCCTTTCACATTTTTTGGGGCCCTGGCCACCTTCCAGCACCTTGTGGACCAAGTTCTGTGTCTTCACGCTGCGTATATGGTGGCCTATTCGGATGATGTCATCATCCGTAGTAACACCTGAGTAGAGCATGTGCAGCGGGCATGAGGCAGGCGGGGCTCACAACCAACCCGAAGATGTGTGCGGTTGGACAGAGAGAGGTACGGTATCTGGGGCACCACTTAGGTGGTGGGCAGGTGTGGCCTCAAAAAGAGAAGACCACTGCAATTGCTGCCTGCCTGCGGCCCAAGTCTAAAAAAGAGGTGAGGAGGTTCTTGGAGTTGGCAGGATATCATCGAAAGTTTATTCCCAACTTTGCCGATCGGATCAGCCCCTGGTCTGATCTCACCGCAAAGGTGCCTCACAGTACAGTCCAGTGGACGGAGCATTACCAGCTGGTATTTGATAAAGGGAAATGGGCCTTCTGAGGGGAACCACTCCTGTACACGTCTAACTTTTCTCTCCCTTTCACCTTTTAGACAGATGCTTTGAGCAGAGTGCTTGGGGCGGTTTTGTCTCAGCAGGTACGGGGAGTCAACCGCCCAGTGGTGTACATCAGCCGGAAACTGTCAGAGAGAGACCAAATACTGCACCGTCGAGAATGAGTGCTCGACAATCCAGTGGGTGACCGACGCCTTGCACTACTACCTCCTGGGGTGCTTATTTACCCTCTGTTCACACCATGCTCTGCTGTCATGGCTCCAATGCATGAAAGATACCAATGCCTGGGTCACTCGGTGGTATCTGGCTTGACAGCCTTTTAAATTCAAGGTTACGCGTAGGCCTGGAGTGAAGACGGCTGTGATGGACTTCCTCTCCCGCTCTCGGGCAGGGGGGGGAGTTAACTGGAGCAGCCGGATGGCTCTCCAGCCTAAGTTGGGCGGTGGGGGTATGTGGGGGCAGGGCTTGGCTGGAGAGATGGGGGAGTGGCTCGGGGAGCAGTGTTGAGAAAATTCAGTCCAGTTGTGTAAACCAGGGCTCCCTAAAGTACAGTCTTCAAGGGCAGAGAACTACTGGTTTTCCACCCTCCCTTTACCTGGGAGGCAGGTGTGAAGACAGCCTGGCCAATCAGTGGCACTAATAGGTCACTGAACTGCCTGGAAGGTGAGAAAACTAGAATTGGTTTTGGATTTAAGAGCCAGATTTGAGCGACCCTGGAGTAAACCGTCCGTTGCTTAGCAGTTGACCTTATGGGCCTCCCCGTCTTCAGGGGCTGCTGTCGGTCATGAGCAAGCAGAGCAGCAGGGGCATTTGAAGGTCAGTGCCAGGACGGCTCTGCCCAGCACCTGGACGCACCCCCCAATCCAACCGAAATGAAGCGATCTGGCGAAGCAGAGGGAGAGCTGGAGAAGGCCAAAGACATGGGAGTGTGGGGGCGCCCCCATGCTCAGGGTTTGCAGGTTGTAAACATGGAGGCCCAGCGTCGTCAGGCTGAGGAGGCTGCATCTGGAGGGGGAAGTCCGTCCCGCAGGACACAGGCTGCAGAGGGACAGCAAACCCAAGGTGAGCCCCCATGCCCAGCGCAGTCGCCTGTCCCGCTGGTACACCCCAGCCGCCGGCCTGCACTGCTTCAGCTCCGACTCCAGCACCTGCAGGCAGCTCTTTCACAGCCCGTCCGAGCGCAGCAGCGTGGGCTAAATCCCGCCCCCTGTCACACCCAGCCTCGCCCGCCCCTCCCTCCACTGTGGCGTGATTGCTGCCATCAGCACCAGCGCCAGCTCCAGGGGGGCGCAAATGATCCCTGTCACCATGGTGGCTGGAGTCTGCATTCCACTCTCCACCCCCGAGTTATTAAGGCTCTCTGCTGCATGACTGTCTCTCAACTGGGCCGGAGAGCTGGACCTGGGCTGGACCTGGAGAGCCAAAATAAAGGTAATGTTAGTGGAGGATAAAGCTAGAGCAGTTACAGTCTTTTAACAGACAGAGTAACAGTTCATAAACAGATGAAGCAACAAATCATTAGAAAATATAGCCGCAAACGGCAATTCCGGGGTTCAAGCCAAGAAAGACCATTAGTAGTTGAAAGCTTTAACAGCTCAATTAACAAGTGTTGCCACTAAACGTGGCCGTGTCCCCCGCCAGGTGATGGAAATCGACTGGGGTTGGCGTATAACAAAATTACACATTGAAGCCAAAGATGAATAAAATCCGTCAAAGCATTCTCGAGATTTCGCGTTCACAACAAACGGGACGTGACGGACGGACGGCCGGACGGATGGACTGATGGAGCTGAATACTACGTCCCCCGGCCCTAATACACCTTGACCCCAAAGATGAATGGAATCGGTCGAACCGTTCTTGAGATATCGCGTTCACAACAAACAGGATGGGACGGGCGGATGGACAGACGGACGGAGCTGAATACTATGTCCCCCGCCCCTAATACACCTTGACACCAAAGACGAATTGAATCGGCCAAACCGTTCTTTAGATACCACGTTCACAACAAATGGGACATGACGGACGGACGGACGGAGCTGAATACTATGTCCCCCGTCCCTTACACACCTTGACACCAAAGATGAATGGAATCGGTCAAACCGTTCTTGAGATATCATGTTGACAAGGAATTTGTAAGTGGTCAAATGGTCGTAATGACCTTGAGAATAATGGCAAGGTCACGTAAATCGAGTGGGCTATGAGCACTCCCCTAATACACCTTGACACCAAAGATGAATAGAATCGGTCAAACCATTCTTGAGATATCGCATTCACAACAAACGGGACATGACGGAAGGACGGACGGACAGACGGAGCTGAATACTATGTCCCCTGCCCCTAATACACCTTGACTCCAAAGACGAATGGAATCGGTCAAACCGTTCTTCAGATATCACGTTCACAACAAACGGGATGGGACGGACGGACGGACGGCCGGGCGGACGGACGGACGGCCGGGCGGACGGACGGAGCTGAATACTATGTCCCCCGCCCCTAATACACCTTGACACAAAAGATGAATGGAATCGGTCGAACCGTTCTTGAGATATCATGTTGACAAGGAATTTGTAAGTGGTCAAATGATCGTAATGACCTTGAGAATAATGCCAAGGTCACGGAAATCTACTGGGGTCGGCGTATCACACCAATATACCTTAACACCAAAGATGAATGGAATCGGTCAAACCGTTCTTGAGATATCGCGTTCAGAACAAACGGGACATGACGGACGGCCGGACGGAGCTGAATATTATGTCCCCCGCTCCGCTCGCTATCATGGCGGCGGGGGACAAAAACCACTTTAAGAGTGTGTTGCAGGTATTTATGTGGACCTATTTTGCCAGTGTAATGATTGGAATAACAACTTATGACGCATAGTCTGATTTGTGTTATGTTAGGCTATTTTGTGCATTTATGGCACCCCCTACTGGTCGATTTGATTGAAACTTTCAGGCTATGTTTCAGGTTCTTATGTGGACATATCCTGTGAGTTTTGTAATGATTGGAAAAACTATTTATGATTTATAGTCTGATTTGTGTTATACCACGTTGCTTTGGTTTGCATTTATAGCGCCCCCTATCGGACAATTTGAATGAAATTTCAGAGTATGTTTCAAGTTTTTATATGAATATATCCTGTGAGTTTTATGGCTATAGGACAAACAATTGCTGATTTATAGTCTGATTTGTGCTATACCACGCTGCTTTGTTTTGCATTTATAGCGCCCCCTATCAGTCAATTTGAATGAAATTTTCTTGGCATGTTTCAGGTACTTATATGAATATATCCTGAGAGTTTTATGGCTATAGGACAAACAATTGCTGATTTATAGTCTGATTTGTGTTATACCACGCTGCTTTGTTTTGCATTTATAGCGCCCCCTATCAGTCAATTTGAATGAAATTTTCTTGGCATGTTTCAGGTACTTATATGAATATATCCTGTGAGTTTTATGGCTATAGGACAAACAATTGCTGATTTATAGTCTGATTTTTGTGTTATACCATGCTGCTTTGTTTTGCAGTTATAGCGCCCCCTATCAGTCAATTTAAATGAAATTTTCTGGGTATGTTTCAGGTACTTATATGAATATATCCTGTGAGTTTTATGGCTATCGGACAAACGATTGCTGATTTATAATCTGATTTCTGTTATAGCGCCCCCTATGGGCCGATTTGCATGAAACTGTCAAGGTATGTTCCTGGTACAAATATGGACATATTCTGCAAGTTCTGTGATGATTGGCCCAATGGTTGTTGAATTTTGTCCATTTATGTGCTAAGCCACGCCCCTGCTGAAGTTCATTGGTAAATATCTTGGAAACTAAATGAGATTTCAACAACCTTTATGCATCTTTGATAAGCTTGGTCTACTGATGATCCACAGAAAATTTCGAAGGAATCGGACCTACGGCCTAGGAGGAGATGTCAAAAATGTGTTTTTCAAAGAATTCAAAATTTCGGAAAATCAAATATGGCGGATCTCAGAGGTCCTTATGGGAAAGTTGAAGAGATTTGTCCAAGGAATGTCTGTACCAAGTTTCGTGTGAATCGGACTTACAGCCTAGGAGTTATGACCTTTAAAGTAAAAACCTGTTTTTCTTGAATTATAGCGCCACCATCAGGCCGATTGAGTTAAAAATGCCTTGGTCAGCATTTACACACAACTTCCAACCAATGTGCAAAATTTCAGGTCTCTAACATTTACCATCTCACGGGAATTTGCGAAAACATTTCTGAAGAAGAAGAAAAATAATAATAATAATAATAAAAATAAATCAGCACAAAAACAATAGGGTTTCAGCCCTACGGGCTTGAACCCCTAATAATAGAAATAAACCAGCACAAAAACAATAGGGTTTCAGCCCTACGGGCTTGAACCCCTAAAAAAGAGTAACAGTTCATTAACACACACAGACAGTGTAAACGTTCATTAACAGCCAGTATAAGGATTCTTTAACAGACAGAATAACGCTTCATTAACAGACAGAGTAATGAGTCATTAACAAACAAAGAAAGTTTTCATTAACAGAGTGATTGTTATTTAACAGAGAAACAATATATTAACAGATAGAATAACGCTTCATTAGCAGACAGAGTAACTATTCAATAACAGGCAGAGTAATGCTTCATTCTACCATTCATTCCAGCAAATTCTGCATTTTGATTGATTAACACCAGGTATCTATTCACTGGTAAACTACCTCACACTGGGTCAAGACCTCGCGCAGCGTGAAGAGCTCTCACTTGATTATCGAGCCGCTTCAATAGAAAAATATTTTCGGAGAGCAATAAAAAATATTCTCGTAGGGGTGTTGACAAAAGTCATGGTAGAACGGAGATAAACCTACCGTTTTTTTGAGCACTCGTTATTTATCGTAGGCTAGATAGCTGGAAATTTACATTTGAAACCTCGCGCAAGTGCTTGGTTTCAAATTAAATTTCCAGGTATCTTTCCTACGATAAATACCTTGTGTTCGGAAAAAAACTGTAGGTTTATCTGCTAATTAACAGACAGAGAAACTGTTCATTAACAGACTGAGTAATTGTTCATTAAAAGCCAGAGTAACGGTTCATTACAAGACAGAGTAAGGATTTGTTATCAGGCAGAGCAACGATTCGTTAATACACTTGGTAAAGATTCAGTAAAAGGCTGTGTAACTGTTTGTTGAATGAGATTCATAATGTATCTAATTTCTTTAGAATTAAGGTTCTTCTATATCAGACAAGAAAAGAAAAACCAAACAAAAATAAAACAGACAAACTCACTTACAACCAACATAGAATCATTTAATTCCCACAGCAAATATCATCCTCTTGATATACGGTACCCCAAAAATACGCAAACCAGGAGCACCCCTACGGCCCATGGTAGACAGTATTGGATTGGTCACATATAACTTGTCAAAAGTTATTTAACCCTTTCATTACCATTGTCGCATTTCCACGACAGCGCCGATCCCGCATCACTTACCATTGTCGCTATTTTGCGCCCAGAGAAAGTCCCTCACAAAAACTGTCAAAGCTCCGCAACAAAACACCCCTTTGGACGAGTCTGATATTGCACAACACATCAGTGATGTCATCAAGCTTCCCGTAGTTCCCAATCCTTCAGTTATGCACAGTCCCTCACTGACTTCACCACCATGCAGGCAGTGCATGCTGCAGCACGAGTATCTCCGTTTGTACACAAATGCACGTGTATCTCCGTTTGTACAGAAATGCGCGCGTATCTCCGTTTGTACATAAATCCCATAGAGGAGAAATCGTCTTGTCTTGACAAACCGAAATACGGTTTTTATCCTCATTTTCTGTTTTTACTTTTAGAAAAACTAAGCAAAGATATGTGTCAATGGAAAGGTAAATGTATTTTGAACACGTTTTCTGGACATAAAATTGTCCATTTCTGGCGTTTTTAGTTCAAAAAAGGGGGTGAAAATCCACATGCAATATCAAGCCGTGATAGCATGAAAATTTGCGGTAAGCAAGGGTTGTCTTATTCCCAGTACGCGGTAGTGAAAGGGTTAATACTAAAACCACTTCTAGGCCAGAAAGATCAGCACTATTAAAACTCAAAACAACTTGCACAAGAAATAAAGAACGTCAAAGTAGAAACAGATGAAATCCAACCCCAATTCCGAAATAGTTGGGACAAAGTGTAAATTGTGAATAAAATCAAACGCAATGACTTTCAAATCACACCAGCCAGTATTTTATTCACAATAGAACAGAGATAACATAGCAATTGTAGAAACTGAGAAATTTTTACAATTTTATCCACAAAATGAGCTCATTTCAAATTTGATGGCTGCTACAGGTCTCAAAAAAGCTGGGACAGGGGCCTGTTTACCATGATGTAGCAACCTCTCTTCTTTTCAACACTGTAGAATCTGGAAAGTGACAAATGGCTGATAAGCTCGGTCCAGAGCCATGCCAGATAGCAATAAAGCTTTTGTGGACTTCCTCCCCAAAATGCTTGCTAAGGTGTTAACGGTCTTACTGTTCCTCTGTATGGGGGGGTTGTTAGAGGGCTCTGGCTGACACAATGCCCCTGTGCAAGTCATCTTACTGGCCTGATTCTTGAGTTAAAGTCCAGTTATATTAATCTGTTTAAAATGATCTAAACCCCTGAGAACTGCATAATATGCTTATATGTTCAATATTCTGCAAAGAAATCCCTTCTGGACGTATAACCCAATTTACCTATATATTAATTCATCTTAAGACTTTTTCATGACAACTGCATCATATTAGTACATATTCATATCATGTTTGGTCTTGTTATTCTCGGGAGAATCCAAGGAGTTGAGTGGAGTATGTTTCATTCCCATTGGAATTATGGTTCATTCCCTTTTGGAAACTCCTGAGAATTTGGCCAGAATCCTCTCTGGTAATCACCCTATTCTCCTCTCTCTGCTGAAGTGTTTTATTACATCCTCCCAATGGTGGAAACCCAAAAACCGGATTCGACCCCCCTTCCAGGTGTTTATGGCCATGCCGCCTGGATCAAAGACGTGGTTTGGCTTAAAGCAAAGAGAAACAATCCATGCTGGGAAGATCGTATCCGATCTGTCCCCGCGTACGTAAGTGCGTGAGTAGCCATTCCCTATGCCGTATGTAGCCAATCTATAGAGTCAGGGAAGATCGTATCCGATCTGTCCCCACGTACGTAAGTGCGTGAGTAGTTCTTTTCAATTATGTAATATCGTAATTCGAACTTCCCGCGCACATTAGTGCGTGTATCCTTTTCCTCCAGGTATGACTTTATTCTCCTTTTCTAAATTGTGTGTAACTTGTAATTGGCTTAGTGTTGATTTGTTTGATTTAAGCTTTAGCCTACCTGGTGAATAAATTATTGTTATTCTTGTTAAGCTTGCGTGGTCTCCGTGACTCTTAATCCTTTTATTCTTTTTAGCCACGTTACGACCGGTACTTAGGGGGCGAGTCCTTATCATTCCAGACTAGCTAGCTGATGTTTTAAAGGTAGTGATGGGTTTTAAGTTGGATTGCAAGTTACGGTCTACTTATATAAGGGTTTATGTAGTATCGGTCCTGGGGATTTGACCTTAAGGGTTTTCTTGGGCTTATAAGCCGGTGCCTGGCCGATCCCCTTAAGGGGCCCTGTGGTGCGCATAAATCTGTCTACTTATGTAAAGGGTTTATGTAGTATCGGTCCTGGGGATTGACCTTAAGGGTTTTCTTGAGTTTATAAGCCGGTGCCTGGCCGATCCCCTTAAGGGGCCCTGTGGTGCACATAAATCTGGGTTCATGATATGTTTATGCCAAAGTTGCTACTATCATGGTAATTTCTTCCATCCTCTAGAACTCTCACCGAACTAAGATCCGGCAACTGCGCTATTACCCGGGGGCGTTGGTTGAGTAACTGGTTTTCACGGATGAGTCTGGCGACGTAGCTGCCCCGAGATTCACGCATGTGTCCCTAAACTATAAATTCTAATTTGGAGTCAGATATTTAACGAGGGTATAACTAAATTTGGTATTCTAAATTTATTATGGAGTCAGATTAATTGTAACCGTTGTGCTTTTGTGCCCCGTTGTTCGAACGGAGAAAATATATCCATTTGATTGTGATTCGCACCAGCCAGGACGTCGCGCGTGCTAATACTAGGAATCCACACGCATAACCCTTCAACCCGGGCTCTTCCTTCCTTGGTCGAGCTGCATGGGTCTTACAACACAGAGTGGAGGCATCTTGGCATTGAGGAGACAAGTTTCAGCCATTGGAATTTGATCCCACTCTTGTTCAATACAGGCTTCCAGCTGCTGGAGAGTTTTGGATCTCCTTTGACGGACTTTTCATTTAATTATGCGGCAAATGTTCTCAATCGGTGAAAGATCAGGACTGCAGGCAGGCCAGTTCAGCACATGGACTCTTCTACTACGAAGCCATGCTGTTGTAATAGCTGCAGTATGTGGTTTGACATTGTCCTGCTGAAATACACAAGGCCTTCCCTGGAATAGATGTCGTCTGGAGGGGAGCATATGTTGCTCTAAAACCTTTATATACCTTTCAGCGTTCATGTTGATTTTTAAAACATACAAGTGTCCCACACCATATGCACTAATGCATCCCCATTCCATCAGAGATGCTGGCTTTTGGACTGAACGCTGATAACAGGAGGGGTGGTCTTTCTCCTCTTTAGCTAGGAGGACACAACGCCCATGATTTCCAACAAGAATGTCAAATTTGGACTCGTCTGACGACAGGACACTTTGCCACTTTGCTACAGTCCATTTTAAATGAACCTTGGCCTACAGAATACGGCGGCACTTCTGGATCATGCTCAACAATGGCTTCCTTTTTGCATGATAGAGTTTTACGTGGCATCTGTAGATGGCACGGTGGACTGTGTTTACAGACAGTGGTTTCTTGAGGTATTCCTGGGCCCATTTAGTAATGTAAATGACAGAATCATGCTGGTGAGTGATGCAGTAGCGTCTGAGGGCCCGAAGATCATGGGCATCCAGTAAAGGTCTTAGGCCTTGTCCCTTATGCACAGAGATTTTTCCAGTTTCTCTGAATCTTTCGATGATGTCATGCACTGTCGGTGATGAGACCTTCAAAGCCTTTGCAATTTGACGTTGAGGAACATTGTTTTTAAAGTATTCCACAATTTTTTTACGCAAGCCTTTGCAGGTTGGAGAGCCTCTGGTCATCTTTACTTCTGAGAGACTCAGCCTCTCTAAGACATCCCTTTTATCGCCAATCATGTTACACACCTGATGCCAGTTAACTTAATTACTTGCTAAATGTTCTGTCAGCTGATTCTCTGATATATGAATTGCTTTTTTAGCCCTTTTTTGCCTGTGTCCCAACTTTTTTGAGACCTGTTGCAGCCAGAAAATTTGAAATAAGCTCATTTTGCGGATAAAAATGTAAAATGTCTCAGTTTCAACATTTGAAATGTTATCTATGTTCTATTGTAAATAACATATTGGCTCATGTGATCTGAAAGTCATTGCATTTTGATTTTATTCACAATTTACACTTTGTCCCAACTATTTCGGAATTGGGGTTGTATTAATATCCCATGATGTCATATCACTGTTCACCAAAACACCAATGGAAGCAACTCTAAAGATAGTACAGGACCGCCTTACAGCAGACAAAACACTCAAGAAACGCACAAATCTAACAGTTCAAGACATTTCACAACTACTGGAGTTCGTAGCCATATTCACTTATTTTCAGTTCCGGGATAAAATCTTCAAACAAAAAGAAGGATTTGCCATGGGAGACCCACTATCGGCCATTATGTGCGGTTTATTTATGGAAAACCTGGAAGCGAGGGCCATAACATCAGCACCGGAGCAATGCCGGTTAACATTATGGAATAGATATGTGGATGACGTACTCGAAAAGGTAAAGTCAGGACACACGCAGGAGCTCACGGACCACTTAAACACCATAGATAATACCGGCAAAACAAAATTCACACACGAGAAAGAATCAGAAAAATCCATAGCCTTTTTAGACATGAAAATACACCACACGCACGACAGGGCCATAAAGATAAAAATCCATGGGAAACCTACGCATACAGACCAGTATTTATTCTGGACATCAGAACACCCCACAACACACAAGTTTTCAGTGATCAGAGCCGTATATGAACGCGCCAGCATGGTAACAGAGGAGAACAGAAAGCATGAGGAAAAATGCATTCAGGATGCACTTAAGAAATACCAATACCTGAAATGGGCCATTGAAAAGGGAATACAACAGGTTAAAAATAAAAACAAAGACAACATACAGGAAGGCAAAAAGAAACGCATAAACAACGCAGGGAACAGAGGCACAGTGACACTACTGTACATCAGAGGAGTCCCCGAACGTATACTAAGGGTCATGAATAAATATCACATCAAAACACCTGTCAGACTATACACTAAGCTGAGACAGCTATTAGTTCATCCAAAGGACAAAATTGAACAAAACAATAAATGCAACGTTATGTAGGAGATACCATGCCGCTCTTGCAATAAAATGTATATTGGAGAAACAGGACGAAGTTTCAGCACACGAAAGAAAGAAAACAAAATGGAACGCAATAAAGAAACAGAAAACAGACAGATGAGATCAGTAAAAGAAAAGGCACAACAAGAGAACCTTAAATCAGCCATTATGGACCACTGTAAAAGGGAAAATCATATTATGGACCGGGAAAAGGCCACAGTTATCCACACTGAGGAAAACAGACACCAACGCTAGATCATGGAGGCGATAGAAATCCGGAAGCGAGCCCAAAGGACGATGAACCGGGACGAGGGGGCGTACATTCTGTCTCACACTTGGAGCACCGTTCTGAAGGAGCGAACAGACAGCAGGAGGCGTGACCGACCTGTCAAAATCTGACAGGTTGTCAGATTTTGACAGGTCGGTCGCGCCTCAGTAACAACAGCTGATAAGACGCGTCACACCACCATCAGGTGACACTTCTGAAGAAGATGGGGGTTCCCGTTGAATTATGTCAAGGTATGAAACATAACTACGTTTTTCTTTTCTTGCCTGATATAGAAGAAGTTAAGCCTTTCTTGACTAACTGTTTATTAACAGAGTATGGATTCATTAACAGGGAGAGTATTGCTTCATTCACAAACAGTGATGGTTATTTAACAAATTAACAATTCATTAACAGAAAGAATCATGCTACATTAACAGTCAGATTAACAATTCAGCAACATATAGAGTAATGGTTTATTCACAGAGTAAGGATCAGTTAACAGACAGAATAACGCTTCATTAACAGAAACTGTTCGTTAACAGACTGAGTATGGATTCATTTACAGAGTAACACCTCTTTAACAGACAGAGTACCTGTTGATTAACAGAAAAATGTTTCCTTAATGGACAGATTAACGATTCATTAACTCAGTGTTTCCCAACCCAGTCCTCGGGGCACACCAGTCAGATCCAGGTATGTGTTGTGTTCCACCTTAAGCACACCTAATGCGAATGATCATGCCAAGATTAGTCATATCAGGAATGCTTAAGGTGGCACGCAACAAATACCTGGATCTGACTGGTGTGCCCTGAGGACTGGGCTGGGAAACACTGCATTCACAGACAGAGTCATGGTTCAAACAGAATACACATGCAAACACTCTAAAATGTCAACAACGTAATGTGACATGTCTATGGCCATTTATTTGTTGCTGGAGAATTCTTTTTGGCCAGAATGCACAAATCCTTCAAGAGATAATTTTATTTCTTTGTAAAATTTTCATGTACACAGTCTGCTTCAAGACAAAGATTAAAATACACTTTAATGGGTCATAAATGAGGCTTGAAAATTTTTGAATCAAAGAACATTTTTGTTTCTGTTATTATGTCATAGTAACGTTAATGTTGAGCTTTGCATGAAAATACTGATGGTGCAAAATCGGCATAGTTTGGCTTTGGGTCAGGCCAGCCCAACGGAAAACATATGCTGCAAATCCTTGAATGCTCCTTTGGCGGGACATTCTTACGATAATGGCTCTAACCCATGCCTGCCTTTGTCTTTTTCAGCACTTCTCTTTTTAAACTGGTTTGTACAACTCAAAACATAACATGATGGCACAATGTTCAGCTCTTGCCACACACACACACACACACACACACACACACCATACCGCAAAGTTAACTCTCTCCTTAAGCCGAAAGGGTCAATTACATGATCCACTGCAGAACCATGCTCCTCCAAAAGTTTTCTGCAGAGACCTGAAGAGCCAGCGTAAATCACGTATGTAAGACGATTAAAAAACAGGGAGAAGACAATGCAGGCAGCACTCACAATCAGGTCCAATTAAAGGACAATTTAATAGACACAAAATGCACAGAAGCAGCAGGCGGACGTTTCGACTCACAGGTCTTTTTCGACGTAAAAACAGGAAGTAAGTCCGTCCCTTAAAGAGGGCCACCGGTGTATACGAAGATTGTGACCAGGTGGAATAAATAAGTGGCCATACCAATCTTAGCGATATAAATATAGGACACTGAGGGAATACATACAATTAAACAAAACAATGAATTACATGACAAAAAAGCAACAACAACAACAAAAGTATCAATAAACAAGACTAAGTCAATAACATTTACAAAAAACAGTTAAACAAAAATTTTCTGATGCACCAGTAGCCCTATTTAAGGGACGTACTTACTTCCTGTTTTTACGCTGAAAAAGACCTTTGAGTCAAAATGTCCGCCTGCTGCTTCTGTGCATTTTGTGTCTATTAAATTGTGTCCTTTAATTGGACCTGATTGTTGAGTGCAGGTTATCTTTTTGAGATTTGCTTGTTGGCTTCAAATCTCACCGCTCTCTCATTTACTTCTGATTAATAAGGCACACTAAATTGAATGCAGAAAAACTCAAGTATGAATTAGGGCAGCTTTGTGAACATTGTAATGGATTATTTCTCGTGAAATTTGGTAAGTATGCAAGCAGACATTGTCTTACAATGTTTGCTATCAGTCCCCACCTTGACTGGACAGAGGACGAGACGGTAAGTTGTTAAAGCTCAGCCTAGCTGTCATGGTCCACAAATGGGTTGCTGGTTTTTTCTTGGGCGGACTCATCGTGTGTAAAGATGATTTTAAAAGAAGTGAATGAAAAAATGAGGCAAGTTGTCGCCATGGCAAAGCTCATAGCAACCAACACTTCCTGCTGTACACGTCAACAAGAGCCCTAGAATCGGCTGATCCCCCTGCAACTGCAGCGATGGGGGCTGGGGCTGTTGCCCTGAGAGACCGCTGTGAGCCACTGAGAAGCTTTTGCGGGCAAACAATTGTTAGAAAATCTGATTTTACAGTCAAAGTAATTGGTGGCCCACTCATTGCACTATGTCAAGAAATGAGGAGATCTTTTCCTGACCAGTTCCATCTAATCCCATGGGAGCCACTCAATGATGCTAATACAAGGGTGCTGCCATATTTGATTTACAGGAGTGGGAGGTTCTTTGAGGAAATGCACACTGGCTGCTTAAAGGGAAAGAGATGAATAGGAATAAAAGCTGAATCAGAATATCGGGAAATACATTGGTCCCTAAAGAAAAATTAACCCTTTGTTACATGCCTCTTTGCCTATTGGGGGGGATTTGGTCACTTTAATAACCACTATGCAACAAAGGGTTAATACCATGCAGATATGCTTTAACATCTAAAAGTACTGTCAAAAATGGAATAATTTTTCCATGGTGAAGACATTATTATGAATGGACCTCTGTGGAGAGATTTGTTTTTCGGTCGAACGTTTGCTGGCTTCCAGGAGATTGTCACTTCCTGGCTCCCTGCTGATGAAGAGGAAGTGCAAACTGTTCAACCTCCCGACGCAAGATACACCACCAAACGCCCCTCTAGTTCTCCCCCAAACTCTTTCAAATGCACAAACAGACGGCAAAATGCTTGCTCTACCACTGTACAGCTCGCACAAGGCCAGATCAATGCAGTCATGCCCCAACATGACCCCACATCCCCTCTGTTGAAAAGCGCAGTCAGTACACAGGCTAGAAATGTGCAGATGTCACATTCGCAGTTAGTCACCAAACAGGATGGCAGGTTTAGAACGTGTTTTGGGACGTAGGATGTCAGCCTCTTAATCAATATGTCTTTTTTTCAATATGTGCTAAGCACACGCAGGAGACTGGCAGACATTATACACCAACTAACCACAACATTAAAACCACCTGCCTAAGGTTCTGCAGGTCCCCTTTGTGCCAAAACAACTCTGTCAAACTGATGTCCAGTTGAATTCCCAGACACGAGGTTTCCAAGCAGAATGTTTCCCAGAGCATCATATTCCCTCCAGAAGATTGTCTCCTTCCCACAGTGTATCCTGGTGCCAACTCTTCCCCATGTAAATGGTGGACATGTACCTGGTTTCATGTACATGATGTAAAAGAAAACGAGACTCACTGGACCCAGACGACCTTCTTCAGTTGCACAAAGGTCGAATTTCGATGCACACATGCCCATTGAAGGCTCTTTCGGCCGTTGATCAGGGTTAGAATGGGCACTTCAACTGATCTGCAGCTACAAAGTGCTATATGGAGCAATGTGATGAGCAGTGAGTTGTGTCGCTCTCATAAATTATTCCTTAATTAAAATTCTCAGCAATTTGTGCCATGTAGCCCTTCTATCGGTTCAAACCAGACGGGATGGCTTTGTTGCCCCACTGCATCAATGAGCCTCAGATGCCCCACACCCTGTCACCGATTCACGGTTTTTCACTCCTAGGGCCACTTGGCAGTCACGATTGCTGACTTGCAACACCTCAGAGGCCTCGCTGCTCTGGAGATGCCCTGACCCACTCGCATGGTCGTAACAATTTGGCCCATTCAGGTCCCATTTTATCCCACATCCAACATGTTGACCACAAGAACCAACTGTTCACTTACTGTTTTAAGGTCTGTTTGTAGACAGAGATTGACATGAACCATTGTTATGAAATAATCCACATTGTTTACTTTGTTTCTGAGTGGCTTTAACGTTTTGGCATATAAGTGTACATCAGCTCACATTATAAAATGGATTTATTGAAGCAAACTTAGTTATGCACCTTTGTCAGGGGCACAGAAGCCTTTTTGCACTTCGAGATCAACCTGACAACTTCTTGTGTCACAGGTTCATCTTCGGACAGATCACCACCAAACAAGAATCGAGTCTCTGGCTGACCAACCCAGTCAAATAAGGGCAAAAGAAACACAATCGTTACCCAGCAACAATCACACGAGTGACTTTTTATACAAAATTTGCAAATACAAGCAAGCAAACACAATGTAACTGAAGACAGAGTGTTTCCTGATTATTTGCATATGGTAGGTTTCCAGATCTTAAAATTTCATCTTGGTTGCCAGCGCTTGGCTTTGCAGATGAACACTATCCCCTGGGAGCGGCTGTCAGAGAACAAAAGCTGTTGACGTGTGTTTGTGTATGACGAGCTGAACTGCTGCTGGCGATGGCCAAAAGAGGAGTCCAGGTGAATATTTACATATAAATGAGGACATGCACATGTGAATCATCACGCATAACAGAAAATAGAAAGGAACAATAGAGAGAATGAAGAGAAGAGAGCAAGAAGGCGACGTGCGAGAGAGATGAAGAAGAAGAGGGGAGAAATACGACAGCTGTAAAAATAAACCAGACTCTCATCCCATCCATTTGCTTTTTGTTTGAAATAGACTTCTGAGCTTCTGCTAGTACCTTTACATGCCCTGAGCCCATGTACAGAGCCACTGATGCTACAGGAACACAGCATACTGACTGTACAAGCGTGTCGCAGGCAAGTGGAGATCTGTGTTATTCTTCTGTCTGTACCAAGTCAAGTCAACTCAAGTTTATTTATATAGCACATTTAAAAACAACATAAAGTTGACATAAAGTGCTTCACAAGATAAAAAAAAAAAGAGAAAAAGAATGAGGAGTAAATTAAAGCAAACACAATATCAAAGAATCAATAATAACAACAATAAAAGATGTATAGATTACGAATTTACAACAAGGGAAAAGCCAAGGGAAAAAAGTGGGTTTTCAATAGAGATTTAGAATGTTCTCGAGTGGAGGCAGACTTAATTTGGAGTGGTAAGCTATTCCACAGTTTAGCGGCACCAACTCCGAAAGCTCGATCACCTTTCGTTTTGAGCCTCGATTTGGGCACAACCAAGAGCAGCTGATTGGCTGATCTCAGCTCTTTAGCAGAAATGTAAGCATAGAGGAGTTCAGCTAAATAAGGCGGAGCTAACCCATTAAGAGATTTAAAAGTCAATAATAGAATTTTAAAAACGATCCTGTAATGGACAGGAAGCCAATGGAGGGAGCTTAATACAGGTGTGATATGGCCCCGCTTTCCTGTCAAAACACAAGCAGCGGCATCCTGCACCAGCTGCAGGTGCTGAATGGATGACTGATCCAAGCCCAAATAAAGAGAATTACAATAGTCAAGCCAAGAAGTTATAATGGCATGGATTACTTTCTCAAGATCTTTGGGAGGAAGATAGGCCTTAACCCTAGAGATGAGTCTCAGCTGATAAAAGCTTGACCTGACAACAGTGGAAATCTGCTTGTCAAATTTAAAAGCAGAGTTGAAATACACCCAAGGTTCCTGACATGAGAGAGAATATTAGAGGCTAACAGGCTAAGGGTGTTCACATCCAGCATTTCAGGGTGTCCAAATACAATGACTTCAGTCTTGCTTTCATTCAGATTAAGGGAGTTTAAATTCATCCATGACTTTATATCCTTCAGACAATCAAGCAGGGGCTGCAATGAATCTTTACTTTTAAGATTTAAAGGAAGATATATTTGCACATCATCAGCATAACAGTGGAAGGAGACATTGTGCCTTTCAAAAATTGATGCCAGAGGCAGCATATATAGAGAGAATAGAGTGGGGCCTAGGACAGAACCTTGAGGAACACCAAAGGTAAGTGGAGCTGTCTCAGAGGAATACTCACCCAGGTGGACAGAAAAACTCCCACCTTTTAGGCAGGACTGAAACCACCTGAGTACCACACCTTTAATTCCCACACAATTTTCTAATCGTGACAAGAGGATTGAGTGATTAACAGTGTCGAAGGCAGCTGTTAAATCTAAAAGCAACAGTATCGCAGAGTCTCCTGAATCAACAGTTAAAATAAAATCAAATCATTGAAAACTCTTAAAGGGCTGTTTCAGTGCTATGATGAGGTTTAAAACCAGACAGAAACTTTTCATATAAATCATGAGTCAATACAAAAGATTGTAATTGACCCAGGACCACTTTCTCCAGGACTTTAGACAGGAAACGCAGTTTGTAAATGGGCCTGAAATTCGACAGCACAGAAGGGTCAAGCTTTTCCTTTTTTATTAAGGGCTGTACAGCAGCATGTTTGAAGGCCTTTAGAACATACTGTAAGACGGGAAATCCAGCTGGAGTACAGGGAAGCAGAATGTGTTTATGGCTGTGTGTCTATGGGGGACTGGGGGCTTGGTGATGACAGGGAACAATAGGCAGGTCTCTGGCGATGTGAGGGGGGTTACTATCACAGCCCCCCCTCCCGTGAACACTCTTTTTCTCCCCTGGCTTAGGGAGGGGATTAGGTTAGGCCCCCGAACCTAGGCCAGAACAGGCGGTGGCGGGGCTGCAAAGTTCCGAGGGCACGTTAAATCGTACGTATAGTGCAGGGGAGTAAACTGAAGGCCCCTGTGTCCAGTGAAGTATGAATTGACATACTGCCGTGGTACCGTCTAGTCGGCGTGTTGTCGCCTTTAAGTGTGTGGGCATCACGTGGGTACGTGGGCGACAGCCCACACCTAAGCAGAGGGACGCGGGCACGACCTCTGTGAACAGGCAAGGCTGGTGAAAACGGTCAAAGTTTCTATACCCATAGCTAAGTGGGGTAGGGATCAGACCGTCGTTTCCCACCTGGGTGGCTGGTAACCACTATGGGATTTGGGGATCGCTATCGACTGGGTTACCGGCCGGTCGGGTCGCATATGGCAGTAAGACCCTAAAGTTGGCCGCCGCGCTTGGCTCAATGTACAGTCAGGCCACCATAAGCCAAAAGCGAATGCGTTAGTAGGTGAGTGGTGCTTCTGTGATCGGTAAGCTTTGAAAAGAAGACACCAGGAAGCAGAAGGCAGAGTTCTCAACCTGGGGAAGCCCGGGCAAAGATCTCTGTGGAAAGGGATCTAGCCTAGAACTGCACCCTGGGAAGGGAGGTTCGAAGGATCTAAGTGATATGTTTCATGAAACTAGGCCTTAAACTCATCTGTTTACATTTTTTGACATAATAGTAATGTCAAACCCTTCTCATATATTCTACATACTACTATGCAATTCTTATGTGCTCATAACCAAAATTGCTTATAGAATAATCCAGTTTAAGAGCTTTTCATAACAACTGCATCATATTAGTACATATTCATATCATGTTTGGTCTTGTTATTCTCAGGGGAATCCAAGGAGTTGAATGGAGTATGTTTCATTCCCATTGAAATTATGGTCCATTCCCTTTTGGAAACTCCTGAAAATTGGTCAGAATCCTCTCGGGTGATCATTCTGTTCTTCTCTCTCAGCTAAATTGTTTTATTACATCCTCCTAATGGTGGAAACCCAAAAATCAGATTTGACCCCCTTTCTAGGTAATTTATGGCCATGCCACCTGGTTCAAAGACGTGATTGGGCTTTAAGAAAAGACAGACAATCAGTTCGGGGAAGATCGTATCCGATCTCTCCCCGCGTACGCAAGTGCGTGTGTAGCCTCTTTAATTATGGAAGATCGCAGCCAACTTCCCACATGTGCACCTCTATGCCGTGTGTAGCCTCTATAGCTTTGGCAGATCGTCCCTCTGATCTCGCCCTCACACAACTCTGTGTGTGTAGCTTTCGCCAGGTATGACTTTTATATTTGTCTAAATTCGTGGTAACTGCAGTTTGGTCTGTTGATTTAAGCTCTTGCCTACCTGGTGAATAAATCATTGTTATTCCTTTAAACTTGCATGGTCTCTATGACTCCTAATCCTTTTATTCTTTCTAGCCACGTTACGACCGGTACTTAGGGGGCAATTCCTTATCATTCCAGACTAGCTAGCTGATGTTTATAGGTAGTGATGGGTTTTAAGTTGGATTGTAAATTACGGTCTACTTATATAAAGGGTTTATGTAGTACCGGTTCTGGGGATCTGGCATTAAAGGGCACCCCTGGGCTTATAAGCTGGTGCCTGTCAGATTCGCCTTAAGGAACCCTTGGGTTCACATAAATCTGGGTTCATGATATGTTTAAGCCAAGATGCTACTATCATGGTGATTTCTTTCATCCTCTAAAACTATCACCGAACTAAGGTCTGGCAATTATGCTAAAACCTGGGGGCATATATTGAGTAACGCAGGCCTTCACTTACGAGTCCGAGATATAATCATCCCAAGGTCCACGCATGTTTTCCCTAAATTATAAATTCTAATTCTAATTTGGAGTCAGATATTTAATGAGAGTATAACTAAATTTGGTATTCTAAATTTACTATGGAGTCAGATCAATTGTAACCGTTGTGCTTTTGTGCCCTGTTCTTCGAATGGAGAAAATTGATTCATTTTATTGTGATTCACACCAGCCAAAAGATCACGCTTGTAACACCAGCCCAAAGAACATGTTGAGCCTTCGCCCCCCGCAATTTCCTTCGTTGGCATTGTTTTGTGGGGTTTTACAATACCCAGAGACAAGACAGGTATTAATCAGTGAAAAAATACATGGTCCAACAGTGTCAAAGACGTTCTTAAGAAGACGAGATGGAATAATATTTAACAGGCAGTTTTTGGGGCGAAGATGGTGGACCACCTCAGACAAGGAGGACATTGATATGGGCTCAAACTGATCAAAGACAGCTGGACAAACAGGAGGAGAAGAAGGGTCATAGTCAGTAAATGAGGGTAAGGAAGAATGAAGAATAGTGATTTTGTCAATGAAGAATTCGAGCAAGGCGTCACAGAGGGTTGAAGAAAGTCTGATAGGACCTGAAGTACCGGGAATTGTCAGAGAGTTAAAAACACTGAAAAGAACCTGAGGCCTATGATGGTTTTTGTGAACAGGCTAGAAATAAAGTTTGTTTTTGCAAATTTAACAGCTCTTTGATATTCAAACTGCGATGCAAGATTTCATTAAAAAAACTTGTAGTTTTTTCTTTTTCTACCTTCTCTCAGCTTGTCGGCATGCTCGTCTGAGAGCACAGGTAGAGTTGTTTAGCCATGGTTCAGAAGGTAATTTAGTGCCTTTCATATTCAGGGGTGCAACAACATCCAGGATGCTCATGCAGGTTGAACTTAACAGACTAAATAGTTTTTCAGCACTGAGAACAACACATCCATCTGCGTCTTAAGAGCAGAAAACCACAATGATGTTTCGTTATTGATCATACGGCCATGGCGTGCAGGAGAAGAAGGCTTGAGTACAGAACAAGGGACTGCAGTTGTGAACAGTACAGGCAAGTGGTCCGATATGCATGTATTGCAGATCTCATATACAGAAACACTTAAACCATAGGACAACACAAGGTCCAATGTATGACCTTTTTCGTGAGTGGGACCAGAGACTGACTGAGTGATATTAAAAGAATTAATAAGATTTAAAAAGTCTTTTGCCACAAGTTTGGTTTACAGCAAATATGTATATTAAAATCATCACAGATTAAAAAGTGATCACAATCCATCATTAAACCGGCAACAAAGTCAGCAAAATCTTGAATAAAGTCCTTGCTACATTTTGGTGGACGATATACCACAGCACACAGCACAGGCGATGAGAGATTAAACTTGAAGAACTGCAGTTTAAAACTGGAGAAGGTGACAGCTGTAGACAGCTGGCACTGAAAGATGGATTTAAATACAGTCGCTATCCTCCCACCTTTTCCAGAGGTTCGAGGAGAGCTGAAGTATGAATAGTTTGGAGGAAGTAGCTCAGAAAAAGGCATGGACTCACCATCTCGAAGCCAGGTCTCAGTCAAGACCATAAAATCCGGCTTACGGGATTTAAAAAAGTCATTCAGCACAAAAAAATTTTGTTAGCTAGAGATCTAGCATTAATTAGCACTATACGGAGGGATAAATCCATTCTGTCTGATTTTGGAGCATGAGGCAGCATGTGTAGGTTGGCAAAATTCACACCGTGACTACATTCGGGCTGGTCAGAAATAAACGCTGGATTCACCAGGCTGGTGGCGGCTCTCGGAACCCCAGCTGCTAAGTCAGGAGTCCTCTTTTTCTGTAAAAGGCCAGCCTGTTTTTGGAACGGCCTCACCGTATAATGCACCGGGATAGACAGGGGAACTGTACTGATGGCTGATACATCCGATCCACACGAGGGAGCCAGTGAATATGAAAGTTTACACTCAACGGCCACATGCCTGACCCACACACCAGTCACTAATTACTGCTTCCTCTGTCTGCTACAACCTGCATAAAGTAGTCACTTGCCGGCAGAGTTATAAACAGATTAAAAATCTTTTCTGTTAAAATACGGGCGCCCAAGCTATTAGGGTGGAGATCATCGTTCCGAAAGAACGAACCGCAATTCCAATAGAGATTAAAATTATCAATAAAAGCAATGCCGCGAACTACACAAGTTGACTGCAGCCGGAGATAAAAATCTGTTTACCGCTGACCCCAAGAGCGTCAAGGAGATCGCAGAAGACCCGTTTTAAGATTTCTGACTTTTGATGGGAAATGTCATTACAGCTAACATGGACGATAACGTTTCAGGCCTGAGGGTGTCTGTCCAGGATGCTGGGGATTTTATTTAGATCATTAACCACAGCGCCTAGGAAGGAGGGTCACCGCAGATCTTTTCCTGACATTCCTCACAATCGAGTTGCCAATAATGAGCGTGGACAGAAGGGGTGAAGTCGATGGAGGGGACTTTACTGGGGGCATAGTGGCTGGACTGAGATGGGCAGAGAGGTTAGCTGGGGCTCATTGCAGTGCTGGTATAAAGAGCGGTGTAGAGCGGTGAGCCCTTGTGCGGGAGGAGTGCTCAGTTTCGGCCGATGGAGGAAACAAAGTTGAAAGAGAGCCTCGGGACCTGCGGGATGGCACGGGACGTGGAGGAGGCTGGGAATCCACTGGCATTGGGGGAAAATCATGCAGGTCAAGGATGTCATATTTGTCTTCCAGATGGATGTTATGGTGTGGGGGTGTATGACTGGAGCGCTTCCCTTCCCTGTTGCGAGCTCCGACCAGCTTCCAGGACTCAAGATGAGGTGGCGTAGAGCTGACTGGGGCTTTCTTTGGCTTTTCCCCGAGCCGTAACCAAGAGTTTTCAGGGACTAGGGCTGCATCAGTTGCAGGACGGACAGTAGTAACTGGCTTTGGAGGAGGCACCGCTTCAGCAGCCTCTACTACAGGGCAGGAAGCAGTGGCATCAGGCTCACCGGCACACGTTTCTGATTGTGTTGGACTGATGATGATGGAGTCCAGAAGTTATTCGGCTTCTTGGATCTGGTACAGTGTGGAGATTATTCCTTCTACCACAGCAATCTTCTCAGCCAAGTGGGCACAGATGACACAGCTGGACGATGAGGTGAGTGGAGCAATGGATTGTATATCGAAGATGGGTTAGCGATATGGGTTCAACAAGTGCATCCGCAGGGGAAAATCAGGCTTCAGTATGCAGAAGCCTGTTCTCTTTAGCGGTTAGCTCCAATGCTAAGAACAAGCCGGCTTGCTAACTCCGGTGGTTGGGCTATCCAGAAATCGTGTAATTAAAAGAGTCTGTGCAACCGATCACTGAAAATACTTTGCCTTGTAAAACCGGAAGGCTAAAACAACTAGGACAGCATTAAAAATATTTCTAAAAACTGCTTAAAATAGAATAAAAATGCTGCAAAATGGCAGAACTTCCAACAAGTACACAAAGTGCCAACGCATGCGCTGCCAAGTCCCAAGTCGAGTACCACTCCGATAGGATTCCACTGTTGAGAGAAATCTCTTCTGCTTCTCCCTGTCCCTCCCTCTCTATTCTCGCCTCCCTTACTGTCTCGCTCTATCTATCTCTGGCTATTTCTCGCTCGTTCTGCAGAAGGACGTGCTGTCCATCCTCAGTTCAGTGGTGATAAGAAATAGGAAATACACACACGCACACCTACGCACACATAAACACAAACACGCACAAACACACATACACACATAAACATACATATACACAAACATACATACATCCACCCACATACACATACACTTGCACATATGTACACACGTATTCGTGTATACAGCCACATACATACATACATGCACAAACACACACATGGATACACACATACATACACAAATACACACATGTTGCCTACACACACATAGACACATACATGCAGGCACACAACACACACATACATACATTACAAGTAAACATCCACGCACACTCGCAATACACATACACACAATAATACACGTGTAGACACGTATACACACTCATAAAACATGCAGTAAAAGTCAAGTTTTTTTACCCTTCACTTATGTTTTTGCTCATGTTTTGTGTGAAATATTTGCAATTTTAACTTCATTTTAAATAACCACATATGGCACAAGGTAAAAGTGGGAATAGTGAGGAGAAAGAATCTGTTATTTTGCAGGATAATATCCTAAACTTTTTTTGCCAAGAATCCAGAATATGGTCTGGATCACTTCCAAACAGGGGCGAAATCTTCACCTCCTTGATGGAGGCAATAAATGGAACCATCCATGACCTACTTGATTCATCCTCTCCCCTCATTCCCAGAGCGGATGCCGCCTCATTATGCTCTTCAAATGAAGATCTTTTCGAACAGAAGCAGGACGAGCCAGTCCAGGATTTGCATCCCATGCTAGCTGTCCCAGCTAAAGATACTGAAAATGAACTTTGCTGCCTCGCTTGAGACTCTGCTCCCCATTATCCAAACCACATAGAGGAAGCATGTGAGTCCAAGCATCTGCAGAAGCTGTGTTTATAAACATATTTCATTAACGCAATTCTTTTAAAAGTTTAAATGAAACGGCAAAGATATTGTTTGTATACAGTTCGATCCATGCAGAGAACTCAGACATACTACAAATTTTCAAGTATCGCTTTCGTTTATCATACCGTAAACGTGCATTGGTATTTGGCAACGCCCTTCGTGTAGCCCATTTCACTTGCTCCATACCAAACTTTTGCCGTGTACGTTCACTCCCATTAAAAGCAGGAGGAAAAAAAACGATATTAAACTTTAGTCTTCCCGCTGCGACGAGATTCCACAATTTTGCCTTCAATTTGTCCTGCAATCCAATTAATTCTTTTCACATATTTTCATAATCTAATGGGAACAAATGTTTTTACTGTATTCTGTACTGTATTTTACTCAAAGAAGACAGTGGAAAGTTATTTCCATTCTTCTGGTCCTGGGTAACCCTTGGCCAGTGCGCCACAACCCTGGCATTGACTGGAAGAACCTGCAGGTCTGGGAGTGAAGCCCCACCTGATGGAAGCCACTCAGTCTTCTCAATCCAACATGCATCTCTTGGGTCTCCTCCTGAGTTATACAGAGTGCCCTCTGAATATTGGGTCCTCTAAGAGGCCTTTTCAAAGCCCTAAACCACTGCACTGCCTCCACATCGATCCTATGACTGAGCCACAGAGTTGCTGCCAGGCACCACTCCTCCTGAGGCCGACTCTTCTTGTGATCCAGCCCAGAAACTGAGGCCTTGGTGATGTACATCCGGGGGTCCCTGGCGGCTGGCATCATTTGTCACTCCTTATCGCTTGCTGGTGCTGGATTCTTCATCATTGGGAAGGACAGTGGCCTCTGCCTGCCCATCGATTATCGGGGCCTCAACACCATTACGATACATCACTTTTGGTGCAGATGAGTCTGTTTTTGAGTTATGTGCATTGTTATGGTGGCTTCATGGTACAGCGACTAGCCTGCATTAGACACAGATTCATAACTCCAAATGTTATGTTTAGGAGGGTAATTACTGTTTCACCAAGCAAGATAGATGTAGTATAAACCTTTTAATTCAATCAGTGTCATTTTAAAACTCTTCTCCTGTTTCATCATCTTTGCCTTATCCAATATTGCATTTTGAATGTAGGTCTGAAACCACTTATTGTGAAAAAAATGAAAAATAGGGGATATAAGGAAGGGGACAAACACTTTTTAACGGTGTTTTTTCTTCCCCCAGCACATAATATGAGCACAAGTCATTAAGCATCCCATAATATGCATAAACGCCCAGTAATCAATTTTTTTAATTATCATTATCACTCCATCTGTGTGTCTTCTCATCACTTGTAACCGCTCCAGCTATTGAACCATTGTATAAACAGCTATCACATTTGAGCAAGTTGTGCATATTGGGTGTCTCCAGAAGCCTATTTGATGTCAAGGTCATAGCTTCGATTCTGACCTAATTTCTTCTCGAGTGAAGGTCGGGCATGCCCACCAGTAAGGCATGCCAAGGGCGTACATAGCACTGAGGGCAATCTAGTTCCGTAAAAATCAAGTCTTCTTCTCCCAGCAGTTCCACAGAGTTCATTTTTAAAAAAGTTATGTTGTAGAAATTATGAAATTGTTGAGTGTCATATTTGTATAATGTTAGTCTCAATAATGTAGATTGGGTTTAATATAGCTACGACTGGAAAGTTTACAAGACAGTCTCCGAAAATCTCAAGGGAAACACTCAGGTATTTAAGGGTTAAAGATTTGTTCCATGGAAAATTACACATGAAATACACAAAAAGATGTCAGTCATTATATGAGGGCTGTTCATAACAGAGCTTTAACGTTTCGTCTGAAGTGCAGAGTGTGGATGCACGGAGGACAGGAAGTGAAAGACTGGATGCAAGTGCAAGGGTGGACTTGGTTGTAGTTTTAATAGCTGTCTGCACTGCAGACAGTGCAAGCCTAGCAATCAAACAAAAGGAACTGAGATTCCACAATAGCGCACGCTATGTTAATACAATGGTGGGCTATGCTTCAGGTGCATTGCATTACAATTAGGAAAGCAAAATGGAAGCGAGGTTCTTTTAAATTAAGCGTGCTGATAAAAATAATGAACAGCATGGATTCTAGGTTTGAGATAAAGTACACGAGTATGAAGATCAAGCCTATACAAAGACTAACAATGTCACTCAGGCATGCGGTTAAACAGACTTCACAAGGAGACAGTTGCTGCGTTTTTGGATTGTTTTCATCAACCTGATTGAAATCAAACGGATTAAATGAATCTGATTCGATGTGTATACATGAACGCTAAGTAAAGCGATCCACGTTCAATCCGCGTATACATGGCCCCAGCTGAAACCGATTACAGTTTCTTTGACATGCGCAAAAGGTCCCACTTACGTCATTACGTCATCAAGTGACTCCTACGTACTAGGGAGCGCATGCGGGAACGAATAATCATATCCATCAACCGAATCCACTCTGTTCAGCCATTTATATGCGGCATCAAGCTGACTATCAATCGGCGTACACTACCTCTTTCAATCCGATCGAAAATTTAAACCGATCCGGGTGAATCGGATCAGCTAAGGTGGTTACATGAGACATTTTGAATCTGACTAACCTGTCAATCCGATTATAAGTAGGATTTTTGGACCCATGTAAATGCAGCCATCGTGAGGCACTACCTTGTATAGGCACTGTTACCACTCAGTGCAAACAGGGAGCAGGTGAACATGCTGATTGAATAATGAGAAGTGATTAATTAATAATGAGTGAGGACTGCTCCGGGCTTCAAAAGACCGGTGAGCTGGACAGCTGGAGGCGTGTCCTCACAGTGTGGGCGGGCTTTGTGGGAGTCGGCCAAGAGTTGTAGATCCAAGATGTCATTGCGATCTACCCAGCTCCTCTCCTCTGGACCATAGCCTTCCCGGTCCACCAGGTCCTGCAGCTTGCCTGCTTTCTTTCTTGATTGGAGGAGGCACTCAGCTGGTAGGCTGGGTCTCCGTCTACCTCCAGGACAGAGAGCAGGTCTTCGGGGGGGTAGCCTCAGCCAGGGGTCCAGCAATCACCGATCTAAGAAGAGAAGTGTGAAAGGTATTGTGAATGTGGTAGTGAGACGGCAACTGCAATGTGTAAGAAGATTCATTGACCGTCCGGAGGACATGGAAAGGACCTATGAACCATGGGCTCAACTTTTTTGAGGGCAGTCGGAGGCGCAGGTCCCTCGTAGAGAGCCAGACTTGGTCCCCCAGCTGGTATTAGGGGGATCCCGACATCTCCGGTCCACCTTCTGGTGGCGGAGAGATCTTCTGATCTGGAAGGTGGTAGTCTCCCAGATCTTCTCCACCTCCTTGAACCAGGGGGACTTCAGTCTGGCTTTGGTCTTACGGGCACAGGGGAGGTTGCCATCCGAGCAGGCACTGGAAGGGGCTGAGTCCAGTTGAAGCACTCTTCAAAGAGTCCTGGGTGTACTCCGCCCAGGGCAGGTATCTAAACCAATCCCTTTGGCACTGGTGGCAGTAAGTTCGGAGGAACCTCCCCAGATCCTGGATGGCTTGTGAGGCTGGCTGTGGCTCCCAGCTTCTTGAAAAAAGCTCTCTACACTTGAGATGTGAACTGAGGCCCATGGTCTGAGATGATGTCCTCCAGAAGGCCAAAGTTTCTGAATACCAGCTCAAATATGACGTGGGCAACCTGGAGGGCAGATGGTAATGCAACGAAAGGCAAAAATTTACAGAATTTAGAGAATCGATCAACAATCACCAGTATGCATGTGTTACCTTCTGATGAGGGTAGATCGGTGACAAAATCAACAGCGATATGTTACCATGGATGATGGGGAACCGGTAGTGGGTTAAGTTAACCTGCAGGCAGCTGTTGTGGTGTTTTAGACATTGCGCATATGGAACAAGAGCACATAGCTGCCTCCACATCCGAGGCCAGGAGGGGACACTAGTATTTTCGGCTGATGATATGCATCATTCTTCTAATTCCAGGATGTCCTGCTGTCAGTGAGATGTGGGCCCATAAAATTACTCGCTCTTGAAGATTAGCAGCAACAAATGTCTTACCTGCTGGCACAAAAGCATGAGGAGGATTCCTCCTGGTCTCCTTCGCTATTTTACGATCCAGCTGCCACCTGATCGGAGTGAGGATGCAGGAGGAGGGTAGAATGGGCTGTTCTGCTTCCAGATCCTTCTCTGCTTTGTATCTACAAGATGGCGCATCAGCTTTGATGTTTTTTGAGCCTAGGTTAAAGGTTATTGAAAAATTGAAACAAGTGAAAAATAATGCCCTCCTGGCCTGCTGCGGATTCATTCGTTGTGTCATTCACAAATACTCCAGTTTTCAGTGATCGGTTAAGACGAGGAAAAATGGCGGGCTCCCTCCAACCAGTGCCTCCGCTCCTCCAATGCAGGTCTCACTGCCAAGAACTCCCGGTTGCCCAAGTCATAGTTGGCCTCTGCAGGTGTCAGCTTGCGTGAGAAGTGTGCATAAGGGTATGGCTTTTCCTGTGTTCCTTGTCACTGTAACAGGACCGCCCCCACGCCTGCATTGGAAGCGTCAACTTCCACGACGAAAGGCTTTTCTAGCTCTGGCAACTTGAGTATAGATGCAGTTACAAACAGTTCCTTGAGAGTATTGAACGCGTGCTGCACCTCTGAATATGTATCCAAACCAAGAAGCTAGCTTCCTATAATGTAAGCTAATTTAACGTAAAATAAACTTTTCAGAGTTGCATAACAGGACGGAAACCTGCAGGCAAGACAAGTATATTGTCCTGACCTGACAAACAAGTGGTGCCAGGCATAACAGACCTCCCCTGGAACATAAATGTTTAGTTTGCATAAGATCAATGATGTAATGTGTAAAATTCTGATTTGATAAACATGTTAATGATATGAGGTCCGCAAATATCACTCAAGTTAAAAGTTCATGGTTCCTACTAAATGCTTAAATGGGACTTCCTATATGATGACAATAATAAACAACTTTCTGTCTCAACCATTTGTGAATAATAACGGAAATATGTTATTCTGAACAATCGTCTGACCCCCTGACCTTTGACCCCTAACTGGAAGTGAAACCATAGAAGCTACCCTATCGTATAGCATATAGCTGGAAACAGAATTGAAAGATGGACATTTTGGTTTTTGTTTGAAGTCAATATGATGATTTTAAAGGAAGTCATCCATCCCGAGCGAGGTAATAAAGAGAGTAGCGAATGCTTAGTTGTCAAATGCAAAGCAACTCACCTAGCAGCCAAATACATGCGAATCAGGCACCAGCCAGAAACACAGAACATGACTGTTTACGGAGTTGAAATGATTAGGCCAAAATTGGTAAGTGGCCACCTAACATTATCACCAAGAACTAAGAACACGAGCCCTTCGACATCCTCCATTGTTCATCTGTTTATGTCGTGTGGGATGATGTGTTTTGTGTCGTGTTGGAGATGATGTCACCATACTTTCCATAGTCAATCCTGCCTACAATTGATTAGGAACTAGGTTGCATGGAAAACGAGGACCTGGTATCGAAACCAAGAAGAGTCGAGTCGAGCCAGCACCAGGTAGTGGAAAAAATAGTGGCAAAGCCACTGCACCTGCTTGGCCAAACGTGGCCAAAATGGAACGCCCCCTATTGGCGAAAGTTTCAGTCTGATTGGGCTCAAAATCGAACTTGGTCTAGACATTATGACGCTATATACACATATGAAATATGAAAAGGATCGGTTGAAAAACTGAAGACGCTAGAGCGCAGACAAGCCAAAAGTTTATGCACGCACGCACAGACACACGACAGACCACCACTAAAGACCCCGAGCATAGCATAAGCCCCTTGGGCCTTTTGGCCCAGCGGGCAAAAAATTTGAGCACCTTAGCTTGTAGAATAAGGGAGCTAGAACTGTTTGAAGTTTTGCAGAAAAAGCCGTCTGGTGGCCAAACCAAGAATCACAGCAGGACCAAAATCGAACTCAGGCTAGATCTTGGGCCCATATATAAGCAAATAAAATATGAAAAGGATATGTTGAAAATTGAAGGCACTATTGCACTGAAAGAAAATCTGTGCATTTTACGACCTTTGACCTACATAACTTTGAAATTCAGGTCAAATCAAAAACCCATTATACATATATGATGAACCCTTGGCAGAACAACCCATAGTAAAAATTTGAGCATCTCAGCTCAAAGAATAAGGGAGCTAGAGCTGTTTGAAGGTTTGCAGAAAAAGCCGCCTGGTAGCCAAACCGAGAACTTCAGCAGAACTAAAATCAAACTCGGGCTAGATCTTGGGCCCATATCCATGCATATAAAATAGGAAAAGGATCCATTGAAAACTAAGGGCGCTATGGCGCTGAAACAAAATCGGCACATTTTATGACTTTTGACCTATATAAGATTTAAAATTAGGACAAATCAAAAACCCATTATATATATGACGAATCCTTGGCAGAACAACCTACAGTAAAAATTTGAGTATTGTAGCTCAAAGAATAAGAGAACTAGAGCCGTTTGACATTTTCCAGAAAAAGCCCCCTGGTTGCCAAACCGAGAATTGCAGCATGCCCAAAATCAAACATGGGCTAGATCTTGGGCCCATATACATGCATATAAAATATGAAAAGGATCCGTGGAAAACTGAAAGCTGTATCGTGCTGAAACAACAATTGTGGACGCACGCATGGACGCACGGGCGCACGGACACACGGAGACACGACAGACCACTACTAATGACCCTAAGCGCAGCATTAGCCAGAAAAAAAAAAATGAGCCGGTAGTTCCACTCACACATTCATTTTTGTGTTCTGCTTTTCCCATTTGTCATAATCACCATACCCCCCCAAAAAATGTTGTCTGAGTCCATTTTAGCCTTCTCTCCTGATGTTTCTAACTTCTTGACCCAAAGGGCTCTATTTTAATGATCTAAGCAGACGGCCTGAAGCACATGGCGCAAATGCATTTAGGACATGTCCAAATCCATTTTTGCTAGTTTAATGGCGGGTTATCTGGATGCAAGGTAAGGCGCATGGTTAAAAGGGGTTCTACTTAATCTCTTAATTAATAATGGATGTGTTTTGGGCGTAGAATGAAATCAGTGTCACCCCCCATTCCCTTTGAAAGCCAGATGCCCACGCATCTTGCAAATTGCTATTATAAGGATGGATTTTCAAAATAGTAGGAAAAAAACTTCTCTGCAGAGGAAATGACTCTGCTTGTGCATGAAGTGACGGCGCGTGTAAGGGCTCATCTCTGAGCACCAATGTTGTGCACAGAGATGAAGGATTGTGGACTGGACTCAGGTGCGAAGATGGATCTGGTATTTATTATGCCTCCGCGGCATAGCAGGAAGGCACAGCAAGACACAATACAAAGAACACGGAATCGAGGTTCCAGGATAATTAGTGATACATGCAAATGCGAGAGATAAGTCTACACAAGACTGGAAACAGAATTGAGGTTCCAGGATAATAACAGCACTGAAAATAAATAGCAATGGTGTGGAAGTTAAAGTTAGTGATAAACGAGAATGCGGGAGACAAGGCTGAGCAAGAGGAGAGATTTTTAAATATTTTTTCAAAATTGTTTTAATCAAATTTATGTAAAAAGTTATCATACACCATTAATCTCAGGGTTGCATTTGAACGTGTGCATAAAACAAGGAACCTAAATTTTTACAAGTTTTAATTCAGTGTCGCATGTGAAAATATAATTATGTGTGGCTGGAGCAATGACAGACAGAAATTAAAATGACTGAGGAAAAAAAACAGCTCAGGAGAAAGAAATAAAAATAATGTTATTCTGATCATACAACTGTATCCCGTTGAATAATATCCAGCGTGAGTGAAATGAACTTATTTCTGTTTTAGAGACAGTGATGCTGGAAAAGAAATAGATCAATCTGGATGACAGAAGAACAAAAATAACAGTAAGTGAATACCAGATTATTGACATCTCATCCTTGAAGGCCAAGTCGAATGTATGGAGGAAATTTGAATTTATAACCAGTAAGCATGTTGTGCACTCATATGAAGCCGCATAATACTGTTTTAATCATGCACCCTTAAAATTGCAGTCTAAAACTGACAATTGATTTCAAACCAGATTTTTGTTTGTCAATCGTGCAGATGTTTTCTGCTGTCACAAGATTGCAATATGCCAGCAATGCGACTGACCACACCTCATTTTAAGACCAATATGCCCATGGGCACTCAATTTGGCGCAAGCGAATTTACAATTTATGCAGCGTGGACGCTAGGTTTGTGCCGATCGGCGATCCGATCGTGTATCGGCGATTGAGAGGACGATCGACGATGGTTCTTTCTCCTTGGCGATTTTATAAAACACATACACACACGCTACAGCTGTGCAGTGCCACATCCATTGTGCTCTGGCTGGCTCAGCTGACCGGCGCTGGAGCATGTGAGCTGAGCAGAGGAATGGACAGGTCTGTAGTAGCGCAACGAAAACAATGATACCCAAAAGAGTCTGTTCAGGCGCCAGGCAGCTTTACTGCCAAATTAGAAATACTGTTTCCTCGCTACAGCTGGAAAAAAAAGGAAAGAAACAAGCATCCCTAGGTGTATTCAAGCATTTAAGTGAACAAGCAAAATTCTAAAAAGAACCTCAAACCCATGAGCAATTCACAATGCGGCCTTTGTGGGACAGCAAAATAATTCAGAATGGGTGCACAGAGCTCAGAAAAACCCAAATCTTTACCAAACTCTTCAGCCGCAACATTCAAAGAAAAGGCGCAAGAACTTTGGCAAAACAATAATCCAACTTCAGTCTAAATAAAAATAACACCCCAAAGCTCAGACACAAGTTTTCAAGAATGCAAAATAAAGATTAATCATTGACACGAAAATAAACGAATGAAGACTGGGGGCGGGGAATATTTTGAGTTATTTGATTTTACGGTCTTACTGGCGGTGCAGTCGTCCGGGATTATAGGGTGTGAGGTATCATTCAGGAACCAGTCGCGATAACCAGAAGTAGCGAAAAATGATTTTATTAGCGAGGGGGTAAACCCCCGCAGGACCGAAGGCAAAAGTACAAAGTCCACAATCCAAAATCACAATCCTAGGGGCAGAATCCAGAGTCGAAAAAACCAGGGCAGCAATACAGAAATCGTGGTCAGACAAAAAGGGTTTGATACACAGGAGCAGATATAAAAGCCAAATCAGAGCCAAAAAGAGGTAGTCGGGCGGTCCAGTCAGAAAGGTAACACAATGAGTACAAGGCGAGAAACAAAAGCAACACAGGAAACGTTCTGACGGGGAACTGCAGTGAGAAGACAGCTTAAATACACTCAAGGGAAGTCACATGCTATGATTAGGATCAGGTGATGAGGATCAGACTAATTACGTGGGAGGAAACACAAGGGAGAACCTAACCACATGAAATTGGCAAAAGCCAAAACGCGGACAGGGAACACGAGACAGCCTATGACAAGACATACAGCTCCGGTTAGGGAGTTCTAATGTGCACAGATAATGAGAGGCAGGACAGAGTGGAGCAGGTGCGGAGGATCCGCTGAATTGCAGCAAAGACTAAGTGAAGGCAAGAGGCGGAGACTAGAACAGGGCGAGTGCTGAGAGCTTGTTAATCAATTAGTAAGTGCAGCTATACAATCCCTAGTGCTCGTTAGTAAGTTAGTATTATATACAATGTTAGTCTGGGTTAGTAACTTTAACAAAAACAACAAACTGTTAGTATTGGTTAGTAATATAGAAAAGAGAGGCGAAGGAAGCAAACGAGATTGGAAGGAATGTTTGAAACCCAGAATCCATGAAATCACCTAAACATGTGACACGCAGGACTGGGGAGAAGCTGTAGCTTACAAAAGACCAGGCAGGGGAGACAAAGTGCAAAGAAGGGCATGGCAAAACATGGACCGGACGATTTTTTCCTAATTTAGTTTTTCTTTTCTTCCTCTCTTTTCTTTAATAAAAAAACACCAGCCTTCTGCCATTCAAAAACTCGCGCCACGTACCTCGTTCACTCCTGAATACACACCCAGTACTACGCACTTCCCGTAACACACAGCACAGCACCTCCTTCCAGGACCTGTCATCTACTTATAGGTTCACAGGGACTCGTCATCATTACAAAAGAAAAACCCGATTCAATAATATCAATAACAAGAACCATTGCAATTATTTAGGGTTCTTTTTTTTCCCCCCGAGTAATCACAGTACATAAAACGGGAGGGATAATTTCATAATTGGATAAGTATATGTGCTACACTGTGAGCGACGCTGGTGGTTTTGGTGACCTGAAGGATCTCCTCCCATTCAGCACACAGCAGCCGCAGCACAGCAACACGTCATGCTTTCTGTCATGCTTAGCGCCACTCTACACTGGGTGTTAGATAGAGGCCACAGTGTCAGCAAAATTTAGCCTGGAATTAAAATGTGTCAAATTAATGCATTAAAAGACTGACATGTTGGGATCTCCTCCATGGATGAGAAAGTGATGCACACCCTCAGAACAACCTGAAACTATGCACAATTGAGTATTCAACAGGCACGAGGAATAATGACTAATAGTTTGCACAAATCAAATTACACTCAGTGACCATGCCCAGTTTGGAGTAGTGCATCATCACAAAGGAACTTTGTGACACTCAGAGAAATTTTTCAAACGTACTGGAAGGCTTTAGAAGGCTGTGAAGACCAGAAGATTTTGGGCTTCTATTGAGAGACTGGTGAGTCAAAGGTTTCCCCAAATATTAATGATCAACTCTGTATATCTGTTGGTTGTGGTTTTGGCTGTATGTGATGTGAGGAAATCATTCCAGCAGGTGTATGCATATAATCTGTCATGAGTAAGCCACAGTCGGCAAGGCTGCTCATAGGGAATTTGGTTATTGATGGTGGGGGTGGAAAGGATCGTTCAAACTATGACCATATTAAGCTGAATGCCGGGGCTAGCATGGTCATCGTTCAAGTGACAGAAGTCTGTTTTGTGTATTAAAGTCATCGATAGTAGTCGGCACAAGCAGAAGGCATTAGTGCCTCATTGCAGCTCAGTTCAAAAACTTTATCTGGAGTTTGACGAGAGCTCATCAGTTCAAGTCAAACAGCTTTGCCATGAGTTCTTCCATGAGACAGAATATGGTGCGAAACTAGGGGTCAATAAGGCTGATGCCAACACCTGCATTTCCAAAATGACTGGTAGAATGTTTGGGTTTTTTCATGCTACAATGAAAGTGAATGTGTGAACCCTAAAGGCACAACCTTGATTGAAATGTGATTTTTTTTTGGGGTTTACAATAATATTTGTTTTGTTTTATGATGGGAAATCATGTCACATACCGGTGACAGAGAATAGCACAAAAGTGATCCATATGAGATAAAACACCAGAGGCAGTAAAAAGGAACATGGTCCCACTCAGTGTGCTTCTACAAATATTGTGACTATTTCTTCTTCCTCCAATTCCAGAGAACAGCTTGAAAATTAGACAAAAATCTGTTACATTTCATGGAGTTATCATGCAAAATTCTGTTTCTTCATTTCGGTGAGTAATTTTAACAGATTGAGTTCGAAACCTTCCATTTCTATGGCATGATACAGTTTAAGCAACTTCACGCAATTGTGGTGAATGAATTGTGCAATGCGAATTTTGTTTTGATCACACTGATCACATTGAGTAATTCACATCAGTGCATCCTTCTTCAATAGCCTACAGTTGGAAGACACTGCGCTCGTTACCAGTACCCTCTGTCAGGTGGATGCATTGCAATGCATTTATTTTTAGCATAAATATTTTGGAAAAAGTCTTAGAAGTAGGGGAGTAGGCTGTTGAATTAAAGGCGCAGGAAAAATTTTTGTCTTAAATTTTCATTTAATGGTGTGAGCTCTGGTTATTCTTCTGTCATAAGAAGATATTCGTCCATTGATGAACACTGGTTTTGTTTTTGATCTTAAACGAAAAACAGGTTTGTCCTGACGGACAGGTTTGCCGAGGCAACAATAAAAACACAAATTAGGAGGTAAAAATCGGGAAGTGTGAACACTCTCTCAGTGTTGGAACAGATCACCTTCGTCCAGAGCTGACAAAATTCTGATGTCCTCAGCTGAGGATGGGGGGTTATCAATTCTGTATATTCCTGCTCAACGCCTTTGTGCAGAAGTGCAAATCTGTGTGTCTGTGTATTTGTGGACATGAACAAAAAAAATGTTTTATATATACTGCATATTACTGTAGAAAAGATTCAACTGCTGCAGTCACATTTTCAGATCTGAAAGCTACTAACAATGATAAATTTGGTCTCTAGGACCTCTTATATTTTCAATGTAGCTGTCACAAAGAATTACCACTTGATGGTCATCAGAAACAGCAAAAATTTCCCGTTTTCAACAGCTCCATGGTGACACATAGACGTTTTTAACTTTGGTTACAAGAAGAAAAAGACCCTAGTACTTTTCTCAGCACATGGTTCCCAAGATAGGTATTGCACACGTGTAACATCAGTCACAGGTAACATAAATTTATTTCACTGCTAAACTTTCCTTCATGATTTATAAATGTCTTTCACTATTCTCTTACTAGAAGTTATGAGTAACCCATTTACAGTAAAAAAAAAAAAATCTCCTGTTCAGCTTTTTGTGCTGAGAGGGCAGGGCTAAAATCTGTAACGTGAGTCATGTGCAACGTCAGTCACACTATATTAATGTACAGCATTACTGAAAATGAAGAGGCATTTTCTTGGTTTTTATTTTTTGCTGTGTATTTCAGTGGGATATGGTCTTGTAATGATATAAGGAAGAACTTTCTATTTGCAGTAGTTTTTGAATCAAAGTTGTCATATTTTTTCCATGCCCATTTTTTCATTACGTCAGGCTGGGAAACTTCCACCTCAACACAAAGGAAACATGGATCTAATGATGAATTGATAATATTTCCATGTCAAGCAAGGGCCAAGTGTAGCAAGCCACAAAAACTGCAGTTAAATGAAAGCACCAGAGGTGCTGATGCCTCGGTGTGTATTGCTTAGCCACTACTGATGTACAATAGTTGTACAGTAACATAAAAGCAAGCTTGAATACATAAACAGTCAATAGAGTGCGGTCCTTGTGCCAAAATCATGTGGGTGTGGCTTAACATTATGTACACAAAACGTGTATACTGAAACATGAAGTGCTACAAAAAATCAAAATTCTGGCACATTTAAAATCAAGAGAACAGTGTTTGTTACTCGTTGGCATTGTTACTTTAGCTTGGATGCACACGCTGTCGCAGTTATGATGGTAACAGACAGACAAACAAATACACAGACTGAGTACCGTATGCTCGCTGTGCGCATGCGCACACCGAGGCATAATAATTCATGGCATTGACAGCCGTACAATTTTCTTTTTCATGTAATCCTCAAACTCATAACATCAGTCTCAACAGATTTACCCAAAAGCCAAATCTGGCAATGTATGCATTCTCCTGTTTAAGGTGGTAACTACCCATCATTTTCATGAAAAAGTCAAAATTAAATTTTTCACATTTTGTTATCCTCACAGGCAACCATACTGAATACACTTTCAAGTCAGCAAATTAGTATTTTGATGAATAATTCTATTTTTGCAGAAGAAGGGTCTTTAAAATTGCTGATTTCGTGCAAAAGGTTTGTTTACGTACATCCTCATTATATATTCAAACAGTCATAAACTTCCCTCAGGAACAACAGAATTCTCACTAAGGATGAACAAGTTCTGGGGAGTTGCATGGTGGCACTTAGAATCAGAATGAGGCGATAAATCAGCTGCAGTGGATTCAATGTCCGAAAGGAGTTTACTTAGGAAAGGATGTGCTGGAGTTCAGGGTGTAATTTGACTCAATAATCAACTATAATAGTGGACTAAAAGCGTGCAGTGATGTTCTAAAGCACACAGGACTTGATCCTGGGTCATACTGTTTGGCAGGGTATAATAAAATCGATGGCAATAGGCAATGCCAGGCTGAGCGTAAAGTCTCTGAAAAGGAATCCAGGAGGAGAATGATGGAAAGATGGAAAAAGAGGGGCAGACAGGACTGGCTTCAAGAAAAGGAAGGAACACTGTATGAGTCTGGGGCATTTTGAGGCCCATTCGTTGCATGTTGAAAGCTGTTTGTGGGTAAGAAAGTGATGCACGAACTTCCAATGCGTTTTTCTCTAAAACTTGGTTTTATGACTTCAAACAGTTATTCTATTTATACTTTGCCAAAAGTATGAGTCCCACTGACTTGAGCTTTGGAAAGAAGCTAGAATTTATGGAGTTTTATGCAGCCTACCAAACTGAACTCTCAACGATAAATACTGAGGTAGCTGTTGCCATGGATACCCCTAAAAACACTGAATGTGAAGGACTAAATCTAAAAAAAAATTTGTAAAAACATTTTCTGTGGACTGAGATTCTAGATTTTGGTAGGTTACATAAAGGAAATGGTCTTGTTTTATTTGGAAAAAAAAATCCAAATCAATATATCAATTAGCTATGAAGTATTTATTGTTTAAAGTTTTTGTTTACACAATGGAGGCCATCTTGAATTCTCGTTGCCATGGTAACCAAAATTACCAAAATTGGGGTCAAATGTAATGTTTCACTCCTAACAACTATCTGACAAGTTGGAATGAAAAAAATTCCTCAGTATGTGAACATTGGTCTGCTAGGAGTAGTTACCACCGTAAGGCTTTATAATTCAAGATTTGAGCTTCATAAAGAGGGCGAAAATAGCTTTAACCCCTTTGTGCAGATGTGTCCGCCAGCGGACATGAAGCTGCAAATTTATGCACGTAGTTACAATATTCTATCACTAGATGGCACACCCGGATCAGTTATTGAATATTCACAAGCAGCCGAGCTCGAACACGGTTAGAACATGGACAAGTTCACTCCAGTCCCTGTTTTTCAGGAGTTGCCTGAATTAAACTTTTCAGCTAAGCCTGATGTGCAAACTGCTCAATATACTTGCCCATAGTATCTATCCAGCAGTTAAAAAAAAATGATCTCTTGCTACAGAAAAAAAATCTTTGACCTCTGTGGCAAACACTTCAGATACAGTGAGCCAATGGTATCCCAATTAGTAATTAAGAAAAATGTTTTCTGAAGCAAAAATTCAATATGGTATTAATACTGTCATTCTACTATCAATTACAGTCATCACATATCAAAAATGCGTAATTCCCTACCATGGATTTACGCATAGACTCCTCCATCAATGAATTCAGCACTCCCTTATATCCTTGTAAGTACTTATCTTGATAGCCAATCACTCAATTATTTACTAAGGCTCATCTGCATAATTCATACTTATAGTTCACGCCCATGAGAAACTTCCACGGTACTGATGTATTGATTGACTCATTTCTTATCCAATGCCAGCAATTTTCAACTTTCGAGAGTAACTGAAAGACATTTATTGGACAATCAGAATAGTATACAAACCTCTGCGTAAAAGTAAGGTAGGTTGAATTCTCCTAATGTTGGGCATGGTTGCGCAGCTGTAAATGATGCGATTTCAAAGAAAAAAAGACACCCAAATCCGACCTGAAGTATTCAGTTACATGTATGGGATTTAAATGAGGTATGGTCATGGTCAATGGGAATTATTCCAAATGAAACAGGACTGGAGGAATCCTTCTACCTGATACATCTGTCTCTGGAGTAGGGATTCAATGAAAAAAGATTATACTGCTACTGTGTTTGCATTTTGCTCAATGTGGCTTTTTGTTTTAGAATTCATACCGTATTCAACTAAATCTAATGCCAAGGTTTTGCTTTGTTAAATATGTGTAAGCTGCGCTGCAAAGGCAGGGAGGAGTATATGCATTTTTCCACAGACGCATTCCGGTAAACTTATCTTAATGGCCCATGCATCCTGACAGAGACACTTCTAGGCTGTGAAATGCAGAGAGAACTAAACTCATTCTCTTTCTCACAGACGTAGGACTGGTAAATTCACCCCCTATTGTCTTAAGGGCACCTGCATCCTGCAGAGATATTTCAGGGCCGTGGGAGCATATCGATCAGGGTGTCCCCCAATTCACCCTAAAACGACCTTCCTGAACTTACCCTGTGCTGGACAATGCCACAGGGTCATCAACCAGACATTTACAGAACTGAGCCCTGGGAATGACAGGTTCGAAGGATCAAAGTGGCAAAATACTCATTTCACCAACAATGTGACAAATATAATGTGTATTTCTGTTATATTGTAGGATAAGAGCTGATTAATGACATTAATGCGGATTATCCTTGTAATTCTGTATTGTGCCGGAGGTTTCATGGCAAACTGTAGTGCAAGCATATCGTGTATGGTATCATTTTACTCCACTAAAATTCCGAAATCGCATGGGGCATATTTCAAAGGGATTAAAATTGTACTAAACCCTCATTCAATAAGTATGAAAAGAAATATACTTCTACTTCTCCTCGTGGTGATGTCCCCTCCCAAATTCCCCCTGAGGAGGGGTTGCCTTCCTGATTATCCAAATGATTTATGATCCTGCTGTAAGAAGCGCTTCTTGAGTTTGGGCATAAAAGGTAAGAAAACAAACTATTCGAGGAGGATCGCAACCGACTTCCCACACGTGCATCTCCATGCCGTATATAGCCAATAATCTATAGATATGGAAGATCGCAGACTACTTCCCACACATGCATCTGTATGTGTGTAGCCGTTATCACAATGGAAGATTGCATTCAACTTCCCCCACGCGCACCTCCATGCCGTGGGTAGCTTTAATCTAGTCATGGAAGATCTTAGGCGATTTCCCACACGTGCTCCTGCAGCTGTGTGCAGACGTGATATAGCTATGGAGGCTTATATTCATTCTTCCCGCATTGTACACTTTGTGTATATGTGTAGTTGTGAGCTGCGCCAGGTATGATTTGACTTCTTCTTTATATTTCCTGTAACGGTATAATTTGGTTTTTCTGATTTAAGCTTGTGCCTTCCTGGCAAAAATAAATTGTTCATTGCATTCTGTTGTGGTTTTCTGACTCTAACTAACTTATATTCTACCAGCCCGGAGTCCTGTCGCCCAATGGGGTATAATGTAGGGATGTGAGGCCTGCCTGATCACCTGGCCTTCCTGTTAGGTACACGGTGGTGTTCCATGCTGCAACTGGTGTTATTCTGAATGGCATCGAGAGTGTGTCATTAAACTTAAGAGTCCCTACATGCCTTCTTTTTTTTTTGTTTTATTTCGTTATACTTTTATATAGTCACTGAACGCCTCTTGCGGTATACTTCAAAAGTTTTAATTGTACATTAATTCCGGCCCCTGTGGTCACTAGTCATAGCTATTCTCTATGTCAAACCACCAGGCAGAATAGGACGGCCAGCCTCTGAGTTCTCCACCGAGTTGGGCTGTACAGATGTTTTTGGTCTGGCAGACGTAAGGTATTGACCACTTATGAGTCCGATGCACAACATAGCTCTAAATTCATAAATTGAGTCAGATCAAACTAATCAAACGCATGGTTTACTTGTAACGCGATTGATTAAAAACTAAATTTTATGTTCTAAATTTAACACGGAATCAGATACGCTGTAACCGCTATGCTAGGCGCCCCTGTTCTTATGAACAGCGGAAGTTGATCAATTAATATCTGTTTTATCCCGATTCACTCCAACTGAGGAAGAACGCGCTATGCCTTCCCCTCTGGCTATTTCCGTCGTTGGTATAGCTGTGAGGTGTTTACATATGCAAGCAGCTCAAGCACTTTGAGTAGACCCCCTGGTACATTCATTGCACCATTCTGTTCAATCTTGGGTGGAATATTGCATGATTTTTCCTGATAATGGAGTGTCTATTCTGTTAAAATAAGGTATATTTCAGTTGATTTGTGTCAAATATATGATTATTTTATGATTTGACTGTTCACCATTTTGGGGGATGTTAGAGTGTGGGGAGCCACCTGGAGAGCTCTCTTATTTGGCCTCTAGAGAGTAGGTAATTTAGAATTTAATGCTTAGGTTAATTACACTTCTGGTCAAGGAGTTTATGATCCCAGAAATGTGTAGCCATTTTTCAGTTCTCAGTATTATTTTTTTTACAATTTCAATGCTGAATTTTCATGAAGATTTTTTTTATGTTTGCAGCCCCTTTTCTCTACCAAAATCATGAAAATAAACTGAAATACGATGGAATTCTACAACCCCAATTCTGAAATAGTTGGGACAAAGTGTAAATTGTGAATAAAATCAAAATGCAATGACTTTCAGATCACATGAGACAATATGTTATTTACAACAGAACATAGATAACATTTCATATGTTGAAACTGAAACATTTTACATTTTAATCCACAAAATGAGCTTATTTCAAAATTTCTGGCTGCAACAGGTCTCAAAAAAGTTGGGACACAGGCAAAAAAGGGCTGAAAAAGCAATTAATATACAAGAGAATCAGCTGAAAGAACATTTAGCAAGTAATTAAGTTAACCGGCATCAGGTGTGTAACATGATTGGCTATAAAAGGGATGTCTTAGATAGGCTGAGTCTCTCAGAAGTAAAGATGGCCAGAGGCTTTCCAACCTATGAAGGCTTGCATAAAAAAAATTGTGGAATACTTAAAAACAATGTTCCTCAACGTCAAATTGAAAAAGGCTTTGAAGGTCTCATCATCGACAGTGCATAACATCATCAAAAGATTCAGAGAAACTGGAAAAATCTCTAAGCGTAAGGGACAAGGCCGAAGACCTTTACTCGATGCCCGTGATCTTCGGGCCCTCAGACGCCACTGCATCACTCACCGGCATGATTCTGTCATTGACATTACTAAATGGGCCCAGGAATACTTCAAGAAACCACTGTCTGTAAACACAGTCCGCCATGCCATCCACAGATGCCACCTAAAACTTTATCATGCAAAAAGGAAGCCATTATTGAGCACGATCCAGAAGCGCCGCCGTGTTCTGTGGGCCAAGGCTCATTTAAAATGGACTGTAGCAAAGTGGCAAAGTGTCCTGTGGTCAGACGAGTCCAAATTTGACATTCTTGTTGGAAATCATGGGCGTCGTGTCCTCCGGGCTAACGAGGAGAAAGACCACCCCTCCTGTTATCAGCGTTCAGTTCAAAAGCCAGCATCTCTGATGGTATGGAGATGCATTAGTGAATATGGTGTGGGACACTTGCATGTTTTTAAAAGCACCATGAATGCTGAAAGGTTTACAATGGTTTTAGAGCAACATGTGCTCCCCTCCAGATGACATATATTCCAGGGAAGGCCTTGTGTATTTCAGCAGGACAATGCAAAACCACATACTGCAGCTATTACAACAGCATGGCCCGTGTCGAAGAGTCCATGTGCTGACCTGGCCTGCTTGCAGTCCTGATCTTTCACCGATTGAGAACATTTGGCGCATAATTAAAGGAAAAGTCCTTCAAAGGAGACCCAAAACTCTCCAGCAGCTGGAAGCCTGTATTAAACAAGAGTGGGATCAATTTCCAATGGCTAAACTCAAGAAACTTGTCTCCTCAATGCCCAGGACGCCTCCACTCTGTGTGTTAAAAAGAAGTGGGGGATGCTACATCATGGTAAACAGGCCCCTGTCCCAACTTTTTTTGAGACCTGTAGCAGCCATCAAATTTGAAATGAGATCACTTTATGGATAAAATTGTAAAATTCTCAGTTTCAACATTTGCAATGTTATCTCTGTTCTATTGTGAATAAAATACTGGCTGGTGTGATATGAAAGTCATTGCATTTTGATTTTATTAAAGGGGACCTATTTTGCTATATTTCCAAGGTTATATTTTGATCTTGGACTCCAGTACTCCCTGATCGTTCAAAGTCCAAAACAGGGTCTTTATTTAGCTCATACTGCCATCCTCAAAAACCCCACTTGTAGTCCATTGTAGTCTCTGCCTGAAAGCGCCTCATTGGGGTGGCTCTTCCACTATGGCCCCACTCCCGTGTGCCCACTTTATTTCTGACTGGCTAGCTCTGTGGAGGGTGGAGTTAGGCGGGAGGCTGCAAGCGCAGTTTTCTGGATCCGCCTCCCCCAGAGTGAAGCGTGAGACACGTCTGCCATCTGATAAAAAGTGGCGGGCAAATTCGAAATCTATCACTACACTTGAATATAGATCTAATGAAGTGAACTTGTTCTAATAAGCAGCGACAGCGAAAGTGGAGGGCGGCGACGAAAAATCCTGGCAGCTCAAGCTCAAATTTGCTATCGGCTACAGTTTGCTCTGACAACAGTGGTGAGTACAGCGGTTTTCTACTTTATAGCTAGGATGCAGGGAAGCTAGAATCCACCCCATAAAGACACATTTGTAGAGCAGGTCGACATACCCGCGATGCAGACTGGAGACCGTAGAAATCCAGTGGGTCTGAGTTAAGAGGGAAACATAGACAGTGGGGAGCAGCTAAAAGTGGACCAACAGTTTATGGACTGCTTCGGTGTGTATTAAAAAGGACCTGCTGGTTCGTGTGCATAACTGTGGTGTGTCGTTAGCATGGAGAAACGAACAGCTTCTGCTGGTGGTGTATGATGGAGGGGCGAAAGCTCCAGGCTACGGCTTTTGGGAAATTGCCCGTGGTAATGGTTTACTCATTGCGTCGGAATGACCAGCGTTCCTCGCGGAGAATAGGTAGCGTTATGGATAGTCGGGAGAGCTAGATAAAGCTCTGGTTATGTTATGAGCATAATATACAGGTTTTAAAGACCGTAAGTTCCGTTTGCGTGAACCGTTGCTTATGTGGAGCTAGCGAATCGATAATGCTTTTACAGGAAAAGAATTGAATATTTAATCGGCGATTTAATATTCAGTCAACAACAATGCAAAGAGAAATCGTTTGTGATACCAGACACATTATAGCCTGTCGCTTCCCTATTGCTTTCACCAGTAGCATCAGAGAGCTTGCCCAGGTATTGGAGAAGTATCAGAGCAGACCCGGTCATGGATAAATAAGCGATCGTTTCACAAGCACCTAAAAAGCACCCCAAGCTTTGCAAAACCTACATCTGGTCAACTGCACCTCTCTGGTTAGCTTCAAGTGTAGTGGCTACAATCAGCAACGTTATGATGAAACTGTCACATTGATGCTTACCGAAGTAACCAAGCAACACACCGATCAAATTGCTGTATAAGTTAACCAGGAGCATTTTTTAATTAGCAGAGCATAAACTACATGCAGTAACTGATAATTGGTCATGACTTTGAATGTAATCTGTTCTTGTGAAAAATTTGTTTGGCGTCGGTGTAAAGCAGCTCGGCGTGCCCATAATGTCGTGTATTAGCGTCTTTGCATTGACTTTGAATGTAACCTGTCGCGAAAAATTAGTTTTGTGTCGGTGTGGCTGCTTAATGCGCCTATAACGCGATGTATTGGCGTCTTTGCATTGACTTTGAATGTAGGCTAATCTGTCCCGCGAAAAATTTGTTTCGCGTCCGATGTGAAAAGCAGCTTTATGGATAGCCTAGTACGCGACAGCTAGAGAGCTCAGTTATGTTATGAACATAATACAGGTTTTACAGACCGTAAGTTCCGTTAAGCGGCGGACAAGTTGCTTATGTGGAGCTAATGGTCGATCGACTTACAGAAAATAATTTCCATTTAATCTCCATGGCCTTTTTTCGGGCTTTTTTTATTAGCCACAACAACTTCTAAAGGGGATGAAATTATGTCACATTAGTGCAGAAATCATTTATACCTATACCTGCGTTTCGCATTGCTTTCACTGTAGCACCAGAGAGCTCGCCCAGACATTTGTGAAGTATCCGGCTGATCGGTAATGGATAAAAATCGATCACAAGCAGCCGTAAAACAAACCCAAACACCTATCCCAAAGCTCTGCAAAAACCTACGTCTGGTCTAACTGTGCTTTTTCAGCCTAACTTTGCGGACACATACAGCTCCTCTCCAGTTAGCTTCAACTGTAGAGGCTACAATCGTCGGCAACGTTATGATGAAACTGCCACATTGATGCTTACCGAGTAACACAAGCATGCGATCAGAATTACTGCATATAAGTTAACCAGGAGCATTTTTAATTATTACGGCATGTGAACTAACATGTAGTGGCTGGTAACATGAGCTGTCATAACAACCACAAGAGACAAACCCTTGCAATACAGGTTTTACAGACAAGCAGTTCCGTTACCGTGGGACAGTTGTACCAAAGCATCCAAATTACAAACAAGTATTAAAGTTAGCTTCAAATGGGGTTTATGTTCACACACCTCCTGTAGAATTTCCCCTGATATCACTCTTGAATATTTAGGAGACAAACATTAGCACCAGCTTAGCTCGTTAGCAGCCCAGTGCTACAGCCACAATCAACTGGCTATCCGCGTCAGGTTGGCTTATGCAGATAAAGCAACTTACAGCCTCTGTGTCTGTGAGTCACAGACAGTCACTTACGATCCAGGATTTATCTTCAGATATTTTAGAAAAGTGCGCGCTGAGGCCAGTTGTTAGTGCTAACTACCGTTAGCGGGTCCCCAACCAGCGTAACACTTTAGCTTCACCCATTATTTGCCGTTATATCACATTTGCAGCTTTGGCTCGGCGCTTTGATCCTGCAGCTGCTTGAGGTTTGAGAAGCAGCTGAAACGCTGATCCTGTGTGAATTATTTTTATTAACAAAGCTGTCTTTGGTGAAATGCTGAGCACAAACAGCTAATGCTCCCCATTGGCCATAGCTGTTGCTGCCAGCAAACAAAAAAAAGCTACCCACTGATTTCTGGTAGCATCGTCTTTTTGGAAGAAATAAGGTTTTTTCTTGGCGTTCAAAAAGTAAACGGACAAAGCAGCTTTGGGAGAGATACTGACAAAACTGCACCTCAAATGATCTGCGGTTCTTCTTTTGTATTTCCAAAAGTGTAGACGCTACTAAAGCATAGTATGATCTGCCATTGTTAGTGCCTGCTAGAATAGTTTCCGGTGTAGGCAGGTCCAAGCGCCGTGGTTGGCTCTGGCTAGGTCTGTATTAATTGGACGCACAACCCGACGTCAGGTTTTTTCAGATCTCGTGAAGATCTCGAGGAGCTGTTGTTCAGAGAGGAAATCACATTCACGAATCTTGTTCTTGGATTACGGAAAAACCCCCCTGTATCTTATGTTTAGGAACTTTTCAGAGGTTGAGTATGGACAACCAACATTATAACATTTCAAACATGTATTAAAAGAAGGATCAACATAATAGGTCCCTTTAACAATTACACTTTGTCCCAACTATTTCAGAATTGGGGTTGTAGATGCCTTCTAAGTGTCTTGACTCCGAGGATTGAGCTGTACCCTTCCTCTGTGAAGCGGTAATCTTGAATTATAAAAGCCTTAAATAAGGGGTAACAACAAATAAATAGCCAGATTTGGCACCTGCGCAAAGGGGTTAATGAAACAAGACATGAAGTATTTAGAATGCCAATTATTTAAGTTTATTTTCATTATTTCAGTAGAGAATAGGGTCCCAAACATAAATAGTCTTCATAACAGAATTCAGTTTTGAAGTTGTAAACCAAAAAAAAAATAAAAAAAAAATGAGAATTAAAACAGGGCTGTAAAAAACCCCTTTCCAGGATCATCCCTTAACCCCCAAATGTGTTTAAAAATTAAAAATTTTTAAAAAAAAAAGGGTCCCAAAGCTTTCCCCAAATAGTTGGGACAAAGTGTAAATTAGAATAAAATCAAAATGCAATGACTTTCAGATCACATGAGACAATATGTTATTTACAACAGAACATAGATAACATTTCATATGTTGAAACTGAAACATTTTACATTTTAATCCACAAAATGAGCTTATTTCAAAATTTCTGGCTGCAACAGGTCTCAAAAAAGTTGGGACACAGGCAAAAAAGGGCTGAAAAAGCAATTAATATACAAGAGAATCAGCTGAAAGAACATTTAGCAAGTAATTAAGTTAACCGGCATCAGGTGTGTAACATGATTGGCTATAAAAGGGATGTCTTAGATAGGCTGAGTCTCTCAGAAGTAAAGATGGCCAGAGGCTTTCCAACCTATGAAGGCTTGCATAAAAAAAATTGTGGAATACTTAAAAAACAATGTTCCTCAACGTCAAATTGAAAAGGCTTTGAAGGTCTCATCATCGACAGTGCATAACATCATCAAAAGATTCAGAGAAACTGGAAAAATCTCTAAGCGTAAGGGACAAGGCCGAAGACCTTTACTCGATGCCCGTGATCTTCGGCCCTCAGACGCCACTGCATCACTCACCGCATGATTCTGTCATTGACATTACTAAATGGGCCCAGGAATACTTCAAGAAACCACTGTCTGTAAACACAGTCCGCCATGCCATCCACAGATGCCACCTAAAACTTTATCATGCAAAAAGGAAGCCATTATTGAGCACGATCCAGAAGCGCCGCCGTGTTCTGTGGGCCAAGGCTCATTTAAAATGGACTGTAGCAAAGTGGCAAAGTGTCCTGTGGTCAGACGAGTCCAAATTTGACATTCTTGTTGGAAATCATGGGCGCGTGTCCTCCGGGCTAACGAGGAGAAAGACCACCCCTCCTGTTATCAGCGTTCAGTTCAAAAGCCAGCATCTCTGATGGTATGGAGATGCATTAGTGAATATGGTGTGGGACACTTGCATGTTTTTAAAAGCACCATGAATGCTGAAAGGTTTACAATGGTTTTAGAGCAACATGTGCTCCCCTCCAGATGACATATATTCCAGGGAAGGCCTTGTGTATTTCAGCAGGACAATGCAAAACCACATACTGCAGCTATTACAACAGCATGGCTTCGTAGTCGAAGAGTCCATGTGCTGACCTGGCCTGCTTGCAGTCCTGATCTTTCACCGATTGAGAACATTTGGCGCATAATTAAAGGAAAAGTCCTTCAAAGGAGACCCAAAACTCTCCAGCAGCTGGAAGCCTGTATTAAACAAGAGTGGGATCAATTTCCAATGGCTAAACTCAAGAAACTTGTCTCCTCAATGCCCAGACGCCTCCACTCTGTGTTAAAAAGAAGTGGGGATGCTACATCATGGTAAACAGGCCCCTGTCCCAACTTTTTTGAGACCTGTAGCAGCCATCAAATTTGAAATGAGATCACTTTGCGGATAAAATTGTAAAAATTCTCAGTTTCAACATTTGCAATGTTATCTCTGTTCTATTGTGAATAAAATACTGGCTGGTGTGATATGAAAGTCATTGCATTTTGATTTTATTAAAGGGGACCTATTTTGCTATATTTCCAAGGTTATATTTTGATCTTGGACTCCAGTACTCCTGATCGTTCAAAGTCCAAAACAGGGTCTTTATTTAGCTCATACTGCCATCCTCAAAAAACCCCACTTGTAGTCCATTGTAGTCTCTGCCTGAAACGCCTCATTGGGGTGGCTCTTCCACTATGGCCCACTCCCGTGTGCCCACTTTATTTCTGACTGGCTAGCTCTGTGGAGGGTGGAGTTGGCGGAGGCTGCAGAACGAGTTTCTGGATCCGCCTCCCCAGAGTGAAAGCGTGAGACACGCTGCCATCTGATAAAGAAGTGGCGGCAAATTCAAATCTATCACTACACTTGAATATAGATCTAATGAAGTGAACTTGTTCTAATAAGCAGCGATAAGTGGAGGCGCAGCGACAAAATCTGGCAGCTCAAGCTCAAATTTGCTATCGGCTACAGTTTGCTACGCAACAGTGGTGAGTACAGCGGTTTTTCTACTTTATAGCTAGGATGCAGGAAAGCTAGAATCCACCCCATAAAGACACATTTGTAGAACGGTTCGACATACCCGATGCAGACTGGAGACCGTAGAAATCCAGTGGGTCTGAGTTAAGAGGGAAACATAGACAGTGGGGAGCAGCTAAAAGTGGACCAACAGTTTATGGACTGCTTCGGTGTGTATTAAAAGGACCTGCTGGTTCGTGTGCATAACTGTGGTGTGTCGTTAGCATGGAGAAACGAACAGCTTCTGCGCTGGTGTATGATGGAGGGGCGAAAGCTCCAGGCTAAACGGCCTTTTCGGAAATTGCCCGTGGTAATGGTTTACTCATTGCGTCGGAATGACCAGCGTTTCCTCGCGGAGAATGGGCGCGTTATGGATAGTGCGGGAGAGCTAGATAAAGCTCTGGTTATGTTATGAGCATAATATACAGGTTTTAAAGACCGTAAGTTCCGTTTGCGTGAACCGTTGCTTATGTGGAGCTAGCGAATCGATAACTTTTACAGGAAAGAATTGAATATTTAATCGGCGATTTAATATTCAGTCAACAGCAATGCAGAGAAATCGTTTGTGATACCAGACACATTATAGCCTGTGCGCTTCCCTATTGCTTTCACCAGTAGCATCAGAGAGCTTGCCCAGGTATTGGAGAAGTATCAGGCAGACCCCGGTCATGGATAAGTAAAGCGATCGTTTCACAAGCACCCAAAAACGCACCCCAAGCTTTGCAAAACCTACATCTGGTCCAACTGCACCTCTCTGGTTAGCTTCAAGTGTAGTGGCTACAATCAGGCAACGTTATGATGAAACTGTCACATTGATGCTTACCGAAGTAACACAAGCACACCGATCAGAATTGCTGCATATAAGTTAACCAGGAGCATTTTTAATTAGCAGAGCACGCGAACTACCATGCAGTAACTGATAAGTGGTCATGACTTTGAATGTAATCTGTTGCGCGAAAAATTTGTTTCGCGTCCGGTGTAAAAGCAGCTCGACGTGCCCATAATTCGTGTATTCGCGTCTTTGCATTGACTTTGAATGTAACCTGTCGCGCGAAAAATTAGTTTTGTGTCCGGTGTGAAAGCTGCTTAATGCGCCCATAACGCGTGTATTCGCGTCTTTGCATTGACTTTGAATGTAGGCTAATCTGTCCCGCGAAAAATTTGTTTCGCGTCCGATGTGAAAGCAGCTTTATGGATAGCCTAGTACTGCGACAGCTAGAGAGCTCAGTTATGTTATGAACATAATACAGGTTTTACAGACCGTAAGTTCGTTAAGCGGACAAGTTGCTTATGTGGAGCTAGCGAATCGATCACTTCTACAGAAAATAATTTCCTATTTAATCTCCGCCTTTTTCGGCTTTTTATTAGCCACAACAACTTCTAAAGGGGGATGAAATTATGTCACGGTAGTGCAGAGAAATCATTTATACCTATACCTGCGTTTCGCATTGCTTTCACTGTAGCACCAGAGAGCTCGCCCAGACATTTGTGAAGTATCCGGCTGATCCCGGTAATGGATAAAAGATGCGATCACAAGCAGCCGTAAACAAACCCAAACACCTATCCCAAGCTCTGCAAAACCTACGTCTGGTCTAACTGTGCTTTTCAGCCTAACTTTGCGGACACATACAGCTCCTCTCCAGTTAGCTTCAACTGTAGAGGCTACAATCGTGCAACGTTATGATGAAACTGCCACATTGATGCTTACCGAAGTAACACAAGCATACCGATCAGAATTACTGCATATAAGTTAACCAGGAGCATTTTTAATTAGCACGGCATGTGAACTAACATGTAGTAGCTGGTAACAGAGCTGTCATAACAACCACAGAGACAAACCCTTGCAATACAGGTTTTACAGACAGCAAGTTCCGTACGTGGACAGTTGTACCAAGCATCCAAATTACAAACAAGTATTAAAAGTTAGCTTCAAATGAGGTTTATGTTCACACACCTCCTGTAGAATTTCCCTGATATCACTCTTGAATATTTAGGAGACAAACATTAGCAACAGTAACTTGCTACGTTAGCAGCAGTGCTACAGCCACAATCAACTGGCTATCACGTCAGGTTGGCTTATGCAGATAAAGCAACTTACAGCCTCTGTGTCTGTGAGTCACAGACAGTCACGACCGATCCAGGATTTATCTTCAGATATTTTAGAAAGCCTGCGCTTGAGGCCAGTTGTTAGTGCTAACTACCGTTAGCGGTCCTGCTAGCCAGCGTAACACTTTAGCTTCACTTACATTATTTGCCGTTATATCGTTACTTACAGCTTGTGGCTCCGAGCGCTTGATCGATGCAGCTGCTTGAGGTTTGAGAAGCAGCTGAAACGCTGATCCTGTGTGGAATTATTTTTTATTAACAAAGCTGTCTTTGGTGAAATGCTGAGCACAAGCAGCTAATGCTCCCTTTGGCCATGGCTATTTGCTGCCAGCAAACAAAAAAAGCTACCCACTGATTTCTGGTGGCATCGTCTTTTGGAAGAGAAATAGGTGTTTTTCTTCGCGTTCAAAAGTAAACGGACAAGCAGCTTTGGGAGAGATACTGACAAAACTGCACCTCAAATGATCTGCGGTTCTTCTTTTGTATTTCCAAAAGTGTAGACGCTACTAAAGCATAGTATGATCTGCCATTGTTAGTGCCTGCTAGAATAGTTTCCGGTGTGGGCAGGTCCAGCGCCGTGGTTGGCTCTGGCTAGGTCTGTATTAATTGGACGGCACAACCTGACGTCAGGTTTTGCCTAGATCTCGTGAAGATCTCGGGAGGAGCTGTTCAGAGAGGAAATCACATTCACGAAATCTCGTTCTTGGATTACGGAAAAACCCCTGTATCTTATGTTTAGGAACTTTTCAGAGGTTGAGTATGGACAACCAACATTATAACATTTCAAACATGTATTAAAAGAAGGATCAGCATAATAGGTCCCCTTTAACAATTTACACTTTGTCCCAACTATTTCAGAATTGGGGTTGTAGATGCTACAAGTGTCTTGACTCAGTTGAGCTGTACCCTTCCTCTCTGTGAAGCGGTAATCTTGAATTATAAAGCCTTAAATAAGGTAACAAATAAATAGCCAGATTTGGCTTCTGCGCAAAGGGGTTAATGAAACAAGACACTTGAAGCATTTAGAATGCCACCTTATTTAAGTTTATTTTCATTATTTCAGTAGAGAATAAGGGTCCCAAACATAAATAGTCTTCATGTAAATTCAGTTTTGAAGTTGTAAAAAAAACCCAAAAAAAATAAAAAAATACTGAGAATTAAAAAATGGCAGGGCTGTAAAACATACATTTCCAGGATCATAAACTCCTTAACCACAAGTGTGCTACATCTGAGTGTAAAAATTACTGTTTATAAGCCAAATAAGAAGTGGCTCCCTGAATAGCTTTCCAAGTAGCTCCCCAAGCAGCTTTGAAAGTGGCTAAGCAAACTGCACACAGTCAAATCATAAAATAAGCATATTTTTACCAAATAAACTGTTTTGACTCATGAAGCTCAACATAAATTAATGATTCGCAAATGAAAATTGGTATGAGTCCATGAATATAGGCAGGGATGGACATCAATAGTTTCCATAAAGCTGTTCAAAACCGTGAAAAAAAAAAGTTTTTTTTTATCATCAAAAAGCACTGAAATATTCTTTTTCACCAGAGCCTCACTAGCCTGCGCACATTCATAAAAAATAGCTTATTTTTCTGCCAGAATGTTTACCTTGCAAGGAAACGGTGTGCAGTTACCAGCTCCAATGACATCAACAAGAGGTTGGACTTTAACAGTCATGCAAAATGAAGAAAAAAAGTGAAAACTGTTCACAAGGAGCACCAGGCTGCGTACTGTACATGTGTGCTATGTGTGAATAAGAAAAAATAACATGCAGGTGCAGTGACATACAGAACAAAAAAACAATCATATTCCCTTATTTGAATACTTTTCTCCATAGCCTACAGAGTGCAACTTTTGTTGCATTTGCCCTGAAATCTTACTAACAGGCGAACTACATTCTCCCCACCTTCTCATCAGACCCTTGCAGCCAACCTGCTAGTATTCACCAAGTGCATAAGCACACAGTAATCTAGCACAAACACTTTCCATGCACTGTAAGGTGCAGGTAAAACTTCCTTACCATAATAATCGCAATCTACCTTATAAATACAAAAAAGATATTCCTACATCAGGAAAAAGCAGGCAATAGGCTACTCTTGTTATGATTCTGTTCTGTTTTGCTCTGTTCTGTTCTTGTTCTGTTCATGTTTTGCCCATGCCTTGTTCCATGCCATGTTTTGTTTCTGTTCATTCTGTATTTTCCTGCCATAGTCCATTTCCCCAGTTTTATTCCGGTCATTGTTTTGCATTTTGCCATGCTTTGCACTTTGTCTCCCCTGTCTGGTCTTGTGTTATGTGACAGCTTATTTCCCCCAGTATTGTGTGCCACACTTTCAGGTGATTTCATGGTTTCTGGTTTTTCAATCATTCCTTCTAATCTCGTTTGCTTCCTTCGCCTTGCTGTTCTGTCATTACTAACCAATACTAACAGTTTGTTGTTTTAGTTAAATTTACTAACTCTGACTAACATTGTATATAATACTAACTTACTAACGAGCACTAGGGATTGTATAGCTGCACCTTACTAATTGATTAACAAGCTCTCAGCACTCGCCCTATTCTAGTCTCCGCCTCTTGTCTTCACTCAATCTACTTGGCTGCGTTTCAGCGGATCCTCTGCACCTGTTTAACTCTGTTCTGCCTCTCATTATCTGTGCACGTTAGAACTCCCTAACCGGAGCTGTATGTTTGTCAATAGGCTGTCTCGTGATCCCTGTCCGCGTTTTGGCTTTTGCCATTTTCATGTGATTAGGTTCTCCCTCGTGTTTGCTCCTTCGTAATTAGTCTGATCCAATTCACCTGTCCCTAATCATAGCATGTGACTTCCCTTGTGTGTATTTAAGCAGTCTTCTCACAGCAGTTCCCCGTCAGAACGTTTCCCTTGTGCTACGCTTTGTTTTTGCCTCGTATTCTTTGTGATTCACTTCTGACTGGACCGTCCCTGATAACGATTTTGGCTCTGTTTTGGATTACCTTCTGCATCTGTGTATCGAACCCTTTTTGCCCGACTACGAGTACTGTGATTGCTGCCCTGTTAACGACTCGGATTTCGTCCTCTGGATTTTTGGTTTTTGGATTGTTGCATCCAACTACACATCCCTGAACTCACAGAACTCGGGTTTGTGTGTTATGCTTTTCTATATGAATGCCTCAAGCTGGAACGAAATATTATAATGAGCTATATTTGTTATGTATTGCAGCGGTGGCTGAATGATCATACAGACAAACTGCAGTTCGTTCCTACATACAGAAATTCATTCTTGCTAAAGTTGTACATCAGCACTGTTTCCATTGATAAAACATGGAATCAAAGGGAGAAATATTACAAATTTTATTGCAAAATTTTACACAGTCAAATAGGTAAATAGACTAATGTAGAATATAAATATGACATCTTTCAGATCACTTGTCACACTCACAATAAATAGTAAATAGTATGCTTTATCTGACTGTTTCAGCCATTCACAGCCCCTAACACTCCCAGTTCAGCGCAATCCATCCCATTACCACAAGTGCATCTTGTCACCGAAATAAAATGCGTATAGTCACACTCCCAGAGCACTGGGAATAGCACCCTACTGGTGCGTTGCATGAAAAATAAGTCCCATATTGTTAAGCATTTACTACATAGATTGAGTTCTCAAATGGCATGTTTTGGGAGGATGCCTTTGATTTGTTGTTCCTTATTTTCCTTTTTTTCATTATTTTTAAGGCATGGTTTGAGCTTCCCCTATCACCAGTTCACCAGCCACCACTGCTTTACACTCCTGTCCAGCTGACGCCTCCAACATGCGGAATGGATTGTTCGGCGGCAATTATGTGCAATCTAAGCCTTATTATTATTATTACAGGTTAATGACTGTTCCAACTATCACGTAGTGTGTCTTTTATTTAATGTACAAGTACAAACACACACACCAGCTACCGGCGCTACACACTTTTATATTATCAATACTGTATAGGCCTAGAAAGGCATGAATGTTTGTCAGTGCTGGGATATGCCACAAGCGATCGCTGCAGCAACAGTCTCCTTGTGGCACACTGGCACCGACAAACTTTACTTAGCAATGTCATCATTGCAGAATATTTTACTTACTTGGCATTTTCCAGGGACAGGGCGACTAATCTCTTCCCCCTACGCATCCACGCCATGACGATTTAACAAACAAAAAGGTTCTCTGAGCAACATGAATCGTGAACTGGGGCTAAAACAAGGTCGCTGCCATTGTTGACCAAAAGCTGTCTACTGATTGATTAGTTGAGTTGCTAGGTTCTACTGTGGCGAAGTGGGGGAAATTGGTTGACTTGCTAGGTTTTGCCATTGGAATATCAGCATATTTAGGAGCCAAATTGCAATATGCTCTGCATTAACATGAAGTGAAAAACCCAGTAACTCCAAAAATTGTATCAACTAAATTTTTATGAAAAAGTGAGTTACTAGGTTTTGCCTTTGCACAGGAGAGCTCTGCTGACATCAAAGGTAGGAGGTGATCATAATAATGTGACTCGACCGTGGTCGGTAATTGTGGGCTGTAAAAGTAAAGAGGGAAAATTGGTGTCCGCATAACAATTAGTTTTTGTGTGATGTAAATTCCTAGTGCTTCTATTGTTCTGCCTTTTCCCTTTTATGACAGTACAGATAGAGGAGGAGGGGTGGTAGGTGCATTGGCGGTGATTTCTAGTCAAGTCAGCGGGGGATGAGACTATTGCTGATATTTAACCTCTAATTAATTGCTCTTTGACCAAAACTTACCGAATTAGCTGCCGACAAAGAGCAAAAACAAACCACTTTGAACAGACATAACCATAAATAATGCCTAACCTGAGTGAGAGCAGTAAATCAGCTGGGCAGTAAATCAATGACGATGAGGTTCATTGTAAGCAAAATGAAGTGAATACCCAAGTGGTCACTGTCTTGATTTGCTGCGAAGGAGCAAATAAAAGGATTATCTTCATCAGTCACATTTTCCCTTGTCTGAACACGGCCCAAAATCTTATAAAATTAAGTGCGTACAGGGGCAGGGCTCATCCTTGGCCTTAGGTGGACTTTCCTGCAAGACAATGACTCAAAGTATACCTAACCAGCCATGCCAAATTGGTTCTAGGACTTAAAAAAAAAAAACCAGTGTTCCGTTTTGGCCAACTCAGTCAACAGATATCCATATGCTTAAAAACCTGTGGGCTGAACTGAAGAGGGAAGTTGATAGGCGTAAACCCAGGCATGTGACTAACCTTGTAAGGATCTGCATGGAGGAATGGTCCAGATCCCTCTGAATTTGTATCTTCACCTTGTCAAACAGTACATGAAAAGACTCCATGCTGTTATTTGCACTGAAGGTGGTTGTAGTAAGGTTGGAAAACTTGGGTTTGGAGGAAATAGATTCTTCATCAATTAGATTGGTTCCATTGAAACAATAAAAAGTACAGCATTTCTAACTTGTTCACATTTTGAGTTTATCGCTATGATGTTATTTATATTTATAGTATTTTTGGTCAGGGGTGCTATTAATTCTGGAGCCAACTGTATGTGATCTTTATGACATGGACATAGTAAGTTGTTTGCACCTTGTGGGATATAAATATGCACTTACATTATTTTCAGAGGCCACTGATATCTAATTTGATAACATTTCTCCACAGAGACCCAAAGGGCAAACAAGACTGTTGAAGAAACTGCAGTCATGGCTGAAGCAGGTCCATTTTCCCAGAAACTTGATCCTGGTGGCTGCGTTTCCAAGTGTAATTCCCCTGGATGCACCTGCTGCAAGTACATAAAAGATGGCATTTCTACATTTCAGAGCAAAGCCACTGGAGAATCGCATGCAATCAAACAAAAATTGAATTGTAGCACATCAAATGTCATCTATGTCATTGAGTGCAAACGATGCCAGATGCAGTATGTCGGGAAGACTACAAGCAGATTACAGAGAAGATTCAGAGACCATCTGTCTTCCATCAGAAGGAAAGAACATCGCCGATCCTGATCATTACAACAAGAAAGGCCATTCTCCGCTGATGTGATTGTATATCAATTGAGCTGGTCGATGGTCCCAAAATATGAATATGAAAACACAGTGCTGAAAAGCTTTGAAATCAGTTTAGCTTTGGACAGGCTCAGTGATGCACATACAGCGCCCTCCATAATTATTGGCACCCCTGGTTAAGATGTGTTCTTTAGCTTCTAATAAATTCAGTTTTTTTCTAAATAATATAGGACCAACAATGAAAAAAGAGGAAAATCCAACCTTTAATTCAAGTGCATTTATTCAATGGGGAAAAATCCCACATTAAGAAATAATTCTTTTTACATCAAATCATGTGTACCAATTATTAGCACCCCTGATGTTAATACTTTGTAACAGCCCTTTTTGCCAACAAAACAGCACCTAATCTTCTCCTATAATGTTTCACAAGATGGGAGAATACAGAAAAAGGGATCTTCGACCATTCCTCTTTGCACAATCTCTCTAAATCATTCAGCGACCTGGGTCTCTCCTCTGCCCTCTCCTCTTCAGCTCACTCCACAGGTTTTCAATGGGATTGAGGTCTGGGGACTGGAGATGGCCATGGGAGGAGCTTGATTCTGTGTCTGGTGAAACATTTCTGTAGATTTGGCCCACATGTTTAGGGTCATTATCTTGCTGAAAGACCAGTGACGAACCATCTTCAGCTTTCGGGCAGAGGCCACCAGATTTTGATTTAAAATGTCCTGGTTTTTCAAAGCATTCATGATGCCATGCACCTAACAAGGTTCCCAGGGCCTCTGGAAGAGAAACAGGCCCACAGCATCACGGATCCTCCCCATACTTCACAGTGGGCATGAGGTGCTTTTCTGTATACTCATCTTTGTGTTCCGCCAGACCCACTTAGAGTGTCTGTTGCCAAAAAGCTCTATCTTGGTCTCATCTGACCAAAGCACACGGTCCCAAGTTGAAGTCCCAGTACCGACAGTGAACTCCAGGCGTTTGCGTTTATGATTGTGAGTGAGAAAAGGTTTTTCCGTGCATGCCCTCCCAAACAGCTTGTTGGCATGTAGATAGCGCCAGATGGTTGTTTTGGAGACTTTTGTGACCCCAAGATGCTACCATTTGTTGCAATTCTTTAACAGTGAGCTTTGGAGAACTTTTTATTTCTCTTACCATCCTCCTCACTGTGCGTGGTGGCAAAATAACCTTGCGTCCTCATCCAGGCTTGTTTTCACTGTTCCAGTTGTTTTAAACTTGTTAATGATTCCTCTGACAGTAGACATATGTGGGCAGGTGCAGGCTAGTGGCTATTTTCTTGTAGCCATTGCCTGACTTGTGAAGGCTCGACACACATCTGCCTTACTTGAATGGTGTGTTCCTTGGTCTTTCCCATGTTGAAGAGTGGATAAGAGAAATGGCCTCTGTGTCACATCATATTTATACCCCAGGAAACAGGAAGTGATGAATTACTAATTAAATGTTCCTAGATACTCTGATCAACTTTGTAAACTACTGTAGAAATGACAGAAATGCTTCAATTACATTTATTTCTAGGAATTGTTAGGGGTGCCAATAATTGTGGAACAGGTGATTTTATGAAAAATAATTATTTCTTAGTCAGGTATTTTTTTTTTCCCTTAAAATTCATTTGAGTTGGAGGGTACATTTTTCTACAATTTTCAGTGTGAGAGTATGCTTCTGCAATAAAAATTGAATTTATTTTAAGGCTTTTAACACATCTTAACCAGGGGTGCCAATCATTATGGAGGGCACTGTAACTGTCATCTACTAGTGTAAATGAATGGCCAGCTTGAAGGAACTAAAACTATAACCTATAATGTATACTTCTAGTTGGCTACGCTATATCTTACAGAAAATCTTAGCAGTATTTGCAAAAAAAAAGTAAATGAACTACATGATGCTGGTACCACCAGAGCACCCTTGGCTAAAGGTTTATGATCGATTTTCTAATCGTGTCATCAGTGCTGCGTCTTGGACACCCGGATGAAGAGAGGGGCTGAGCTGTCAACTGTTCACCTCCTGGTGGTAGGAGTTGGATTAGATGGCGGGGAAGATTGCCAGACAGACCTGGGAACCCTAACCATGTAGTAAGGGTGGACTGGGAATGTTTGGTAGAGGACCCTGTCTGGACAATTTTCAACTCTCACCTCCGGAAGAGCTTTTCCCCATATCCCGAGGGAGGCTGGGGACATGGATCTAGTGGACCCTGTTCAAAGTCTCTATTGTGGAAGCGGTTGCTGCGAGCTGTGCCTGAAAGTTGTCGGTGCCAGTTGTGGTGGTAACCCAAGAACCGGTTAGTGGACCCCAGCAGTGTGGGAGGCCGTCAAGCTGAAGAGGGTGGCCTTCGGACTTGGTTAGCCAGAGAACCCCCCAACTCGGCAGACCGGTACCGGCAGGCTAGAAGGACTGCAGCCATGGTAGTTGCTGAAGCAAAAACTCGGGTTTTGGGAGGAGTTCGGGGAGGCTATGGAGAAGGACTTTCGGGTGGCCTCAAAGAGGTTCTGGCAAGCCGTCAGGCGACTCAGGAAGAGAGGCAGGGCTTTGCCCAGGCTGTTCTCAGCAGGGGTGGTGAACTGCTGACCTCAACTGAGGATATCGTCTGGCGGTGGAAAGAGCACTTTGAGGGACTCCTGAATCTGGCAGACATGCCCTCCATTTAGTCGGCAGGGACGGAGGACTCGGGCGAGTCATTGCCCGTTTCAGCGGTGGAAGTCACTGAGGTGGTCGAAAAGCTCCAAGAGTGGCAAACCAGGCATGGAAGAGATTTGTCCTGAGATGCTAAAGGCCCTGGATGTTGGTGGGCTGTCATGGTTGACACGCCTGTTCAACATCACATGGATGTCGGTACAGTACCCATGAAGTGGCAGACTGGGGTGGTGGTTCCCATTTTTAAAAAGGGAACCGGAGTTGTGCTCAACAATAGGGGGATCACACTGCTCAGCCTCCCAGGAAATGTCTATGCCAGGGTGCTGGAAAGGAGGCTCCGCCCGATTGTCGAACCTCGGATTCGGAGGAGCAATGCGGGTTCCGTTCGATCGTGGAACAGCGGACCAGATTTTTACCTTCGCCGACGGATACTGGAGGGGTCCTGGGAGTTTGCCCCTCCAGTCTACATGTGTTTTTGGACTTGGAGAAGGCTTATGACCGTGTCACATGAGATATCCCGTGGGGGGGGTGCCGCAGGAGTATGGGGCTCAGGGCCTTTAATTTGAACCATTCGATCCCTGTACAACCAAAGCCAAAAGTTGTGTCCATATTCTCGGCATTAAGTCAGACTCGTTTCCAGTTGGTGTTGGACTCAGCCAAGGGTGTGCCTTGTCACCTATTCTGCTCATGATTTTCAAGGACAGGATATCAAGACGCAGCCGAGGTTTGGAGGGTGTCCAGTTTGGTGACCTCAGGATTTCATCTCTGCTGTTTGCTGATGATGTGGTCCTGTTAACATCATTATGCTGTGACCTCCAACGCACACTGGAGCAGTTCGCAGCTGAGTGTGAAGCGATGGGACTGAGGATCAGCACCTCCAAATCTGAGGCTATGGTTCTCTCCGGAAGGTGGATTGTCTCCTTCAAGAAGGGGGTCAGTTGTTTCCCCAAGTGGAGGAGTTCAAGTATCTCAGGGTCTTGTTCATGAGTGAGGGTAGGATGGAGCATGAGATTGACAAACGGATCGCTGCAGCGTCCGCAGTGAAGCGGGCGTTGTTCCGGTTTGTTGTGGTGAAGAAGGAGCTGAGCATAAAAGCGAAGCTCTTGATTTACTGGTCGATCTATGTTCCAACCTTCACCTATGGTCACAAGCTTTTTGGTAGTGACCGAAAGAATAAGATCGCAAATACAAGTGGCCAAAATGAGGCTTTCTCTGTAGGGTGGCTGGGCTGACCCCTTATAGATAGGGTGAGGAGCTCGGACATCGGGGAGCGGCTCAGCGTAGAACTACTGCTCCTCCGCGCCAAGAGGAGTCAGTTGAGGTGGTTCGGGCATCTAGTCCGGCTGCCTCCTGCACGCCTCCCCTTAGAGGTTTTCCAGGCATGTCCAACTATGAGGAGGCCCCGAGGAAGACCCAGGAAATGTTGGAGGGACTATATCTCCCGGCTGGCCTGGGAACGGTTTGGGGTCCCCCAGGTAGAGTTGGAGGAAGTGGCTGGGGAGGGGAGCGCCTGGGCCTCTCTACTTAGTCCGTTACCCCCGCGACCCGGCCCAGGATAAGCGGAAGAAAATGGACGGATGGATGGATACATGATGCTGCCAGTTATGGTGCCACACCCTCATTTTGCTTGTAAACAAACCACTGCGTGCAGATTTGATGACCAGCTGCTCACCAATCCAAGCTGTTTTGTTTCATGAGATTATTACACAACTAAATAAAATATTCACACACTCCTGAGATTTTTGGTATCTGCCTCTCAATTATGAACATATATTTCATAATGCATCACATAAGCAGCTCGTGAGACCTACATCACAAAACCTCATCATGCTGAACTGCACCATCATAAATAACCAAATATCCTACCTATAAGGCTGATTCAGAGGCCCAAATTGCACACAACATTTCTTAGAATATAAAAATAAAAATCCATTTCAACACTGTTAACAACTCACTTGTTTGTGTCAAATTTATTTTACTTTGCTTTAAGTGTGAGTAAAATGTGCAGAATTAATGACCACCAAGCATTTTATCTCTATTCCGGTCCTCATTATTAAGGTAGGCCACCGACCAAAAATGTCCTAATCTACAATGGCTAAGTCATCCGCATGATTTGCATTAATTTGAGCATGCATGTAACTTAGTGAAGGAAGTACAAGCAGGAACTGAAGATAGCAGTAGTGAAGGCCAGGCAGAATATCAACAGGCATGATATCCAACGTTTGGAGATGTCAATGGGTCCCACAAAGGGTTCGCAACCAAGCATAAACTTTTGAGGCTGTAAAATTTGCAGACTGAATAAAAATGACTGTAATTCCCGTGCACAGATCAAACAATATTTTTGAGAGAAGCCTTTAAGCAAGAACTGTGCACTTTTAGGCACAGAGGGCCTGATTTACTAAAGGTTTGCATGTGTAAAAACGTGCGCAAACTTGACAGCACGCACAAACACATGTTGAAGCTGATCTATTGACTGGGCGCACCGAGGATTGCGTCTGTCAAACAGGCAAAATAATCCATTTAGCGCATTTGCCTTCAATGAATATGCAATATAGGCGTGTCTGCCAGAACATGCAAAATATTGGGAGGAGTAGATGCTAATAGATTAATTTAGCACATGCAATGTGATTTACCAAACCTGAAACTGATTGCGGTGGCTGTTTTTGTGTCTATATTTAGCATGTTTGAAAGCCAGGTCTTAATTGTGCGCACAAATGGCTGCGGTTATTGTTGGTAGGAGGAGAAGTCGGCACAACGAAAGGCAAAGGAGAGAACGAATCTTTTCTGCTCGCGTCAACATTTAAAATCTCAGACAAAACTCCTGGTGAAAGCTCAAAACAACAAGAACATTGGATTCATACTTTATGCAAAACACTTCAGACAGAGATGCAGCTGGCTTTGGTGAAATGTGGCTCTCACTGAATAAAGAAAAATCTCCTGAAGAATCCATCTGAAACCTCACACCATGTGAGTGGATGCGTTTTATAGCTTTGCCTTTTAACTTTGAGTGATCGCTGACTTTATTAAGCTGACAGTCTGACACCGTGGCACACACCGTGCTGGCCTCCTGCAGATGCACCTGCAGCGTCTGAATGCGAGCAGATTATGGAATCTATCGGAGCTCAAAACCATGACTTTGAAAACACCAAACTACTTGCCTTAACGAATTTTGTTAGTTTATAATATGAAGAACTGTAAAATATAATTTCCATGAGGCTGTTCAGTCAGACAGCGACAGATCACAGGCATTTTCACCCTCTCATCTGCAGCAAACGTCAAGCTTCATGCGGCCTGCGCAATTTATATTGTTATAATGTTGATTAATGTTGAAATAACGTTTTTGTGCCCCAATAATTATATATATACCACCAGATAATACATTAAATCAGTCATGTTTGGGACGCACATGTCTCTGTTTAGTATGGTGTTGCCTTAACTATGACCAATGTTATAACAGTAGCCAAAATTATACCTGAAACATAATGCGTTGCTGAATACCCCTCGGCTAAGGTCAAATCACCAAAAAAACCTGACGTTGCAAATCTATGGGTCACAGTTACCCTACCAAATTTGAAAAGGCTACGATCAATAGTTGCTTCGTATTGGCCCGGACAAAGTCATGGACAGACACACGACAGACAGACAGACAGACAAAAAGTTGACGGCAATAACCCCCTGGCCAAAGTTGGCCAAGGGGTAAAAACAAGTTAATTTCCCGGGATTCCTGAGAAAATGCGCTACTTTTCCCGGGATAGAAAATGTCTCATTTTTTGGGAAAAAAATTAATCCCTATTGTGCACCCTTGCTGGAAAATAAAATCCTCTGGGAAATGCATAAGCAAAAATACTTTTTGTAAATCATGACATTACGCTTTTTCAGTGCCGCGTTCAACTAAACGTTCACACGACGACATTCATTTTTTATTTGGTACATATCTGAATCAATCAAATATAAGCTATCCAATAATAGAAATGTGCATTTGCACTGGTATGGGCCTACCTCGGTCTGCAGTTTGTGGTTCAAGGGTGTCATATCCTTGTATTCCAGTTATCTGCTCATCGCAGAATGTCACCGGCACCTGTTGCTGAATTGGAGACAGAGGGTTCTCCTCCGCCAGTCCCCCACCTGTTTTATTTGCTGAGGTTTTATTATAAGCGTCTCTTGCACTAACAGCTCCAATTCCATGGCTTCAAATTTCATTTTGCGCTTGCGTGCTCTCTCACATTCTCCATGCGGTCAGTCTCCTCTCTCACACTCTCCATGGTGAAAACCATTGACTCATACAAAATCCTCATTTAAACAGGGCAGTCCTCTATGGACCACATTTTTTGCACCTGTTGTCATTTCCTTATTTTTACTCAGGCAATCTAAGTAGATCACCCATAACATTTGCAAACCAACAACACCTGTGCAATCTATAAAGGGTGCCCCAAGGCTCAGTCCTGACCACGCAATTTAGCGCTCTTTATTTGGGGTCTTAGTAAATCAGGTCCATACTGTTTTATTTCAAGCCGATTGTGTTGTACAGAGCCAAAATGATTGTGTCACTGTCCTCACACCTATGGACCTGACATACTCATTTACAAAACATACTGTATGTTCCACAAATTTTTGTGGAAAAATGCATTGTCCTTATTTTTACTCAGACTGTACACCAATTGCAGACTGTTAATTGAGCACGAGCATTAAAGCTTTTATTAAAGCGGATTTGAAAGAGAGGACTTTATACATAAGACCTGTTCTGGATGTTACCAAAGGGGTGCCCCAAGGCTCAGTCCTGGGACCTATTTTATTTTCATTATATATCAACAGTCTGTGTACGAATGTGTCAAATGCATTTTATCACTTTTATGCAGATAACACCATTATTTATTGCTGTTCATCCTCACTTACTCATGCTTTTGAGTTTTTACAAGCTGCTTTTAATGTTGTTCAGTCTCGTCTGAGAAGTTTAAAATTGGTTTTAAACACAGAAAAGACCAAGCTCATGGTCTTTTTCAAATTTAATTTGAAACATTTTATGAGGAAATTCCAAGGAACCAAAAGGCTGGTCTCTAACTACAAGGATCCTGGGTTTTCTTCTGGACGTGGCTTTCTTTACAAGGAAATTCCCCAAGGTGAAGCTGGGTTCTAGCTGGTCATTCCTAACTGCAATGTCAGCAAAAGTCTTCCTTTGATTGAAATGGCAAGGTTGTGTGGAATCACTTTGCAAAATGTCTGCAGAAATCTTTAACCACTATTTGACAAAGATGTTTTAAAGCTCCACATTGTGAGGCTTAGCCAAATCTGTTTTCACCTTTAAGCATTCTGCGGGTGATTAATAAAGCTCTTCTTGGTTTAATTGGTTCTATTACAGGGAAACAAATCCATTCTTTGTTTCTCATCTAGAGCCGTCAAACTGGGGAACTGTATCGAATCATTTTGTGTCAGCTATGGCCAACTTGAACTGTGTTATCACTGACCACATTCTTTGATTCCTTTGATTTCTGTTTTACATGGAGAAGACTGTTTTAAACAACTTGGTGTGAACTGGGGGATGGTTTAACTCCATCATATTTATGTAACTTTCAGAGACTTAAAATGGGCGGTGCATTTAAATGTGTTTTTTTACTGAATTTTGGAAACAATAATTATATCAAATATTATGCTATTCATTTTTGAATCGACCAAAATTGAGGAAGTGCAAAAATTTGCTTGATCCAAAAAAGATGAAACCATGGTTTACCAATCTGGGGCAATAAAGAATGAAATGAGCTGCATGCGGCTTTGAAGCTGTCTGCACTAAAAAAGGTTACCATGGCCTGTTTACTAAAAATTCTGCATCAATTGGTAAAAAAAAAATGATATGCGGTAAAAAATGAATGATGTGAAACAATCCTGCACAAGACATAATTTATGCAGACCGAACACATGAGTTTTTCATTCATTAAAAAAAACGCAAACAAACAACTTATTTCAAGGCAGCGATTGAAATTATTTTACACTGTTCCTCATTTGTTAGAATGGGAAGCGATACTTTGAGTCTATAGTGTCACCAATTTGCATAATGGACAATATGAATTTTAATTTGAAATATTTTCATGAGGAAATTCCTATGAAAACCTTGGTGTAAGTAATCCTGGGATGCCTGGCATTCACGTGGTTCACACGCCTCTTTCCATTCATTCCCTCAAGGGGAGACTGGTTAAATGTGTCATTAATTACCAATTTGAAAAATGGGTATCCCAAAAGCAATGTGGAATCACTTTGCAAAATTACTGGAAATGCAACCACTGTGAAAAAGATTTTCAAGCAAGGGAGGAAAACAAGTCACCTCGCCAGCCAACTGCTTCCGTTAACAATATTGAAGTTGCAGCCATTTGTAAGCCTCGCCATTCTGTCGTGACCATTCAAACAAAACCGGTTCAAATGTGCCCGAAAATTGTTTTGTCTAGGTTCCTGGGGCCAGGCAAATGGCTTGATGAGTTTATAAACATTCTTTCTCGACAAAGCATAAAATTTCTATCCTGAGTTCCCCTAGTGCATATTGTCAGAAGGTATTCTGGGAAATGTCAGACTGTTGTTCACAGTAATCAAGACTGACCTAATCTGAGCAAAGCATATTTGGGCGTGGAACCAGACTACAATGATAAACTCTGAACTGAAGTGAACTGTGTTAGCTTGTCTATCTGCAAGACCCTTGGGGGATGCTGGCAATAATACCTGGGCCCATAAAAAAAAGAAAGGAATGTGGCTGGAATTGAATGAATTATTCTCACACCAGGCAGGTTCAACAGCTCCACCTGCATTCTGAAACCACTAGCACTCCTGCCCTAAGATCAACTCATTCCAGCTCCAGTCCCGTCCACAAAACCATGCCTCTCACTGCCAGGTTCTTATGGCTATCCAGGCACCTGCAGATCCTTCCACTCCAAGGGCTCTAATTTCTGGGCTGTGCAGCGCGTGGGGTGGCTGATTCTAGCGTGGCACAGCCCAGATCTTGATCTCAATGGGTAATTTCTGGTTAAATCCGGTGCAGTTTGAATAAGATGGGTATCCCAAGTGGTAATTTTTGACATTTACAGACCTGGGAAAAAAAGTTCAGGCTTTGGCAATTTCAATGTAGATGGACAAAGTTAATCGCCAAGATGGGTGTGGCAGGCCTAAACACTCATCGGAGAGGTGGGAGGTGTCACATATTCATCATGACGCAGCATCCCACACTGACAATTTTGTGGATAAAGGCAATTTGATATTTGAATTTATTGAAGAGAGGCTATCTGCAAGACCCTTGACTCCCTCCCGCCAGGCTCAACCTGGTTTACTTTCTGTGCAGTGGTAATTTGGCTGACTAATTTCTGGCGACAGTGCTTACCTAATTTCACCGAAACCTCACAGGCAGGTTTCCAGAATGTCAGGCACATTTCAATGCAATAAACAATTACAGCAACCACTATTTAATGTAACTATCTGAATCAGGACATAAATTATAGTATCTATATTGATTGTCTTGATGTCAGATCAAAGGTGGTTGGCACGCGCAATGGAAACTCGACCTGGCTAAATCAACGCAGCTGAATCTGTGATGCAAACTAAGGACTTCACAACAAACTGCCTCGGCATCAGGCAGTGCGTATATATATATATATATATATATATATATATACAAAACCCAAAACCAGTGAAGTTGGCACGTTATGTAAATCGTAGATAAAAACAGAATACAATGATTTGCAAATCCTTTTCAACTTATATTCAATTGAATACACTGCAAAGACAAGATGTTTAATGTTCAAACTGGGAAACTTTATTTTTTTTTTGCAAATAATCATTAACTTAGAATTTAAAGGCAGCAACACATTGCAAAAAAGTTGGCACAGGGGCCTTTTTACCACTGTGTTACATCACCTTTCCTTTTAACGACACCCAGTAAACGTTTGGGAACTGAGGAGACCAATTTTTGAAGCTTTTCAGGTGGAACTCTTTCCCATTCTTTCTTGATGTACAGCTTAAGTTGTTCAACAGTCCGGGGTCTCCGTTGTCGTATTTTACGCTTCATAATGCGCCACACATTTTCAATGGGAGACAGGTCTGGACTACAGGCAGGCCAGTCTAGTACCCGCACTCTTTACTACGGAGCCATGCTGTTGTAACACGTGCAGAATGTGGCTTGGCATTGTCTTGCTGAAATAAGCAGGGGCATCCATGAAAAAAACGTTGCTTGGATGGCAACATATGTTGCTCCAAAACCTGTATGTACCTTTCAGCATTAATGGTGCCTTCACATATGTGCAAGTTGCCCATGCCTTGGGCACTAATACACCCCATACCATCACAGATGCTGGCTTTTTGAACTTTGCGCCTATAACAGTCCGGATGGTTCTTTTCCTCTTTGGTCCGGAGGACACGACGTCCACAGTTTCCAAAAACAATTTGAAATGTGGACTCGTCAGACCACAGAACACTTTTCCACTTTGCATCAGTCCATCTTAGATGAGCTTTGGGCCCAGCGGCCGGGCGGCGTTTCTGGGTGCTGTTGATAAATGGCTTTCGCTTTGCATTGTAGAGTTTTAACTTGCACTTGCAGATGTAGCGACGAACTGTAGTTACTGACAGTGGTTTTCTGAAGTGTTCCTGAGCCCATGTGGTGATGTCCTTTACACACTGATGTCGGTTTTTGATGCAGTACCGCCTGAGGGATCGAAGGTCACGGGCATTCAATGTTGGTTTTCGGCCTTGTCGCCACTTCGTGCAGTGATTTCTCCAGATTCTCTGAACCTTTTGACGATATTACGGACCGTAGATGATGAAATCCTAAATTTCTTCCAATAGCTCGTTGAGGAATGTTGTTTTTAAACTGTTCGACAATCAGCTCACGATTTGTTCACTAAGTGGTGACCCTCGCCCCATCCTTGTTTGTGAATGACTGAGCATTTCAGGAAGCTGCTTTTATACCCAATCATGGCACCCACCTGTTCCCAATTAGCCCGCTCACCTGTGGGATGTTCCAAATAAGTGTTTGATGAGCATTCCTCAACTCTCTCAGTCTTTTTTGCCACTTGTGCCAGCTTTTTTTGAAACATGTTGCAGGCATCAAATTCCAAATGAGCTAATATTTGCAAAAAAATTACTAAGTTTACCTGTTCGAACATTAAGTAACTTGTCTTTGCAGTGTATTCAATTGAATATAGGTTGAAAAGGATTTGTAAATCATTGTATTCTGTTTTTATTTACGATTTACACAACGTGCCAACTTCACTGGTTTTGGGTTTTGTATATATATATACACATAATAATGCTTGCGTTCTATGCTTAGTAAAGCCGCTTGCACACTGGACGCGAAACGAATTTTTCGCACGACAGATTACATTCAAAGTCAATGCAAAGACACGAATACACGCGTGTATTCACGTCTTTGCATTGACTTTGAATGTTATCTGTCGTGCGAAAAATTTGTTCCGCGTCCAGTGCGCAAGCGGCTTAATACTACTATTATTGTCACTTAGGTTTTATCGTTTTTAGTGGGGGAAAGGAAGACAGCCTGATTGCTATGATCTCGTACTGAGTTAAGATCACATATTGAAAATAAATGTGTAACGTATCTTGCATTGTTGTCCAAGCATGTTAATCCCAAAATTTTAAGCAGCAACAGGGTGTAATAATAGGAACACGCTATCCATCGTTTCTCTTCCCAATGATGCAGGCAGAAAAAATAAATGAGCAACTGTCGTATTTCATTCCAACTTCATAAGTTTGAATGATCTGACGTAGTTTCGTTTTGAAATTCCATTCAAGTTCGCTAATGGCGATAATTCGCGAATGCCCTAGCTAGCCAGCTAACTCATATTCATTTGCTTAATATAGACATAAGCGGTGCAGAAAACATGCCTGAAGCAGCAAAGTAAAATGCAACATTAACGCATCATGCAGATATAGGACAGAGGCTTGTTTATTCCAACATTTTAAAGGTCAGGAGAGGAGCTCATTTGATTGGTGAAGATTTGACTCGGCTGTGTTAAACCCACTCATGCCTTCTCTCCTCCCTCTTTGCCACTTGCGCCGGCAGGAGGGACAGAGGCGGGACAGAGGAGTACTTGCGCCTGGCACGAAATTGCAAAATACGCCTGGATACATCCCCTTGGCGCGGCGCTCCCCCCATTCGCCGCGCCTGCGCCTGGTCAACGAATTTAGAGCCCCAAGTGTTCCCTCGCCTTTGAGATTCAGCCCACCACCTTCCCCCAATGACCATACCAAGTTAGTGTATATCAATCTCTTAATTGGCCACATAAGAGAATGGGGCACCACCATCTGGGAGGCTGGCCTGAATTTCTGTGCATTTCTGAGCACCTTCATTGTGAGATGAGGAGGGTTTTTGATCAATCCCGACATGGCCATGAAGCTGCTCAGGAACTACTCAGCCAGCATCAAGGGACACTCTCCATTGCTATGTACTGTATGCCTGTACGGTCTCGCCTCCAACCTTCAGATTCACCAGTCCATTAAGACCCGGACTGCATTCTCCAGCTCTGCTATTATTGCATGCACCTGCCATTCATTTTCACTGTGTGGTAGTGTTGTGCTATTTAGGATAGAGCCTCGCACTTAGTCTTTGCGAAATCTCATAAGCCACATGCCTGTGTTGTATTGCTAGTCTTGTATACTTATCCTCCACGTACTGCGTGTATATTTTAATTCTCTAACTTAGTGCTGTTTATTGTTGTTATCAGCAGTTTAACTTTATAATTAAGGAAGCTCATTTCCTGTTTCCTTTTTTCTATTTTAGTAATACATTGGTACTGTAAATAAAGCCCAGTGTTTATACCACTTATAGCATTATTTAGGAACCTTGTTTCCTATTTGTTTTGTATTGCTTCGTGTGTGCCTCCCTGCTTGCACCTGAGTCCGTTCCTCAACTTCCTGTCCTCCATGCACATCGCCAATTTGTTTTGCACACTGGCAGCCACGGCTAGCTGAAATGTGGAAGCACAGTAAGATGCATTCCTTAAAGGGGAACTCCGGTGTGAAATAGACTTGGGGTGTATTGAAACATGATAACGAGTGCTAACTTTTGTCGTATACCCCACCTCCATACGCACCCAACATTTCGAAATACAGGGCTTTTTAGCCAAAGTTCCCAACAGGCTTACAATGGTAGTGAATGGGGCATAGCGTTGCCATGCAAAGAAGTCGCTATTTTTACATCATTAGCAAGGCTCAAAGTAGCTCCACACTTCATTGGTAGAATTCCAAGGGCCCTGACATTTAAAACAAGGCACTGAGAACTTTGAAAATGCACAGGTAGTTTATTAAAAAAGACTGTTTATGCAGACAGTACCTTGAGGTAGTTTCCTGTCACCGACATCTTGAAAGTCATAATAAGTCGATTGACGAGCACGAACGAATAGATTGCAATCTGTTCCCCTATCGTACTATTCGTTCGTGCTCGTCAATCGACTTATTTACTTCATCCCTTTTTTGATTCTATCAATTTGTCCGTGAGTTATTTTTTTCCCTCATAATATTTGTTTTTCCTCCTCTCAATTTTCTTAAGTCGGAAGGTCCCATTAAGGGTGGAAAAAGCCTTATTGCAGTTATTTCAGGTTTTGAATTTCTAAAAAAGGCAAGCTTTTCACATGCAACCTGCAAGTGTTTAATGAAATAAAATCAACTATTTGAACATGAAGAAGAGCACTAGTGTGTCCATTGATCTTAAAGCACCTGGTTGGACAAGGGAGACCTTTACAATAAAAGCACAATTATTGTGTTGACATATAATGTTATACTGTTTTATTAATTATGCATGGCTCTGATATAAAACCTGCTATTGTTCTCCTAAAGCAAGACAGCGGAGCCGGGATGATGACAGCGAAGGGTCAAGAGCACCAGCTCCAGAACAAATGGAAGAATCCATGGAGTGTGAGAAAAGTTTTCGAGGGCATTCAAATATATGGATAATACGAATATGTTGGTTATACCATAGCCATAAGGCATTTTAATAACACCGTGTCTTTTTTCTTTTTCATCCTCCCCCACCAACCACACACTTTTCCAGCTACATGGAGCGGTAAAAGAAAGCACACTGAGAGTCCTGATCTTAAATCAAAGAGGAAGAAGAAGAGAAATATGAAACAGACTGTGTATTCTCCTGAGACAGAAGAAATTTTCTTAACCTGTAAGTATCTAATTTTATTCTCATAATCTCCAGTATCTCAAATTGAAAACAACTACCACCAATATCCTTTACAAGTAAATCTTATTTTGGCTTTAATTCAGTTCGAATGAAGTACAACCCTATTTCAAAAAAAAGATGTTGTGTAAAATGTAAATAAAAACAGAATGCAATGATTTCAAATCATTTGAACTTCATATTAATTTAAAGTACTTCAAAGACAATTTATCAGATGTTGAAACTGAGATATTTTGGAAAATATGTGCTCACTTTGAATTTGATGCCAGCCACGTTTCAAAAAAGTTAGCACAAGGGCCACTGTGTTGCATCACAACTACTTCAATCTCCGCCCTGTAAGCGTTTGTGAAATAAGGAGACCAACTGCTGTAGTTTTGAAACCAAACGTTTTCCCGTTCTTGCTTTTTGTAGGATTTTGTAGGACAGCAGCTTTGCAACTTTGCAGCCTTCTTTGTCATATTTTTTGTTTCATAATGTGCCAATATTGTCAGTGGGTGACAGGTCTGGACAGCAGGCAGACCACATTTGCAGCCCGACCCCTTTACTACAGAACCATGTTGTTGTAATACATGCAGAGTACGGTGTTCGGCATGATGTTGTTGAAATGAGCAGCACCTTCCATTGAAAAAAGCATCTGGATGGCAGTAAATGTGGCAACAAAACCTGTATATATCATTTATCATTAATGGTGTCTTCACAGACACATGTTGCCCATGCCATGTGTACTAATGCACCCCCATACTATCATGGATGCTGGCTTTTGAATTGTTTGCTGATAAAAAGCTGGATGGCCCCTCTCCTCTTTGGCCAAGAGGACGTGGCATCCATTATTTCCCAAAAGAATTTTACATTTTGATTAGTCAAACCAAAGGGCAGTTTTCCACTTCTCCTCATTACATTTTAAGCTAGAGGCACTCGTAGAGTGCAAATCTCTGCCAAGGCAGCACAATCCAAATGTGCATGAGTGGGAGCAAAGTTGAGTTATCGCGTGTGATAGGATTTCAAGATGGTTGCCGTTGTTTCACTGATCGCGGTCAAAATCAATAGGGTCCATCCTTGATGTAATGGCAATCCACCCACAAAATTTCAGACAAATCGTTGCATTACTTTTTGAGTTATGTTGTTCACAAACAGACAGACAAAAAGGGCGAAAACATAACCTCCGCCCCAACTTCGTTGGCAGAGGTAATGAGCTGGGGCCCAGAGAAGAAGGCAGTGTTTCTGGATCTTGTTTATATATGGTTTAATCTCTTCATGGCAGAGTTTTACCTTGCATTTGTGGATGCAGTGACAAACTGTGTTTACTGACAATGGTTTACAGAAGTGTTATTAAAATAAAAATATACATATATTTTTTCATTCTCAGCAACTTGTATCACAGTTGCTTTTCAGTCAGTTTGGCCCAGACTGAATTGCTTTCATAGCCTTTGTGAATCAATGAGCTTAGGGTGCCTAAAACCCTATTGCCGGTTCATGGTATCAGTAGGCACATACATCTGCTGACTGGGAGCACCCCAGAAGTCTTGCCACCTAAGAGATGCTCTAACCCACTCGTCAGGCCATAACAATTTGGCCTTTGTCAAAGTAGTTCAATTCTGATTTCACCCACATCCAACACGTTGAAAACGAGAACCGAGTGTTCAATTGCCTTGTAAGACCTGTCTGCAGATTTTCACGTGCAATTGTTCTGAGGTAATCAACATTATTCACTGCATGTATTTATGGATTGTACGTTGTATGTGGCAGATATTAGCCTCTGCCTTTCATTTAAATTTTTTTCATTATTCCATATCTTTATCTGCTTCATGTCTGAAAAATTAATATTTTAGTAAGTACCGTCAGATATTGTTGTTTTTTTTCCTAAAACTATCTGAATTTAGGATGTCATTTTTACCCGTGGCCGTAGTCTATAATGGGTTGAAGCAATACTGCAAAGAAGAGTGGGCAACAATTGAATTGGTGAATTAAATAAGGGCCCAACTCCACACATTTTCAACATGGAGTTGGGCCCGTATTGAATTCATCGATTCAATTTCTGCACAGCGATGTGAAAGACCAGTAACGGGAAACTGGTTGTCATTATGATCATTTGAAAACTTTATCGGGAAAAGAGTTAAAGGTGCTGTTGAAGCAAACTGAAATAACACAACATTACCATTGAAATTCGCTCATGGTCATTGAAGGAGCAACAACTCCGAACAGCGACTGCACGCAATACAGGCAATACAGGAAAACAACAGAGTCAGGAGAAAAGTTGAGTGATAAACTTTCTCACAAACTCTGTAATAGGACCTTTTTTCTGAACTGAGAAAATGGGTAAACCGGGAAGAAGCGACAAATCAAGCCCGCCGGATCTTGCATCAATTATGGTGACCCTCGAAGAAATGAGAAATGAAATGAGGGAGTGGAGGGAAGGTATGAAGGAGCAGTTGGACCAGCTTTTGAAGGAAAACTGTGATCTCAGAAAAGATGTTGCCAAGAAAGACACACAGATTAAATCTTTATCAAACAAACTGGAGGAGCTGGAGCAACAAGAGAAACGTAATGATGTAATCTTGACAGGGCTCAAAATCAAACCCAGGAGTTATGCCAGGGCAGCAGTGACTGACGACGATGGAGGCGAGGAGGACAATAAATCTGTGGAAATGCAGGTGATGGAATTCCTTCGGTCCAAAAAAAATATTTCTCTGGACCCCGCAATGTGGATTCATGTTATCTGCTACCGAAAATGGAAGCGGAGACCGGAGTACAGCACGGGCCGTGCTGTTCGAATTTACAAGCAACAAGCACAAAATCTCTGTTGAAGCAAGGGAAAAATCTCAAAGGATCCAATGTTTTCATAAATGAAAACCTCACCAAGCACAATGCAGCCATTGCATGGAAAGCTCGTCAACTAAAGAAAGCGGGTAAGATACACAGCACTTGGTCGGCTAACTGCAGAATTTTCAGCAAACCAAATGGGTCTTCACCGGAAACTACCAGACCGGTGCTGATCAAGATGACGCGGGATCTGGAGAGTTTTGACCACTGAGGCAGGTTAAAATCCTTGACAAATCTCTATGAGCAGTTATCTGATGAACCAAACTGTAGATCAGGAAACTGGCTTTTTAACAACAAGTCACCATCATTCAGGAATAGACCCTAATGAAGAAATTGATCCGGATGACCAGTTGAAAAACAAACGCATGCGGATACTTTACTGTAGACAAATTTAACAAGAGCATTAAAATGGAAGGGAGTTTGTCCATTATTCACTTTAATAGTAGGAGTCTATATGCAAACTTTGACCAAATAAAGGAATGCCTTTTGTCATTTGCTAATCCGTTCAACATCATCGCACTATCGGAAACTTGGATTAAAGAAGAAAAGGACAAGGACTTTACATGGAGGGTTACAACCGTGTGTAAGAGCAGACTGAATAAAGCTGGTGGGGGTGTTGGACTATTTATTGATGAGGCCATAAACTTCCAGGTACTAGAATGCAAATCAAATGTTGTGGAAAATGTAATGGAATGCCTTACAATTGAGATTCCTAGGTTGAAAGGTAAAAATACGGTTATTTGTTGTGTGTACAGAGCACCGGATTCGCAAATTGATGTTTTTAGTAAATGTATGGGTGAATTACTCGCCAATATGAACCAGAAAAATGTTTTTATATGTGGGGACTTTAATATTGACTTGATAAATCCAAATAATAGCTCTATAATAGAAGATTATATTAACACCATGTATGCCATGGGTATGCAACCATTAATCACAAAACCAAGCAAGATTACTAGACACAGTGCCACCTTGATAGATAATGTGTATACTAATGTATTAGATTCTGAAATATTAAGCGGCATCATGATAAATGACATTACTGATCATCTACCAGTTTTTGCTATTTGTAACTGCAAATTAGATATAAGGGACCAGGCTAGATCGAAAACCCTGGAACACACAGAAATCAGAATTAAAAGCGAAGAAAGGCTAAAGAAACTAGAATTAGATATGTTGAACCAAAATTGGGATAATGTCTTAGCGGAACAAGATCCAAATAAAGCCTATGAGGCTTTTCTATGGACAGTAAACTCCCTGTATGATAAACACTGTCTAGCCAAAACAACGAACAAACTGAAGCAAAACAAAGAGAGAAGACCTTGGGTTTCGAAAGCACTGGCAAATGCTTGTAAGAAAAAAAAAAAATACACTGTATAAGCAGTTTCTGAGAGAAAGAACTGAGAAAGCAGAAATTAGGTACAAAAAATTACAGAAACAAAATGACACATTTACTAAGGAAACATAAAAAAGAGTATTATGAAAAGCTTTTATTAGAAAATAAACATTATACCAGAAATCTCTGGAATATAATCAAGAACGTCTCTGGGAGGACACCGAGGAGGGAGTACCCTGCATTCTTTAATATAAATGGCAAAAAGGTAGAGAACATGGAATTGGTCGTGGAGAATTTTAACAGTTATTTTGTGAATGTTGGGCCAGAACTAGCAAAGGGTATTAAATCCTCACACCTAAGATGGGACTACCTTGACAAGGATGAGGAAATCCAAGACATAATGACACTAACTCCTGTTACCGAATCTGAAATCAGATTAATTCCGAAAAATTGTACAGCTAAGACATCTGTTGATGTAAACCAATTAGATATGAAATTACTGAAAACACTAACTAACTAATTGTAACTCCACTTACGCATATATGCAATCTATCCTTCTCCCACGGAGTGTTTCCAGATAAAATGAAGATAGCGAAAAGTTATCCCTCTCTACAAAAGTGGGGATAAATATGATTTCTCAAACTATCGTCCTGTTTCGATTTTACCTCAATGCTCGAAGGTCCTAGAAAAGCTCTTCAATGACAGATTGGACAAGTACATTGATAAACACAAACTACTGTGTGACAGTCAGTATGGGTTCAGGAAAAAGCATTCGACAGCACTAGCCCTAACAGAATTTATTGAAATGATTAAAGATTCACTAGATTCAAACTTATATTCTATAGGCATATTTATTGATCTGAAGAAAGCATTCGACACTATAAATCACGATATATTGATTGAAAAACTTTTCAAATATGGATTAAGAGGGACCGCATTAAAATGGATCAAAAATTACTTAACAAGTAGGACGCAATTTGTGCAGATGGGCAATAGCAAATCGAACTGCTTGGACATTACCTGTGGAATTCCTCAGGGCTCGGTCCTAGGTCCCAAGTTGTTCATAATTTACATAAATGACATTGTTAAGGTGTCCGATATCCTAAAACTAATTTTATTCGCAGACGACACGACTATTTTTTGCTCAGGTGTCCATCTCAAGCAATTGACAAAATTGGTTAATAAAGAAATGTCTAAACTTCACACGTGGTTTAATGTAAACAAATTATCATTAAATCTTACAAAGACCAAATTTATGATATTTGGGAAAAAAGGCCTAAAGGATGACATAGACTAAAAGGTAAATGGTACCAGCATTGAAAAGGTAAACGAATATAAAGTCATGGGAGTTATGTTAGATAATCTCTTAAGCTGGAAACCACATGTAAACTTGGTTCAAAGAAAGTTAGCTAAAAGCGTGTCTATTCTTTGGAAAATGCAGAAATTATTAAAAGACATGTCTCTTAAAATAATCTATTCAGCACTCATAGCACCCCACTTACACTACTGCGCTGAAGTATGGGGACACACTTATAATAATACAATAGAATCATTGTTTAAACTCCAAAAAAAGGCCCTTAGAATTATTCATTACGTTCCTTATGGAACTCATACAAACGATTTGTTTATTAAGGCAAAGTTTCTTAAATTGCAGGATATAATAAAATTCAACTCCTTGCAAATTGCATATTTAGGATACCACAAAGAATTGCCTAGAAATATACAATGCCTATTTCTCCAGCGTGAATGTATTCATGACCTAAGAGGCAGAAGGGTCAAATCGACTCGGAGTGAGCACTCCTTATCTGTGGCTGGAGTCAGTGCATGGAACATACTTGAAGACAATATTAGAATGGCAGACAATCTGAAGGACTTTAAGTATCTTTTGAAATGTGCATGTTTGAATAACTATAAACTTATCCAACAAAAGGGCATTGGATAAATTAAACGGAACCATAACGGCCATAAACAATAGGGGTTGTTTATAGACACTCAGCTATATTGTGATTAAAATTCTTCATGATGTTCATAAATCTCTATGATTTTATGTTGTGACGTTTAAATCGTAGTGTAAATGGACACTCAGCTCTGTTGTGATTTATAAATCTTTATGATATCTTAACCATAATCAAACTGTTTTTCTGGGAGTTGGGGGCGGGACTTTGACAAGCGATTTCGCTTCTCCTGCGACCCTTTCGGTCATGATACATGTTGTGTTGAAATTGTCATGGAACGACTGTACAATCATGCCGAAATGAAAAAACAAAAACAAAAAAAAAACAGTATTATGTGGTTTCTTATGTTCTCCATGTATTACAGTCTGTATGCAAATGAGAAACCATTTAAAGTGCATATTGCAAGTTTTTATAATCTTCAAAATGCATAATGAGTCTGTCCTGAAAATAACCATATAAAGGATTAATGTTGGAGTTCATACCTGTTCCATGACATTCGCAGAAATGAAGAAGAAAGAGTGGCATTTTGAGCCAGTCTCATTTAAACTGCATTTTTTTTTTTTTTTTAATTACGTGATATGATGTAGCCGAAGGGATGAGCTGAACCTGGCTCTGATATGTAACACACAAGCACCTGCCAGAAATCAGGACAAAAAAGACAATAATTTTTCCCATACATGATTCAATATCGGTGTGATACAACCCATGAGATACAGATTTGGTATGCGGTGTGCGATACAGCTTTCTTGCATCGAGATTGTACCGGTTCCATTCATTGGCAAATGTCAACTAGAATGATCCCAAAGGTAACTTTACCAATTCGGCCAAAAACCTTCACTATCACTGATGTTAGCTTCTAATTTGCAGTTTATTCAAGTCAGTGGGATGAATAAGTCGCTAGCTAGCATGCTAATGCTTTTGTTCAACAAAGTAATAAGTGACACATGCAACTGTCATCGGTGATGCTTGAATTTATTAATTTAATGGTGAAAAGCGTTAGCGTGCTAGCTAGTGAATTAGTCATCCCATTGACTTAACTAGACTGCAAACTGGAAGCCAATGCTATTTTTCCATTTTCTAAATAATAGGACAATGACATTTACAAGATAAATGGGATCTCAAATTTGTGAGCCGAAGGCTCGGAATAAATGAAAATTACAACTCTCGTTGCGTAAATTTGATATCTCAGGCTTGCTCATTTAAGATCGTTTATAGTTATATCTCCTCTCGCTCCTCAGTCGTACAACACCGTTGAATAGTGTAGTCATGTCACACAGTACGACGTTAGGATCATGCTTGTTCCCATTATAAGCAATACTCCTGCCAGCACATTGTCCATAGAAGGTAAACATTTGTTTGTGGCAATTAATTTTTCAATATTGTGACCTGACAAGGACCATCCATCATGAGCTAACGTTAGCTGTAGCTAATGGTGGTCATGAGCTAGTATTATTGATAGCCTGACTCACCAAGACACCTGCCCAATTCTTCATGCATTCTCCTAACACCACAGCTCTATTTCTCTCCTGTGGCCATTATTTCTCATTCCAGGCTGCTCTTGTTCTCTCTCATGCCTGACAGGCACATTATACGCTTGTAGTCTATCACATACAGGTAAAAAGACTTTTTCAGCCTTTTCAGCACTGCAGTCCATCCTTTATTAAATTTGTTTAAATATGCAACGTTTCCCTCTACGCCAATGCAGTGAATATTAAACAAATTTTTCACCAACATTGTGGCTCTAACTAATTTTCCTATGCTTTGATTCAGTGGGTACTCTAACTTGCAATGTGCATTTTCAAGGAAAAAAAAACCCTTTTCAGCTCCCAAAAAAAGTTCTTGTCGTTCCATAAATATTTTTTTGCAAATTTTAGCTATTTTTACGTACCGAGTAATTAAAACTCAAACCTCTGTAATAGAACTAATTAGCACAAGTCCACTCCTATATTTTAGCCAATCCAAAAATGCTTAGTGTGGCAATGTCCCGGATGTTCTGACGCGCTTTGGCTCCAAGAAAACAGCGGATCTATGTGAGGTGTGCAAATTGGTCTTGATTATCACTCATGCTGCAGCTTCATTTTACATCGAATGATCGAGGTCCGATATTACCAATCATTATGAGAACCTGAGCGACAAAATCAGTGGTAATGCCTCTGTGCGCTGCATTTGATTGCTTCAAGGAAACGGGAAACTGGGACCTACCCGCGGGCATAAGCTTGCACTGAATTCCCTTTGTGAAGCCTGATTTGATAAGACAGTGATGCTCACAGAATATCCCTTTATAGCAAGAACTAGTCCTGTGTAGTTCACAATCAACTTCCTTGATTGACACGCTTAAAGGGGACCTATTATGCTGATCCTTCTTTTAATACATACAGGGTGGCCCAAAAAAAACCCAACTGAAACACAGTGCAAAAACTAATTCACTTTAGTCACATTTATTCTTGATGAAACTCATTTTGGCAGAAGTTGTTTAACAAATACATCTAATTTTAAAAGTACTACCTCTACCAAAATGAGTTTCATCAAGAATAAATATGACTAAAGTGAATTAGTTTTTGCACAATGTTTCGGTTGGGTTTTTTTTTTTTTTGGGCCACCCTGTATAAGTAATGTTATAATGTTGGATGGCCATAGTCAACCTCTGTAAAGTTTCTAAACATAAGATAAAGGGGTTTTGCCGTAATCCAAGAACGTGATTTCCTGAATGTGATTTCCTCTCTGAACAGCTTGTTCCGAGATCTTCACAAGATCAGGCAAAACCTGACGTCAGGTTATGCCGTCCAATTAATACAGACCTAGCCAGAGCCAATTATGGCGCTGGACCTGCCCACCCCGGAAACTATTCTAGCAGGCACAAACAACCGCGGATCATATTATACCTTAGAGCGCCTACACTTCTGGAAATACAAAAGAAGAACAACTGCGGATCATTTGAGGTGCAGTTTCTCTACCAAAGCTGCTCCTCCGTTTTTTTTTTTTTTTTTTTGGATGCGCAAAAAAGCACAACTATTTTCTCTTCCAAAAGACGATGCCACCAGAAATCAGTGGGTAGGCTAGCTTTTTGTTTGCTGGCAGCAAACAGCCACGGTCAAAGGGAATGTTAGCTGTTTGTGATCAGCGTTTCACCGAGGACAGCTTTGTCAATAAAGGATAATGCGACGCCGGATAAGCGTTTCAGCTGCTTCTCAAACCTGGAGCAGTTGCATCAATCAAGCGCTCAGAGCCACAAGCCGTAAGTAACGATATAACAGCAAATAATGTCAGTGAAGCTAACGTGTTACGGGTGGCTAGCAGGACCGCTAACAATAGTAAGTACAAACAACTGGCCTCAAAAGCAGGCTTTGTAAAATATCTGAAATAAAATAAAAATAAAGATAAAGCCTGGATCGGTCACGACTGTCCATGACTCACAGACACGGAAGCAGTAGGGCTAAGTTGCTTTACTGCATAAGCCTACCTAACATGATAGCCTGTTGAGTGTGGCTGTAGCACTGCAGCTAACATAGCTAAGTTACTGTTACTAATGTTTGTGTCCTAAATATGCAAGAGTAATATCAGGGGACATTCAACAGTAGGTGTGTGAACATAAACCTCATTTGAAGCTAACTTTTTATACTTGTTTGTAATTTGGATGCTTCGTACAACTGTCCATGGTAACAGAACTTACTGTCTATAAAACCTGTATTGCTGGGTCATGTTTGTCTCTGTCGTTGTTATGACTGCTCAGTTGCTACCGTATGTTAGTTCGCGTGCCGTGCAACTTAAAAATGCTCCTAGTTAACTTGTATGCAGTAACTCAGATTGGTATGCTTGTGTTATTTTGGTTAGCATCATGGTGGTAGTTTATCATAATGTTACATGACCGTAGCCGCAATAGTTAAAGCCAACCGGTATGCATATGTCTGCAAAGTTGGTCTGATAAGGCTGCAGTTAGACCAGAAGTATGTTTTGCAGAGCTTGGGGTATGTGTTTGGTTTTGTTTACTGCTGCTTGTGAAATGATCATTTTACTAATCTATGACTGGGGTCAGCCTGATACTTCACCAATATGTGGGCTGGCTCTCTGATGCTACTGCGATGAAAGCAATCGTGAAACGCACAAGCTATAATGTGTCTGGTATAACAAACAATTTCTCTGCATTGCCACTGCGGAATTTCGTTCCCCTTTAAAAATTGTTGTGGCTAATAAAAAGCCGAAAAATATGTAGATTGGACGCGGAATTCTTTCCTGTACAAGTTATCGATTTGCTAGCTCCACATAAGCGACGCTTACGCTGTTTCTGTGTTTTGCTACAAGCTCATTCAGTAGCTTGGTGTCGGAATTGTGTTTCGTTTTGGTAGAAATGATCATCAGGAGCTTTTAGCAAAGTTTCTTCCGAACAACTGGGTACATGACTACATAACAGTACAGCTAGAACCCCACGAATGCAAGGCGAGACAGTACAAGCAAAACACTAAAATTTTGACTTACCACTCATTGATGTCCTGCTAAACGTTGCTGCAACACTTCAATAAAATCCTCCTTCCGTTCGGGGTCGGATTCGGGATCAAACATGGACGGTCTTGCAGCAAAAATACAGTGGAAAGCTATCCTGAAGTACCTGCCATCTTGGCTTCCTGGTTTTTCGGGCCTGCACCCTCCCCCGGAATCGAAGCGGCCAGGCAGCCAATCAGAGCAGTGCCTCATTAGCGTAACCTCCTGCCCATTGCAAAACGGCTCGTGTTTCAGGGCAGCACAGACACAGAGGCCGGCACAGAGGAAGGATGTCTCACTAAGCCTGGATGCATGTGGTTTTTTTTTGTAACTTAATTCTTAAAGTCGAGCTGAAATGAAAAATGCCTTTTTAACCCTTTTAGATCACATCCCCGGTCATATTGTGTATCTATTTAATAATAAATGGCAAAAAAATGACAAAAAATCGATTTCTTTGTATTCTTATATCAAAATCCAATCATGTTTTCTTCATGTAAAACAAAATATGCCCGGTGCTTACTAAGCAGGAACCAACCAATTTCAACCAATAATATCACGACATCCACCCATCAATCAATCTTAAACTTTTAGCGGCACAGAGCTAAAATTCATTCGTTAGCTAGCTAGCATGGTACGTCGGTGTATCTTTGGGTGTTCGCCACCTCAACCTTTGTTTCGTTTCCCCAAAATACCATGGTTACGGACCCGCTGGCTAGAATTTATTCACTTTGAGGAAAGTGGTATCTGTAACAGCTCCAGATTATACGCAAAGCATTTTACAGTGGACTGCTTCACCAACTACATGGAGCATAGGATGGGCTTCGCCTCTCTCTCCCTGACGGATACTGCTGTCCCGTCGGTGTACACTATCCCGCCCACTTTTCAACGGTCAAATCAAATTCCGCCCAACGTTATGTCCCGCCTGTCTATGCTGTTTCGCTCGGAAATACATCACGATATGGAACTTGGATACTCTCAAAATGCCGTTTCTGCTCGACTTTAACAGTATTTTAAAGACCCATTGGACATATTTTAAACGATTAAATATAGCATAATAGGGGACCTTTAACTTTACTTTATAGTAATAATCCATTGGCAATTGAGAACATGGCTTCTCTCCCCCATGTGATCTAATAATGGGCTAAATTCATTACAGGAAAATAATTTACTCAAAAATATTCCCATGCTTCACGAATGACAAACTGCTCTGAAACTTCCACGCTACCTTTCCCACACATCAGGTGATTTAACTCGTGCTTCATGATCGTTTAAATTGTTTAAATAAAATGAAAGACCGTTTTAAACATCTTTATGCAATTTCACAGCTTCCAACCCCTGAGAAAAGAGAAGCGTGAGAATTCCGGAGACATAATAGGTTTCCACGTTACTAGAGAAAACATCTAACAAAACGTACATGAAACTGAAAAATGTCCATGCACAAGGACTTCAATTCAATAAGATAATCTCTTAAATGCGCGTTGATTGAATAATGACTGATCCGTGAATGATTACAATTACACACCACCTTTCACTCTCGGTACAGCATGGGTTAAATAAAAAGTGGGATTCGGCAGTTCAATATAATTTTGTTTTCCGAAATCAAATTAGAAAGTGTGAGATTGCTGACTACGGTGTGAGAACGTGATATGCCACTTAAAAGCCTAAGGTTCAAGCTGCATGCATGAGAGTTGACAAGTATGCAATTTTGAATGACGCTGATTTAAATGCACAAAATTACGTGTCAACTTGAATGATTGTCGTCAACGGGGAGAATCAGCAACACCTGATAGTGTGGAGTGTTCTGGGAGTGAAAATAATGATAATTATGAAAATGACTGTCAGGACAAATGACTGTTTTAAAGGGGTGACCTGTGCCCCACCAAATTTTCAGTTCTCACTTCGCCAGTGGTTTTATTTAATTTATGACCTCTGCGTGCTCAAGAGTTCAGGTGTCCAGGTGATGCACCAAGCTACCCTGTTTCCAATCTTCCTGTAAAGCCGTGGCGTAACGCAAACGTGCTTGGCACTGAGCTGGCAGTATGCCACAGCATTGTATTCCGATGTGCGTTAATCAGTCAGACATGTCTGGAGTTGTCATTTTATTGCTTGACGGTTGATGAAAAGGTGAAGGGTAGATGGATAAAGCTCATAAGGAAAGTTAAAAAGAATTCAATGAAATGTTGACCCGGTGTGTGTAGTCCAGTATGCCCCTCGCTCAGATTAACGCTTGCAAGTGGGCCTTTTGGCAAGCCTGGTTTACATCGGTGTTCGCCGTGTAAATACTTCCACTTTCCGGGCACAGAATCCATTTGCCTTGGGCTCAGCCTCACTTTACTGACCATCATGTTTCCCCTGTTCTCACGAGCATGGGCCCCACATGGTTTGAATTATAGGATATTACTCCCTTTTTGACCCGTTCGGGGACAGAAAAAAAGTTGCCTGCGTGAACATGGTAACTGGCTCGGCCATGTCTACGGTGTACTACGCGTGATTTTGTTATATCTGGACCCGGAAACAGCATTATCACATGATGCGTTACATCAGACTTAACAAGAGGATAAACATGGCGCACTGCACACACCTTATAAATCTGATCTTCTCAAGCTGATTTAGTCGTTAAAAACATTTTTCAAAACGTACCCAAGAACAGATTTGAATAGTTGGGGCAGTGTACTTTTATTGGGTAAAAGCTGGAAAAAAGGGTTTTATTTTCCTTTAAAGCAATTCTTACCTTTCTGGCATGTCGCACAGCACTTAGTAAAAATTTGAACATGAACAACTCCGCCTCCCGCCAAAGTCCCACCATCTTCCCCCTGCCTGACCTCCCCTCACCAACAGTAATTACATAATATCCAATTCTATATGTGGTATAAAATAAAATGCCCTCGTAACGTTTAGTTACCTTTGTAGTCTGACGAACTACAATTAACGTTATTATCGTAATTATATCATTCCAGCACCCGTTTGTTTACAGTCAAATGCGTCGTTTTTCGGCAGAATTCATACATATTTTCTTGCAAAACTGCTGTCATAAAGTCTGTCTGCAAGAGAGGTGCGCGACTCACAAGCGGTGACAGCACTAGGCAACTGGAAAGGACGCGACGATGAATGACAGACAGTAAGCTGGGCAAATCATTTTATTCGGACCGAATAAAATTATTGGTCAGACTTTTATGAGAAATATATGAGAATTGAATATTGATGAGTTTCAACATCTGGTGGATTTCTTTTACATTTTAGTGTGCCATACACTTATTAGGAGCATTTTAAGATTACAAAAGAAAAGTGTAAAAATGCCAGGAAGGTAAGAATTGCTTTAAGCATGACAAACATGAAAAAATAGAGGAAATCAAGAGGGCGCAAATACTTTTAAATGTCACTGTACATGGACCAGAAAATAAAAACCACTTTCATACACATTGGGTTTTTGCAGGCTTTTGCTAATTTGTCAGAAATTCTTCCAACATTTTTCAATTAGCAGCATTATCTTTTCTTATTTTACCCATTATTCAAAGAATATGAAATATTGTGACAGTCATTACATACTAGTTCTTATAGAGGTTTGATGGCTTAAGAAAATGTAAAAAAAATGTACCACAATATCAAGAACTAATCAATATATTTTGAAACATTACCCAAACCTTTGCAGAAAAATGCAACCATTTCCACACGGAATCACAATCAATGTCTGTACCATACAACATAAAAATGTAAAAGTAGATTGTTTTCAAGATGTTCTTTTCTTTTCGATTGTATTTTTGGCTGAGTGATCCACACAAGAATTTCTATACCCTTGTACATTGTTACTCGGGAAAATGGAAAATAAAGAGTGAATTGATTTTTTTGGACTGTATCTTAACAGGTGAAGATGCAATAGCCACTGGAAAAGAGGCCATATCTCAACTTCACAACAAACTCCGAAATGTTTTCTGCAGAGAAGACGGGAGCAAGTCACTTCTGAAAGATCTAAAGTAAGACATAGGGCTCTATTTTTGTGCCTTTACATGCGGTGATAATGTTATGTTAAATTTCGTTCAGCGCTGTTACAATCCATATGAACCAGATGCAGTGACAGAGTAGTAATATGACTGTGAGGGATGGAGCCCAGAGCAGAATGGCACAGTTCAGGTCAGATGGTTCTGTGCTTGGGTGTAGGGCGTGTTTGCGCCTGGCCAGTGGTGTCCCTGTGCAGTTGCTAGATGGAGATCACTCTCACCAGAACAGAACTGTCGGATGGCAGGACTAGATTGTTTAGCAGGAACGCAGTCCCAATTCAAATGACCGCAGAAGGCTAGGGTGCTATTCCTAATAACCTGGACAGGGGAACAGACCGAAGTCTGGTTAGCAGGAACCCGGCCCTAATCCTGGAGACTAAGAGAAAGGCTTGGGATCCTGTTCCCATTAATAACACTAGGAAGAAAACTTCCATCTTTCTATCATTAAAGATTAGGAATAATTTATGCAGACCATAAGCTCTAAGCTAGGAATATACTGACTGCCTGCTTAAGGGCTTATGGAAAAAGACATGTGCTTGAGTTACAAGGCATGGACTTTTCTCCATCACTGGCAGGCATAACGCACCAGGAACTGAGCAGGAGGAACTGCCAGTTCTCACTGCTCAGACTGGAATAAAGGTGGTTGGTAACTCAGACAACATTGAAAAGGTGACACACCCAGTACAGTAACCGGTAAAGAATTGAGTGGAAGCTCCACTCAAGTTAGAAGATGGGACCTCCTGGTGGGGTTACCTTCCATCGGGCAGTGCAGAGTCCTGCCCAGCTCCTGGATAAGCCTCTCAACCTGGCCGTTGGTCTTTAACTGGAAACCCGAGAACAAGCAAGGGGTGGCACCCACCAGGGCACAAAAATCCTTCCAGAAGTGGCTGGCAAAATCTCCTGAAGCATGTTGAGGAGGCGGACCACACAATGGAATAGGAGCTTGGCAGTTTCTTTAGCTGCTGGCAGATTCACCAACAGCATGATTTTTTTTTTTTTTTTTGCCTGAGGTTAAGTCTCTTAGCAGTTGAGAGATACTGTAGGTTGCAATGGTCCGTCCAAATGAGAAAGGGGTGACTGGATCCCTCCAGCCGATGCCTCCACTGTTCAAAGGTGAGCTTCACCACTGACAGCTACCGGTCGCAGATGGAGGAGTTTCTCTTAGCAGCAGTCAGCAGGCACATGGATGTAGCTTACCATCATCTACTCACTGATGGAGGATTGCTCCAGCACCCGCATCGGAGGCGTTGACTCCAACAACAAACTGGCGCTAGGGGTATGGGAACATGAGGACAAAGGTGAACATCTCTTTGAGATGGTTGATGGCAGAGGCTGCCTGGGGTTCATGCAAAGGGAGTCTTGATGGATATGTGTGCTGTAAGCGGAGCTGCTGCTGTGGAGTGCCCTAGAATGAACTGCCTGAGGAAATTGTAAAACCTGTGGAACCTATGCAGCCCCTTATAGTTTTAGGATCCAGCAAATCCAGCGCAGCCTTTACTTTCTGGCAATTCGTCCTCAAGGCACTCTGCATCACAGTGAAGCCCACGAAGGAGACAGCAGTGCGATGGAATTTGCACTTCTCTGGTTTCAAATAGAGTTGATTCTCCAGCAATCTTTTCATGACCAGGTGGACATGGCTGGTTTAGTCGAAGAGAACACCAGGATATACTCCTTGTAAACACAGATGAACCAGGAGAATATATCGCGGAGGACGTAAATAATGAGATTCTGGAACACAGCGGTGGAATTTGCGAGCCCAAACTGCATCACCAGGTATTCCTAAAGATTGGGGGTATTAAATGCTCTCTTCCATTCATTTCCTTTCCTCAAGCACACAAGGTAGTAAGCATCATTCAAGTCCAGCCTGGTAATATAATGATGGCCCCAGAGATCAGAGAATGCCTAGTCCACCAGAGGAAGAGGGTAATAATTCTTGATAGTTATTGAGTTAAGTCCCAATAATCAATGCCGAAAAGTAGAGACCCATCTCTTTTTGCCCACAAGGAACAAACCAGCTCCAGCTGGTGATGAAGAAGCTCAAATGGTTCCCAGAGCCAGGGATTGATTTATGTACCCTTTCATAGCCTGGGACTCCAGTGTAGTTAGGGAGTATAGCTGACCCCTGAGGGGTAATGTTCTGGGTTACAAGCTGATGGCACAATCATTGAATATACAGTTGCAATCAAAATTATTCAACCCCCATTGCAGATTAGGTTTACTGGCAAAATTTACAAACTTTCAGCTGTTTGAAATGAACAAATCAAACAAGAACAATTTAAATGGCTCAACACAACAAAATAATATTACAAGTGGCTTCTCGAAATTCAACACAAAATGCCACTTTTAATGACTGCTGCAGGCTCAAAACTATTCAACCCCTTCATGACAAGCATCTTTAATACTTAGTAGAAAACCATTTTGCCGCTATGACCTGCTGGAAAATGTGATGCATAGGCAGATGCCAGCTTTTAGCAGCATTCCCAAGGAATCTTAGCCCAGTGCTCATGGACAATGGCCTCCAGTTCACTAATATTCTTGGGTTTGCATGGCACAACTGTCTTCTTCAAATCCTACCAGAGATTTCTTATGGGGTTTAAGTGAGGCAACTGTGATGGGCACTCTAGAATCTTCCCAGACTTCTTCTGAAACCAATCCTTGGTGAATGTTGAGGTATGCTTTGGATCATTGTCCTTTTGGAAGGTCCAATGATGCCCAAGCTTCAGCTTCCCTACAGACGGCATGACATTTTCTCCTTGGATATCCTGGTACTTGACTGAATCCATCTTGCCCTCCACACTTTGCAGATTTCCAGTGCCAGAGGAAGCAAGGCAGCCGCAGAGCATCAAAAAGCCCCCACAATTCTTCATTGTAGGCACGGTGTACTTTTCAGCATATGCTTCTTTATTCCTCCTGCAGACATACTGCTGATTCATAAGCCCGAAATATTCCAGTTTTGTTTCATCCCTCCACAGAACAATATCCCCAAACTTCTGTGGCTTATTTTTATGGTTTTGTGCATATTGGAGCTTGTGCTTTTGGATCAGTTGTGGTGTATGTCTTGGAGACCTTCAATGTTTAGTATGCGCCCTACTGTGCAAACTGAAACCTCAGTGCCTCCTGCCTCCAAGTCTTGCTGTGGGTCTCCTGCAGTCACTCGAGGGTTTTTGACCATCCGTCTCCTCAGGAATCTGGTGACAGCCATTGATAGCTTCCTCTTTCTGCCACATCCTGGTTCTGTAGCCACTCTTCCTTTAACTCTGAACTTGTGAACTATGCTTCCAACTGTATCTCTATGAAAATTCAGTGCCTATTCTGCCTTTTTGTATCCTTTTCCTTGTTTGTGCCAGGCAGTGATCACCTCTATTAGCTTTTTGGACAATTCTTTTGACAGCCATATTTCCAATATGCAATAAAATGTCACTGTCGACAAACCCCTAGCGAGTGCAAGTATTTTATGTGTTCCATCTCAAGCAAACCTGATGCATCAAATTAAGCTCTTGATTAGCTGCATTAGGTGTGCTTGAGACAACACCTGATTTGCAAATATGCTCTTATGAGGGATTCTATTTGGGGGGTTGAATAATTTTGAGACTGCAGCAGTCTGCAGGATTTTGTTAAGTTTGGAGAAACCACTTGTAATATTACTTGTGTTGAGCTATTTAAAATGTTTTTGTTTAATCTGTTTATCACAAACAGCTGAAAGTTTGTAAATTTTGCTATTAAACCCAATTTGCAATGGGGGTTGAATAATTTTGATTGCAACTGTACGTGGAGGAAGTGAGGTTGCTCAAGCTTTGCTGAATGCTGGACAGGGATCACTATACATCAGAGGAAGTCCCTCTAGGTCCTGTAGCTTTGCCTGGTGCTCAGAGGAAGGAGGTGCAGTAGGGCTGGAATGGTAAATGGACTGCATTTATATAGCGTTTTTCTAGTCAGATGACACAAAGTGCTTTACAATTATGCCTCTCATTCACCCTGGTGGCGGAGGATGCCGTGCAAGGCGCCAACCTGCACATCAGGAGTAGTGTGGGGTTCAGTGTCTTGCTCAAGGACACTTCAATACGCTCTCTGGAGGAGCCGGGGATCAAACCAGGAACCTTCCGATTCCTAGCCTAGCCGCTCTACCTCCTGAGCCATGCCGCCCCGGCATCACTGGAAGCTGAGTGAAGGCAGGACTGAGAGCAAGATGAACTCCATTCAAGGATGGATACTGAGGGCCAGTCCACACAAGGGTTGCCACGTTCAATCAAAGGCCTTGCCATCGCCACCTGGATATGTGCTGACTCCATGATGAGAACCGCTAATTCTTCGGGATGATTACCAGAACTCAGCATGGTCAATGGGCTGTTTATCTCTGTGAGGTCAAGAAGCGCAATCTCCATGAGACCTTGGAACTAGAGTGGTGTTGGCAGTCATTCAGGACCCTCAGGTGGTCCACAAGACAAGGATGGATAAAGTTCTTGTTTTTCACTGAGTCGATGAAGGCCCTGGTGGAGATAGGACAACTCAGCCAGGTCAGGCGAATGGGTACGAGTAGACGAGAAGATAAGACTGCAATATCAGACAGCACCGCTCTCTCAGATGTACCTAGTGGCTGATGAACAGGGGTGCATTTCCTGAAATCACAGGTGTATCACAGTAATCACAGTAGGTAGATGGAGATCACTCTTGCCAGAACATAACTATCACTTGGCAGGGCCAAAGAGTTTTGCAGGAATGCAGTCCCAATCCTTGAGACCAAGGGAAAGGCTCAGGAGCTTGTTCCTATTAATAAGACTAAAGCCCCTGTCACACTGTGGAGAGTTGGGAGTACGAGTTGTCACAACTGCTGACAATTTATAACTCGCCCAAATTTGCGTGAGTTGGCCCGAGTTGTGGGGATGGTGACATTCTTTCAACTCCTCTTCCACATCTCTTCAACTTCTGTTCAACATGTGGGAACACTGATAGGAGATGTGCACGAGAATCATCCATTTCCCAAGAGTTGCTGCAACATGTGTGCGATCTTAACACAACACTCACTCAACAACCCCTGACTGCTCTTCAATAATACACGAGTTTTGATGAGTTGGGGCCACATTAACACAAGTCCATGACGAACTTGGACGATTTCTTTACGAGAAGTGATGAGAAACTTACGCAAACTGCACAAATGAAGGCGACAATCACTGACTGGGTATAAAATCGGTTGTTTCTGGATTTTTGAGTCATGGAGTGTCCGATGATGTTCCAGAAATCCATGCCTTTTTATAGGATCGTCACAACTCGTCCAAACTCGCCACTAATCTTGTAGCATGTCATGGAAGTTTTTACATGGCGAGAAGCAATGACAAGTCAAGACATGAGCACGAGACTTGTGCAAGTTCTGGTTACATCCCTTCCACAAGGCATGACATGTGTACGTGTTGAAAACTCACACGACAATTTTAAACAGTTTAAAATTCTCGCCGAACAATGCAGAGTAGTGGTGACATAACAGAACATCTCTGCAACATAAAAAGACATGGAAATGAGTTTTGCACGACAAGGGAGGAGTTATGGCAAGCTACAACTCGCCTTAACTCGTACTCCCAACTCTCCACAGTGTGACAGGGGCTTAAGAGGAGAATTTCTGTATTTTACTATCATTAAAAAGAAGGAATAATTTCTGAAGACAGTAAGTTCTTAGCTTAGAAGATACTGACTAGTTGCTTAAGGGTATATTCTAAGTGACAATCCAGCTCCTCACACACTCCAAGCAATGGTTATATATGCCACTCACACTTAAGGGAATGGGGGACACAAATGTATGACACCTAGTGGGGGAGGAACACAGGACATCAAACAAATCAAAAGTACATCCAGATGACTGCTGGATTGGAGGAGCTACTGGATGGGAAGACACAAAAAGAATTCTGTAGAAGTATGTAGAAGAAGAAGTTTAAGTAGAAGTCCTTTATTGTACCTGTACAATGAAATTTTTAAAGCTACAACTCCTATAAGTACAAGTTAAAAGGGATGTGAAACAGAGACAACTAAAATCACACACACACACACACACACAAAAAAAAATGGTGGGATAAAAATAGTATAAAATAAATAAATACCATGCAATACTGGTCAGGTGTGGTTACTGCACTTAAAAGTAACATATCGACTGCTTGGAGCACAAAAAGGTTAGGAGCATTTTTTGCTGAAAAAATGTGCTTTTTGTCAAATAATTGAAGCAAAATTATACTGACCAGAAACATGATCATTAAACACAGTTAGCTGCCAAGAAACTTATAAGTTGAATGCAAATAATATTTTTCACATTGTTTCAAAGTTTTGAATAGCTTTTCCTCAAAACTTCAAAAAATGCACTTAAGGTTAGGCGTAACCATAGACTGTATGAAAAGATGGATGAAGCAACCGTGACGTCACCCATTGGTTTCAGCATACCATTTAGGAAGCCTCGATTTTGGCAATTTGAACAGCACTATTTTGTCATTTTGAAACCGGATGTGATTCCTATTGGACGAGAGCGTGAATTGAAGATCCCGGGAGGACCGTGGCTCTGGATCTGACCGTATCGGATGAGGACCAGAGGATAGCCACGCCCCTAAAGCATATCATGGCTTTATCCTTTATTCTAGTCTACTTGGGACCATAATTTACAAAAATGCGCATCACGATATATCGAAGGAGACTTGAAACTTGCGATAGATATCATAAAATAATGTGGAAAATCATTATTGAAATAATAAATCAGGTGGCAAAGTAGCATCATTTTCTCATGGACTTCAATAGCATTGAACTTCTTTCTGCAACCACCGACGTCACCATCTGCCGGCCATTAAATATAATGCAAATTTTTGAGATTTCCGCATTTGCCTCACTTTTCAGACCGGGATGCTGCATCCATCTTTTTATACAGTCTATGGGTGTAACCCAAAATGAAAATTTCCTTAATTTTGGATTTAAGGTTGGATTTAAGGTCTCAATGTTGATGGCTCTGATGAAAGGAAGCATTTTTTATAGAATTTTATAATTATGCTAATTAGGTCACATGATCCAAGATGGCCAACGCCCAATATGTAGAAATACATAATTCCATTTTTCGTCAAAACCATTCCATGCATTGATTTGAATTTTTGTACAGACTTTATGGACATCATATTGAAGGTTTTGAGCCAAAGGTTTGGGAGATTTGACAACAAATAAACATTTTAGGGGGTCTAGAAGGGGACCTCAAAATGCGGTCAGGCCTGAGGGCCTATGCTGAGGTGTCTGAGACACCCCAACATGGAAATTACTGTTTTCTTTGGCTCAAAACGTAGATCAGAGTGAGATCTACTCACTCACAAAGTTTCCTGCAGATATCTTCACTCATTCTCGAGATATCAGGATTTATGTGGCGGAAATTCCCTTACAGCGAAAATCCTTCTATAAGTTAGATGAATGTTTTTTTGACCAAGTATCATCAATGTACCCACCAGATATTGTCAATGTTCAGTTATTATGCCATCAAAAGCCACCAGGAATGTATTCTGAGAAGTGATATTGAAAAAAATTAAAAATTATATTTTTTCAAATTTTGGTGAATTTTAGGGTTACACCTAACCTTAACCTTTTTGTGCTCCAAGCAGTTGATATGCAGGCTTGGGATGAAGGTATTGTAATGGCCGGTAGTATATGGAGGCCAAGCACAACGACCAGAGAGAAAGAGAGTGGCTCGGACACAGTACAAACACAGAGAACAACACAGACCAAACACAAGTACTCGCACTTCCAAAGGACTTATAATAGTCCGAAACATGGAAGCAAAGCGAGACAGAAAAGGGAGAAGAAACTCCCAATAATTAGAAGATAGAAAGTCAAACAAAACCTGACTACAGATATCTTCGGCTATAGTGCTTAGCTACAAACAGACACTCTAGCGAAGGAGGCGTGCCGGACTTCCTGCTTATATAGATTCTGGGAAAGCGCCGCCCCAGCTCAATCAACCAGCTGGGTAAAGAATTTGATAGCCCAGGAATTCGATATCGTCCCAGGACGAGAGCCGCAAAGAAAAGTCCAAACAACACACACACCTCACAAACCATGACAGGTATAGAGGGTTTATAAGGTGTTCGAGTTCAGAGTTCTGATGGCCCATGGAAAGAAACCATAAGTCTGTTTGTTCTGCTTCGATGCTTCTGTATCACTAGGCAGAGGTCAGTAAAGTGAACAGTGAGTGGCCAGAGTGGGAGGGGTCCTTTCTGATTTTCCTGGCTCTGCAGAGGCCCTGGGTAGCCTGGAATCCATCCGTATCAAGTGCTGTTCGCTCCCAACAGTCACTCACTGATATGTCTGGCCTCAGTCGGTAGACTAGCGTTTGACTTTCAAATATTTGCACAAAATCCATGCGAGATCTGTGATTGGCTCACAGTCGTGGGCGCCCCGCCCCTTTAGATAGACTTGCGGCGGGTCCTGAATGAATTGATTCCAACGGGGAGAAGTGAACGTGAGCACAGATTATCACCAATTATTTTGCCCCATTGTCACAGAATTAAATACTGGACTTATTTTTCACAGGCCACATATCTTCCAAACATTCTGGTGCTGCTATGGCATTTTTAAGACCAACAGATCAGGAGAAAATGAAATTTGTTGGAGACCTGAGTCTCTCTCAGCAGCGGTCACGTAACATCTGGCAATACAGAAATACAGCAAGGACTGCGGCAAACTACGAATTAAACTTTCAAACTGGAATAATGCTTGTGTTTATATGTTCAGTGATACTGTTATTGCCATCGATGTTTAATCGTTTTTAAATGGAAAAGGAATATATTTGATCGCTATGATCTTGTACTGGATTGATATCAGATATTAAACAAGCGGAGAAAAGCGGCAAAATAAGCGTTGGCCGTCCACGTTAAAAATGCCAAAACATGCAGCCATAGGTTGCAATAATAGGAAAAAGCTATCCATCTTCTCTTTTCTGAAGAAAGTAGACAGGCAAGGAATAAAATAAATTAGCAAATGTCGTATTACATACCAGCTTCATAAGCTTAACCTAGCTGATGCAGTCATGCCCTTCAAGCTATAGCTAATGCAAATTACAATGAAATACGTTACGTAATTTGAGTATTATTTAATTTAGCCTTTATTATACCGGGAATTTCACTGAAATAAACAGAATACAGATATGGCCAAACATTATCCTGTTCAAAACCTAACAACCACTCCAAGAGTAAACGCAAGCAAGCTACAATCTAATTTTTAAGCTCATGTCAAATAACATTCACGAATGCTGTTGCTGGCCAGCTAACGCATATTCGTAATGCTGAGTACAGCCGTTGGTTGTGTTGTAAAATGCCTGATGTAGCAAAGTAAAAGGAAATATACACGCAACATGCAGATATAAGATAGATACTTGTATATCCCAACGTTTAATTGCTCGCTTACTTAGCTACCACTTCTGACAACAAAATGTGACGGATAACCCGGTCAGCATTCATTCTGAAAATGGCGCCACGCGATGGTGGTTCTCGCCAAAAGGTCACCCAAGAGCAGGAAACATGAATATTTATATATCCATTGCATTGGTGACATAAGGGCTAAACGCTGGCCTACCGACTGAGGCCGGACTATATCAGTGAGTGACCATTGGGAGCGACCAGCACTTGATATGGATGGATTCCAGGCTAGCCCTAGGAGTGAGAGATGTCCTCCAAGGAATGCAGAGAGCAGCCGATGATCTTCTCCACTGTACATATCACCCTCTGCAGCCCTTTCCTGTCTGCTGCCATGCAGCTGGCATACCACACTGTAATGCTGTATGTTAGAGTACTCTAGCTGGTGGAAAGGTAGAAAGCCAACAGCTTCTTCTCTTGCGTGGAGCAGTCTCGGGAAATAGAGCTGCTGGGACTTTTTGACTACCATCAGTGTTCTCTGACGAGCACAGGGCCTCTGAGATGTGGGTCCCCAGGAACTTGAAGGTGGAGACCCTCTCCACAAGGTCCCTGTTGATGTAAAGTGGGGCCAGTTCCACTCTGCTTCCTGATATCGATAGCCATCTGTTTTGTTGTCTTGGTGTTCAGTAAAAGGTTGTTCTCAGAGCACCACACTGACAGCCTCTGTCCCAGTATGGACCCTCACCTCCTCCAGTTATGAGACCCACCATGGTGGTATTGTCAGGAAACTTAATGATTGTGTTTCTGGGGTGGTTTGGCATACAATCTTGAGTGTACAGGCCATAGAAGAGTGGACTTAGCGCACAGCTCTGTGGTGAACATGGTGTTGAGCATGAGGGTGGAGGAGCAGTGGGGGCCAATTTTGAGGGTTTGAGGGCGGCCAGCGAGGTAGTTTTGATCCAGGCACAGATGGAGGGGGAGAAGTCCAATTTCTGTAGCTTGTCAATTAATATGCTCAGAATGATTTTGTTGAACGTCCAGCAATAATGGACAAACAGTAGCCTTCACATGAGGGTTCTGACAGTCGAAAATGACTTCTTACTGGGCTTTCACACCAGAAGGAGCAATGCGCATAGTTTGCGTGAGGTTGAGAGCAAGCTCAAGCGCATCATGTTACAAGGAAGCAAGTTAGCCTGAAGGGATAACTTTAGTGAAATGTAGCTAAATGTAGCTTTTTTTTTCACCGGATCGCCATCTTGTGTGTTTATTGGGTAAATATATTCAACGTTTAATGTAGCAAGCTTAACATTTTCGCAGATGGCTGTTGTGTCACTTTAAATAATTTGGCAATGGTGCTGTCTGGCTTCTTTGGAATCAGAATGTGAAATATGTAAATAACGGACAATTTTTTTTTCAAACCTGATATCCCTATTGGCCATGCCAGTATTTTCTCGCCCAAGTTCCTGTACATTTTAATTGTGGAGTTGTATAACTCCGGATGCTTGAACATGCATAGAATTAATTTTTCCTTCATCGTTGATTGTTGCTAGGACACTTCCGCAAGAATACTCCCGCGAATTCTGCAATGTCATTGGACGCGCTTTGGAGAGGTCAGCTCAATTTGAGGTCAAGGTTCAATGCAGTTGACCTTTGGATGCAAAACTTTGCAGAAAATCAAGCTGCTTGGCGCCACTTAAGGTTGCTCCACCGTTCAGCCAAGAAGTGCCGCTTCCTTCACTGAAAACAGTGGTCTTGCCCCGCGTGATGTCGTGATTGTGCGTTTGGTGTGAAAGCCCAGTTACTCACCCTCACTCAATTTGGTAGTTTCCTGCCTAAAAATAAAAGTGATTTTGTCTCAAGGGGTTGAACACGCTAAGGGAGGTGTGTCAAGGCATAAAGCTGGCATTGTGCAATTTTCATGTCACAGACCTCATTTGCGTTTTGACTCACTCAAAACACGTCTTAAGGCAAGTGTGTTGCTCTCTGGTGGTTTCACGGGACTGAATCACAGCCATCAAAGCTGTTTGCAAATAAACGCATCTTGGTTTCTTCCCATTTTCAGTTTCTTTATGTTTTCACAGATAATGCCTTCAGAATGGTGGTGGGGACTAATGGGAAGGTCGGGGGTGAAGGTGTATTTTTAGACCTGAATATTTTCTTTGTGTTGTGGAAATGAAAATAATTAACCACTGTCCTGCCCTTGTTTTAAAACCACAAGTGTCATTTTGCATACAGTTTAAATTGCCCACATCTTTCAATACAAAACACATTACCTAGTGAATCAACTTCAATCCCCCCAACTGCTCTCAATGCATAAATACATTGGATTGCGGTTCTCAGAGGACAAAAGTACCAAAGGTATGTAGGTGCTTGTTCTTCACTCGTCAAATTTTTCCATTCACGACGGCATTAATGCACTCATTTTAAAGGGTATGGTAGCAGTTAATCTGATCAGCCTTAAAGGAACCAAACCCCAACCACAACTGTGGGTGATTAAGTAGTCTTTGTCTAAAACTTTTGACAACAGTGCCATAGCTGCACTATCACCTCAAGTCACAAAATTACCGAAATGGAGTTAGACACATCCAGTTTTGATGTGAGATACCGTTAGTCCTTTGATTTGCCAACTGCATTTAGGTCATTCAAATAGGACTCATTATGTCATTGTACAATGTGCGCTTTTATTTGACAGTAATTTGTAATGTACTACAAACATTTGAAAACACTTGTTCAACATCTAAAGTCAGTGAAATCCTATGTTGAAAAAGCTGCGTGCATGCCAAAAGTTAAGCTGCGTGCATGACAAAAGTTATTTTATCTGTCAAATTCAGAAATCTGTCTGATTCCAACAGAGAGAAGATATCAGATTTAAAAAACTATGCCCCAAAAGAGAAAATTTACATTGGACTGTTTGGGAGGACGGGAGCAGGGAAGAGCTCTTTGATCAATGCCATTGTGAATGAAAACCAACTTCTGCCCTCAGGAAGCTCAAAGGCCTGCACATCAGTGTTTGTGCATGTGCAAGCCAATACTGAATCCCCCAAATACACAGCTGATATTGAATTCATTAGTCTTGAGGTAAGTAGATCAACTCAAAATAGTAAACTTGGTGCAGCATATCAACCATCATACAATTATGACTGGTTCAAGGACTGGAATCAACAGCATCATCCTGAAAGTTTTGATAAGCCATTAAAAACCCTGCTGGTCTCTGTATTCAAACAGAACATGTTGATGATTATGACATTTATACCACAGGACTGGAAATCAGAACTACATTTCCTCCTAGACTTAATCAGTAACAAAAATAAGCAAAAAAACACAGGAGCAGAGCCTGAAGACAAGGAAATGGTAAAAATGGCAAAAGAAAAAATTACAGCCATTTATGGAGAAGAGGGACTGAAGAAAAGTCATGGTGAACTGGCTGGAGTGAGAGAGCTTAGTGAGTTTCCTGGCACAGGAATGAAGACTCTGAGTTTTGATACAGTGAGTCCTAAAATAGTACTTATAAAAATGGCATAATTTGTAATGGGTTCCAGAATTATTGACGTCCCTAAGTGGAAATGCACAAAATTAACAGAAAAAAATAAACAATGACATGATACAGATACTACTCAAAATACAAAAAAAAAAAAATGTTTATTAATTTGAAATTAGAACCAACTAAAAATCACAAATTAATTTTATAAATAAACAAATTCATCAAAATGAAGGTTTCATTATTATATGCACTCCGGGTATAAAAGTTTATGCAATCACCTCCAGCAAGCATGACAGCCGTTTGACAGTGAAAAAGCACACGTCCTCTGCTTAGATACTTTCAAGATCAGTTACATTTCTGATTATCGTATGAACAGCTCTCTTCAGGTCAGCCTAGGGGTTGTGAAACAGCTTGAAGTCTGGCGACTGAGACTGCCGTGCAGAGCATTGAATGTGTTGTCCCAGAACTACTACCCAGAACTATGCACTTGCTTCTGTATCAGAAAGGGCCTTCCTTTTGCGAACGAAGGTGGCAGTTGATTGTGCTTTTCAAAGCCTGGTGACCCCAAGAGCGCATTCAGGGCTGAAATTCTTTCATGGTGATTCTTGGACTTTTTTTTTTTTTTGCTTCCTTCACCATCTTCTCTATTCTGGGGGAAAATGCATTTGCATTTGCTATTGGAGCAGATGATTGAAAGGAGTGGAGGTGGAAGACAGCTGGAAGCCTTCGATTGGCTGGCAGGGAGGTGTGGTGAGGAGAAAATCCACCGTAGGCAGGAGGCAACCTCAGAGCCCGGGAAGGGAATCCCTGATGACGTCATCCCCAGCCGGAGCTGTCAAACAAGTTGAACTGCCACACGTACTGGACCATCAATCAGTTAACGAAGTTTCTATCAGAACCGGTAACAAACATATTGTAAAAACAAAAAGAATGTCTTTTTGAGAGGAAGAAGTCGATAACTAGTGAAGCCACCCTTTGCTTTGATTACAGCATTTAATCTTTTAGGCACAGTTCCCACTTTTTTTTATTGCCCCACTCGCTAAACCATTCCATATTGCTTGAAGTTCACTCTAAGGAGATTCCTTCACTGTTACAACAGATTTGCTCAATCGGATTAAGGTCTGGATTTTTCAGCAGACCAAGTCATAACTTTTACGTTGCCAGATGTTTCTTTACGACTGAGAATTCTTGCACAACTTAGAAGTGCCTTTAGGGTCGTTATCTTGTTGAAATTAAAATCCCCAACCAATCAGACTCTTTCAAGATGGCAGTGCATGCCTCACAAGGATGCTGTAATACTTCTTTTGATCTATGATTCTGTCAACTTTTATGAGATCACCAGCTCCTTTCAAGCAGACTGAACCCCGAACTACAAACCCCAATTCCAATGAAGTTGGGACATTGTGTAAAACATGAATAAAAACAGAATACAATGATTTGCAAATCCTTTTTGACCTATCAATTGAGGCTCTACAAAGACAAGATATTTAAAGTTCAAACTGATTAATATTGTTTTTTTGGAATGTTCACTCATTTTGAATTTGATGCCTGCAACATGTTCCAAAAAAGCTAGGACAGGGGCCACAAAAGACTGGCAACGTTAAGGAATGCTCAAAAAACACCTGTTTGGAACATTTCACAGGTGAATAGGTCCATTGGAAACAGGTGAGTGTCATGATTAGCCATAAAAGGAGCATCCCCAAAAGGCTCAGTCATACACAAGCAAGGATGAGGCACGGTTCACCATTTTATGAACAACTTCGTGAGCAAACAGTCCAAAAGTTTAAGAACAACATTTCTCAACATGCAAATGCAAAGAATTTAGGGATTTCCATCATCTACAGTCCATAATATCATCAGAAGATTCAGAGAATCCAGAGAAATCTCTACACATAAGCGGTAAGGCTGAAAACAACATTGAACACCCGTGACCATTGGTCCCTCAGGCGGCACTGCATTAAAAACTGACATCATTCTGTAAAGGATATTACAATGTGGGCTCAGGAACACTTCGGAAGACCATTGCCCGTTAACACACTTCGTCGCTACATCTACAAGTGCAAGTTAAAACTACCATGCAAAGCGAAAGCATATCAACAACACCCAGAAACGCCGCCGGCTTCTCTGGGCCCAAGTTCATCTGAGCTGGACTGGCGCAAAGTGGAAAAGTGTGCTGTGGTCTGATAAGTCCACATTTCAAATTTTTTTTGGAAATCATAGACGTCATGTTCTCCGGGCTAAATAGGAAAAGGACAATCCAGATTGTTATCAGCGAAAAGTTCAAAAGCCTGCATCTACAGTTGCAATCAATATTATTCAACCCCATTGCAAATTGGGTTTAATAGCAAAATTTACGAACTTTCAGCTGTTTTGTGAAAAACAGATTAAACAAAGAACATTTTAAATAGCTCAACACAACTAATATTACTCGTGATTTCTTCAAATTTAACAAGAAATGCCGTTTTTAATGACTACTGCAGTCTCAAAATTATTCAACCCCCCGAATAGAATCCATCATTAGAGCATATTTGCAAATCAGGTGTTGTCTCAAGCACACCTAATGCAGCTAATTAAGAACTTAATTAGTTGCATCAGGTTTGCTTGAAATAGAACACATCAAAGACTTGCACTGGCTAGGGGTTTGTTGACAGTGACATTTGATTGCATATTAGAAATATGGCTGTCAAAAGAATTGTCCAACAAGCTAATAGAGGAGATCATTGCCTGGCGGAAACTAGGAAAAGGATACAAAAAGGTTGCACAGGCACTGAATTTTTGTAGAGATACAGTTGGAAGCATAGTTTGCTAGTTCATAGTTAAAGGAGTGGCTACAGTACCAGGATGTGGCAGAAGGAGGACGCTTTCAATGGCTGTCACCAGATTCCTGAGGAGACGGGTGGTCAAAAACCCTCGAGTGACTGCAGGAGACCCGCAGCAAGACTTGGAGGCAGGAGGCACTGAGGTTTCAGTTTGCACAATAGGGCGCATACTAAACATTGAAGAACTCCAAGACATACACCACAACTGATCCAAAAGCACAAGCTCCAGTAGGCTCAAACCATATAACATAACATAACATAACATTAATGGCGAGAACAGGCCTTTCAGCCCAACTAGGCTCGCCAGTTTCTTTGTACTATCGTGAATATATCACTTCAGATACTCAATGACTCAATGGTATCTAACTTTAAGTCAAGCCTGCTCTTGAAAACTCCCAAGGTCTCTGCCTCAACAATATGGTCAGGCAAGCTGTTCCACACCGAAATGACTCTTTGGGTGAAGAAATATTTCCGAATATCAGTGCTAAATTTACCTTTGGTCAGCTTCCATTTGTGACCCCGAGTTCTACTAACAACACTTGGTTGAAGGAATCCTACATAATTCACTTTGTTAATCCCTTTAACATATTTAAAGACTCAATCAGATCACCCCTTAGTCTCCTTTTCCTAAGACTAAAGAGATTAAGGATCTTCAGCCTCTTCTCATAGCTTTCATCTTTAATACCCGGAATTAGCTTTGTGGCTCTTCTCTGAACTTTCTCTAAAGCCTCTATGTCTTTCTTAAAGTATGGTCCCCAGAACTGTACACAATACTCTAGATGTGGTCTGACAAATGTGTTGTACAAAAGAAGCATCACCTTCTTGGATTTGAACTCAATAGTTTTGGCAATATAAATAAGTTCCCAAAAGGTGCAGCAGCTTAAAAGGGCATTCAATGGCTATCCAATGTAATTAATAACTAATAAAATTAGCGATTAATTATTTATTAAAACTTTAATAAAGATATTAAAGTTCATCCCACGAGGCACCAAAATGTGTCGGGGAATATGTCTTTAGGGTGTTCCTGATAACAAAGGTTAATGAACAAGACCACTCCCGATGCGCCTTCCTATTCGTCCGCACGCCTATATATACCACCTTCATTCCCACAATCCCCGTTCGTCTCGATTCTACGTTGTTTACTTGCAAACCAGACAGCCCAGCGCACAGCAAGAGTTCGCTTACCTGAAGCAAGGCAAAATTCCGGAGAGTCCCTCGGACGCAGAATAATTCCAAGATTCTAAGGCTCCAGAAGAATCTTCCCAATCCGTTCCTGCAACTCCCGCTTCTCCTCCACGCACCCGCCCGCGGTCTGCCATCTTCGTACGTCCACCACGAAGCGTCACCCGCTCACCCCAACCGGGGTGCTCACATTCTGAACCACGCTCCCCCCGCGATGACGACCGAGGGTTCGCGCCGTAGCAATTCCAGACCGCCATCTTGCAGTAGCTACGCCTCCCCTCAACAGCGGCGCTCAGAGGCGAGAGCCCGCGGCTCCCCAGCAAGGCTTACCACGGCTTGCACTTCAAGCTCATCCCAGGCTCCACGTTCGACCATCGCCAGACTCCATCGGACACTCAAGCAGAAGAAAATCCTCTTCCACCGCTCCAACAACAAGGCCAGCCTACAAAAATTATTCACCGACTCCCACACCAACGCAGCTGATCTTCCCCACGTGCAGACCAGATGTATGCAGACCACACAGCACTACCGGGTTCCGCCATCAATGTCCCCAGCGCCACGTCATCACGCTCAGCGACAGCCTCCAGCTCCAGATTCGGCGGAAGTCACTCCTTCCGCAAACCAGCCAGTCCCCCCCCCCTGCCTGCTCCCTCCGTTTACGACCTCTTCGATCTCTTTTCGTCCTTTTTTTTCCGTCCTTGTGTTCGCAGGCTGCACTTTTGCCCTGTGCACATGCATCCCCCCCCCACCCTTTCCGCCGGACGAAACCCGGCTCCTGGGCTCCTTCAGCCTCCTTCCCCGCCCCCCTCCCCGTTTCCCAAGTCACTAATTCTGTGCTTCCTCCTACAGGTCCGCCCCTCCCATCAACTACTTCGGCCACTCACAGTTTCCCCTCACCTCCGTTTCAGCTCACACTAGCCGCCTCCCTACCTCCCCTACGCCCCTCGTAGCCGAGAAGCTCAAGTGAACCGAGTTCGCTCTTTGCCGTCACATCCTACTGAAACGGAATCTGCCAGTACTTTCCTCAACGGAGGAGAGAACTTGATGATTACAATACACTCGTTCTCCATCTCGCTGTACGCTACGAGGGTACGGGCTTCCACCATACCACTTATTTGTCGCCCCTAACTCCGCAGTCACATTTTAGTTAAAAAAAAAAATCCAAACCATCATCGACCCTGTACAGCCCAAACACCCGACCCCCGCTCGTTCCGGGGGAGCTCACACGAACCGAGTTCGCCATTCGCTGTCCCACTTTACGAAACAGAATTTCCCAGTCCTTACCTTATCGGAGGTAAGAACTGGACAATTTCTTTATACTCGTTCTCGATCTCGCTTTAAGCTTCGGCCGTATGGCAAGCGATTGCCTGTTGGGTATGTCCATATATTTGATGTGACTCCGCAAGGATGACAATCTGCAAATCCGAAGCTTTCACTGACTTTGCAGCAATTATATTCGCCATCACTCAGCTGTGCATCGTACCTAACAACACCATTTAGCTGCCACTTCATTCAGACCATAGAGTGGATTCTCGTGGCTTGTTGCTGTATGAGCCTCGCAAACTAATCTATGCAAATTTGCGTTGTTTCACGAGCTACATGAGCACAGAAATTATCAAGACTTATATTTCTCGTAGTCATCGACACGCGAAGAAAACGCCATATAATTTCGTAGTGCAACCTATAACAAGCTTCCAAAAAATAAATTAGACTTTCACCGGTTCTACCAATTAGTCTGAGCAACTCTTGGCTATACACGCAGATCGTGTTCTTTGCAAATTAAATGCCATATAGGCTATTTATGGTGCCACAATTGCAACATATATCCCAAAATCGTCAAACCATTATAAATGCTAACGTTCTTTGCCTCGCTGGCAAACATTCTTGGACACTGCATGCGTATTCACCTCACGGCCATTCGTAAATCTGTGTTGTTCTTCGAGTTACATGAGCACAGAAATCAGACATATCGATAACTTCGTGGTCAGTGATGTGCGGAAGAAAACGCCATATAATTCCGTAGTAGTGCAATGTTTAACAAGGCTTTCAAAATAAAGCAGACTTTCATTGCTTCTACCTATTACCTATCCGAGCAACTCTTGTTATATATGCACGTCATGTTCTTCGCAAATTAAAACTCATACATTTATGGTGCTGTAGAATGATTGCCATGTTTATTCTAAAATTGTCAAACCATTACAAATGCTGACGTTCTTTGTCTCGCTGGCAAATATTCACGGATTCTACGCGAATCCACCTCACGGCCACTCGCAGTGGCGCAGCTCACTAGCGCCACGCTAGCGCTTCCAAACATTCCTGGATACTACGCGTATCCAACCCATGGCCACTCGCAGTGGCGCAGCTCACCAGCACCTCGCTAGCGCTTCAGTTTTCGGTACACTTTGCCTTGTCGGCAAACATTCACGGATACTACGCATATCCACCTCACGGCCACTTGCAGTGGCACAGCTCTCTGGCGCTTAGCTAGCGCTTCGGCTATGGGTGCATTTTGCCTCGTCGGCAACCATTCACGGATACTGCACGCGTATCTACCTTAAGTCTCAGTTATACCTTCGCCTGGCTCTGTTCACGGATTGCGCGCGCACCTCAACAGAGCGCGGAGGCATATACACTTGGCGCATTCTCCGCTGCAGTATTCACCGCAAAGACGGGGCGGTAGAAGAAAAAAAATACTAAGGGAAGTAGTTGAAGCAGGCAAAACCAGTAGAAGCAGAAGCAAGCGGAAAACATTTTAGCGCGGTTTGCGAGAAGTTTTAAAAGTATTTAACCCTTTAGTGACTGTCCTTCGCCTCACCACTCATCCGCCTCGCCAGTCACGGCGCCTGGTTGGCTACAGCCGATATCACAAACGCTTTTAAGGTCATCCCACTCGACCCACCTTTTGGGGATTTTTTTTTTTTTTTTGGCCATTTCCTGGACGGGGCGCTACTACCTCGCTGTTCATCTCACTTTCGGATGCAAAAAGCAGCCCCAAGATTTTCGATTCCCTCGACGTAGTTCCTATCAAGAGCTTCATTTTGTACATCCACTCCATACACCACGTTCGGCCGGCCTCAATACAAGTCTATCTTAGCAGCATCAACCTCTTTGTCAAACCGGCCACTGGTTATCTGTGCCCGTTAATTTCTCACATTCACGTGTGGTCACTACTAAAGGTTTAATTAGATTTGCACCAACCTCTTGCCTCATCCTGGAGCTACAACATCCCTTTTTAAATGGGCAGACCTCCTCTCTCGCTGCATCCAGATGCTGTGCTCAGGGTACCATTCTCCTCCCACGGATTCCACTCTAGAAGCCATGTTCCTACTAGCCTCCTTCGGTTTTGAGATGCTCCGAGAACGCTCCGCTCTCCACTAATTACAATCCCCCTCGCCACGCCAGCCTGTACGACATCTCATCCTACTCCACCGACTGTCTCACGTTCAAGATAAAAAGTAGTTAAACGGATCAGTTCGGCATTTCTCAGCCCATATTCTTATTCTGCCTAGACTCTGCCCTCAGTCCGTCCGAGCCAATATCAAACTACGTTACCCCAAGATACAATAACCACGCTTGTCCTCAAGACCCATTATTCACGACCAACAAGCCATGTTTGAATTAGATTTGCACCATCCTGACATGCCACATCCTGGAGCTACAGACATCCCTTTTTAAATGGGCTTTAATTGAACTCTATTGCCATTTATTAGATTATTACTTTATTTTACTATTAATTAGCTAGCCCGCGGAGGATGGGCTTCCCCACCTTAGCCGGGTTCCTCCTGAGATTTATAATTCTCACTTGGGGAATTTTTCTCACCATTAATGTTCAAGGATTTTTCTCCCTACTGGGAGTTTTGCCTCATTTGCTTTGTGGGAATACGCTGGGCACTGGTTTTTCATTTATTTAATCTCTCAACATAAAGCATCTTTGAAGGACAATCTATCCAGAGATAACAAAGGTGTGTGTACATACAAATAAACGGAATTGAATCGAATTGAATTATATCCAATATTTCTGCCCAAATACTTCCCCGGGCATCCTTTCAGTTGCATCAGTGCCGCCACAGCATCCAAGCGAGGAGGGCGGACCACCTGATTAAAATCCTCGGCTGCGGACGTCAAACTCTAACGCAAGCTATATTCGTCCAATTATATCGGCGATGCGTATGTAGAGCCCATCTATTGTTAATTCATTAACATTTTTTGGGGGGCTCAAGGAGCCACACGGACTCCGATGAGAGACGCAGTCCCCACCCTGAGTCACAGCCACCTGGGGCTCCCAATGTTCGCACAATCACAGACCAAGTCCACACAACATCGTCTTTTCACCCGATCTGGCCCTATCCATCATTCCACCGAATACTCTCCTCCACTTTGGGAGTGGTTCAGAGTTCATTAAACGATACGTAACATAGTGAGGATGGATAATTCAGACGTTCTGTCCTAATAATCTTTCCCGCAAGATAACCATTTGATTCAGCAGGAAACCTGCAAATTTAGTAACCAGTCTCATAAAATTACTACTATAATCAAAAATATGGAATTTTAATTAATAATTAAAATAACCAATATTAATGATTAACAACAATTAAATCAAAGATGTAATTAATAATCTGAAGGATTTTGGAGTTCTACATAGGCTATTGTGACTCAGACCCCCACGTTTTACAGCACCAAACAGACACCAGGTTTAATAAATGAATTTATTAAACAAACACAGAACATACATGGGCTGATCTTCGGAAGGACTATATACGAACTAGATAGAGTAACAAAGGTGTGTGTACATGCGAGTAAGTGAGCGGACACAATGCGATTATACAATTACATCAGTAATGGACACACTGAAATGCGGTACAGTTTAAGTTGAAACCGCTAAACTGCATTACTGCCTGGAATGTTCCGTTAGTCTTACTGAAGTTCATAGCTTGGGATTCCTCTCTGGGTCCACTGAACAATGCATCATGGATGTCCTGCGGAGCGCGCAGATCCGGGTCCCGTGTCCAATGGGGAGTTGCGATGCTGCTCTGCTATGTCGGTCGCCGTGAGCAACGTCCTTGTTGACTCGGAAAAGTTATTTTTCGGAGTTGTTCCGTGATCAACAAGCAGTAGCACTGGGCATAAGCTAGTTAAATGAGATTTGCAGTCCTGAACTTAAGTGGAGATTCACAGAGATGTGAGCACTCAGCAGATAGGTCTAATGGAATTGCACGGGGTGCGCAAATTCCAATACGTGCCGTCTTTTCACTTAAAAGGAGTATGGCCTTGAGTCACTGAGGCTATCCCGTGGCGGAGTTGAGCCAAGAGTGAGTGTAGCCTCCCCTGGGGGAAGATGTGCTAAGTGAGAGGGTGACCTCCTCAGTGGAAAGTGTGCCAAGAGAGAATGAACTGGGTGGGGTTCCCAGTTTTAAAAGTTTTATTGCCCGTTTTATTGCTTTTGGGCTCATTCTATTGGGAAATGTAAAATGCGCGTTAGGCAGAGGGTGGTGCTGGAGACGTTGTTCCCTGTTTCCTGTTGACTGCATGGGAAATGTAGTTCTGTGGACCCAACACGCTTATTGAGTGTTGTTGAAAGGAAAGGTGATGTAACACAGTGGAAAAAAGTGCCCCATCCCAGATTTTTTGGAACATGTTGCAGGCATCAAATTCAAAATGAGTGAATACTTCCAAAAAAAAAACAAACTTCATCAGTTTGAACATATATCTTGTCTTTTTAGTGTAGTCAATTGAATATAGGTCAAAAAGGATTTGCAAATCATTTTATTATGTTTTTATTCACATTTTACACAACATCCCAACTTCATTGAAATGGGGGTTTGTATAATATTACCACCTCCATGTTTTACTGAAGGGGTCAAAGTGTTATTTTTGAAACATTCTCCAACTCTGCGGCACACATAAGCTCTGCGTTTGGGTGAGCAAAATTTCACATTTTGATTCATCAGTCCAAAGGACTTGGTCTGAGTCCACTGGTGTCCAATCTTTGAATTTGTGGGCACTGCACTTAAAAACCATTTTGGACCTCTATTGCCACTTGTTTTCAACGAACTGGTCTCTTTGAAACGCTTGATGGTGTTTCTTACAGTGCCATGCCAGCATGTAACGTCATCAGCATCATGTGAGGCCACAATGCTGATACGAATCTCAGAGAGCTCCTTCCATTGTGTCATCGTGTTTAACCCTGTGAGACTTCTCGAAGGTCATGTCACCTTATATACTGGAAAAACTGACCATCAGAGTGTAATGGCTGGAAAAAGTGGAGTTTCAGATGCCGTGGCAGGCGAAGGTGCACCGCCGGCGCAGCTGGAAGTGATAGAGCGAAAATAGGAAGAGCAAGGAGCTTGCGTTTCTGAATACACGAAAGACTTAAGTGCCAGAAACGAAGCGAGCAACGACAGAGGAAAAGAAATCTCAATAAACGAGAAACTAACAAGGCACTAGACAATTTTGCCATAAAAAACCTAAAGAAGCAAAGCTTCCCAGAAATAAAGATAATATATATACTGGCAAACCCTGACTAGAGATTTCTCGAGCCAAAGCGAGTAACAACATCAGACACTCCAGCAAAGGAGGCGTGGCGACCTCTGGCTTAAATAGACTCTGGGGAAGGACCGCCCAGGAATAATCAGCCAGCTGGGTAAAAAATCAGATGGGGAAAGAAAACGATGTCATCAGGGACGAGAGTAACAAAGAAAGCAAAGAGCACATACACAAACCATGACACAGAGGTAATTCTGCGGAATAATATTGCCTCAAACCAGTTTAAGCAATTTTTTTTAGCATCAATAATCATGGAATGAGCCTTCACACAGGCTGTGCAAGAGTATAAAAAAAAAAAAAAAATTGCGACACCTTTCAATTATTATAAAAAATGGATGTTTTCAGTGTTTTTGTTTATTACCTATATTTTTACCTCAATATACTTGTGGGAATGATTTTTTGTGCTCTCATTGCCTACAATAGTACTTCTCAACATATTTTCACCAAAAACTTATGGGAAAGAAATATATTAGGACCCCTTTTAGACAAAAAGGGGTTATTTTAGCAATAATCTTTGAGATTCTATTAATAGTGAAACCTTGATTTGGAGGAAAGTGACTTAAATGAATAATTTGAAAAAATACATTTTAAAAATCCACTGAAACATACATTAACAACATTATTTCAAGTTTCTCCATAATAATAATAATTTTTTTTTTTTCAATAACATCGTTTGTTCATTTCAACTCAGGGGTGTCAATAATTCTGGAGCCTACTGTCGACTGTGATACTGGCAGATTTTTGTTTTGCGCAAAAGAGAAGTTATTTACATTTGCATGTATTTTGTTGAAAACACAAGCTCCTAAATGTCTCTTCAGGCCAAAGAGCTCTCTGAAAGCATTGGAATCTACATTCGGAGTGATAACAAAGCGGAGCAACAGTTCTGGCCTCTTGTGAAAAGAGTCACCATCTACTTACCGAACTCTCCAGCCCTCCAGGAGAGGATTGTGCTGATAGATCTGCCTGGAGCGGGAGACATTAATAAGCACAGATGCGAGATGTGGAAAGAGGTACTGTCAGTGGTTTCATGGTTTCATGATTTAGTCTCGACTCAACTGGATTGTCAAAGGGCAATCATGTTCCCACACCATCAACACTCCACTGTGTCAGGATAGGAGACGGATGAATGCACGTTCCAGTATTGTCTTTTTACGGGCAATGTGAAAACGGAGCTTTTCATTGTAATCCCACAGTGTCTCAGCCAGTGTTCCTCTGTTTGGATTGTGAGTGAGATGAACCGCGCTCTGTCAGAGGAAGTTGCAAATGAGATCTTTGATAAATCACTGAGAACCATTGCTGGGGGAGGAGTGTGTCACAATATCACCTACATCTGCACTAAAACAGATCACATCAACCCAGAAGAAATCAAAGAGTAAGCAGATACATCATGCATTCCTGTAGAAATGCTGAATACACCTATATACAGACATTCCATGCTTCTAATTCTCAAAGACATTTTTAATTTTGTCAGGAACTATCATCTCACAGACGATGATCTTGAAATAGAATGTGACATTGAGGTAAGCAGAGGTTTGTTAATATTGAATATTTACTAGAAAATGTTTTAATATTCAATTGGAAATAATTAAAATTTGAAATGCAATATTAAAACATATTTCTCAGGATCCTCAATATGAAAGAAGAGAAAAACAAGCATGTATACAGTTTCGCAATGAGAGGTTTAAAGAAGAAATCAGCAAAGTCTTGAAAGAAAAAACAAAGGTGAGTTTTAACAGTTTTAATAACTAACATTATTCTAATCTGCATTAGTTCTAGCAACAACCTAGCCAAGCCATGGTAAATATTTGGGGAAACACAAGTACAGCAGGGAAAATAAGCATTGTATGCATCAAAATTTTGCCCAATAATATATTTCTAATGGGGCTATTGACATAAATTTTTCACCAGATTTCGGTGATAACCCAAGTAATCCACGTGTACAAAGAAATCAAAACAAATAAGTCCATAAATAAAGTTATGTGTAATAAAGTAATAATAATAACAATAATAATAATAATAAGTTTTATTTATATAGCGCCTTTCTCCAACTTTACAATGAAAACAAACAGCAAATAAAATACAAAGAACAAAGCATAAAAAGCATATAACACACATTAACATTAAGCAAGTTAAAAACACAACACAAGTAATCAGACAGGTGTAAAAATCACGTCAGGCAGCATCCAGTAGTGCTGCCCCAATCAGAAGGCGGTAAGATCATGTGAGGAGTGAGTGATAGTGTTGGGTGAAAAGATGTGTCTTGACTTGAGTCTTCCACTTTTAAAGTGGAATGACACAGGGGAAAAGTATTGAATACATGAAGAAAAGGAGATGCAAAAAGGCATGGAAAGCCAAGAAACCAGCTGAAATCTGTCCGTATTTAGGAAGCAATCCTGCCCCCTATCAGTGCAAATTCCTATTAGCTAGTTTAGTCCTAATAAATGGCCTGTAAAAAGGTTTCTCATTATCAAGGTGTCACACAAGAAGCATCTCATGATGAATAAAAGCAAAGAGCTCTCTCAAGACCTTCACAACCTTATTGTTGCAAAACATACTGATGGCATTGGTTATAGACGTATTTCTAAACTTCTGAATGTTTCAGTGAGCACCGCTGGGGCCATAATCCAGAAGTGGAAAGAACATCATTCCACCATAAACCGGCCAAGAGCAGGTGCTCCTTGCACGATTTCTGACAGAGGAGTCAAAAGAATAATCAGAAGAGTTGTCCAAGAGCCAAGGACCACTCACAGAGAACTTCAGAAAGACCAGGAATCAGCAGGTACAGTTGTTTCAAAGAAAACAATAAGTAATGCACTCAACCGCCATGGCCACTATGCACGCTCACCGCGCAAGACTCCATTGCTGAAGAAAAAGCATGTTGATGCTCATTTAAAGTTTGCTGCACATTTGGACAAGCCTATGAAATATTAGGAGAATATAGTCTCGTCAGATGAGACCAAAATTGAACTCTTTGGATGTTATAGCACACACCAAGTTTGGAGGACAAACGGCACTGCACATCACCCCCAAAACACCATACCAACAGTGAAGTTTGGAGGTGGAAACATGGTGTGGGGCTGTTTTTCAGCATATGGTACTGGCAGACTTCATATAATTGAAGGAAGGATGACTGGAGAAATGTACTGAGACATTCTTGATAAGAATCTGCTGCCATCCACCAGGGTGCTGAAGATGAAATGAGGGCGGACATTTCAGCAAGACAATGATCCCAAACACACAGCCAAGGAAACTCAATTGGTGTCAGAAAAAAAAAAAAAAAGCTGCTGGAATGGCCCAGTCAATCACCCGACTTGAATCCAATAGAAAATCTATGGAAAGAAATGAAGATCAATGTTCACAGAAGAGGCGCTTGGAGCCTTCAAGATTTGGAGACAGTTTTGTGTGGAAGAATGGGCCAAAATCACACCTGACCAATGCAGGCGACGAGTTTCTCCATACTGATGTCTTGAAGCTGTCATTACCAACAAAGGCTTTTCTACTAAGTATTGAATAAATTTCAGTAAGCGAATTCAATACTTTTTCCCTGTGTCATTCCACTTTATTACTCATAACTTAATTTATGGACTTATTTGTTTTGATTTCTTTGTATGTGTGGATTACTTGGATTGTTATGCAATAAGTACCAAAATGCAGTAAGTGCCAAAATGACAAAAATTGAGATAATACCACAGAGCGATAGCCCTGTGCTTCTTACACATGGTGCAAAAATTTGATTTTAGAAATTCATACTGTATAAGGTGTATTTTTTCATGGTCAAAGTTTCTGTTTTTCAATAAAATGCAATAGGCACCAACATAGAAAAAGATGATTTACTCAAAATGGATATATTGCATTTTGGAAACAAACTCTTCAATTACAATGTTAAAGGAGCTGTGTCACAATTACTGCACATGCTCAGAATGTACGTCCCAAGAAAGTAAATGTGCTTGACGGCAAGTCAGAATCTGATTCCATCCTTGCCAATCCGTCTTCATGTTGCATTGTATTTATATATTTTAGTTACTACGGCATTATGCTTTTTATGTCGCAGTGCATTCTATGGAAATTTGAGGATTCAAAGCACAATTTTAAGCTTTAGCCAACGGATACAATGAATGTAAGCTGGTAGAAGAAGAAAAATACCTTCTCAATTTCCATTTGCAGTTGAGTGGATTTACTTAGTTTACAATTGAGAGAATATACAGTAATCGTGACACAGCTCCGTTAACAGGCCTACAATTTGCATATCTAAACCGAATGGTGCCAAGATGGACAAAGGTTGTATTTCATTCCGTAGGGCTAATCCCTACGCCCTACACCCTGCGAAGTCATTTCCCTTCGTAGTGAAAACTCTGAAGGGCAGCAGGGAGTAGGGTTTTCAAGTATTGGTCATTTGGAATGTCCTTTGTATCTGTAGCAAAACATGATCTGATGTAATATCACTTCTTTGTAATAGACTAGTGCTTTCTAGAAGCTTCTGGCATCTTCCTGCCTGGAGGGGGCGGGATTACCCAGGAATCCTGTGGATCTTTCCAGAATGTTGCTGGTCTATAGAAATGCTGTGAATTTGGTCACCAGGGACAGAGTTTTTGTTTTGGCAACAGAGTTATATAGTGGCATTAGAGTGTTATTAGAGGTTGCTGTGGCCCGGGGGCATTCTGGGGAGGGGGGAAACTCCAACTGCAGGGCTGTGGGGGATTGGCCCCATCTTGGAATTTCTGGATTATGGGTGGAGTAGGCCTGGTCGGTACCCATGGGGCCTGCCATGACATAAGCTCCCAGGGGCCCTGTCCCGCTCATGCTTTGCTCTTTAATATCATCGGCTGACTCACTAGAGATCCTGTATGTATATTTGACGTCCAAATCAAGCAGGGGTTGACAAAAATCTGACATTTTCTGTGGATTTCAACATCTTGCTCGTATTCTTGCTTCAATACGAAGTCTTCCTCGTTATCCTGCTTGATTCGAGCATTGAACACGTTGCTTTTGCATTTCTGTAGCTGGCTAAGCACAAACAAAAAAAGGGTTGTTATTGTCGCGGTTTTGTGTTATTTGGACTGCCCCTTATCTGTGTTTCCCTGTTAGCTGTCGATGGTGATGGTGAATTTTTTCAGAGCCATTGTTGCTATTGCTGGGTCTGCTCTGCCTAGCCAGGAATGCGTTTCTCATAAGAACAGGTGCTAACTTACATAGTTGGAGCCATTGACAGTGAATGGACAAACTACGTAAGTTGCTTGTTAGTGTAGTTAACAACTATGCTTTTGGGAAACGCACCCCAGATCCCCATTGTCAACACAAGTTAGATCTAAAATAAAAGTTGATAAAATCACCTAAAAACCTACTTTTTCTAGCTCGGCACGTTGCCTCCTGTTGTTTGCGTGCCCGACTTCCGGGCTTGGTGAATGACGTTCACCTTACGCACAGGCTATTTTTAGATATCGGGCGGGTCCCCATTCCGGAGTCCAGAGTCATAATCGGTTTTCATATTATATGTCAAATCCACCGTCACGCACGTGAAACTGATAAACCTCCGTGCACACAGACTTCAATTATTACATCGCCTACGTGCTGATTAACCCTTTCATTACCATTGTCGCAGTTGTTACAGACAATACCGTTTATCAACTGCTGGGGGACACCGCGAGCGAATCTGGCAAAAACTACATAGTGCTGCTTTAAGATATTTAATTTTAAAACATTTAAACTTTACAATGGGTGTCTATGGCATGGAATCTTGAGAGTTAGAGTACGTGACATCATCATTAGAGTTGTGGGGAGTTTGAAAATCACCTAAAACTTTTGTCTTTGATTTGCTCTGTCTCCCACAAATTTCAGACTACATACATAATATTCACATCAAAATGTAGATAAACTTGTGTTTGTTCCTCTCCTATATCAGTGGTCCAAAGCAGACCTACACTTTTTGCCGTCTGAGCCTCAAAGCAACAGCAAATCCAGACAGATCTCTCATCTAACCCCATATTAAATGACAGCCTGACTTTCCCCAGAAACCAGTTATGGACAGTTTTTTCAAACTGCTCTAATGCTAAATTTTTTTGACCTAAATACACAAAAATTATATTGAAATTTTCAGCAAAGCTTCAGTGTGCCTTCTGTGATGTTATTTAAATGATACTACCTACGTTTTTCGAGAAATCTCGCATTTTACAGTGGGTGGCTCAAGAGGAAAAGCATTTTCAAATGACCTATGCGACTCAGCCATTAAGTGACTCAGCCGTTAATTTTTAAAACGGTAACCTGGCAACTTAATTGTCAGCAGAGGTGGCTCTGGCCTGACCACTGATCTATATAGATCAATGGGCCTGACCTATGTTTCAGCTGTTTCAGTTGAAACGGGCCCCGCCCTCCAGGGTGTCCCCAACTACAGGCAAACCGGGCAAATATTTGGGATCCCTCAAAGCACATTTTGTGCCTTCAAATGCACATTTGCAATGACTTATGACACATTAATCTTCTAATGATATAATGCACCCCAGGCAGGTGGAAACCCCTTAACGGCACCCCCTCTGGGTGTTGAACTGAAGGCAAACCGGAAAAAGCATTTTCTCTCCCATTTGACTGGGTGACATTAAGTTCAAAAGAAAATTTTTGTTACAGAGTTGAAGTGAAAAAGAGCCTATCCAGGCCCATTTCTGCAAGTTCAAATTTTTTAATTTCTAACTAAACGACCTCATTGATTATATTCCTTGCACTAATACCTGAATATCATTATTATTGATATGCATTAGTTAAAACGGGCTGATCAAGATGGACGTAAATCTGCGCTAGCATAGAGAATGTGATTTCGGACCTCCGCAATTTTTTGCGGAGTGGCTTAAATCAGAGTTGGCTGCTAGGCTCCAGTCTCCGTCAGATGTATTAGTTGTGTGAACACTGAGCTGGCTAAGAAGTGTAGTAGTTATCCATCGTTTACAAATGATCGTAGCTAAAGAGTTATGGTGGCTGATACTCTGGGAATTTTGATAATACAGTCGTCACCTTAGCCAATGTTGTTAATGTAGTAACTTTTTAAGGACAGTCAGTAAGCACACAGATGCACGGGCTGCTCATCAAATGAGTGTCTTTTACTGTTATATCTTTTCTTTTCTTTACACTTGCTCAGCCTATTCAGCAACAGCTATGGATGCCCATTAGGGACATCCACTACATCTCCCCTTCTTCAAGGGACAAGTGTAAAGTGTTAAACATTCTGGATAATGCATACAGACAACTTCAACTTCCACTTATCCCTTTTTTGTGAAAGGAAAAAAAAAACACTTAAAACTATCAGCCCTTTTAGCAACTGATGTAAGGAATAAGTGTCTAATCACAGAATAAACACTGAATTTTATCAGCAGTCTATGAAGAGCATTTGAACAGTAAGAGCCTTTCAAACTCTAAAGGAACATTTAAGATCATCATACAATATATATTTTTTTACTTTACTGAACAAAATCTTTAAGCCACCCTGGTGGCTTTATGTGCCTTTTTGGAACATCCCTCACTTTAGGCACAGAGCACTCTGTCAGTGTGGCGGGGGCTCTGTCCCCCTCCACTGTCTGCTCCTCCTGCTGTGTCAGTGCCTGTTGTGGAGGCCATAGACATATATAATAGAACCAGAGAGAATGAGGAAGTACCTTTGCTTCAGTCAGTTAGCATGTTAGCTTCCTGCTTCCGCGTTTCCCAAGGATGCAATTTTGTGGCCAAAGCCGCTGAAGCTCCATAGACACCAATTGAAAAGTGTGCCTTTTTTCTTGCCAAATAAAAAGCGAAAACAAAAAAAAATGTATTCGGTAATCCTTCATTATTTTTGCTCTTTGTCTGACTTAACTGTTTGATGTTTTCAAGAGGGCCTGTAAAATAAGAACTGCTACTTAGAGCTTGATGACAGCTCGTGCACGAAGTTTGGTTGTACAGCTGTTGCTCTGACTGCAGCAGTTCAGCCAATGAGTGTATAGTCGTCTTGGCGTTCTGGATTAACAGCGTTGCTCGTCATTTTCCTCGAATACATTCGCCAATCCGCGACAGCGACACATTTTCTTGGCCATTTGTGCCGTGTAATCAGATTGGCAATCTTATGAAATGGTGCCGAAATAAGCACCCATGGAACGCCATTTTTATAGATGGCGTCGGTCAATTCCGTACTTCCTGGGCTGAAGTAGCTAGCCTAGCATCTCCCATTGAAAGTAATAGGGGTGGTACTTTCTCGCTCTCTGCAGTTCTATTATATTACCTCCATTTTGGAGGCAGCTGTGGCTCTGGAGGGCTTGGAGATGCGCCCTGTTCCTCCTCACTTCCTCAGTTTCAGTTCTGACCACGTAGGAGCGTGGAGTGTCAGCCAACCTAACCACGGTAGCTGCCTGTTTTGACGGAGAAATCCACATAGATTGTCCGGGTTTTAACATGGACTTCCTTGTGGCACGGTGTCTGTCATTAAAGTTTAACGCTTGTGTCATTTTCAGTTGATTGTCCTTTTCTGGAAGGATTTTGTTTTTGTCCATTGAGGTTTTAGCTGGGTCAGTGCCTGGCAGTGTGGCAGTGGGGAACGGAGCCTTCATCAGGAGCTCGGCTGAGATAGCCCGTGCTGCAGTGGTGTGAAAATAACAATTTTTTGCAACAGTGACTTAGCTGTCTTAACAGCTCTCTCTCTCTCTCTGTTGCTCTGGCTGAAGTATGGGCTACTGGTGACATGCGGGCAAAGGCTGCAAATTCTCTGGCTGAAAATTGGGGGTTTCAGTCCGCCTCTGGGACTCCACCATGTAGTTTTTTTGGGGGACTAGTCAAGTAAGCTAACAAATAGGTGCTGCCTTTTTGACTCCTACCTTTTGCCAGGGACACTGAGGCATTCGTATCATTGGCTGTTTGGCGAACAAATTAGTGATCTGCTTAATTAAAACTGCTTTGCTCTTGCTTTGCATTTAGATGCAAACGGGGGCATTTGCTTGCAATGTCTCTGGACTCTTTTGTCCTTTAATTAAAAGGCCTAAACCTTTGTCACGTAGGACTGAGCTGTTGGGACAGCTCCTCCTTTTAAAATAACAAGTCTTCTTGCATCTTCTCTACATTCGCCGGGCGATAATTCTGGGACGGGTTTAGCGCTTCTGACACCATGTAGTAACTTTTTTAAGTTATGGCAATTTTCGGGGTATTTAAAATTATATATAATGGTTTGACTCTGTTTCTCAACCTTTGATTTATAATTTTTTATTGCATTGTCCGGGGTATTTAAAATTATATATAATGGTGAGCTTTGATTTATAAATTTTATTGCATTGTCCAGCAATTTTATGCGTTTTTTACGCATTAAATTATCCATGAACATTATGGACAATTGGGAAATCAGGCAACAAAATGAAAGGGAGGTTTACCGAACTGGAAGCATGCTGTTTACGTGGTGAATGATTTGGAAGCTGCTACCAAATATAAAATTAAAGTAGCGGACAAACGCAGATCTCTGCAATAACCTTTAATTTCACACACAAATTTCGCTTGCTAAGTAGCTAGCTACTTAACTCGATTCATTTAGACAGCATCATCAGACAATTAACCAAATTACTAGCTCATTTTCCTTGCGTGGCTATCGCAACCACGCTATGTAGCTTGCTACACAGATATCCAAATAAACATTTTATTTCATGTGCAGCATTGTTAACAACGTTAGTTAGCCAGCCAGCCAAATGTTTTCCTTATTCGTTTGAAGAAAATCGTCAGACAGACAACTGGTCGCGTAGCTAGCTATGGTTGCTATGCTTCACCTTCTTCAAAGACTTATTATTCCCCGGCATAAAAATGTCTGTCCGGGGATATAGGCAGATATCGCATGTATTCTATGTATAGTCTGCCTGTCTGTCCATTTTTCCATTTCATCCGTAATCATTTTGTTTCGGAGCAGAACTTGGCAAAACTATGATATTATCAGATATCAGCACCAAACTTTGTACATGTATTCTATATATAGTCTAGATGTGCCTTTTGCTACTTTGGAAACTTCAGGATTACTATTTTTGCCATTTCCATGGAAACGAATCTGGACTTAATGCACATCAGGCCTCAAAAACAATATATCTTTTTTGCAGCAGAACAGATTTCTGAAAAAACCATTCAATATATCTTACTGAAACTTGGCATGTGTATTACCCACATACTGAAGTGGTGCCTTTTGATATTTTCAGATTTCTGAAAATCTTATTTTTTTCGTTTCCATGGAAACCAGTTGCATTTGGACTCTGTACAGAGATAGGTTCATTTCCGGAGCAGAACTCAAAAACCGTTCAATATATCTTTCTGAAACTTTGCATGTGTATTACCCACATACTGAAGTGGTGCCTTGTGATATTTTCAGATTTCTGAAAATCTTCTTTTTTCATTTCCATGGAAACCAGTTGCATTTGGACTCTGTACAGAGATAGGTTTGTTTCCGGAGCAGAACTCAAAAACCGTTCATTTATTTCTGAAATTTTGCATCGATTACCCACATACTGAAGTGGTGCCTTTTGTTAAGATTTCTGAAAAACTTAGTTTCCATGGAAATCAGTTGGATTTGGACTCTGTACAGAGATAGGTTCGTTTCGAGCACAACTCAAAAACCGTTCATTATATCTTTTGAAACTTGGCATGTGTATTACCCACATACTGAAGTGGTGCCTTTTCATATTTTCAGATTTTTGTTCAAAAAACTCTTGTTTTTTTGCCTTTTCAACATGGTTCAAGATGTTGCCAGTACATACTTGATAATTTCAGAGGACATTCTTGTTTATTTCAGAAGATAGGTTTATTTCCGCAGCAGAATAATCAAAACCGGGGGATATGTCATCTTTTATATCTTGTTTTGTAATGGGGTTTTGGTTATCACCCATCTACTGAAGAAATAACTGTAGTTTCCTTTTCATATTTTCAAATTTCTGAAACTATTTTTTTTTCCTTTCCATTTGCTGAAGATGGATTTGGACTCAGCTTCCTGAAAACAGGGATGGTTTTTTGGTTCGGTAAAAAAAGCAAAAACTAAAATCTGGGTATACTGTTCATTAATTTTGAAAAAATCTTTTTTTTTATTGAAGTCCCTGCCTTTGATCAACATGGGGTTCAGTGCTCTTTTGGTATATGTTGATAAGTACATAAAACCTTTTCCAGATAATTCCAGAGTCAAATCACCCTCAACATTTTTGTTTGAATTTCTTTGAAGGTGCAGGATTGAGCCATGACGTTATTTTCGCAAATAATCAGGGGCCGGGGCAAATATGCCATATCATCTTCTGATGACTCTTGTATTTGTAATGGGGTTGTTGGTTCATAAATTGTCGAAAACAAAAGCGCCATCTACTGGAAATTTTCAGAAAGCAGTTCGGATAAGTGTTTGTTTGTAGTTTCCTTGATTCTCACGTGACTGCAGCCATATCTATAATTCTGCTCTGGATCACGGTTCAATGAGAAAGAAGGCAGTGGTTCTGCGCTGACCACACCTTTTATCCATCTCATTTAATTTCTCAGTAATCATAATTATCTACACAAGGCAATTTTACACATAAGCTGTTTAAATGATTGCATAAAAATCCCAATGTCACACACCAAACATTGGTTCATTAATAAATCTACAGTGCCTGACAAAAGTCTTGTCACTTATCCAAGTTGTAGGAACAACAAATAATAACCTGACTTGTAGTTGATCAATTGGAATCAAAAATGGCTTATATGAAAGGCAAAGCCCTCTAGATTATGCGAAATATACCAAAATAGAGTTTTGTGTCATTGATTGAGTTTTATAATTTAATTTGTACAGAAAGGTCAGATTTTGCTTGGACAAAAGTCTTGTCGCATTGAAAAAAAATGTGGAAATTATACATACACTTTATTTTGAATACACAAATATGCCACTATAATATCAGAACATAAAGCCATGGTGCCTTGGAAAAAAGAATTAATTTTGCGTATGACTCCCATGAGCTTGGAGGACTGCATCCATACGTCTTGGCAATGACTGAGATAAGCTGATGATGAAATCATCTGGAATGACATAGAAAGCAGTCTTGCAGGACTCCCAGAGTTCATCAAGATTCTATGGTTTCATCTTCCAAGCCTCCTCCTTCATCTTACCCCTGAAATGCTCAATAATGTTCATGTCAGGTGACTGGGTAGGCCAATCCTGGAGTACCTTCACCTTCTTTGCTTTCAGGAACTGTGACATGGAGGCAGAAGAATGAGAAGGAGCAGCAGTATAAGTAGGGCAGCAAGAACTTCTTGATATTTCAGGCTGTTGATGTTGCTATCCACTCTGCAGATCTTTCTCACACCCCCATGCTGGATGTAACAACAAACCATGATTTTTCCTCCACCAAACATGATTGTTTTCTGGGAGAATCTTGGGTCCATGAGGGTTCCAACAGGTCTTGTACGGCGACTGGCATGCAGTTCAATGGATGATTCACCAGAAAAATAAACTTTCAGCCACTTTTCCAGTATCAATCCTTTTTCTGAGCTGTGGGCCTTGGCAAATGCAATGCAGGTTTTTTGTTTTCTGTTTAATGCAGACTTCTGTGTACTAATTTGGCTATGAAAACCACTTTGAGAGAGAATTTGACAAACTCTTCTTGTAGATACTGGGATTTTTGGTGACATTTCCTCATGTAGCTTCGCTGTAGTTGAAGAAGGGCTGGCCTTGTACAGTTGAAGCAACAAACGGTCCTTTCAAACAGTTGTCATACGGGGTCTGTCTGACCTGCGCTTGCCATGAACGTCACCAGTTTCTTCAAATCTTTTTCTCACCCCCTCCACTTGACATTTGGATACATTAAAGATGTCTGCCACCACAGCAGCAGACTCAGTCTTCAGGCTCTTGATGATCAGCACTTTGGTCTGTGGTTGAATCTTTGGTATGTTGTCAGAGGTCTAGTCGCACCTCATATGAAAGTCTGGTGTGCTGGGGTTATTTCTATACACATCTGGGAATGTGTTAATTACAGTATTTGTCATAGGTTAAACGCTAATCTGCGATTTGTTGCATCATCTGAAGAGACGACAAGACTTTTGTCCCAGCAAAAACAGATGTTATGGGCTTAGCCAAGCTGTGAACATCAGAACACTTTTTGACGGTTTCATTTTATACCAAATTATTAATGTGAAAGCCCTTGACATTAAAATGGACCATTTATTGTAACAATTGATTGGTTAGAAATAAAGTTATATGCTATTTTTAGTTACTATGTCCTTATGCGACAAGACTTTTGTCAGGCACTGTATTGTATACTTGATGTCATTCAGTATTAGTGTGACTTAAGATAAGCAAACAAGAGCAACTAGATCGTGGTAAGTTTTTAACCAACAGCATGAGTTTGTTGTAACTAAAAATGATGTTCCTCACCAAAGTAAATACTGATTAATAGCGCTTGTAATTACAAGTGTACCGTATTCTGACGCGATAATGTATTTTCATTTAATCTATGTCACAATCCTTTTTAAAACTTTGTTCTCTGTTAATCATGCTTCAACTCCTGTTTGTCAATATCCATATATTGTGATATTTGTTTTCCTCATGGTGTTTCTTCGTGTGTTATGAGGTAACTTCAATAGTGCATTCATCACTCTTCTCATCTTTTCCTGTCCCCTCTTTCTCTCTCTCCTCTAAGTGAGTAGGGCCTAGGTGCAACAATTACCCTGGTCTTTACTGTTTCTACTCAAACATACCGACTCAAAGTTGGCTCTTAGGTGGCTGTGCAACTTTCAGCTTTTTAAAAAAATCATTAACTGTGAATTGATTGTCTGATTTTACAACTTTGCTTTGCATGCACTGGTATTTCCTTCAGGAAATGCATTTCTAGTTTTATATGTTGCCTTTGAAGTATTTTCAATCAGATATAGGGTTTATATGATTTGCAAATAATTTTATTCTGTTTTTATGTACATTTTACACAACTTTCCCAAGTTTGAGTTATTGGTAGCTTTGCAACATGTCCAGAGTCGTTTTCCAAACACTGGACTAAACAGTTCACGGTTACGGCAAATACTGAGATAATAACAATTATAATATTTAATTTCAGGAATTTCTACTTGATGATGAAGACAATTCAGAGGAATTTTTTGATGTGTACACTGTGAGTTCTCAAGAATACAGAAAAATTGCGCAAGGAAAGGGATCAACTCTGGACAGAAATGAAACTGGTAAAAATAATATATGAAAGCAAATGTGAAAATATGATGAATGATTTAAGTGCTAACTAGAATTTTTTGTTTACTTGCAAAGAAATACCATTCCTGATTGAGCACATCAAGAAACTGTACATCTCCCATTCTGTGAAGGAAGTGAAAGATTATGTATCTGATGTGTCTGGAATCATTTCTTATCTTCATTTTTCAAAGGATGCCATCAGTTCAAAGGTATGTTCTAATTCATGCAATAGGTATAGTAAAAATCCAAAAGTATATGGGCAATTCCAATGTTACGGACGTTACAACAGAAGCAGTGGCATAGCTAGTGGGGGGGCAAAGACACATCACTGAATGACAACAATTAGTCCTGGCTAGTTCTCAATCATTTTCCTTTATTGACGCGTTTTCCAATTATCATAATTTGCAACTGAAGACACGGTTTCTCTCCATATGCATCTAACAGCGATTAAATAATGGGCTAAATTCAGTACAGTGGCGGAACAAGAAAAGAGAATTGGGTTGCACAGAACATCCGTTTAAAACAATTATTAGTCCTGACCTGTTCTCAGTCATTTACATAATTAACAGAAGGTTCACTCCGAGAGCACTCCACACTTAACAGGTGCAGCTTGTTCTCCCGATTAGGTTAGATGACAATCATTCATCTGGACGCGTATTCGCAATATATAAATCAACGTTATTCAAAATGGCATACCTGTCGACTCTCATGCAAATAGCTGGAGCCGCGCTTTTTATAGACTATTGAACTTTTTTTTTTTTAAATCAACCCACATAATACTGAGAGTGAAAGTCCGCGTTTCATTGGAACGTGGACCAGTTCAATCAATGCAAAGCATTGGCCTATTAATAAGTAAATTATTTTTCTTTACTGAATTTAGCCCATGATTTCATCGCTGTTAGATCGCATATGGAGAGAAACCATGTCTTCAGATGCCAATTACAATAATTGGAAAACGTGTCAATAAAGGAAAATGACTGAGAACTAGCCAGGACTAATTGTTGTCATAAAGGGACGTGTCTTTGCCCCCCCACTAGCTACGCCACTGATCAGAAGGAATTTTTAGCCATTCCAACTACCCTAACAGCTTAAGTTTTACTCCAAGGAATTCAACCTTATGGGTATTACTAGCTTAGGTCTGAGGCTGTTTGATGGGGGAAGAAAAGCTATCCAGTGATGTCTGTTTTGTATGAACCATAATTATGAATGTGACGGATGTTACATGAAAAAGACATGGAAAAAATTCAGCCATGTTTATTTCAAAATACTCTGTGTCTCAATAATGGTTCACATAAATGTTTATCCCAGAATTGTACGAGAACTAGGCCACCCAAAACACAAATTATACTACAGCTCCTTATGAGAGTCTCTTAGCAGGCGGTTCTAGAATTGCGCAAAATCCTCTGTGATGGATGTTACGTGACGGATGTTACATTTTGTCCACGGAAGTAAAACGAAACTTTCTGCAGAAAAAAAGTCAATATTGTCCAGTGGAATGATGAAATAACCACATCTTTGCATGACTGTAGTAGGTTATAAGATCATTGTGACTTAGTTTTGGTAGAGTGCATCAATTACACAGTATCTTGCAGTTAACATTGGTATGAAATAGTTTCATTCAGGTTTCTCTTTAATCAATCAAACTCAATAGCTATCCAGGTGTGGAGCAATCAATGCACTATACCTATGAAGGTGTTTATTTATTTTACTCTGTTGAAATAATCCTGTTTCTTTAACTGTTAACTGAAGACTGCAGACTCAATCCACTTGCTTAATACATTGCTTCCTCAAAACGAGAACTGTAGAAACAATTCTGAGAGATAATCACTAACTCAACTCCAGACTGTAAGATTAGAAGTCACAAAACTAGCATTAAAACATAAATGATAAAAACAGGTTAAATTCTGTATTCTGACTTTGATTAAATTCTGGGGATATTAGGACAGATGACGAAAACAAAGAAAAAGTTTCTGCTGTGATCGAGATTTCTTCTTTTTTATCATAACACTAGAAATTACACAAATAGAAATGCTTACTGCGAATTACACAGAGGATCTCCAATGAGTGAGTCCGAGATATCAAATTCATGCAAAGAGAGTAGTAATTTTCATTTAAATGAGAAATGAGCACAATTACACATTTCAACCCCAATTCGGAAACATCCATGGCAAAAATTCCCTCTCTCCCTTTTATAATCTAGACAAGTTGAGCATTCCTCCACTCTCTGGGGGCGTGACAGATGTTATAGGACCCCTTTTCCCGTGACGGACGTTACATATGATGGACGTTACGGATTTTGATCCCCTGCCAAACCTTACATGTTAAACTTTCAGGCAGACTTTGTCCATTATTGACTTCGCCTTGGCTACAGCTAAGATAATTGAAAAAGTTCAATCAATATTTCATCTCAGTTTCTTCCAATAAAAATAGTTCAGAATTTCTGTGACGGACGTTACACTGACCGGGAAGATTAAGTCACCCCTTCCTTCTGGCCTGCAAACTTCCACATGAGGGTTCAAGCTGCCCTCCACTTTAAATGTATGCTCTTTGGCATAACGAATTGAATGATATGAATTGTAATACCCATTTAGTTACTGGTAATTTCAAAGGTCCTAATTACCTGATTTTGAGCTGATTTCAGGGCAAAATTCGCACCATCTGTTTGGATGCAAAACTCTCACTGAAAAAATAGTGATTCAGCCATGAATATACATGTTTCTTAAAGTTAGGGGTTTTGTGGATAGATTGAGGCCCTTTGCTGGATGTTAAACAGAGATTTAATTTTTGCTCATCATGTCCCTCTTTTCATGGAATTGCCCATATGAACATTGACACAATTTCTCTCATTTTGGTTCTATTTGCCACTACAGTAGACTAATCCCCTTTGCGTAGAATACTAATATCACCAATTTTTCCTGTTGTGGATGAACCTATTTAAGGCTTTATAACTCAGTATTTGTGTCACAGAGACACTGGAAAATTATTCCAGTGCAGCAAGATATTTTGAAATTTAAATTATTTACCAATTAAATTCCAGAATTTTCGGACACCGGCGTCTAAATCTGCTCTCGTAGACAAGTTGTGACCTGCACATTCACCACGCTATAAAATAATAATGTATAATTATGAGAGAGTTATTTTCAAGGCAAATGCATAACCGGAACTACATTCCAGACATACTGGCTGGGCGGAGTGATTTCAAAAGTATATGTTTACTGCAGCTATAACTACTAGTAACTACTACTCAAGAAAGTAGTTCCAAGTATTTGCTTCATGTGTCATAATGTTACATAATTATACTTGTGCATTATTATTTCATAGCGTGGTGAATGTGCAGGTCACAACTTGTCCACGAGAGCGTTTTGGAGCTGTTGGATTGTGTATCTGATGAGTTTTGAAGGAGCGAGGGACCTGTACCGTTCACTTTTGTTATGTTCGCTGAGCATCTCACGTCTCCCCCCCCCAAAAAAATCTCAAAACAACAGGCACGGATAACTAAAGGTAATGTACCTATTCATATGACTATAGGGATTATGGCAATAGGCTAATTTCCCAAAATGTTGAAATATCCCCTTAATTATTGAGAGAAAATCGTCTTTCTGTCAGTGTTTTATTTCATGCCTGTGAGGCGCTTCTGTAAAATGTTCGATTCGTGATTATATTTATCTGAGTGTTAACTATAACCTACTTTTCAGGAGCAGTCTTCAAATTTGGATGAGTTCAATCGACTTGAAAAGGAGCTAGTTAATATGAGCAGAAGGCTAGATTCAGTCCTGAGCAAATTTCACGATGAACTCCAAGACAATCTGCAAAAAGGAGCAAGAATAGCCCAGACGAACTGCCAGAGAAATGCCAAGATAAGTGTGCTGGAACCGGTAAGTTTATATCGATGGGCAGCTTGCAGTTTTGCAATGGAAAACCTTGTTTTCGTAGTTGCTGGCAATCAGTCATTTCATACACGAATTACTGAACAAGAACCAGGTAACACCTGGTTTAGGTGGATCCTGTGGGTCAGATAAAACAAGGACAATGTGAAAATTAACTGCTATAAAAATTATGCTGTCCATATGCAAATTTTTTTGTCTTCAGGATGATAGCACATTTTCAGACAGCTGAGTTCATGAATGAAATATCAAATGTTCAAAATATCTGGCCAAAACTGTGCAATCAGCCAGCTTGTAATGACCACATGATTGTGTAATCAGTATCCAAAAGTCCATATCAATACATGGCATAAATACATACTGTCCTGTATAATGTATGTTGCAACTGAGTTAGACAAATTAGGCCTAGTATGTTGTAGGACTGTCGAATATCTTTCACTGGCAGCGCTTTTGTTGCCCAACCAACTGAAAAATGGCCAAGGCGGGCCCTGTCAGTCACGAGGCATCATGATGTCCTGTCAGCAAGTGCGTTTTCATTTTAATATTGTTAGCTATATGCTTCCATAAGTTTGCCACCTGCCTCACTTATGCCTCTCTCACTCCCTTAAAGTGGGAGCGACATTACAGGCTGTGCTTCTCCCCAAACAAATTGTATAATAGTTATTGACAGAATTCTCAATGTAAGCATACACTTAAAATTTATATTTTAAGAGCTGGTGGGGCAAAAAAGGGGGCAATCCCCGAAGTCTTGTCGCACCGTGTCGGAAAAGCCCCAGTGAAGTCACTATGTAATAGAGAACGGAAGTGAGGGTACTATACTAAAATGTATTGAACATTTAGCAATTACAGTGGTCTACAATCTGAGAAATAACTTTAATAATCAATATGACAAACCACATGCCATGTACTCTCTCTCTCACACTTGAAGATTTTTAAAATTATTTGCTGGACCATTTTGCGATATTCATAGGTTACACAGCAAGCCAGTTACATGGCTAACGTTAGCTACATGGGTTGCTTACTGGGCTACCAAGCTAGCACTGGTGTTCTGTCAATTTTCGCTACCTATCAAAACATACTACTTTGCGGTTCTGCGCTTGTGCTGACTGAAAATCTTGGACTCTGTTTCTTCTCTTAGATCTTAAAGGTTGATTATGGAATATTAGCAGAATACCGACATCTAGTGTCTCAAGATCGTAATCGCAACAACAGAAAATAATTCCAGCAGTCGGGTTGCCAGGTTCGTTGCCGAGTGTGTCAAGCGATCAGCCTGCACAAGCATATGCTTCGCCGATATTGACTCTCGTCTTTGCCGTTCTGCGGTCACTCTGCTGCTGGGACGGATAACGTACCGTTCGCCGGGGCTCTGAAGCAGCTGCAGCAGGACTTGCAGACTCCGCCATTTTACCCAGTGCCAGCCTAGCTGTGCCGAGCATAAAGACCGTATTTGGCAACCCGCCACCCGTCATTGTGAACCTGTCAAAAATTTTTAATGATTTAATTCAGACTAAATATATTTTTTTATGGAAAAGAAATACTTTTATTCTCCATCGCTCTAAACGCACCGTGGATGTATAATTTTGAAAAAATATAGCTTTTTGTACGCATTCTCCATAATCAACCTTTAAGTATCTTCAAAAATCATGTAAATACTTTTTTCAGAGTGCCTTTCGACCTGTAAGCGTGTATAAACTCATGGAATTTAAAAACGCACCACTATTTTTGTGATTAATATTTTATAGGAATTTAGTAGGAATTAAGATTAATGGAATGTTCAGTTGCTTATGGTAAAACTTTATTAATGAAGAAATTAAAGTGTTCAAGACCACACAACACACACCAAGTGCAGATGTCAGGTTACAGGTAAACCATCGTTTGTCAATAACGAGTGTGTCCATCGTCACGCAGGCGGTTCCTCACTGTTCTTCCAGACACAGGTCGGTGGTGCCTCGCCACAATGGTAGCAGCAGTTTGCGACACTGGTTGAAATCCGTTTCTCAGATGAACCAGACGGATGTGACAATCCTGACGAGCGGTAGTCACGCGTGGCTGACCTGGCCGCGGGCGGTCTGCAACGGTGCCAGTGGTGTTATATGGCTGTTGAAGATGCACTATTGTGGAATGGCTGGCATTCATTTGTCTGGCAACTTCTCTTCGGCTTTGACCAGCCTGAAGCAAACCAATGGCTCGGTTCCTGTATGGATCGCTCAGTCGAGGCATTGTGCAGACTTGTCCGAACCATTTCATTTTGTGGTCTTTTTATAGCCATGGACCTCGTTATTTTTGGGAGTGGTCAAAATCTGGCTCAAATCACTTTAGGAAAGGCTACTGCTCAACCTAGGAGGATAAAACCAATTGGCTATTTTGCGAATCACTGAAGTGGAACGAGAGAAATTATAATCTCATTTTCAATATCATGTGCTCAGTGTACAAGTTTAACTTCTGTTTTTGGACATATGAAATCAGATTTCTTAAATTGTGAGGAGAATGGGTGGTGTGTTTTTAAAGTCCATGAGTTTACACACATTTGCATGTACACGCTGGGATTTCCTGAAAATGTAGAAATACCATAATTTCCGGTGTACAAGCCAACTGGGTGTATAAGCCGAGCCCTGTTTTCAAGGCTAAAACAACAGATTTTTTGTGTTTCCGCTATATAAGCCGACCCCCGTTTCTGGAGATTGAATTTATCAAAAAAAAACAAAAAAACAAATATCATTGTATAAAAGAATTGATTTAAATTCAAAAGGCTGGCAAAGAATAGAATTTCTTGTACAAGGTTAAGTTAAAGTCGCACCACGCGCAATGCTGAAAGATGAAAAGACGTTCAACTGACCAATCTGCACTGCGTAATCCCATAACACACTGTCCAGTAAATGACACTTTGAGGGACTCAGTTAGATTTTTAAGGCAGACAACAGCATGCAAACAGTCAGTGATTTGTTAATTTTGTTTATCTTTCAAATGTTTTGTTGATTTCACAAACCTTTCTGCAAAAAACGATGAACTCAGAGAGGCATGTGGTTTTGTTTGACTAGAGTACATACGATTCCAGTTTAAGCAGAAAAAAAAGAAAATTGAAATGTTAGGAATCATTTTCTTTATTACCTCCATCATCTAAGGTGGAAGGAGGCTGTGTGATCGGTGCCGTTTGTCTGTCTGTTTCTGAACAAAACTAAAAAACCACTAAACTGGTTTTGATTAAATTTGGTACGATGGTGAGAGAGTCTACGGATGAGTTTTTGGTGGTGATTCTGAATACATCCAGGGAAGGGAAAAAAAACGATTGATTTTGGGTTTTGCTGCCACCTGGCAGTAAAATGTGGCAGAGGTACTTGCGAACTCTGAATGTAGCTCCTTTTTTAATGTGATACCCTCTGTATAAGCCGACCCCCTGCTTTTAGGACCAAAATTTAGGGCTAAATTTTCGGCTTATACACCGGAAATTACGGTAAGATGATAATGGCGTGCGGCATGTATCTTTAAACAAACTTATCCAACTCATTATAACATCTGCTTATGTTATAATAAGCTAACAAATCCCAAAGTTCTGTAGGCTGATTTATATTGCAATATCAAGGCGAAAACAAAGCCTTTACGATCGCTTTGCATTAGCCAACGGTAGCATTTTTCAACAAGGCAGCACAAATTGTCAGAACACCGGCTGTGTGTTTTGGTCACATGCACCAGATAGCTATGACTAGCAAAGTCTGCAAAAATGCTTTCTAGCTAGCTCACGTCATGCCGCGTTCGATCTGTTCTGGGAAGTCGGGATTTCCGAGCTTTCAGTCGGAAACTTCAATTTTAATTGCCCCTGAAGTTGGATTTCCAACTCAAAAAGTTGGAGATTCTTCAGCAACCCCGAGCTTTTACTTCCAAGTGCAAGATGGCTGCACCGTAAGTCAACAGTAAGCGAAAGCTGTGATAATAAACTGTATATTTGCAATTCTCAATTCTGCTGAAAATTCCCATTACAGAAACTCCAAAAACTCTCAACATTATTAGGTGTGGCAAGTTTTCATTAATAACGCATACATTTTATCTCTCACGAATTCGGCATCAATTTTAGTGGCATGTTCACTTTCCCTTGCTGTAGTCAGCATTTAATCAATGCATATGTAAGAGATTCTCGTGTAACAGACTCAGAAGGATGCCGGACACCTCAGATGCAGACTGTAGACTTGATTTGTACCTCTGTGGCAAAGGAAAGACATGTCACAGCCTTTATTGACAGACACGGTCCCGATATCAGCACGAAGGCACTAGACAAAACGGTCTCTCAACCTCACGGATATCTCCTGCATCTCAAAAGAAAATGGTGACAGCTTGTAGCACAGCCAGCGAGGTATCACACAATTCAATTCAGACAGAGGCTACATACAGCAAGCAACGAAAAGAGGGCAACTCAAAGCATTCATCGACGTACGTCTCGAACTCCACAGGTATTACACTGCCCTCATTACATAACCTATTTATTTGATGCCTTTAGTTCGTCTACTGGTTTCTTGCATTAATTCTCTAAGCAGATCACACGCAACAAGTAGCTAAAGAATGCTAACCTGCGTGTAAAAATTTCCTTTCGCTGGTCGGATTTTACAAACACAAAGGATAATGCGGCTACACACTCCCTATTTAGTCTACGATTTCTATTATGATTTTATATTGCAAATGACACATGAACTCAGTATTGAACAAAAATTTTGACAAACTAATTCTTCTGTGTGAAGAGAGACGCAAATTATGAACCTGCTCTCATTGCATCCCACGGCAGACTGAGAAGCAGGACTCAACTATCGGGCGAGAGTGAACCCGATTGTTCCAATTAACATATTACAACTGAGCAGGCATGTTCACGCCCAATCAAATGCTTAAAAACTTTGACATCTTTGTCTCACATGAAAACAACTTTTCATAAAGATTGCTAGGGGCAGCATTAAAGGCACAGCTTGATAAAAACAGCAAAACTTAATTTTAAAACTCCCCCTGAGAGTTGGTTTCATCCATTTATGCCCGCGAAAAACCATCTCCTTAATTGCAAGAAACTACAAGGCAAAAAAAAAAAAAAAAAAAACTTCCCGTTCTGCTGAAAGTTGATAGAAATAGAAACCACTCTGTCACACTCGTGCGTAATATAAGTCCTTGTGCATGGTCGTTTATCAGTTTCACCTGCGTTATGACTCCGGACTTCTCACGCTTTTCCTTTCTTTGATCTTAATAAGATCATTGGAAGAAAGACGTTTCAAATGATCTTCTTTCATTTAAACAATTTAATCAATAATGAAACACACGCATTGCTTCCAACCCCTGAGTAAAGAAAAGCGCGAGAAGTCCGGAGTCGTAATCGTACGTGAAACTGATAAACCTCCTGGCAGAAGGTTCCGTGCGAGAATCTTTCACATATGCTTTGAATAATTGCTGACTACAGCAGAGGAATGTAAAAATGCCACTTAAACTTACACCGAATGCGTGAGAGTTAACAGGTGTACGTTAGTAAGGAAAACTGACCACACCTGATAATGTTGAGAGTTTTCGTAGTTTAATGGTAATTTAAATGAATGATTGCAAACAGGTCATGACCAATGATAATTTTTAAGGGATGGGTTTCAGCCTCCCCTATCGCCAGTTCACCAGCCACCACTGGTGTTTATGTAAAACCGCTATGTAGTGGCATTGTCATCTAATTAGTGAATGACGTCAAGTTCCAAAACGACACAATGATGCAGACAGCTCTATTTTTTGAGTACTATAAATACATTGGAGTTAAGTAGATTGGTGGTGGTATCGGTTGTTTAATACTGTTGCAAGGTAGCGAGATCTTGACACGGAAGAGACTGTGCCATTATTGAGTTTGTTGGAAGTTTTGCTCGTTTGGTAGGACTCGTCCGTCCGGTCAATTTTTTTCTCCCAGTCTGCTAGTCAACGAGATCGCTATTGACCAATCAGAGAGTAGTGACGTCAATATAAACAAGCACACCTGGAAGCAATGTTGATGTCAGCATATCCAAGTACTTTACCTACATTTAATCGTGGCTATATAATAAACACATCGGCCTACTGGGAAAAAATATTCGCCGGCCGTTTCTTGAACAGCCAAATTGTTCCCCTCGCTTTTTGTGCAGAAAACTGAGAAATAAAATAAACTGAATCAATTTTTATACAGTGATTGTTCATAATATTCGCCAGCTTGCAGGAGAGTAGCTAGGTGGCTGACCAGCTAATTAACGTAACAAATAAAACAATCAATCCGTGTTTGTGAGAAGCACACACATCAATTGCCCGAGACTTATCTCAGTTAAGTGACATGGCAGTACAATAAAAACGGAAATAATTGAGCTATGGATTTCGCGCATGTTTTTTTATGTAGCAGCACGATGCTAGCACCATAATGCATCTTCCCCTTCTTATTGTAGCTCTAATATGTCTCGGGCAATGGATTTGCGTGCTTTTCCCGAACACGATTTTATTGTTTGACTCACATTACGTTAATCAGCTGGTTAGCTAGCTAGCTTCTCTTTTCCAAGCTGGCGAACATTAAGAACAACCACTGTATAAAAATTGCTTCAAGGGGACCTATTATGCTGATCCTTCTTTTAATACATATAAGTAATGTTATAATGTTGGATGTCCATACTCAACCTCTAAAAAGTTTCTAAACATAAGATACAGGGGTTTTGCTGTAATCCAAGAACGTGATTTTGTGAACGTCATTTCCTCTCTGAACAGCTCGTCCCGAGATCTTCACGAGATCTGGGCAAAACCTGACGTCAGATTTAGGGCTGCGCCAATTCCGGAATCGCGATTATTTTAAGCGCAATAAAAGTAACTCTCACTATGAGGCAGACAGACGTGCTTGCTTATTACCTTTTCTATGATACATACTACCTAATACGGTCATTTGACATGCTTCCGGGAAGAAAACTGTGATTTGAAGTCCGCTAATTAACAGCGAGGTTGGACAGCCTCCATGGCCTTGGCATAATTGGCTTACCTTAAATCAATTCCCGTGTACTTTGCCTAACTTGCAATCAAGCCATTTAACTGACTAATCAAAACCAAAATGTGGCCTGTAATGATAAAGAGATAATGAGAAGCAGAGAGTCCTAACCAGGCTACCGTGTTAGATTGAAAGAATGTCAATAATCTGAATAAATAGCAGACCTCTGAATTCCACCTCTCATCAAGGAATTTTGGATGTATTATTAAAGATATTTCTTTAAAAAATGAAATTATGTTAAGATGACTCTGGTTTTAAGCGCTTAAAAATATAGGCTACATGAAGTGGAAAACATTTTGTGAAGCATACCAAACGTGAATGCGAGAGAGACTATGTTTGCATTGCACCCAGTAGTCCGATGCACCAAAGATTTGGCAATGTGGCAATAAGACAAATCTTTGCCGCAAATTTGTGGCATTTTTTATTAGATAATTGAACAAGATTAATTTAAAATAAAATAACTCATAGCACGTGATTTTATTCACTTTTGAGCGTCTAAACAGCGAAGGTGGAAAACATTTTAAGCGTATCGAACGTGACAAGTAAATTGTTAACGCATTCGTACACATTGCGGCGGAATGCAAAATTAGAAATAATCTAGCAAACGCATTCAGGCAAATCTGTTGTGTTTCATGGTTATTTAAATTTTAAAATGTGACAAACAAAAATGATGTATAAATAAATCAGACTGTCAACCAATTGAAATCATTAGCCTTGAGCGAATCAACTGTTTGATTGCAAATTGAGCAAAGTAATTGCGAAGGGGGTGAGAGCAATTGTCGGGTAGAGGATGATGACTTTGCAGACCTTAACTTTGCGTTGCTCAGCACGTAATTTGCCTGAATGATTGCTAGATTATTTCTGGTTTTACGATTGGCCATGCTGCATGTGAACAATTAACATGTCCAGTTCGATAAGCTACACTTAAACACAATTTTTTCCACCTTCACTGTATGCTACTTAGTCGCTCAAAAGTAACCAAAATCAAGAGCTATGAATTACTTCTTCAAATTAATCTTAATCAATGATCAAATAAAAAAAGCCACAAATTTGCGTTTGCCTGAACGTGTTTGCAAAGTCTTCGCTGAATTTATCTATTGTGTGCAATGCGAAAATAATTTCTCTCACTTTCACGTTCAATATGCTTCACAAAATGTTTTTCACTTCGCGTATGTTTTGAAACGCTTAAAAACCAGGACCATCTTAAAATGATTTTATTTTTAAAAAGTCTTTTTAATGATAGGTAAGAATCATACGAGAGGTGAATTCAGAGGTCTGCTATTTATTCAGATTATTATCGAACATGGCAGCCTGGCTAGGTCTATCTGCTTCTCATTATCTCTTCTTTCTCATTATAGGCCACATTTTGGTTTTGATTGGTCAGTTGGCTGAATAAATGGCTTGATTGCAAGTTAGGTAAAGTACACAGGAATTGATTTAAGGTAAGCCAATTATGCCAAGGCGATTGAGGCTGTCCAACCTCGCTGGTAATCAGCGGACTTCAAATCACAGTTTTCTTCCCGGAAGCATTTTAAATGACCACATTAGGTATATGTCATAGAAAAGGTAATAAGCAAGCACGTCTGTCTGCCTCATAGTAGCAGTTACTTTTATTGCGAATAAAATAATCACAATTCCTGAATCGGCGCAGCCCTAGTCAGATTGTGCCGTCCAATTAAAACCGACCTAACCAGAGCCAATCACGGCGCTGGACCTGCCCACACTGGAAACTATTCGAGCATGCACAAACAACTGCGGATCTTACTATGCCTTAGTAGTGTCTACACTTCTGGAAATACAAAAAAAGAACCACAGATCATTTGAGGTGCAGTTTTGTCAGTATCTCTCCTAAAGCTGCTTGTCCGTTTATTTTTGGACGCAAAGAAAAGCACCTATTTCTCTTCCAAAAGATGATGCCACCAGAAATCAGTGGGTAGCTTTTTTGTTTGCTGGCAGCAAACAGCCACTGTTAGGAAGAGGTCAGGGGGACACCAGGTGCAAGATCTAGAAGTGTTTATTACAACACAAAACACTCGGAGGAAATAGGCACACAGGCCAAAAACAAAACACTGTGCACATGTACTGAACAACAGGAGAAACTAAGGTACACTGCCCAAGGCAGGGGGAAACAGAAGTACACACTCCTAGAGTGGGCAGACTCAAAAAACAAAAACTGGACCTGACTAACTGACGGGAACACTGGAAGACTAGACAAGGGGCAGACAAGACGTGGGCGCAGAGAAATACAAGACTCAGGAAGGCTCAGGAGAAACAAAACAAAGTCTCGTCTGACAGTCTCTTCTTCTTCCCCACTGATATACGCATGGAAGGAGGCGGGGAAGGCAATCTCAGGTGGAAACAGAAACACATGGGATTAATGAACAAATTCACGAGGACCAGGTAAACAATAATGACTCGAGATCAAGATGCTGAGACGATCAAACTAGACAGTTTAGATTGAAGTAATCTAAACATGACGAGTAAAAAGCACCTCGAGAACAGCAAAGGAAAGCATAGCTTTAGAAGCAGCGTTTCAGCTGCTTCTCAAACCTGAAGCAGTTGCATCAATCAATCGCTCGGAGCCACAAGCTGTAAGTAATGATATAACAGCAAATAACGTAAGTGAAGCTTACGTGTTATGGGTGGCTAGCAGGACCGCTAACGATAGTTAGCACTAACAACTGGCCTCAAAAGCAGGCTTTGTAAAATATCTGAAGATAAAGCCTGTATTGGTCGCAACTGTCCGTGACTCACAGACGCGGAAGCTGTAAGTTGCTTTTACGGCATAAGCCTACCTAATGCGATGGCCTGTTGATTGTGGCTGGAGCACTGCAGCTAACATAGGCAAGTTACTGTTGCTAATGTTTGTGTCCTAAATATGCAAGCAAAATATCAGGGGAAATTCAACAGTAGGTGTGTGAACATAAACTTCATTTGAAGCTAACTTTTGATACGTTTGTAATTTGGATGCTTGGTTCAACTGTCCACGGTAACAGAACTTGCTGTCTGTAAGACCTGTATTGCAAGGATTTGTCTCTGTGGTTGTTATGAATGCTTGGTTACCAGCTACTGCACGTTAGTTCGCGCTGTGCTACTTAAAAATGCTCCTGGTTAACTTATATGCAGTAATTCTGATCGGTATGCTCGTGTTACTTCGGTAAGCATCAATGTGGCAGTTTCATCATAACGTTGCTTGATTGTAGCCACTACAGTTGAAGCTAACCGGAGAGGTGTTGTATGTGTCTGCAAAGTTGGGCTGAAAAGGCTGCAGTTGTAGGTTTTGCAGAGCTTGGGGTACGTGTTTGGGTTTGTTTACTGCTGCTTGTGAAACGATCGATCCTGTCTGGATATTCAAATAATCAATGAAGTTACGGTGCTGTGCCTCGTACGTAAAAGGGCAGAGACACGAGTGGAGAGACGCACATAGCATATTATTTCTGCTGCGAGAGGATCCGTGCAGCAGGCATTTAATAAGCCAAACAAAGACATATTTCATTGGAGGAAACCTGTAGCTACTTTCACTTCGTGCACCTGCAGATCTGTTTCCTCTGCAGAAGGAAAGGGAAGTAAATCCATATTGCAGAAAGTCGGGGCGATATTTCAGAAGCTTAGCTCGGGGCTCCTTTTCACTCGCTGGCACCTTATGTTTCTCCGTTGTTGATGCTGCTGACACTTTGACGCTTTGATACTCATAAGTAACCTCAATAAAATCTATTTTAAGGCAAATTATATGACCGCAGGTGATGTAATCTAAAAAAAAAAAAAAAAAAAAAACATTCCAGGATGGGGTCGCTACCACCTTGTTGAGACCCACTGCATTAGATGTACCACAAACGTATTACATTTCATATCTAACCACTACAGATATACGTGATGTTCAGTGACAAATTTCAAAGGGACTATCCGAGAGAAGCTGCTCTCGGTGGGGAAGCCTGAGTGCTGACACCGCGGTCATCTTTGAGGCTTCCCAGTTAGCGCGGTTTGAGACCTTACATGTGGGCTCTATATGTCGTCCACAGATTTGGAGTTTAAACTACGAATGTACACACTTGAAACTATATTCAAACATCTGTAATGTATCGGTAATTACAACTTACTGTTGTGCGCTTTTCCATCCCCCGCCGTTGTTTGAAAAGTTTGTGCATATCGATAGGACGGAAGACTGATTTTCACCGCATACCTGTACATTGTAAATGGCGACTTCCTTGTTCTAGAAAGAGATTCCTATTATAAACGTCATTGGTGTAGACACTTGTCACTCAAACATGCCTGACTAATGGGGAAGCATCCGCCCACTGCGGGGAAAAAAAAAAAGACTCTAAAAACGTTTTTCACTTCAATCAAAGAAAAAATTGTTTGAATGCAAAAATAAAATTGAGACCCAAAAAAATTCATTTGAACACTTTTTTCTTTGATTGAAAACATTTTTTGATTGAAGTGATATTTTTTGGGATTAAATAATGAAGACACAAATGTCCTACCTATAATATGGAACAAAAAAAAAAGTAGCTTCAACCAAAAAAAAATTTTCAATCAAATAATAACTCACTTCAATCAAAAAAACCTTTTCAATTAATGAAAAAGTGTTCAAATGCAATTTTTTGGGTCTCAATTTTATTTTTGCATTCAAACACTTTTGTTCTTTGATTGAAAATGGGTTTTTTTAATGGAAGTTTTTTTTTGATTGAAAAAATGTTTTTTGGTTGAAGCAACTTTTTTTGATTGCATAATAAAGAAACAAATGTACCTTCATTGCAGACAATGATCCGAAACACAATTGCAAGCAGGCGATTCCACACTAGAAATAGATTTTTTGCAGAAAATTGAAAATTGAGTAAAGTAACTTTTTGTTTGCCTGTTATCTAATATGATACCCAGGCCTCAAGGATCAAACGATGTTTTTCTGAAAATTGGAGGAGAACACGTTTTTTGTTATTTTAACAAAAAAACTTGACTTTTTTGTGAATTCTGATAATAGTGTGAAATGCAAACTTTTCTTCTAATTGTTCTAATTGTTTAACCCCTTAAGCCCTGAGCCTCTTTTTTGAAAATGGCAAGCCCAAAATGAAATGAGTATATCTCTGCAACTATTTGGTCCAATTGAATAATCTTGGTATTATAATAAAGGTAAAACCATTTGGGATTTCTGACATGGTGTAAAAATCAGTGTATATGTCACTGAGTCAGAGTAAATGAAGATGGAACACAGTGTAAATCAAAGACCTCATTTTGCACCAAACAAAGTTTTACTTCTATCACTTGTAAAAACTTCATTCTTTGCAGTCTGAAACCTCTAAAAATTACAGCACAGAATATCACCATTCTCTGTGCCAAAATTTTTTCTAATCAAGTAAATCAGAACAAAATTAGAGAAGAATGTCTAGGTGGCTTCTCCAAATTGGCAATTCTGGTACTTTGTGTGCCAAATCAGATTTCTCAGATATTAAACTGTAAAACTCATCTAATTTCACTTATATGTCACTATAGGCATATATTCCACCAAATACAAATACTACCAGTTTTTAATTTTTAGAATTTATAATTTTGTTTTATTATTTCTGCCAGTCCTATAGCCTATACAATTTCCCATTCAAAGACAATAAATACAAAGAAAATGAAGTTTGGCTCCACTGGAGCAGATTTATTTAAAAAAAAAAGCAAATTAATAAGATTATGAATACAAAAAGGGTTAAAAAAAATGGGGGAAAAAAGTCTAAAGAATAAAAACCCCAGCAATTATTTATACAAGCAAAATGCTTCTGTTGTCTTACTGAAAACACCCCTACCATGGGCCTCGAACCCTGGTTGCCTGGGTTGTAGCCCTACGCCGTATCCACTGGGTTATACCATTTCACAGCAATACGGCTCTCAAATTGCCCATATAAAGAATGAGTCAAAAAAACAAGTCACTCACCTTGTTTGTACTGTATTCACGCATTTCTGTCAGAAAACGACTTTGAAAAGGTCGGTTGAATATTTAGCGGATAATTATACCGAAAATACCACAGACAAACCTGTTAAACGTTCATATTGTCGCGCTATTTAAGTACATTCGAATGGCGCATGGACTCGGTTTGACACACTTGAACATAAGGCTCTAGCTCAGGCTAGCTTTGTGCAATAAAGGTGCTTTTTAGGGCTCGTTGGAAACGTCAGTAGCCATATAATCAAATGGCTACCGACAAAGTCTTACTGACAGCATCACAAGCAGATCACAGAGAGGAAAATACATTGCAAGCAAGCTGAATGCTGAGGAGCTGAGATCTTTGAAGCAATGCTTGAGAAGAAAAACATGCTTTGAGACTCGCAGATTTAGTTTCGTTATAACACGGACACATTGAGCTAACAATAACAAGCGTGGATTTACCCTCAAACAGTTTTTGTTATTACAAAATATCAAAGGTAAGAAATTTCTTTGCTCATCTCTGTAGACTGTAAAGTGTATGCCTGCTTTTCTTCGAGTGTGGTTTCGGTTTAAAATGGCAGGGCTCATATCGTTGGATTCTGTGGACTTTCCTCTTTCATTTGAGGTATCGCTTGTATGCATAGCACAAATTCAGGAGAAAGTCTAGCGATTCAGTGTTAATATGATTTTATCCTATGTTTTGCTACATGCTTATTTACTTGCTTGGTGCTTGAATTGTGTTTGGTTGAGGTAAAAATGGTCTACATGAGCTTTTTGCCGAGTTTATTCGCAAAATGTGGATATGCCGCATGACAATGTTGCGATTTGGAAACATGCAGTATTTATTATGCGTAACCACCGTGCCCCGGTACCGGAGCATAGGGCTTAAGGGGTTAACTTTCACAGAATCTTTGTCGTAAGTAGTCAATTGGGTAGGATGAATATTTCACTCATGCACAATTCCGATCAGCTAACTCAAGTCGGAGGGTTAGGGCAGGCAATAATCGTGAAGGCGTTTTTCGCCATGTCCCGTACGCCACACAGGATGACAAAAGTTTTATGTATTTCCATATTTAATCAACAAGAATCTTCATACTCCATATTCTCTATCTTTGAGCAGTGGTGCATCTATTTCCAGGGAGAATTTGCCATCTGATTATTAATTGATGTGTTAATTAGTAGTTAGAACTTGTCCCGTAAGCCACACTGCCATTTTCTCCCTTTTAATGAGGTTTTAAAGTCAAACTGACGTGAATAATTTCAAGTAAAAAAAATTGAGGTCACTTTGTCAATTGACCAATTAGTGTCAAGCAATAGGGGGCACTAGAAACTGTTGGGAATTTCCAGAAGGAATTCACATTCCTCTAGCAAACAGGAGGTGGCTTCAGACTGAAGTAGGTCCTTGTTTTATCCAGACTGACAGATGCTGACAGAAGGTAAGTTCTTTAATTCAAAGTGGGTAAAGACTTTACTCAAGTAAAACATCCAAGAATGTACAATATCCCCCTCCGGATCACCTATTTCAGGGTGGAAACCCGTGGAGACCCAGTGTGTTGGCCCAGTGTATATTCTCAGTGTTTCCAGTGAACCCCATTTAGTTCATGGCTGTTTTCTGGTTTAAACCCAATTAATATGTCTTTAAGCACAGGCATTTCAAAATAACTGTCACCAACAAGGAAAATGCTGAAAACAACAAGAACAAGCAGATGAGACTAATTGACATTAAGTCATTACTGACAGTCCTTGGTCGCAGTCTCTGGTTATGCCACTGAGTCAAGCACCTATGGCTTTTTAGGGACCACGATAATACAACCCCAATTCTGAAATAGTTGGGACAAAGTGTAAATTCTGAATAAAATCAAAACGCAATGACTTTCAAATCGCACCAGACAGTATTTTATTCGCAATGGAACAGAGATAACATATCAAATGTTGAAACTGAGAAGTTTTACAATTTATTCCACAAAATGAGCTCATTTCAAATTTGATGGCTGCTACTGGTCTCAAAAAAGTTGGGACAGGGGCCTGTTTACCATGGTGTAGCATCCCCTCTTCTTTTTAACACAGAGTGGAGGCGTCTGGGCATTGAGGAGACAAGTTTCTTGAGTTTAGACATTGGAATTTGATCCCACTCTTGTTTAATACAGGCTTCCAGCTGCTGGAGAGTTTTGGTTCTCCTTTGACGGACTTTTCGTTTAATTAAGCGCCAAATATTCCCAATCGGTGAAAGATCAGGACTGCAGGCAGGCCAGTTCAGCACATGGACTCTTTTACTACGAAGCCATGCTGTTGTAATAGCTGCAGTATGTGGTTTTGCATTGTCCTGCTGAAATACACAAGGCCTTCCCTGGAATAGATGTCATCTGGAGAGGAGCATATGTTGCACTAAAACTTTGATATACCTTTCAGCATTCATGGTGCTTTTTAAAACATGTAAGTGTCCCACACCATATGCACTAATGCATCCCATACCATCAGAGATGCTGGCTTTTGAACTGAAAGTTGATAACGGGAGGGATGGTCTTTCTCCTCTTTTGCCCAGAGGACACGACGCCCATGATTTCCAGCAAGAATGTCAAATTTGGACTCGTCTGACAACAGGACAGTTTGCCACTTTGCTACAGTCCATTTTAAATGAGCCTTGGCCCACAGAACACGGCTACGCTTCTGGAGCACGCTCAACAATGGCTTCCTTTTTGCATGATAGAGTTTTAGGTGGCATCTGTGGATGGCACGGCGAACTGTGTTTACAGACAGTGGTTTCTTGAAGTATTCCTGAGCCCATTTAGTGATGTCAATGACAGAATCATACCGGTGAGTGATGCAGTGGCGTCTGAGGGCCTGAAGATCACGGGCATCCAGTAAAGGTCTTCGGCCTTGTCCTTTACGCACAGAGATTTTTCCAGTTTCTCTGAATCTTTTGATGATGTTATGCACTGTCGATGATGAGACCTTCAAAGCCTTTGCAATTTGACGTTGAGGAACATTATTTGAAAGTATTCCACAATTTTTTTACGCAAACCTTCACAGATTGGAAAGTCTCAGGCCATCTTTACATCTGAGAGACTCAGCCTCTCTAAGACATCCCTTTTATAGCCAATCGTGTTACACACCTGATGCCAGTTAACTTAATTACTTCCTAAATGTTCTTTAAATGTTTTTTGAGACCTGTTGCAGCCAGAAAATTTGAAATGAGCTCATTTTGTGGATAAAAATGTAAAATGTCTCAGTTTCAACATTTGAAATGTTATCTATGTTCTATTGTAAATAACATATTGGCTCGTGATCTGAAAGTCATTGCATTTTGATTTTATTCACAATTTACACTTCGTCCCAACTATTTTGGAATTGGGGTTGTATTTTGCGGGCTTTTCATTAGCAAGCCAAGTAATAGGCGCACTGTCTGAAGTAAGACAGTAATGGATAAATTTGAAAATGTCACTTCCCAGGTCACAAAAGCAAAGTTTGAAGAGAATAATAGGTCTTTTCCATTTTCTTAAAGTATAAGCGGTGGGGAAATAACACTTTCCACCCAGGAACAAGAAAAAGTCAAAATTTTGTTACATAGTGTAATGTTACCTGAAATCACTTGCAATATGGAAATATAAATTGAATGTGCAGAGTTTCAAGGCAAAAACTTTCATACTTTCAGAGTTCTGCTCCAGAAACGAAGTCTACTACTGATCGGAATGGACAAGTGCACGCACAAACGCACAGACCGGTGGACAGAGGAGAGCCCATTTCAATAGCCCCCGCCAAATTCAATAACAGCATAATTAATTGTGACTACACAACCTTTATTCTCAACATTCACTAAATAACTAACAATCATGAAGGGTAGCTGTATAGACACGACCAGCACCACGTCATCAAGCGTTCAGCACCAAGGCTGCGTACCCTTTTGGGGGAAAACAATCGCAGTCAAACGCATTAATCAATCACTAACAAGTGCGAAAATCGAGCACAAAAATGCTTAAAAGCTTTTGTGAACGGGGTTGTTCATCAAATAAAAAGACCAGTCTAGATCTCAGGTTCCCCAACCTACCTGGAAAAGAAAAGGATCCAAAAAGGAGAGTTTTATGGCTTCAAACAATCTGGAGATAAGATAAGGAGGGGAAGCTGTGGGATCTAGTGTCTTTCCATGTTTATGTGTGTGGGAAACACTTCATTTATTAAGGTAGCAAATCCATAGATCATGACATCAGTGTAAACAGGAAATCAAGTCAAACAAATCTGGCAAATTTCACAGCTAAACATGTCGAATTACATTAAGACTAGCGGGATCTGAGGTTTTCTATCGCCCAAAAGGGGGCGCGGCCTTGACGTTTTGCGAAGTACCCTGATGTGCTGGTCTGATCTACAACGTATTTGTTTTTGCACTAAGTCTAACAAACTAGAAACTGTCAAAAAGGGGTGGGACGAAATGGGTTATGAAGAGTAGCGGGGGACTTGTCCCCAGTGTCGCCAGCGTAACTGATGCCTATGACGTCACTGTGTCATCACTTGTACATCCATTGTCAGAAAGTTAATTCTAATACATTGCTGTATCCATTTTTAGCACAGCCCTAGTAGACATTGCTTGCTCTTAAGCCTCGCTTGAATCTCATGAAGCTTCAAAGCAGGTTGTTCAGTAAGAACAAGACATCTGATGCACAATTTGATTTCCTCAGACCAAAAGGTGAATTTTCGTTTAAATTCTGTTTTTGTACAGAGCTGGTGTAATAACAGAGGTTATCACAAGACACTGAAAGCCTTGTGTAGAAATGATGGACATTACCGAACAAGAAACGGAGAAGTGGTTGATCTGAACTACTCACTGTCGGAGCCCATGTACCGAAAGATAAATGAAAAAAAATACTTCCAGACAACTTTTGGGTGAGTGCTTTTCAGCTTATGATTCACAGTTTTCAGTCATATCACGATTTCAAACTAATGGGATTTCAGTCAAATTTTGTCTTCCAGTTTAGGGGCACCGACCAATACACTTCAAAGTGCAGGCTTTCAGGGCATGAAGTTGAAGTCAGAATTCGGAATCTCCGCCGACACTCATTCATGCTTTAGGGTTGTGTTAAGTCAGAGGTAAAGGAGCACTATCTATGTTTAGCATGAACAAATAACAGGTTCTTTTATATTTCAATAAAATGGTGAGTATGTAGGAACTAAAATGGAATTTTCTGCACTTCAAAAGACCCACAAATTTCTGATATACAGTTGAGGTCAGACATTTGCATTCACCTTGCTTGGCTAAATACATTTAAACTCAGTTTTTCACAAATCCTGACATTTAATCCAAGTAAACATTCTCTGTTCTGGGTCAATAAGGATCACTACTTTATCTTGAAGTGAATCCGCCATCTTATTTCCAACTGTTAAAAGAATGATAGTCTATACACTCTTGATTGTCGAACGGAAAGAAGAATGACAGAAAATGCAACATTAAAACACTGAAAACAATTTTAAATTTTAGCACCAGATATTCAATCAACAGTGCTGGCCATAGGAGAAAGCGGAAGTGACGTATGACCGAGAGTTTCCTTGTAGGGCACCCCGTGCCTCCCACTTGAGTGGATGTAAACTGAATAATTTTTTTGCCTGAACAAAATGCGTCGGAGGTGTGTGATTTTCACTCATGAAGAAGGAATCAGGTCAGTACATCTATTTATGCTTTAGCTGAGTTGAATTCCTGTTGTTCTGTATTTTCCCTGAAGCCCATAGCCTTAGATGATCCCAGCTACCCCTGTATACTGGGGGGAGGCGGGGTGTCAACCCCTATCCTTACCTCCGGCCCGATCGGTTCTGCGCATGCGCAAAAGATCTGCGCATACGCATTGTTCTTGTCAAGCTACCCATACTGTGAAACACTTCCATAAGATTTTGCGCGATAGTTTCCTTTTTTTGCCATGACTTGTACTTGAAGTGGTGAAGATGGACGATTTTGTGCAAAATGGGACTATTCAAAAAAAAAAAAAATCTATCCATGAAGGACCATGAAATAAAATATAATCTTTCTAAAATATCTTTGTGTTGTAGTGAATTTGAATACTATTATCTTGTAAAAGTAAAAAAAGAAGTCGCTGGCATGTGCAATACCAGTACTGCGCAAGTGCATATAATTTCTGCTCGATTTGTACCACATATTATAGGCAGGAGGTACGGATAGGGCACTGACAGCGGGTACTGTTGTGAATTAAGGATTTTATGTTTGATCTTGTATGTTTTTGCTTAGATTTATTAGTTTCATTGTGTTTAGTTAATGTTTTCTAGTGTGACTGTTCATGTTTTTTGAATGCTTGTCTCTTGTCTTCCTTGTACTGAGCTCCCTTTTGTGTTTCCCAAGTGTGGTGTCTTGTCTTGTTTCCATTCACAATCTTTTCCCCTGTTTTTTCTGGTTGGGTACTTCCTGCTTCCTTCTTCCTGTGCTTGTTAACTGTCTGCACCTGAGAATAGTTTAGCTGAGGCACGGGTGATTAGAAATGGGTAGGACTACACATTAGAGCAGAGTAGTTAGGCACGGTGATTAGTTAGTTTGAAGAAGCAGGGCACACCTACTTCCCCAATCTGTCCTATCACCATCCTTTGCTGTTCTAGATTCCGCCTCCTCTCCAGCTGTCCTTTATTACTTGGGCTAAACACTCTGATTAGTTTGTTTATAAAAACCCCACTTTTCCTCTTGTCAGTGTCGATTCGTTTCGTTCCTTTGCTCAGTCTTGGTCGTCTCGTCTCTGCATTTCTTTCTAGTGAGCTTCTGCGATTGTTGTAAGATTTGTCTGCGTGTTTCATTGTTACCAGTTGATATTTTGTATTTGCGTCGAGTGATTGTGTATTTTGATTGCTAGTCTTTCGTTTTCCCATATTCCTTGCATTCCCTTCGTTTAGTTAATTTCTTTGTCTCCCTTTCCCTATCCAATTACCCTTTCCCCTTTTCCCCCTATTTCCCTTAGTTTAGATACCCCTTTGTTTCTGTATTTTGTGCTGACGGATTTTCTGGTTAATAGATCCCTTGCCTGTCCCTGGTTTACGATTCTGAGTACCTGTGATATTCCTGATTCTGGCTTCTGACTTGTTTCTGTTTTCTGACCATGAGCATTGAACATTCCC